>LR738712.1:485245869-485321814 GCA_902687465.1 Secale cereale
CCCCCCCGAGGCTAGCAGCTCCCGCATCGATAGCAAGAAAGCCTCTCCAGATACCGGAAAGCGCACCCTCACGAGGCAAGAGGCCCCCCCTCAAGCGTATCAAGCTAAGTTACCCCTTTACACTCGCGAGGAGCATGAATATCATAACATAGCACAAGAGCATAAAAACAGTGTAGCAGCATAGGCGTCATAGTTCATTGCACGCCCCAGGGGGGCTGCCTACCTTTTTTTCAAAATGCAGGAGGAAAGGAAAAGTCAAACAAAAGCAGGCCCCACAGCCGCAGCAGCTTGCAAGATCCGGCCCGAAGGCCTCCCGGACTTAGCTCAGTCCGAGCCCTCCTCACGCTTCACCTCCGCATGGTGGCGGGACGACACGTCGATGGCCTCGAAGCGAGCCCGGCGGCGAGGTGCTTGGTCGTAACCGCCAATGCTAGTGCTTTCGCTGGCAGAGGAGCCACCGCCGCTGGATGAGCCACGGCCGTTGCCAAGGGCAAGTCCACCTGCAACGTCGTCATGACCGTCGCCAAGGTCGAGCCCGTCGCCGCCACTGCTGTCTTTGGGGTAGCACCCTGCGCAGCGACCGTCTGGCCCGAACACCCTCACGAAGAGGCTCGCGGTGCCATCATACTTGAAGTGGAGGGTGCATCGCCTGCCCAAGCCGTGTGCTCGGGCAAACGTGTGCCAACCGCGGGCCAGGACCACGTTCCAAACAGCAGAGACCTCAACCGCAACCCACGAGGCCTTGCTGCAGCAGCCATCAGCCTTCAACCTGAGGCCGTCAAGACCCCGGCCGACAGCTCATGGGAAAAGAAGCATGGCAATTGGAGCCAGGCACCGGCCGGACTCTTCGACCACACGACGAACTCCGGGAGCACCTCCGACTATTGGAAGCCTGGCTGGGGAGGCCGAGCAACTGTGGCGCGCCTTCCTGTGGCAAGGAGGTTGTCGTGACGAGAGCGACCCTTGTCACGGGAAGAGGTGCCATCACGGCCACCCAAGGCGGCGTCGACCCCAGAGGAAGTACACCCATGACCCTGAAGCACCGCTCCAGGGATAGCGACATGCTTGCGGGGGCGGCCCCACCCCCTCTTGAGCGGCGACAAGTCCGATCCCTCTTGGCGAGCTTTCCCTTTCTCCACGGCGGAGAACCTCTTCGTTGGCACCATGGAGGCTGCAATAAGAGGGCGAGACGGGAGGAAGAAGAAGAGGCGGGCGACAAGAAGAAGGAGATGAGCAACGGGGGCTTCACACTCCCCTCGTTTATAGCTTGGAGGAGGCCAGCCGCCGGCCTCCACAATTTCACGTAATGATGGTTTTTCTATGCTTGCAGCAGGGTCTAGTCAAGTTGGGCGGCTATCGAGGCAGTGTGGGGAAGCGGAGACGCCCATGTCCAATCAAGTCGCCACGTGTCGACTAAGGCCGCAGGAGATTGGGGCCCACGGCGCTTCGCCCTTGCCCCATTGGCTTCGCCTCGAAGCCAAGTTCGAGCACACCTTGGGACCGGGGGCTACTATCGGCATTCTGGGAAGGGGGTACCCAGTCCTGCCTACCTACGGTCTGTGGCATAGCTCTATCGGCGGCATGGTATGGCCCAGCTTCATCGACTGCAACTCAAGACACTCGCGAGGGGCCAAGCTCGCCAGGCGGACGACAGCAAGACCTTCCTGGGGGTAGTATCCCTAGGCTGGCTCCCGAGGAGCGGAGATACCTATGCAAGGTGCACCTTGCGAGGTGCACGTGACGTGAGCCATGATGTCCAAGGCCAGGCGGGTGCCAGTTGGCGCAGTGTACGAGTTTCCCCTTTGGTGCTAGGGGGGCAAGCGCAGGCGCAGAGTCCCAAGGAATCAAGCAAATGTTTCCATATCGGTGCAACAAGACCAAGGACCGTCATGGCGACATAATGGAGGTCATCATAGAGCCTGGCGCAGCGTCACCACCAGAGGCTTTGGTAGGCAAAGACTACTTTTGTCAAAATAACTTTTACTAGCTGTTCCCCTTCAAATTTGGCCGTTGTGGGATCCCTTCCCGCTGATAGTTGGGAAGAGGACCAAGGCCACTATAAATAGGACCTAGCCACCACCATAGCAGGGATCAGATCCATTCCACCCTACACACACCACAAGCTCATTCGAGCTCAAGAACACCTCTCCTCCGTAGGCTGTTCATCCCTTGTACTAGTTCATCCTCAGACCGACGAGGCAATCCACCCCACACACTGGAGTAGGGTATTACACCGCGGGGTGGCCCAAACCAGTATAATCATCTGTGTCCCTTGTTCTTTGAGTTCGTCGAGCTAGGTTGTGGGATCGTAGGGCGAGCGCGCTGGGGAGAGAGTGTTCTTCGTGCGTACCCCAGAGTTCGAACCTCTCAAGGGTTTGCGGAACCCGAAATCTGACATGCGCGCCTGCGCTCCCTCTTGGGGATAAGGATGGCGTAGATCATATTCACGGTTTTTACCTCCAGTGAAAATTTCTTCTGTCCCCCAGTGCGGCTGGCGAGGTTCATTCTCGTCCTCACTTTGAGGTCCTTTCCCCTTGTGTTTTGGCATTTAACTTGCCAGCCTACTTGAAGACCCAACATTTTCTGTTGGTGTGGTTTGCAGGTTTGTCAGGGGTGGCATGAATCTGGCAAGGCCTTTCTAGTATTTTTTCCAACCTAGATGGACTATCTCTATTGCCTTTGAATGGCTTCTTCCATTGACCGGGCCTGGAACCACTGAATCCGGCGTTTACTGATGATACGTCCGAAACGTATCTATAATTTCTGCTTGCTCCATGCCTCTTTTGGGTGATATTGCTATGATATTTATACACTTCCATACACTTTTGATCATATTTGGACTAACCTATTAACTCAGTGCACCCCAGTGCCAGTTTCTGTTTTCTGCTGTTTTTGTATTTCAGGTTTTCCCGTCACGAAAACTGCCAGAAAAATCCCGGAAAAATTATATAAAAAATCAGCGTTTCGGAAGCTTCCACACGGCTGAAGTAGGGCCGGAGGGGGGCCACCAGGGCTCCAGGCGCCCTGGTGGCGCGGCCGCCCTCCTGGCCGCGCCGGGGGGGGGGCGCCTGGGCCCCCCAGGCCTCCGCTGATGCCCCCCTTTGGCATATATTTAACACACGTCCTGAAACCCTCGAGGACGGAACCCTTTTTCGCGATCTCATCTCTGTTCCGCCGCCGCCGCGCTTCCAAGATCGGGAGCACCAGGAGAACTCTTCCCGGCACCCTGCCGGAGGGGAGGATCACCACCGGGAGCCTCTCCACCACCATGGACGCCTCCCGGATGAGTTGTGAGTAGTCTCCCTTGGACCATGGGTCCATGACCAGTAGCTATGTGATGTTCTCCTCCCCTTCTTGTGCTTCACTAATTAGACCTCGTGAGCTGCCCTACATGATCGAGGCACATATGTAATCCTTATGCTGTTGCTATGATGAGTTTGCTGGGATCCGATGGATTGTGAGATTATGTTCAGATTGTGTTTGAGTAATATATTTGATTTACCTCTTTTATATTTATGTTCTTAAGTAATTCTTGCATGTTCTCCGTTGCTATTTATTGCTTTGGCCAAGTAGTAGGTAGTGACTCCAAGAGGGAACGTTATGCTTGATTGTGGGTTCATGCCCCTCGATGACTAGCTTGAGTGACAGAAACATGAGTCTAGGGGATGTGCTGTTGCCACAAGGGGGAAAACAATGGTGCTTGTACTAGCGGGTGCAAGGATTTTTTACTTTACGCAAAGTTCTTTTAATGCAGTTGTCTGTTGCTTTGAGTTTACACTATGGGTGGGACTCGCAACTTAATACCAGCGAGATGTTCTGGATAGATATCTCAAGGTGGATGATTAGTAGTGGATGCAGATGGATTTCGGTCTACTTGCCTTGGCATACCGCCCATGCTTTGAACCTCTACCTTTCTTGCAACATAGTTAGCATTGGTTTGCGCACATAATTATGTCAATTGCCCAGGTGTAATTCGTTTACCTCACATAGTTGTTTTATCATCTTTTGGGAGAGAGACATCACTAGTGAACATCATGGGACCCCGGTCCATATTACCATCACTGATCACATCCGCTATTTACTTTCCGTTTTTACTTACTAGTTGCAGCAATACCTATCACTATTATCTCTTGCGTTTGATCCTTTGTAAATGACAAGGCCGGAGGGATTGACAACCTCTCTGTACTCGTTGGGAGAAAAGTTATTTGTATCTGTGTGCAGGTCCAAGTTGATTGCTAAGTATCTGGCGCCGTTAGCAGTTGACACCTTCTTGTTGAACCTTGGAGTCTCAGGGGAAATCGATCCTTGGTATCTTTGCCAAGGGAAAACTTCCGCTACACTGCATCTCAAACCTTCCACTTGGGGTAACCAACGAGGGGCGAGAAGCCATCAAGCAAAGTTTTCCGGCGCCGTTGCCGGGGACTCCACTCTTCAAGATAGGGGAGTTGCACGCTATCCTTTACCTTTGCTTTTTAGTCTTGTTAGTTTACCTTTCAGTTTTGCTTTAGTATCTTTTATCGAAAATCACAAAAATAGTTATCTTGCTTGCTTGCTACTATGGGTTCCACCGAGAACACCAAGTTGTGTGACTTCACTAGTCATAACAACGATGACTTTATTTGCACGCCTATCACTACACCTGCCACTTCAGCACCTTCTTATGAAATTAAACCTGCTTTACTGAACTTAGTCATGAAAGATCAATTCTCCGGTGCTGGAGATGATGCTGCTTTACACTTAAACAATTTTGTTGAACTCTGTGATATGCAAAAGTACCAAGAAATAGATGGTAATATTGTTAATCTTAAGCTTTTTCCTTTCTCCTTGAGACGAGGAGCTAAAATTTGGTTTCAAACTTTGCCTAGAAATAGCATAGATTCATGGGACAAGTGCAAAGATGCTTTTATTGGAAAATACTATCCACCTGCTAAATTTATCCAACTAAGAAGTAACATAATGAATTTTAAACAATTGGATAATGAACATGTTGCCCAAGCTTGGGAACGCATGAAATCTCTTGTCAAGAACTGCCCTACTCATGGTTTGACTACTTGGATGGTTATCCAAACTTTTTATGCAGGCTTGAACTTTACCTCGCGGAACTTGTTAGATTCGGCCGCAGGAGGAACCTTTATGCCAACTACACTTGGTGCTGCCACGAAGCTTCTCGATGAGATGATGACCAATTATTCCCAATGGCACACCGAACGCGCTCCAACAGGTAGGAAGGTAAACTCTGTCGAGGAGATTTCCTCCCTTGATGAAAAAGTTGACTTGATCATGTCTCTACTTTCGAAGCAATCTTCTATTGATCCTCGTGATGTTCCTTTAAATTCTTTGATTGCTCAAGAACAAGTAGATGTGAACTTTATCTCTAGAAACAATTTTAATAACAATGCTTATAGGAGTAATTTTGGTAGCAATCCTAGACCGTTCCCCTCTAATTCCTATGGGAACAACAATGCTTATCCTAGCACCAAGAACTCCACTACTGAACTAGAGATTATGCTTAAAGATTTCATCACTACCCAAAAAGCCTTCAATAAGGGTGTAGCAGAAAAACTAAACAAACTAGATAATCTCTCTTCGAAGGTAGACAATTTAGCCCATGAGGTGGAATTGCTTAAAATTAGAACTTCTCCTCTTGAGGAGAGGAAGGTCACTCCTATGAATGCTATTCAAGTGCAAATTCATGAAAACATTAGGATGTTGGCTAAACTTAAAGAGAGATGGGCTAGAGAAAGGGAGGAAGAAGATCGAAGTAAGAACCTTCCTACCCACCACACTGTTGCTACTATCCAAGTTGTTGAGGATATCCAAACTCTTAGCACCCAATGCACTCCTGGTCCCAATGGACCTATTAATGGTGATGCTATGACCATAGAAACTACCAAACAAGTGATCCTAAAGGACACCACTACCACTTTACTTGATAGTAGCGACCTTGATTTTGACAATTGCACTCTTACCGAAGTTATTGATTTCCTTCACAAGATGTCTAGAGATCCCCGCACTAGCACGCTTAATATTGCCTTCACAGAGCATATCACTAATGCTCTCATCAAAGCTAGGGAGGAGAAACTTAAAGTAGAAGCCTCCATACCTAGAAAGCTAGAAGATGGTTGGGATCCTATGATTAAAATTAAGTTGAATAACTTCTCTTGCTATGCCTTATGTGATGTTGGAGCTAGTACCTCCGTTATGCCCAAAAGAATATATGATATGCTTAAATTGAAACCTTTTGATTCTTGTTCTTTTGGTGTTCGTCTTGTTGATTCTTCCATAAAGAAACCTTTCGGGAGGATCGACGATGTTCTTATCATTGTCAATGACAACTACGTTCCCGTTGATTTTACTATTATGGATATTGAATGTGAACCTTCTTGTCCAATTATTTTGGGACGTCCTTTTCTACGTACCGTTGGTGCTATCATTGACATGAAAGAGGGGAATATAAGATTCCAATTTCCTCTCAATAAAGGGATGGAACACTTCCCTAGAAAGAAGATTAAGTTACCTTTTGAGTCCGTTATACGGGCTAGCTATTCTTTTACTCTTGATAAAACTTGATCTCTATGCATTATGCCTAGCTTAAAGGCATAAAAGAAAGCGCTTTTGGGAGGCAGCCCACATGAATAAAATTTTATTTTGCTTTTGTTGTGTCTTGATGTTGTTACTACAGTAGCATCATCATTGTATCTTTACTTTTCAACTTTGAGCCAAGTGTAGCCTCTGATTGCAAGAGAGTTCAAAAGTTGTGACGTGCTGTCCAGGAAACATATTCTGTCCTTGGATAGAAAAATTCGTATAAAATCACCAGATCATCTTTTTGGTCTGAATTTTTTCGAAAGCATGCTCTATACAATTGTCTTTCGGGCGTGTGTTCTGAGTTTTTTGATTAGAGTTGCAGAAGTGCCCGGAAAAAATCATGTACTACCTGCTGGTCTGTTTTTCACAGATTCTGTCCTGTTTTGCCTTTCCTTCATTTTGCAAACCTTGAGCTTGCTTTTTCTTTGCAAAAACCTTTTGGCAATCTTGAGAAACAGTAGACCTTCAAGAATATCCTTATTTCCAGCCAGGAACAATTATATTATTATGGGTACTAACCTCGCTAATCAGATTATGATGAGTTATGTATGAAGGGAGTTTTCAAGTGTGCGAGGGAAGATGATAAAAAGATTCAGGAGTGTCAAACGGTCAAGCTTGGGGATGCCCCCATGCACCCCCAAGAAATATTCAAGAAGACTCAATCGTCTAAGCTTGGGGATGCCCCCGTGCATCCCCTTCTCCATCAACATTATTAGTTTGTCTTTCGTTCCACTATATTTTTATCACTTCATGTGTTATGTGCTATGCTTGGAGCGTCTTGCTCTTAGTTTCCTTTTTAGTTTTCTTTAGCTTTTCATAACGAGTCGGAACTCAGCTTTCTTTGTGTGGGAGAGAAACACGCTCCACTTCAACCTAGAACACAACATAGAATTTTCATGTTTATCTTTGCTGTGTATGTTCTTGGTATTTCAATAGCTATTGTCATGCTTAGCTCTTAGTTTTCATGGTTATCTTTTTAAGGAGCTTTTGTTTAGTTGGTCGTTGGAACTCTCTTTATTTATCATGCTTATCTTATTAAGAGAGTTGGCTTCTGATGCATTGGTCGATATGTCTATGATAAAAATGCTACGTGCATAATGGTGCTTAGTAGTTCATGTTTTATTATGGTTAGTCTCAAATAGTTGGGGGGTTCCCAATGTGTTATTGGAGTACCAACATGATTTGTTTGCCTATGATGTGGTATGGTTTAGTGATATCTTCCTTCAAGAATTTATTTTGATTGACTTGGCGTATGCTCACGCATATTTAAGACTGTAAAGAAAGTCTGTCAAGCCTTGATGATCTTTTATTTCTGAGTGGCGATATAACTTCCATGCCTGATTCAATGTTGTTTTGTCGCTCTGCATAATTATGACCGTCATTGCTCTTTTAGTTGGTCGCTCCCAGTCTTTTGCTAACCTCCACCTGTACTAAGCGGACTGACTGCTTGTGCATCCAAAATCCTTTAAACCAGTTATGCCATATGAGTCCACCATACCTTCCTACATGGTATTTACCTGCAATTCCTAACGAAGACTTTCATTTACCATCTCGAAATTATTCAAAAAAGCATTTCTCTTTTGTGCCTCTGTTTTAGTTCATGAGGAAGTAGTAGTTAATTCATGATCTTTTTAAGTTGGACAAGCTTCACCCCGGGATTGCATGTCTAATGTGCAAACCCATAATACGAGAAGGAACTGGCAAAGAGTGCGCCCGGCTCAAAAATAATATAACAAACAAACCCTCCTTCACGCTTTGTTCATGAGAAATCAGAAAACTTTGGCAGTGATAAACAAAGAAGATTAAGAGGATGTGATCGTCCTCATTCGGGAGCCGTTCCTCGAAACTTGTCCATCTCAAGAAGTGATTGAGTTGTCTGCTAGCATTCGTTGACAAAACATGCATATCCAAAAAAATAATAATTATTACCTCTGTTTTTAAAACCAAGAGCTCTGGTACATGTTTTGTCTTTGTTTCCGACTACGGGTTTTCAACCTTGCCAACAAAAGCCACGGTTCGAGAGTCTCCACCTTCTTTTAAAGCACCAACTATTAAGAGCATGATTGTCATTCTGAGTGTAATGTGCATTGTCCCAAAGTAGCATTGTCTTTTGCATGATTATGATATCGTTTATTCTGAAATCATTGTATCTAGTCATCACTTAAACCTTGGAGGTGCCCCTGCATTTATGTTTTGCTTCACTAAAGGGGGCAAGCGAGATATCACTTTATCATATTTACACACCATGCTCATTACAAATCTTATTGAGTATTTCAGTATCATATTGTAAAACTTTCAGTTCTTTGTGATTCTCTCATGAGGCAACTTAATTACTACAGATTCATTGTCTCAGTAAGCTTTTGTCATGTGACTATAAATATCCTTATATGGTTAATAGCATGTCACCACAGAAATTATTCTTGTTATCATTTACCTACTCGAGGACGAGCAGGAATTAAGCTTGGGGATGTTGATACGTCCAAAACGTATCTATAATTTCTGCTTGCTCCATGCCTCTTTTGGGTGATATTGCTATGATATTTATACACTTCCATACACTTTTGATCATATTTGGACTAACCTATTAACTCAGTGCACCCCAGGACCAGTTTCTGTTTTCTGCTGTTTTTGTATTTCATGTTTTCCGTCACGAAAACTGCCAGAAAAATCCCGGAAAAATTATATAAAAAATCAGCGTTCCGAAAGCTTCCACACGGCCGAAGTAGGGCCGGAGGGGGGCCACCAGGGCTCCAGGCGCCCTGGTGGCGCGGCCCCCCTCCTGGCCGCGCCGGGGGGGGGGGGGCGCCTGGGCCCCCCAGGCCTCCGCTGATGCCCCCCTTTGGCATATATTTAACACGCGTCCCGAAACCCTCAAGGACGGAACCCTTTTTTGCGATCTCATCTCTGTTCCGCCGCCACCGTGCTTCCAAGATCGGGAGCACCAGGCGAACTCTTCCCGGCACCCTGCCAGAGGGGAGGATCACCACCAGGAGCCTCTCCACCACCATGGACGCCTCCCGGATGAGTTGTGAGTAGTCTCCCTTGGACCATGGGTCCATGACCAGTAGCTATGTGATGTTATCCTCCCCTTCTTGTGCTTCACTAATTAGACCTCGTGAGCTGCCCTACATGATCGAGGCACATATGTAATCCTTATGCTCTTGCTATGATGAGTTTGCTTGGATCCGATGGATTGTGAGATTATGTTCAGATTGTGTTTGAGTAATATATTTGATTTACCTCTTTTATATTTATGTTCTTAAGTAATTCTTGCATGTTCTCCGTTGCTATTTATTGCTTTGGCCAAGTAGTAGGTAGTGATTCCAAGAGGGAACGTTATGCTTGATTGTGGGTTCATGCCCCTCGATGACTAGCTTGAGTGACAGAAACATGAGTCTAGGGGATGTGCTGTTGCCACAAGGGGGAAAACAACGGTGCTTGTACTCGCGGGTGCAAGGATTGTTTACTTTACGCAAAGTTCTTTTAATGCAGTTGTCTGTTGCTTTGAGTTTACACTATGGGTGGGACTCGCAACTTAATACCAGCGAGATGTTCTGGATAGATATCTCAAGATGTATGATTAGTAGTAGATGCAGATGGATTTCGGTCTACTTGCCTTGGCGTACCGCCCATGCTTTGAACCTCTACCTTTCTTGCAACATAGTTAGCATTGGTTTGCGCACATAATTCTGTCAATTGCCCAGCTGTAATTCGTTTACCTCACATAGCTATTTTATTGTCTTTTGGGAGAGAGACATCACTAGTGAACATCATGGGACCCCGGTCCATATTACCATCACTGATCACATCCGCTATTTACTTTCCATTTTTACTTACTAGTTGCAGCAATACCTATCACTATTATCTCTTGCGTTTGATCCTTTGTAAACGACAAGGCCGGAGGGATTGACAACCTCTCTGTACTCGTTGGGAGCAAAGTTATTTGTATTTGTGTGCAGGTCCAAGTTGATTGCTAAGTATCTGGCGCCGTTAGCAGTTGACACCTTCTTGTTGAACCTTGGAGTCTCAGGGGAAATCGATCCTTGGTATCTTTGCCAAGGGAAAACTTCCGCTACACTGCATCTCAAACCTTCCACTTGGGGTAACCAACGAGGGGCGAGAAGCCATCAACTGACATGTCGTCTATGTCTCCGGTATTTTTTTGACGATTTTTCTTATTGCGTCGTGGCTTGCCATTGCCGTCCCTGGCTTCGGAAGTGCCGGGGTCGCTGGTGCTATTGCTGCTACGAGCTAGCCAGCTATCTTTGCCTACGCAAAAGTGGGTAAGGGCTATCATTGTCCTCGGCTTCTCTTGGCCGAGGTGTCTTGCCAGCCACATGTCCCGGACACTCTATTTGAATGCCGCTAAGGCTTTGGCATCCAGACAATCAACAGTGTGGTTCTTTTTAGTTAAGAACCGATTGTAAAGCTTGCGGGCTAACTCCCCGGGTTGCTGGATTATGTGACTTAGATCATCAGCATCTAGGGTCCGGACATAAGTTCCCTAAAAGTTAGCCCAAAAAGCATCCTCTAAATCTTCCCAGCTTCCAATGGAGTTCTCTGGGAGGCTGTTCAACCAGTGCTGACCTGGCCCTATCAGCTTGAGAGGTAAGTATTTGATGGCGTGGAGGTCATCTCCATGAGCCATGTGGATGTGAAGAATAAAGTCCTCTATCCAAACAACGGGGTGTGTCGTTCCATCGTATGCCTCGATGTTTATGGTTTTGAACCCTTCTGGAAATTGATGATCCATCACCTCATCAGTGAAGCACAGAGGGTGTGCAGCACCCCTGTATCGCGCAACATCGTGGCATAATTCCGATGGTGTCTGTGTTCGGTGTTGGTTCCGTACTTGATTGTACCCGACATATTTGGCTTGATAGCATCCATCTCATGTGGCAGCATGTTCTCTTTATCCATAGATTGATCGGTCCTGGCCGGCTTTTCTATTCAGGTCTTGACGTAAATAGTACCTACGTCCCTAAGCCGTTGTATCCTTTCCTGTACAATGGGGAGGTGCGGGTGTGCGGCATTGCTTGCCGCTTTGTCCTGTCCACGAGGTGGATGGTCCAGTTGATCAGCCTAATCGTACTTCGGCGGAATTGGTGCAAGGGCCTCGTTGTCGAATTGGGGCAATAGTTTGTGCTTGGAATACTTCTTTGTTTGACGCTTGCGGCCGTATCTCTGCTTGGTGTCTAACAATTAATTCCATCTGTCGTTGAGCGTATCCTATTTGGCTTTAAGCCGCTGCTACTATTTTTTCAGGATCCTTGTTGTGGCAATAAGTCATTTCTAAAAGCCATTTTTTCAAGGGGTTCCTCTGGGACGATGAATTCTTCGTCTCCCAAGCTGGTGTCCTCTTTGGAGACAGGTAGATAGTTGCTGTCTTCGGAATCGTCGTGATCAGAGATTTGTTCCAGGGTGTGCTCACCATCTTCCCGTTCGTCCTGCTCCACCGCTGGCTCTATGGGGTCATCGGCTTCTTCCGGATCATTGTTGTCTCCAGTGCCGGTGTTACTTTCCATTCCTCTTCGTGATCGTGAGCAACATTTCTGCCACCGGCATTTAGGAGGTTCATCGACGGGCTTACCCTGCTCTGGATCTTTATTGCCGTGATCTTCCTTCACATTCGGTGTATCCACCAGGTACACATTGTAGGTAGAAGTGGTCGTTCATCGCCCGGTTACGGGCGAGTTTGTACCTAGATCAGCTTCGACGTCGTGGTCCATCCCATCGACGTCTTCGGAAGCATAGTCTAGTAGGTCGGTTAAGTCTTCAACCGTGGCTACCAAGTGGGTGGTGGGTAGGAAGCAAAATTACCTGTCGTCAGCCCCTAGTTCAAACCCGGTATAGTTCGGCTAGGAATCCTCTGTTACGGTGAGAGATTATAGTAAGTCCAGCTCCTCGTTTAAAAGCGAGTGTTGCATAGGTCTTTGGGAGTCTGCGGGGCCATGCTCGTCGGCGACCACTCCCTTGGGCCTAGAAAGTGCAGATCTCGTAAGTTCAGAGGTCGTAATCAGGGGCGAGTCTAGTGTTCCAGCGGCGGGGAGAATCCCGATAAATTCTATATCTGTGAGCGGCTCAACTACCGCTAAGTCTGCGTTTTCTATGGCGGGGTTGATCTTCCCATCTTCTGACAATGCAGTGTGCTCCGGATCTAGGGCCAGAGCCGTCACAGGTGTTGACCCCTGGATGGGATCCGTTGATAGATCTAAGTCATATTTATCATGTAGGCAGGGGGCAGCAGCCATGGGTGTGAATCCGTCAAACATCAAGTCTCCACGAACAACAGCAACATAGTTCACACTTCCAAACCTGATCTGATGACCAGGGGCATAGCTGTAGACCTGCTCGAGGTGGCCATCCGTGTTCACACGAAGCACGAAGCTGCCGAACATAAAAATCTGGCCAGGGAGAAATATTCCCCCGAGGGTTTCGCCGTCGTTGATGATGAAGTGAGCCATTGATCCTTCTGTTGACGACAGAGTGGACTCTCAATGAAAGCACCAATGTTGGTGTCAAAACCGGCGGATCTCGGGTAGGGGGTCCCGACCTATGCGTCTGAGGATCGATGGTAACAGGAGAATAGGGACGTCATGTTTACACAGGTTTCGGCCTTCTCGCTCGAGGCAATACCCTACTTCCTGCTTGATTGATCTTCATGAATATTGAGTTACAAGAGTTGATCTACCTTGAGATTGTAATGGCTAAACCCTACAAGTCTAGCCTAGGTTGTTATGTTTATGTCCCTACGGACTAAACCCTCCAGCTCATATATGCACCAGAGGGACCTAGGGTTGTACATGATCATATTGCAGAGGAAGGAAAATATTACACTCGGACTCTGAATTTGCTATTTTACACATATGGATGTCCTATTCGGATACGGGGGACAATCTTTAGTGATAATCTTCCGGGCCCACCAGTCCGACCCATAACGAGTAATCTGGCCACCCGAGGACCCCTTAATCTAGGACTCCCTCACCTGCTCTGAATAGTTGATGTGCTCTCAAACTTCAAACCGAATCTGGATAACTCCAAAGCCCACTCAACTCTTCTGCCGGTAGCCTCAGGGTTTCGGAGTATCCTTTCCAACGGGCAACGAGTGACAACCGTAATCTCATGGTCTTGGAAGTAGTGGCACAGTTTCCTTGAGGCCATGAAGAGACCAAGCATCAACTTTTGCACGCTAGAGTACATCTATCTAGCCCACTACAACGGGGAGCTGACAAAGTACAGTAGGCGCTGCACCACTTTCTTCCTTGTCGCGTCCTAGGGGTTGCTCTCGCTGCCGTGCTCACTGCTGTCCTGATCCTTCTCTCACTCTGGCCTCTGCTCACTCTCTGCCTCATCCACTTCTCGTCGTGCTACCAAGGCTGCACTTACCACTTGGTTGGTTGCCGCTTAGTACAGCAGCAACGGCTCTTGGGGCTTGGGAGCAACCAAGGTAGGCACAGAGGACAAATAGGCATTCAACTCTTGCAAAGCTGCATCTACTTCCGGGATCCACTTCATGGGCCCTACCTTCTTCAAAATTATGAAGAAAGGCAGGGCGAGCTCGGAAGACTTGGAGATGAATATGCTTAGCGCGGCAACCCATCCTGTTAGATGCCTCACATCCTTAACTATCCTCGATGCATGGATCTGCTCAATAGCTTTGATCTTGTCAGGGTTGGCTTCGATCACGCAATGGGATACAAAGTACCCAAGCAGCTTGCCGAAGGGAACACCAAGTACACACTTCTCCGGGTTGAGCTTCCGATTGATCTTGCGCAGGTTAGCAAATGTCTCCTCCAAATCTTGGATATGAGTGGCCCAATCCTTGGTCTTGACCACAATATCATCCATATAGGCTTCTATGTTTCTATGCAGCTGTGGCTCAAACCCAATCTGGACTTCCCTTGCAAAAGTGGACCCATCACTCTTTAATCCGAATGGCATGCGAACAAAGGAGTACATACCACATGCAGTGATGAACGACGTCTTCTCTTCATCTTCCTTGGACCTGAAGATTTGGTGATACCCAAAGTATGCATCCAGAAAGGAGAGCAAATCACGACGAGAAGTGAAATCCACAATCTAATCAATACGCAGCAAGGCAAGCGGGTCCTTCAGGCAAGCCTTGTTGAGATCTGTGAAATCAATACCAAGCCTCCACATCCCGTTAGCCTTCGGGACTACCACTGGATATGCCAACCACGTTGGATGTTGCACTCCTCTGACCAAACCAGTTGCCTCAAGTTTCATGATCTCTTCTGCAATGAAATGCTACCTCTCCAAGGCCTGCTTCCGGACTTTCTTCTGACAGGTCGGGCATGTGGGCAGACAACAAGGTGGTGCTCAATTACCTCCGTGGGAACACCGGGGATATCATATGGTTGCTAGGCAAACACATCGATATTCGCCCGCAGGAAGGCAACAAGCGCACTTTCCTATTTTTCATCGACGGTGGCATTCATAGAGAAAGTACCGTCAACGCGAGCCAGCCCTGCCGGGACCTTCTTCACCTGTGGTGCAGTGACCCTGGATCTCTTGCTGTTGGAACACTCCGGCACATCGTCAACGGGTGGGGGCACACTTCCGGGACTCTTTGCTGGAGGTCCTACAATCCCTCTTCTTTCCTTTACTTTCCTTGGCGGGAACTGTTGTTGCCGCTGCCTCTGCCGCGACCGCGTCCCGATACATCTTGTCCACACAAATTATTGCGTCCTTCGCATCTGATGGGATGGTGATAACTCCCAGTGGCTCAGGCATCTTCAAGGTGTTGTAGGCATAGTGGGATGCTGCCATGAATTTATCCTGGGCCGGGCGTCCAAGAATCCCATTGGACGGCTAGCAGAGATCAACCACATCAAACACAATCCTCCCAGTTCGGTAGTTTAGTTCTTCCCTAAACGTTGCCGGCAACATGATCTTTCCCTTAGGATGAATCCTTCCGGGATCAACTCCTTCAAACGTGCCAGTAACCTCTAGCTCTTCCTTTGCTATTTGAAGCTTGTTGATAACTGCTAGGGAAATCAGATTCAACCTGGCCCCACCGTCCACCAACATCTTTGTGACCTTGAGGTTGCGAATTGTTGGGGAGACCAACAACGGCAAGCATCCTACCGCAGTGGTACGGCTAGGATGATCCTCCTCCTCAAAGATGATGGGCGCATGGGACCATTTGAGAGGCTTTCGGGCCTCTGGCGTTGACTCCATGCATTGACTTCTCGCGCCCACTACTTGAGTTGACGATAAGAGGCGTGCAGACCTGCACCTCCGTCAATGCACAGGGCGTCAGTGGCCTTCTGAAACTCTTGCTCACTGGTTTCCTCTTCATCCCCTCCATCACTCACATCATCACACGCTCCGTTTTCTCGACCTCTGGCAGGCTTTCCTTGGTTCCGAATGGGTTTGCTGGGGCGATTTACCTCACCACCTTGGCCCTTACCGACAGCAACATTCTAATCCTTTTCCTTATCACGCTTCTCATACTCTGCTCTCTATCTCTTGACAGGCTGCTCAGCCTGATGACACTCTTGAAGGTCATGACTCTTGGTCTGATGAATCTTGCAATACGGCTCATCACCTATCCTGGCTTTCTCAGTAGGAGCGGCTTCCCGCCAGTGCATGCGACAGCATCCATGGCGGGGACCTCAACTTTGGCCTTTTGCCAGTACTTGGCGTACCCGATCTTTCAACAATCATCACTGCCTTATCTCTCCGCTTCTTACTATGCTTCTTCCTATTCTTCTGACTGGTTGATTCATCATCATCCTATGAATCAACATTGATACAATCTTCCTCTCTGGGCAACTTCCTTCCCTCCTCCAACCGAGCACACTTATCGACCAACGTGTAGAGCTCCTTCACAGTCTTGGGAAACCACACGTTCATCTTAGATCGAATCCGGCGATTGCGCACATTGGACTGGAAGGCAGCTATTATGGCTGCCGGATGGATATTTGGGATATTTCTATGAACTTTGCTGAATCTTTGTAAATACTTACGGGGGGTTTCTCCGTCCTTCTGTTGGGGAAGCTGCAAGTTGCTGTGCCTGCCAGGTTCTTGGTGGCCACCCATGAAGGTGCCAATGAATTTGTGGCACAGGTCTTCCCATGATGAGATGGAGTTCTCCGGCAAGAGCATCAGTCGAGACCTCACATTGGACTTGATGGCCAAAGGGAAGTAGTTGGCAAACACCTTCTCATCTCTTCCCCCGGCAGCCTGAACAACGATGGTGTACATGCTCAGGAACTCTGTCGGGTTCAGCCTCCCGTCGTACTTCTCAGGTATCTCTCGCCTGAACATGCGAACGGACGACCAATGGCCTTGTCGCAGCTCACGAGTAAAGGCACGGCACCCAACCTCGAAAGATAGGTGTCGTCGTTCTGGGAACCAAGGTACACGGACTTGCCTGCCTTTGGCCCGCGATGTGGCTCCTTTCCAGGCCTGGTACAGCCCATCTTCAGCATCGGCACCCCAGACCCTCGCGAGGGGCCAAGCCTCGCGGTGCAGACTACACCAATACCTTCGGAAGGGGCAGCCTCGTCTGGTTGGCTCATAAGGAACAGAGAATTCTATGCAACCCCCACCTCGCGAGGCTTGCATGACGCAAGCCATGATGACCAAGGCCAAGCGGGCGCCAGCGGGTGTAGTGCAGTTGTTTCCTCTTTGGTGAAGAGGAAGCGGGCTCAGACGTAGAGTCCCGAGGAATCTGCCAAAGGTTTCCATTCCAGTGCAACAAGACCAAGACCGCCAGGACAGCAGGACGGAGGTCGTTCAACCATTGTACTAGTTCATCCACATCCCATCTTGAGGCTAATCCACTACTGCTAAAGTAGGGCCACTCACCGCAAGGTGGCATAAAGTAGGATAAACTGCCACGTGTCTCTTTTACATTACTGTTCATCGAGCTAGTTCATGAGACCGCTAGTAGATAGATAGGTGAGGTTGAGATCTTGGCACGCACCCCAGAATTCAAACCTAGTAGGGCTTTGCGGAGCCCTGAATCTGACCTTTGGCCTGCCAAGTAGGGGTGCGTTGAAGCTCCTCCTCGTCCGTTCGGTTCATCGTTGTCTCACCGCCCCATAGCTGATGCTCGATGCGTCCGTGCTGAGCACCGGGCGGCCCTTGCCGCTCGGGTGGCCCAGACGGCACCTCCAGGCGACAGCATCCCCCGTCACTGTCCATCGTCGGCGGAAAACGCTGCCACCAGCATCGCTGCCCTGAGCAACAAGATTCGTCGTTCTCGCTCTCCACGCGGCGCGACAGCCTCACTGCAACCCGGCACTGAGTCATGTGGCTGCTTCATCCTCCCACGCGCATTGTGGCCCGACAAACTCGCAGGCCGCACTGCTCATGGCGCGTGAGGTCCTGCGCTACCGCCTGGCCAATGACCTCCATGAAGACTGGTTGGACTACATTGCCGAGCTCATGAGCGTCGCGGGAGAAGCTCCTGCGTCATACCATTCGCTGCCTCTTCCACAACCCTAGGCGGGCGATGAGGCCCGCGGCGCACCTTCTCCTCCGCTCCAGAGAGACGTCTTCCCCTAGCTAAGGTGCGAGGCCCCTCAGCATGACCAGCCATGCAGGGTGGCCGCGTGAGATGAAGAAAGCTGCCAAGTGGTGCTCAGACATAAGGTGAGGCGCGCGCGCTTCATGCTCCACCTCGTCAGGGTTGTGCTCCTCCCCATGCAGTGGCACGCCGACGCCTGGAGCAGGATCCACCCCACCAACAAGCACCAGTCAGCACGGCGGGCTGCAAGGCATTCACCCTGGAGCTTCGTTGTGTCTTCTGGTCCAGCGACTTAAAGCCAGATCTTCTGGTCCTGCAGCTCTACGATCTAAGCATTGAAACGACCACTGGTGACGAGAAGGTCATGGCCAACTGGTGCCCTATGGCTCTCAAAGACGACGTTCTCTCGTGGCTCCTAAACCTCCCGAAGGAGTCGATCTCCTCCTCGGGTGAGTTGTGCGAATGCTTCATTTCCAACATCGAATGGACTCACGACTGAGCCCCAGCGCTGTGTGACCTGCGACGCATCAAGCAACAGCCAGGAGAGACCCTGCGCAAGTACATGCAGCGTTTCACCAATGTCCGCATCAAGATCCCCAAGATTTCCGATGAAGCCATCATCTCGGCGTTCACTGATGGCGTCCGAGACGTTAGGATGAAGGAGGAGCTCGCCATTCAGGAAGACATGTGCCCAGCTTTGGAGATGTTCAACCTCTCAATCAAGTGCGCAAAAGCAGAAGAGGGCCACCTCTCACTCATCGAGCTTCCCGAAGCTGATCCAGAAGACAAGAAGGCCAAGACCAAGGAGGCCAAGCGCAAGGGACTGGCAGTACTCACGGCTGAGCCTGAGATGAAACGCGCGTGCGATTACCCTGATTCCTCTAAGGGCAGCCACCCGTTCTGCGCCTTCCACAACATGCACAACCACAACACGAACGACTGTCAGGAACTCAGGGCCATACGAGACGGACGCTTCGGACGCTACCCCGAGCACGGCGAATGAGGCTATGGTCGTGGAGGTGGCTTTGGAAGAGGACGCTGGTAGAACCATGATGTCGTCTGTATCAAGTCGGCCTCTCCAGTCTTCCCCCTCGCCTCTCCCTCACTCCCCTCCACCCATGGCTGAAGCGGCCATGGACGCACCGCCGTAGTTCTCACGGCCACAGCCATCCCCGCGCCTCTCCGAGCTATCCTCGAGCTCCGCCATGACGTCCTCGTCCTCTCTATTGAGTCACGCGGCACCAGGAGCTCCTCCTCACCCTCACCGTTCTCGTCTTCAACCTCGGTATGCCGAGATCGCCACCGCTGTGCCTTCTGCTCCGAGCCTCCCTCGAGCTCACATTGACGCCTCTGCAACCACCGTGAGCTCCCGCATCGGAACCCCCTCTCCCCGAGCTCGACTACGCCCTCTAGCCGTGCCAGCCGCCATACCCGAGCACCGTCGTCCGCCTTGGTCATTGCTCTCGCAGCCACTGTGCATCTCCACTTGATCTTGTGCCTCCAGCTTTCTCCTAGAACAACGACGAGTCCAACGCAGCCCCTAGCTAGCTCTTCCGTGCACTAAAGCCACACGCCCACATATGTCCAAACTCTGGCCGCCACCTTTGAGCTCGTCGTCGTCGATTTAGGTCTCCCCCGGTCAAAATGACTGCACGAGTGGATGCGCGCGAGCGCCAGGAACACACAGAGCCTCTCTGCGCGGTGTTTGGTCGCCAGACGGCAAAACCGGACGCCCTCCGCCGCGTTTGGACCTCGCCGGCGGCTTATCTCCGGTTAACCACCGGTTTAGCCTAAGCTAATCCACCCTTGGATCACTGGTAAGAGGGCCCAACACTCTGCTAACCTCGGTTTAGTTTTAGTTAAACTTAATTAACCTATGACTCACTGACTTGTGGGCCCAACCTCTGGGTTAGTTATGTTAATTAGGTAATTAGCACTAACAACCTGTGTTAACTGGCTGTGCCACTGACATGTGGGTCCCAGCCGTCAGGTTTGACCTAGACTGACCCTGTTGACCTGCTGACATCAGAGTGACATCATGCTGACGCAATATTTGTTTTTTGGGATTTTAAATAAATCAGAAATGATTTATTTATTTCGGAAAATGTCCTGAACTTCTAGTAGTCATAGAAATTTAACCGTAACTCCAAATGAAAAAATTTATATATGAAAAATTATCAGAAAAATACGAAGAATCTATTTACATCATTGTCATGCGTGTTTGAACAACTTAAAGTTGTTGTATAAGACAATTTTAATTAATGGAACTTGAAATGCCTTATGTGAAGTTTGAATTTGAACCTTTGGTTCGAACCAACTTCATTTAATACGGTTACTAGTTGCATTAGCTCAAACCACAACATATTGACATGTCAGATTCATGCATCATATTGTTGCGTTGCATTGAGTGTGTTCTTTCTCTGTTTGCCAGTATCTGTCCCCTCTCAGTAGACGCTATTCCGACAATGTGATCGATGACACCGATGAAGAACTATACTATCTTCAGAAGTGCCTTGCAAGCAAACCCCCTTGTTCATTCCAATACAATCCCACTGTTTCGCTTCTGCTCTCTTTTACCTCATTAGGATAACGACAATTCAACTGTTACATGATGCGGTAGTTGAACCCCTTTCCTCTGCATGACCTGCCATCGCCACAGTAAAAAGTTGAAACCCACTAGCATGAGTAGGAGTTGTTTGAGCCCTGATGTGCCTACTCATTCATGCTTGTTTGTCATGCCTGCTACTGCTTATTGTTGACTCGGGTCCGATTCATCGGGGATGAATTAGAGGTGTGTGGACATGTCCTCCTGTTGAGAGCTAAGTGTGTGAACACGATTTGGTAAAGGTAGTGGTGAGAGGCCATGTAGGAGTACATGGTCGGTTGTCTCATTGAAACCGTCCTCAGGAACTGAGTTCGGTGTTTGCTAATTGATATGTCTCCAACGTATCTATAATATTTTATTGTCCCATGCTATTATTTATGATGTTTTGGATGTTTAATGGGCTTTGTTGTACACTTCTATATTATTTTTGGGACTAACCTACTAACCCAAAGGCCTAGTCCAGATTGTTTTTTTGCCTATTTCAGGGTTTTACAGAAAAGGAATATCAAGCAGAGTCCAAAAGGAATGAAACTTCGGGAGAGATACTTTTGGAGCAAAATACGCATGGGAGACTTGAGAACCACGGAATAGAGCACACGTGGCATCCACGAGGGTGGGGGAACGCCCCACCTACAGGACGCACCCCCTGCCTCGTGGGCCCCATGTTTTGCCCCCGGTGGCCTCCTTCCTCCTATATATACCTACGTACCCCGAAACCATCAGAACAACAGAGAAAACCCTAGTTCCACCGCCGCAACCTTCTGTTCCCGTGAGATCCCATCTTGGGGCCTGTTCTGGAGCTCCGCCGGAGGGGGGATCTACCACGGAGTGCTTCTACATCATCATCATCGACTCAGATTGAGTTCTGAGTAGTTTACCATAGACCTTCCGGTCCATATCTAGTATCTAGATGGCTTCTTCTCTCTCTTTGGATCTCAATACCAAGTTCTCCTCGGTCTTCGAGGAGATCTATTTGATGTAATCTCTTTTTGCGGTGTGTTTGTCGAGATCAGATGAATTGTGGGTTTATGATCAAGATTATCTATGAGAAATATTTGGTTGTTTTCTGAACTCTTTATGTATGATTATAATATCCTTGCAAGTCTCTTCGAATTATTGGTTTGGTTTCGCCTACTAGATCTATAGTTCTTGCAATGGGAGAAGTGCTTGGCTTTGGGTTCAATCTTGGGGTGTCCTTTCCCAGTGACAGTAGGGGCAGCAAGGCCTGTATTGTATTGTTGCCATCGAGGATAAAAAGATGGGGTTTATATCACTATGTTTGAGTTTATCCCTCTAGATCATGTCATCTTGCTTAAGGCGTTACTCTGTTCTTATGAACTTAATACTCTAGATGCATGCTGGATAGCGGTCGACGTGTGGAGTAGTAGTAGTAGATGCAGTATCGTTTCGGTCTTTTTGTCTTGGACGTGATGCCTATATATAATGGTCATGCCTAGATAGTCTCATAATTATTCGCTTTTCTATCAATTGCTCGACAGTAATTTGTTTACCCGCCGTAGAATATCGCTATCAAGAGAGAAGCCACTAGAGAAAACTATGGCCCCCGGGTCTATTCTCAACATCTCAATCTACATTCTAGTTTACTTTTCCGCTTTTACTTTCTGTTCTTATATCCAAAAATACCAAAAATATCAAACTATCATCTCTATCAGATCTCACTTTCGTAAGTGACCGTAAAGGGATTGACAACCCCTTATCGCGTTGGCTGCGAAGTTCTTATTTGTTTGTGCAGGTGCGAGGGACTCGCACGTGGTCTCCTACTAGATTGATACCTTGGTTCTAAAAAACTGAGGGAAATACTTATGCTACTGTGCTGCATCACCGAGGGAATACAACGCAAGCTTGAGAAGTAGTATTGATCCATTAACAGCTACTATCACACGTTGGGCCTTGAAATATTACCCCGCTCTTATTAACCCCCCCTATCCTCTGTCCAGGAGTTGCAAGTAGTTTCTCATGTTTGTAGTGTGCTGGAGGCCGTGCGCAGCACTGAACCAAGGGGTGGGCTGTGATGCGGTAGGCATGTGGCCTGGTGTACCGAGTCACCCATTTGGTGCCTCTGGAACCCTATACACATTGTTCGGGGCCGTAAGTGGAAACCTCGACCGGACTCCCTTTGGATGGAACCTGAATAGGCAATAAACCTGGACTAGAGACTTGTGTGGTTGGTAAGGTCAAGGTCTACACACACGTCGGCTTTTCTTGAAGTCTGCTGGGCACCTGTCGTGTGCAGACGCTAAGTGGTAGAAACATGTGTGAAGAAGTACACCCCTGCAGGATTATAAATGATCTATTCGAATAGCCGCGTCCGCGGTAAAGGACTTCAGGGTTGCCTATGCAGTTCATAGACAAGTGAAAGTGGACACTCTAAAATGCGCAAGAAGCGTGAGTGTTATGGATGGCCTTCTCGTAGGGAGACGGGAGCGGATCCATAGTGGTGTATTGATTGGTGAATATGTGGACTCATGTGCGCCACCTCAAAAGAGTTACCAGCACTCTTAGTACAGGATAACCACTGAGTCAAAGCTGGCTTGCCGCAGTTAAACCCCACAACCCCCTTTGTTGATACTGATGCATATGTAGCTAGTTCTAATATAAGTCTTGATGGGTACATTTGTATTCACGTTTGCTTAATTTATGTTTTTGCAGAGAGACTTCAGTCTCACTAGTAGTTCTGTGTGGACTTCGACGTTTAGCTTGTTACCACATATACGATCTTGTACCCTTGGGAGAGTCTTGCAGATAGTCAAGCTTGATTGCCTCCTTCCTTTTCAGATGTCTGTACTTAGACATGTTTATGCTTCCGTTGCCTGTATGCTCTGTATGTTGGGTCATGTGACCCCTGTTTGTAATAAGTGCTATGATGGCTCTTCTGGGCCTTTATATATATGAGTTGTTGATTTATGTTGTGATGCCATGTTGTACAGCAAATACTTGCATGTTATGCGTACGTATAATGTGTATTGCTATGTGTGGGATCCGACACCTACGGGAGGAACACCGGTAGGCTGGACCCTGGATAATGCAGGTTCCAAGCCAATCGGTATCATAATAGTGATGGCGAAATCGACCGTGTGCAGGCTGCCGCGTCGAAGATGAGAGAATCCACACCACCACCGAGCAGAATGGTTGCATCCCCGCGTGGATCCAGAAAAGGGCCACCTGCAGCACCATCGACGGAGTACTCATCAGAGGTAGGCGCCGCGCGTGGCCACGGCCGACCCGTGCGCACGGGACGAAAAAGGGGGCGCCCAACGCACGGCCACGCATGGCCAGCGCGCCGCCCCCGCCGAATCCCTCTACCGCCGCCCCCATGTCCAGATCTGTCAAGCTCACACAAGTAGCCCGGGAGGAGACGCGGCCGGAGACAGGAGAGCTGGCTGGAGAGGGGTGACGCTGCCCCACATAGTAGAGGTCCGTCGGGGAACCACCCCTCGCAGACGGGAGGCCAGGCCCCGCCTGAAGAGGCCTTTATCTAAGAAGCTCGTGGTGGTGTTGGCTTTCTCTAAACCACCCTTTATCCAAGAAGCTGTGTTGGATAACCCTAAGCTAGTTGGTTGAGCTATACAACAACTTGGAGAGTTGGAAGATAAAAGCTTGATCTAATGTAGTTCATTTTGAAGGGATTTCTTTTGTGTGTGTGTGTTGAAGAAAGATGGTATTTTCATCAACTGGTCTTCGTGTTCAGTTGCTGGACCTATCGTCTTATCCTAACTTTGATTTGAGTATGGGCTATTGTCAAGTCAAATCAAAACCAACGATATTAGTAATGCTATCTTACTCGTAGTTGATCCCTCGAGCATACATTACATCTTTTGGTCTAACCAATGCTATCTCTTTGTTCACATTGTCAAGGAATTCCATATATATGGAAACCTGGATGAATTATTGTTGAGCCCATCGACAACATCCTTATCTTATCCATGATTTTGTTGGACATTAAGCTAGTGTTGGAAACTTTGTAAGCGTTGCCTTTGTGTCCCGTTCATGATGTATATGTTTGGCTGAGAGAAGTGACTTCCCCTAATTCATGTGTAATTGATGTAGGTTGCCGCCGTGAATTTGAGAAATTTGTTTTGCTTCTTCTGTAATCATCCCAAGTCAGTCATGCATAGGTGCGAGGTATTTTGTGGTCTGGAGACTTGCAACCTTCATTCTATATGTATCCCTAGCACACCAAGCCACTGATTGATTTGTTCAAGGCGAAGAAGTTTCTTCTTAAGAGCTAGACTTACGCAAGGACTTCGATATCCTCGATGATGGTTCCCACCTGAACTTGGTAGTGTTTTATTATAAGACTACTATGTGGTCATGCTTGTCATGGACATCGTGTTCACAGGTTTGTAGCAGAACGAGCTCATGTTTTGGAGCTTGCTATCGTAGTTCATTTCCCGAGAATCTTGCAACGACATCTCGTCGATTTGTGTTGCAAGCTTTATTTTTCCTTTCTAGACTTGATGAGTCTGGAATATCCTGACACTAACCAGATCTGAATCTCAGGCAGATATGTTGGTTGGAACATTCCCGACATTTGCATTTTGTTCCTATCTTGCACCGCCTTGTGCCAACTTTCCATGGGATGCACTTCTCAGCAATTGTTGTTCAGGATCATCTTCGAGAGTGATCCTACCTTGGGTCCCATCTATTTCTGATGATAAGAAAAATTCACTCATTGCATTGTCTTCAACAAGGTAGTCCACATCGCCCATCCAAGCCCAACTATGTCACTCTTTCAGACTCCGTCAAATGACCGCTTGTGATTTGCCTTAGGCTGGTATGAAGAGTTTAAATTATCTCTATATCAAAAGTAATTCTTTTTGCCACTTAAGGGAATAACTTTATGTGTCACCTTCGCTAAGGTGCCCCGTGGTGGAATCATGGCAGTTAACTCCTCGCTACGTCGTGACCGAGAGTGGAATTGTTGCCTACCATACTTAAACTTTGTCATCTGTTTCTTCCATCCCTCTCAATGTGTGTTTTGTGTCTGAGCTCGGGAGATGTCCTTACATTTCACTCCATGAGTCGATCTTGAGTTGCTCGACTTTTGAGAAGATCGATTCCTGTAGAGTTTCTTTCTATCATCATCGTGTTGGATGAATATCTCAAAAGCAAGGACGTCAAGATCAATATGAAGCAATGAATCAATGTCCTCGAGAAGGGTACTTGTATTGTGTAGATTGTGTTAGTTAGAATCCCCTCTGTCTTCATACCTCACGTCTTTAATCTCGTGACGAGATTCTTGTTCAGTGCGGGTGGGTTGTCACAGCCCTTGCTCAACCCATGCTGTCTTTGCTTGATCATCATGTCATCATGTTTAAAATTCAAATAAATTGGAAATGGGGACTGATAAACCCTAGCAACAACTGAAATTCAACTAGGGTAAAAAATAAAATCTTTTTCAATGAACCCAAAATGCCTTCAGAAAAGTTCATCATTTTTGGATTGGTCTAGAAGCTCTCCCAAAAATGGTGCACATTTTTCTAGGTCACTTTGGATTTTTGATTTAAATCATAAGGTATTTGCATTTGGATATTTAAATGCTATAAATATTTTTAAATGTCCAAATAATCTTGAAAGCATTTGAGGGTTGTTGGAAATAATTTCAGAAGTGCCCACAATTAATTTTCATGATTTTATAATTTGGTTTAGTATTTTTACTAAACTAGAAAAACAATTAATAGAAAAAGAAAAAGAAAACAGAAACAGATGAGAGAGAGAGAGAGAGAGAGAGAGAGAGAGAGAAAGAGAGAGAGAGAGAGAAAGGCCATTGGGCCACCTACCTGGCCTGGCCAGCTAGACGGCCCAGCCCACCAAGGGCTTCGTGGGAAGGGGGCAGGGTGCGTGCCCGGCGCGCGCTCGCTCCCCGCGCGCCACGCTACCTACCTGCATGGCTGCTCGAGGCTAGCACGACGCCGCGAAACATCTTGCCAATGTAATCTTGATCGAGCCGGCCTCTCCAGTCCTCCCCCTCGCCTCTCCCTCACTCCCCTCCACCCATGGCAGAAGCCGCCATGGACGTGCTGCCATAGTTCTCGCGGCCACAGCCATCCCCGTGCCTCTCCGAGCTATCCCCGAGCTCCGCCACGACGTCCTCATCCTCTCCACCGAGTCATGTGGCGCTAGGAGCTCCTCTTCATCCTCACCGCCGTCGTCATCAACCTCTGGATGACGAGATCGCCATCGCCGTGCCTTCTGCTCTGAGCCTCCCCCGAGCCCACGTCGACGCCTATGCAACCACCGTGAGCTCCCATATCGGAACCCCCTCTCCACGAGCTCGATTACGACCTCTAGCCATGCCTGCCGCAGTACCTGAGCGCTGCCGTCCGCCATTGTCATTGCTCTTGCAGCCACCGTGCATCTCCGCTCGAGCGTGTGCCTCCAGCATGCTTCTTGTAACAACGACGAGTCCAACGCAGCCCCTAGCTAGCTCTTCCGTGCACTGAAGCCACACGCCCGCATATGTACAAACTCCGGCCGCCGCCTTTGAGCTCGCCGTCGTCTCCCCCGGTGAAAATTACTGCACTAGTGGATGCGCGCGACTGCCAGGAACACACAGAGCCTCTCTGCGCGGTGTTTGGTCGCCGGACGGCAAAACCCAACACCCTCCGCCGCGTTTGGACCTCGCCGGTGGCTTATCACCGGTTAACCACAGGTTTAGCCTAAGCAAATCCACCCTTGGGTCACTGGCAAGTGAGCTCAATGCTGTGCTAACCTTCGTTTAGTTTTAGTTAAACTTAATTAACCTATGACTTATTAACTTGTGGGCCCAACCTCTGGGTTAGTTATGTTAATTAGGTAATTAGCACTAACAGCCTCTATTAACTGGTTGTGGCACTGACATGTGGGTCCCAGCCGCTAGGTTTGACCTAGACTGACCCTGTTGACCTACTGACATCAGAGTGACGTCATGCTGACGCAGTATTTGTTTTCTGGGAATTTAAATGAATCAGAAATGATTTATTTATTTCAGAAAATGTCATAAACTTCTAAAAATAATAGAAATTCATCCGTAACTCCAAATGAAATAATTTATATATGAAAAACTATCAAAAAATATGAATACTCTATTTATGGCATTGTCATGCATGTTTGAACAACTTAAAGTTGTTGTATAAGACAATTTGAATTAATGGCATTTGAAATGCCTTATGTGAAGTTTGAATTTGAACCTTTGGTTCAAACCAACTTCATTTATATGGTTACTAGTTGCATTAGCTCAAACCATAGCATATTGACATGTCACATTCATGCGTCATATTGTTGCATTGCATTGATTGTGTTTTCTCTCTGTTTGCCGGTATCTGTCCCCTCACAGTAGACGTTGTTCAGACGATGCGATCAATGACACCGATGAAGAACTATACTATCTTCAGAAGTGCGAGGCTAGCAGACCCCCTTGTTCATTTCGATACAATCCCACTCTCTCGCTTCTGCTCTCTTTTACTGCATTAGGACAACAACGATTCAAATGTTACATGCTGCGGTAGCTGAACCCCTTTCCTCTGCATGACCTGTCATTGCCACAGTAAATAGTTGAAACCCACTAGCATTTGTAGGAGTTGTTTGAGCCCTGATGTGCCTACTCATTCATGCTTGTTTGTCATGCCTGCTACTACTTAGAGTTGAGTCAGGTCTGATTCATCAGGGATGAATTGGAGGTGTGTGAACATGTCCTACTGTTGAGAGCTAAGTGTGTTGTCGGCATTCTGGGAATGGGGTACCCAGACTTGCCTGCCTGCGGCCCAGAGCGTGGCTCGCAAGGCGGCATAGTGTGGCCCAACTTCTTCAACAACACTCAAGACCCTCGCGAGGGGCCAAGCCTCGCGAGGCGGACGACACAAGACATCCCGTGGGGCGGCCTCGCCAGGCCGGCTCGCGAGGATCGGAGTTATCAAGGCGAGGGGCACCTCGCGAGGTCCTCATGACATGATCAGTGACGGCTAAAGCCAGGCGGGCGCAGAGCGCCAGTTTCCTCTCCGGTGCTAAAGGAGCAGGTGCAGGCGCGGAGTTCAGAGGCGTCAGGCAAAGGTTTCCATATAAGTGCAACAAGACCAAGACCAGCAGGACGGCAGGACGGAGGTCATTGCGGAGCCCATGGTGGCGTCACCACCAGAGCCTTTGGCAGCGAAGACCATCTTTTGTCAGGATAGCTTGTACTAGCTATTCCCCTTCAAATTTGGCCATTGTGGGATTCCATCCCACTCACTATTTGGGAAGAGAAACCTGGCCACAATAAATAGGACTAGCCACCACCATTGGGATCATCTCATCGAAGACATAGTTGATCTCATCTGAAGTTGATCAGATAGAAGGCCACACACCTCAAGGTCACCCTAGCGCAAGAACACCTCTCCCCAGGAGGCAGTTCATCCATGTACTAGTTCTTCCTCTGCCTACAAGGAAATCCACCACACACACTGGATAAGGGTGTTACACCACAACGGTGGCCCGAACCAGTATAAATCTTGTGTATCTTGTTCATTGAATCTGACAAGCTAGGCCTAGAATTGTTGAGTAGAAGGGCTAGGGCGGAAGGAGAGATCTTCGTGCGCACCCCATGTGGCACCCCGGCTTAGAGGAATCTTTTTACCATGCATTGCCAGCCCGGAGACCATGTCTTCTGGCAACACACAACATCTTGGTACAGAAAACAACCGCTTAATTGATGCTAGCAGATAAAAGTTTATATTACAATAGGTAGCGAGGCCAAGCGGCACACACGGTGCGGCTGAACAATATGTATATTATTTAGTGAACATAAAGGGCCTCGGTCATAACAACTAGGCGGCAGTGGAACAACGTTGTAGCGGAACTCCATAGCATAGGGACACTTATGTGGACATGATCTAGACTCGGACAGCACTCCTTTCCAGCGAGACTTTCCTGAAATCTGGCATGACACGCCAAATCAATACATTGAATATACTTGCAAGCTGACAACAAGCATAAACATAATGAAAAACAATATCATGATAATTATTCAATTATAAAAATGCAACAATTTATATATCCAACATGCTGCGATCATGCTCTTGTGAGGGCAGTCCCTCGGACTGGCTTACCAATAGTGATATTTCTTAGATCACGAACATACCGACTTCATGGTCTTAATTCAGGTTACCTCGTGATCTTTCCGGCGATCACAAACATGACCAACCCTTGGTCTCAAACATCTCGATGGTCTAGCGCAAAGTTCATGACCTAGTGTGCAAAGTTTTATTAAATGTTGACCCATGGTGTGACCTACTTTCGAGCGTGTCCGTAATCACGGAGTCGGCTATCGATAGATTAATTACACTCTGCAGAGGTAGTGCAATGTTCCCACACCACGGAACCCATGGCCTCGTACTCCCATTTAGGTGGACCAACAGCATTCCGATGAAATCCCTCCATTGCCATGACACTCTCTCGGCCACTCCGACTCACTCCCCATCGGGCTAGTCCTGGGTGGCCCCGTGTCTACCAAAGACACAACGACCACCGTCGTGGCCAAAACATAAACTGTCCCAAACGGGTACACGGTACCATAATCTCAACAATGGGCACACAAGGTTATGTCTTCTTACCGGGTCAGTGTAGCGCATGACCATAACCTTCCCTAGTTGGAGGCACCGACCAGAGGCATGACAACGGACCGAATAAATGCCTCCCCATAAAAGGCAAATGTGGTTGCACTGGGAAAAACTCGATTCAGTGGCACCATGACCCGGTCAACAATATATTCAAGTTGAGTTATTAACAGGTTCAACTTAAAATTAAAAATAACCGGTGTCATAAAATGCCATGCAAATGCAACACAACATATGCATCATATATCATCAAAATAACTGGGTCAGCTCTTCCCACACTAAGCATAAACATCAACAACTCCTAACACTTCTCTGGTTAGGATTAAACCTCAATTTAAATAGAATCTTTTCTACCAAATTATATCATATTTCTTATGCAAGAAGAATAACTCCAAATAATTACTTATATCCATAACCATATTAGTTCTTCATAACAAAACTTACTTCTAGTTACTTCACCAACTTAATTAACTACCAACTTAAACAAGCAACCAACAGAATGTAAATAATAAAGGTGATTTAAATGCATGGATTAAATCATTCATTCTAGTTGGAAAATCACAAATATTGTAATGGCACCATGAAAATGTTGTTGTAGCTTGCCTTAGTGCATATGAGGTTCACAAACCTCCTGGTGATCCTCACGACAAGCTTCACCTTCAGAAAACATTTAAAAACACAAAAAGAAATCATCAAGAACCGTTCTGAAAATCACCAGAAAATCTAGACGGCACAGAAAAATCTCATTTTTTGGTGTGCTTCTAGATTTCTTTGCAAAGAACACAATGCAAAAAGAATCAATTCATTTGGACTTAAGGTTAAGAAGTTATAGGTGTTTCAAGCTCTATGGAATATATATGAATTTAAATTTAACTAAACTAGACTAGGGTGTGACGTCGAAGGCGTAAAGCCTCGGGGCACCACCACTCGTACCGCTTCTCGCGCGTACTGAGTGGCTGACTAGCGGGCCCCGCTAGTCAGGTGAGGGGGAGAGGGAGAAGGAAACAGAGGCGGATGGGGCTTCACCGGAGCTCACGCTGGCGACGAGGGCTCCTTGGCCAAAATGAGAGGGAGGGATCGAGAGAGGGGATGGAGGCGCACCTGCTCGTACCCATAGCGTAGCTAGGGGTGGTCGGACGGCGTCGGAATCGACCTCGCAAGCGGAGGCACAGAGCGGTGGTCGCCGGACACGAAGATGACGGCGAACAGCGGCGACTCCAGGGGCTCCAACTAGGCAGAATAGCACCACCGGAGAGTGGCGGAGGCCCTGGAAGGGTTGCCCAGGCCTGGGAGGGGCTGGAGCTACCGCGACGACCCGAGGGGATAGTCGGTGAGCTCAAGCTCAGGGACGGCGGCCCGCGGCCTACTCGGTCGGGCTACGATTTCCTACGAGGTTGTGGGGTGTGTGGGAGTGGAGGATGGTGCTTGAGGAGGCTGGGGGTGGCTCCATTTATAGGCGAGCTACGAGGGGGGATCGGGCTCCGCAGTCGACACCTGGACACTGCACCCGGTGACGAGAGACGTCAGTGAGAGGGGGAGAAGGCGACGGATCACACGCGGGGACTGTGGGCGAACGGGGACGAGCAAAGGATCGAGGAGAAGGCGACGAGCACATTGCGCATCGCATTGTTACTTTGGCCGGACCGTGCCCGTGCTCGCTGCGGTGAGCTACAGCGTCGGCGAGTGCCAGGGGGGAGTAAGAGGGTTGGGACGAAGATGGGGGAGAGGTTTGGCACGCTATGGCAGTCGGGGAAGTGAGCACGCGCGAAACAGAGCGCTCGACGGCACCGTGTGAACTTTGCCCCCATGCCGACCTACGTCCAAAGTTCATGTCTGGCTTGTTGTTCGTGGTAGTTTTGAAGATTACCACGGTTTGGTTTGGACAGAGATGCAGTAGAAAAGATTTCACAAGCCAGGTAAGTTTCTGATGAGTAACTTTAAGAGTTTACTGAGGCCATATGGCTGGTAGTTGGGGGCTAGGTTTTCGAGGCTAGCAATCATCTACTAATGTGATGATGCACAAGAATAATCAGCTACAATGGAGCAAGTAAAATGGTAGATTTTATAGAAACTACCATTTATGTCCAGAACAGAAAATATTTTCTGTAGCAAAAATATTCAAAAAAGTGGTGCAATATTTTTGCTTAGGTATGTGCCCTCGGGTTCAAAGAATATTTGTGAATTTTCTCAGATTTTTGTGGTCAAGAAAAATTGGGGTTGCTTTGGAGCACATTGAGCTAGCTAGGGTTTTGGAGAGGAAAATGAATATTTATCAATAAAGAAAAATATTCCAAATATTATTTTGGGGTGAACCAGAGAGGAAATGATGGTTAGAGATGGATATGAGGCACTTGGGTGAAAGCCAAGGGTGCGACGCCCGAAGACCGACGCTCCAGAAGATTCTAGATGTTCCGGGTTTTTCCCGTGTGTTTCATTTGTGCTTGCTTTATTTATTTTGCATTGCATCATGTCATCGTGCCATCAAGTCTTTTAATTTTAAATCTCAACTAAATAAATTGTGTGGATCTTCGATCCATTTAAATCGAGGGAAGGATAACTTCTCTTTAAAACATATCCTCCCAATATTTTAGGGAGCTATTATAATTATTCCATTAGTTTGGAATCACCGAAACACACCTGCAAATATTCCCATGCCTCTTTTGCTTCAAGTTTCCCTCCAAACCTTGCCAACATTTCATTTCCCTTTTATCGAGGCTCCTCCTAAAGTCTCAACATTTTTGGACACTTTCTAAGCCATGTCCTAGTTCAAACCTTTTGAATTAAATTCAAATGAGTTTGAATTTAACTCTTGCGTTCATGCCTCTCCTATTTTTTGTGGACCGTGCGCATTTTGGCGAGTCCAAGAAAAATAATCCCCTTGCCCAAATCCTTCCTTTAACCCTTCCTTTCTTCTCTTTTCTTTTTTTGTAAAAAAAAGGAGAATCCTTTTTTCTGTTCTTTCCATCTTCATCTCCGTTAACCCGTCTGGCCCATCTGGCCCAAGCCACAAGGGCACCGCGGCCTCCCTAAGGCCCAGCCTTCTAAGGCCCATCCGCACCCTCCTAGTCCTAACCCTAGCCCGCAGCTGGATCCCCTCTTCCCTCTCCCTCTCATTCCCGTGTAGCACCGCCACACCCGTTCCCCGATCCCCTCGCTCGTCCCACTTCTTCCCTCGATCCCGATCCATCTCTCCCTCGCCTCTCTCCCTCGAGCCGGCCCTCCTCCACCTCTCCACCTTCGTCGCCGGCGCCACGAGTCCCGCAGTGTCGCGCCTCCGGCCTCCCCTGCCTCCTCCCGGAGCGCCAACCTCCTCTGCGGCGTTGCCTCGCCCAGCTCGACATCATTCCTCCCCGTCGTCCGCCGATGTCTCCGTCCTCCTCAAGCCCAGGCCCTCGCAGCGTCGGATCGCCGGCGGCCGCCAGGAGCTTCGCCTCCTCTAGAGCTCATGTCGTCGTGCCCCTTTCACCAGGCCGCCGCCGCGTTGCCTCGCCTGCGCCTTCCCTTCGTCCAGGCGCCTCGCCGCCTCGGCTTCGTCGAGCTCGCCGGCGGCCGCGAGCTCGCCTGCCCCGCAGCTGTGCGCCTCCTCCTCGACTGCGTCCCCGCCGATCTTCCTCGCACCCGCCAAGTTTGTCACCCGCAGCTCCCCTCCATCGAGCTGGACTACTTGTCTTGCTCGTCTAGCAGAGTGCCGCTGCCTCCCGCTTCTACCCGTCGGCGCCCGAGCCCTGCTAAGCTCGCTGCTGCTCCCACCGGCGATGCCCTCGCCTTCCTGTACTATTGCCGTGGACTACGCCAAGTACACAAGTTTGTGAGCACCAAGACCTCCGAGAACGACAAGTTTGGAGATTCCAAGTACCACGACGCATGAAGAACCATGAACGAACGCGTCAAGTACCACTACGTCCGATGCCGCGACAAGTACCTCTACGGAAACATGAACATCTACAAAACGTGTACGTCTACCGCCGCCGTGGAATCGCCAAGACGACAAGTACCACTACAACGCGACAAGTACCTCTTTGAGATGAAACGAGAACGACTACATCCTCTACCGTCGACCTCGGAGACCCGTGGATGCGCCAAGTACCACGACTACTAACGTGAACGGCTACAAAACGTGTACCACGACCCGCGAGTACCACTACTTCCCTCGATGATCTCGATCCTCCCCGAAACGAACGTTCCGAAGGTATAACCCCGAGAAAATGACCCGTGGACTGCATGTGTTGTATGAGATGAATCGGATGTTTGCATCGTGTCCGTTGTGCCCTCGTTTGCCTTGGTGGCAACCCGTGGGAACCCGGTGACGGGATCACCCCACCTTTCATCTTGTTCGACTCGCTCACGCCACCTTTCTTTTGCACCGGTCTCTCCACGAGTTGCCAGTACCGATATGTTGCGTGGCATCATTTTCGGATTCATCGCCGTGGCACCCTTTCTTTCCACCACGGTGACTAATACTCCTTATCATCTTCATATCTCTTCATGTTAACGTTTAACTAAAAATTGCATAATACTTGATCATGTCATCCGCATCATGTTAACAACATTAAAATGTGTGAATTGTTGTTTGCTTAAAATTTCTAAACATGCATATGGGGATTTTCCGGAATTGTTGTTGTAGTTTCCGGCCTCATTTAAACTTGTTGACTTGTGTTGTTTTTGTGTGCTTCCTATCTTTCCATGTATTGCTTCATATATAGACTTGCTGTGCATCATATGTAGACTTGTCTTGCATCCTACTTGGTTGAGCATATTGTCATGTTGCTTGTGTTGTTTTTCTGTGCTTCCTACCTTGCCATGTTTTGCTTCCTGTATAGACTTGTGGTGCATCCTATATAGAACTGTCTTGCATCATACTTGGATGTGCATCGTATGCCATGTTTATGCTTGCGTGTTTACCGGGTTGCTTGTTTCTTTCCGGTTTGCTTCCGTCGTTAGCTTCGGGTACGTTCCGGAGTTGTGAGGATTGTTTGACTACTTCTTGGACCCGTTCTTCTTCCTTGCGGAATCCTAGGCAAGATGACCATACCCTTGGATACCTTTACTACCATAGCCATGCTTAGTTGTCTCGATGGTATCGTTACATGTCGCGCTACCCATCTTTATTGTCAGCCCTCTTCTTGTTGCCATGAAATCTCTAACCTTTGAAACCTTCCTAGCAAAACCATTGTTTGGCTTTGTTACCCGCTTGCTCATCCCCTCTTATAGCGTTGTTAGTTGCAGGTGAAGATGAAGATCGGTCCAGGAGGGAACTTGTGGTTGGAATATCACAATATGTTATATATATATATATATATATATATATATATATATATATATATATATATATATATATAGATATATATATATATATAATAACACACCTATATACAGGGCATGGGTGGAAGGCTTGGCCTTTTGCTCGGTGTTTTGTTCCACTCATGCCAACTTAGGCGCTGATAAACCGGCATTATGTTCCTTGATTGTGCGTTCCTTACACGGTTGGGTATATGGGGACCCCTTGACACTTCGTCTTTGAATAAAACTCCTCCAGCAAGGCCCAACATTGGTTTTAATTTGCCTCATAATAACAACTTAATTAATTAATTAAATTTGCATAGGGGGTCGCGCCCTCGGGATTCTTTTCTACATAGCAGGGGGGCCAGTGCTGATGGTGTTGGTCCCAAACGGGGGTTCTGCGGGGCCGTCATGGGGAAACTCGAGGTATCTGGTATAACCTGTAGAATCGCCCATCTGGTCGTGGCCTGAGACGATATACGCGCGGCTACTATCTGGGTGTCGGCACGCCGGGAGGTCTTGCTGGACTTGTTTTACCATTGTCGAAATGTCTTGTGCACCGGGATGCCGAGCCTGATCGGGTTTCCCTAAGATAAGGGGTGATGCTATTATATTTATCACTTCAGCTGATCGTGAGAGCTTGTGATGGGCTAAGTTGGGACACCCCTGCAGGGTTATGATCTTTCGAAAGCCGTGCCCACGGTTATGTGGCAGATTGGAATATGTTAATGTCCGGTTGTAGAAAACTTGATAGAGGATCCGGAGTAAAACACACAACTGTGTGAGTAACTGTGACTGTCTCTTTTCACTTTGAGAAGAGAACACGGTGGGGTTATGTTTGACTCGTAGTTAGTTCAGGATCTTTAGCGATCACTACTAGTTTGCGACCGTTTGCGTAGATGCTCATCTTATTCTTGTACTCGTAAGTTAGCCACCATATTATGCTTAGCCGCTGCTGCAACCTCACCACTTTACCTCTTCCTACCCATAAAGCTTTGCTAGTCTTGATACCCATGGTTATGGGATTGCTGAGTCCTCATGGCTCACAGATACTACAACACCAGATGCAGGTTCAGCCGAGAATGATGCAGGATCTGGTTCAAGTACTTCACTGGGAGCTCGATGAAGAGAGTGGCCGTATGTATGTGACGTGTTACGACGATCAGTAGTGCTTTCTACTAGGGGCGATTCAGACCTGTGGCTTTATGTTTTTGGTATCTTTCATTTGGATCTTCGCCCGTAGTCGGGTTGTGATGTTTTGGATGATGATTTGCTTATGTAATGTATTGTGTGACGTGGCGAGTGTAAGCCAACTATCCTTTTGCAATTTCATCCCTATTTTTACATGAGTCGTGCAAAGATACCAAACTTGAGATCATTCTAGAATGGGCTTATACCTTTAAGTCGTGCCTCGACACGTAGGAGGTATAATCCCATCCTGGGCATTACAAGTTGGTATTCAGAGCCTTCTCCGACCTAGAAGCCCCCACTGATTGATCGAATCGTTGACGGTTGAGTCTAGGCACACACTTAAAATTGTTTTGAGACCTATATATATATCGGAGAGTAGGATTTCTTTTGCTCCTCATCTCTTTTCACTCTGGTGAGGACTCCTGACGATTACTCTTGTCTCTTCTACTCTCAAAATTCACCAAAAAAAATTTTAGGATCACGCGAGTATTGTTTGGATTGTTCTGATGTCTTTGTGACGAGAACATTGTTCTCGATGCCTCCTGTCATTTAGGGATTGTGACAGTGTCCCGGGGAGTTGAGCTCCAAGGTGTTGTCGTCTCAAATATATCGCAGCAGTTCTGGAATACTTAAGACGGCCGACATCGAAAACTCTCCTATGCGGTTAGTGGCAAGATAACCCTGACATCACCCAGTACTGGGGAGGTAGTTCGGGAGTATTGCCATAGCTCGTATAGCAGATGCGTTTCGAAGGTCCGAGGTAAACGGTTTTCGGAAATAACTGGTTATGTGTTGAAGGATGGATAGAGCTGGATGTAGGATTAGAGTTGAGTGCGCGATGCTTCCCCTGTATCCCCAACACCTGATTGCATAACTGGAAACTTTCGGAAATTGATAGGTGGGTTCATCTAATATTTCGTAGGCATTCTTCCAACGAATGCATGATATGGATTTCGGGGTTCTACATTGAGTGAAGTGGTTTTATGGGCGTTGTTCTGATCGGGAGTAGCATCTTAAAGGGTCCTTGGCTATGCTGATCCGGGGATTGCAAAACCCTTTTATAACACGTTCCATGAGCTTTCAGCACGAATATGTGGAACGAAGCTTCTATCTTGTATTTGTTCTATCTGCTCCTTATTGTTTTATTTACCTTTTGTTCTCCCAAGTGGCTTCTCGACAAGTTGATGTACCTACGGAATTCATTCGTTCAATTCTCTGTTTGGACGTTATTGTGAAGATTATGTTGCAAGATATCGATCCGTTGTTTTCGTTTTGATTCTGGTATTCGAGTTCCTTCGATGTCAAATGTTGATTCCATACCTTTCCTAATCGGCGTTCTCATATTTCTATGGGAGTGCTAGTCCTTCTTGATCATCAAGATTTTCATGCTAAATTCTTTAAACCGGCGTGCTTCTCCTCAAGTTAACCCGATCCTTTCAATATGTGCAAGACCAAGTCTTGGTTTTCTTAACGGTGCATGTTTCATTCATGCCAAGTTGTCTTTTTTTTTCCCACCCTCCCACCCCTTTTCTTATGGAGCTGGAATTCTTAATCAATTATCCATTTTATTCATGTGATGTTTCTTCATTCATTTCCTTCAATGTTCTTATCCAGTGATTTATCGTGAAGATGTTCAAGAGTTTCAAGTTCATCATTCTTAATTCTAATATTCTTCTCCGTTGAACTAATTCCAAGCTTCCGTATTGATCATATCTGTGACTCTTGTTTCGCATGTTTTCCAATGTGGGAATTCTTATCCAAAGTCTCTCTTGATTATTTAACTCTCCCTAATTCTTATCCGGAGTGTACAAGAGATCTCAGATGTCTCGTGTGTCCATTTTCAACATGTTCATTATATTTTGAGATTGTTATCTCATCCAAGCCATTTAATTCATCCGGTGCAATATCTCTTGAGAAATCTTTTTCAACGATGATTTCTTTTGAGTGGGCCCTAACCCACAGGTCTCTTCCCAAGATCTTACCTGACTCTTCTAATTTCTTTTCCGGAGTTATTCTAAAATTCTTTTCAAAGTGTGACGTAAGTATGAATCCCATCAGTCACAGTCCTTCTCCAGGACCGCTTTCAAATTCTTTTTCATCATTGGTTCAACCTTTTTAATTCTTCATTACGGAGTGCCTATACAATTCATGGTGGTGTATCTCATCGTCTTCTCAGATTTTGAAGACCCGAAGACGAGTTCCTCTTGAATCCTTATCCGTTCTTCCAAGAATTGTGGTTCTAGCTTCATGCCATCCTCATTATTGTTTCGATTGTGAGGAATTATTTTCATACCCATCCGAAGCATTTCATGAATTCTTTCCATTGTGATCCTCCGAAGGCCATCATTGCAGAAAATTTCTTCGTTCTCAGTTTGCAACTTCGTCCTTCAAATATTCTTCATTGATGCCTCTTCGTTCGCCTCCATATTCTACCGGTGCTTTGTCAAGTATTCCTTAATCGATTCGCGATCTCTTCGTTCTCTTGTAAATTTCCTCAAGTGCTTATTCTTCCCGGTGGATTATTCTCTTTCTTCACTCGGTCTCAATTCTTACGGTGGTTCGTTCAAGATTACTCTTCCTTGTTATCGTATTAATTCATTTGTTCTTTTCATAATCCTACCGGTGCTTCGTTGAATATTTATCCAAGGTTGTGCTAGATCTCTCTTTAGTTCTTTGCAACGAGAATTAGTATGCCAAATCCGTTGCTTGTCATGAATTTAATTTGGTGAAGGATAAGCATACAATAAATCTTATTCTTATTTCCCCGAAGTGATTAATCTCTTTTTCTGGAGCTTGTTCATCATATCATATTCTCGGTTCTAAGTTGTTCATCTTGTTTTCCGGAGCTCCAAGTTATTTCAATTATATCATTTCAAACCTCCATCTAATTCATCGCAGGCCTCGAATCTTATTCTTTTCATCTTTCACTTTTCATCCTTTTGTTACCGGAGTTCTTCATGGTGGTTCATCATCATTTAATTCATCCTCGAAGTGTTTTTCAAGATTCTTGTTGGACCTCAAGCATTCTTCATCATGCTTTCCAAGTGCAATTCTTGCTCCCTTATCTGTTGAGGTGGTGTTATGTCATTCTTTACAATTCCTTCATGAATTATGATTCACGACTTATCAAGAATGAGATATTTAAAACCATCATTTTCCTTGTTTAGGAGATCTTTTAGACCCTTCGATTATTCGTTGGAGTTACCTTGGGTTATAATTCACCTAAAAGCTTTCCCTGAGAATTGTTGCTAATTATGGTGCTTATAAATGACCCAAATTCTTCATTTATCATTCCGGTGAAATAAGTTTATCATCTCCTTGTTGATCTCAATCCAATCAAATGTTTTTCGTAAGTGGCTAGTTATCACCTCTTAATTTTGCGATGTTTTCCATAAGTCCACAACGAGCTTATTCTTTTCGTTGTTGATTTTCCAACAACTCCGTTCAATCCTTCTTCGTAAGGATGCTCTTTCAAATTCAATTTTGAGAGAAGTTGTCATATTTTTCTCCGTTCATTTCTTTCATTGATCTATATTCTATTCTTTCATTCCGGAGGCTTTGTCATATTGCTCTCTTCGAACCATCATCTTGTCATATCAAGATCATGTTTTTTTTCATTTCCTAGTCCATTTAACCGGAGTGTTGTGTCCTCCATTCTAATTCTCTAATCTTATCAAGTTTTGCCTCTCTTTTCAACCGGAGTGCTATCTGAAATCTTTCTCCTTGCACCATTCTTTCAATTGTTTCAGAGGCTGTGTGTTGTTGATTTCATCAAGTATCATCCCATCTTCTCAAGGTCTTGTTCAATTCCTTCCATTTTCAGTCGGAGTGCTGTCCAAATTATGTCATTCTTTTTCCTTGGCTATATCGTTGTTGTTTCATATTCTTTTGGTTCGTAAGCTCTTGTTTCATGTCTTTCAACCTACAAGGTTCTCATAATGTTCCTTGTTCCTCTATTCTAACGGAGTTTTCATATTCGTTCATCTCCGTTGTATTCTTCTTTCAATTTGGTCGACCTCTCAGGTTCGTGGTTTCACTCGTTTGTCGAAGAACCAACTTTGTTTTACCTCTTCCTCTTCCGTTTTTACCTGGTGCCATCTCTAGGATCTCGGGTCGAGATCCTCTGTTAGTGTGGGAGAGTTGTGACACCCGAAGACCGACGCTCCAAAAGATTCCTGATGTTCCGGGTTTTTCCCGTGTGTTTCATTTGTGCTTGCTTTATTTATTTTGCATTGCATCATGTCATCATGCCATCAAGTCTTTTAATTTTAAATCTCAACTAAATAAATTGTGTGGATCTTCGATCCATTTAAATCGAGGGAAGGATGACTTCTCTTTAAAACATATCCTCCCAATATTTTAGGGAGCTATTATAATTATTCCATTAGTTTGGAATCACCGAAACACACTTGCAAATATTCCCATGCCTCTTTTGCTTCAAGTTTCCCTCCAAACCTTGCCAACATTTCCTTTCCCTTTTATCGATGCTCCTCCTAAAGTCTCAACATTTTTGGACACTTTCTAAGCCATGTCCTAGTTCAAACCATTTGAATTAAATTCAAATGAGTTTGAATTTAACTCTTGCGTTCATGCCTCTCCTATTTTTCGTGGACCGTGCGAATTTTTGCGAGTCCAAGAAAAATAATCCCCTTGCCCAAATCCTTCCTTTAACCCTTCCTTTCTTCTCTTTTCTTTTTCTGTAAAAAAAAGGAGAATCCTTTTTTCTGTTCTTTCAATCTTCTTCTCCGTTAACCCGTCTGGCCCATCTAGCCCAAGCCACCAGGCCACCGCAGCCTCCCTAAGGCCCAGCCTTCTAAGGCCCAGCCGCCCCCTCCTAGTCCTAACCCTAGCCCGCAGCTGGATCCCCTCTTCCCTCTCTCTCTCATTCCCGTGCAGCGCCGCCACACCCGTTCCCCGATCCCCTCGCTCGTCCCACTTCTTCCCTCGATCCCGATCCATCTCTCCCTCGCCTCTCTCCCTCGAGCCGGCCCTCCTCCGGCTCTCCACCTTCGTCGTCGGCGCCACGAGCCCCGCAGCGTCGCGCCTCCGGCCTCCCCTGCCTCCTCCCGGAGCGCCAACCTCCTCGCCCCGCTCGACCTCCTTCCTCCCTGTCGTCCGCCGATATCTCCGTCCTCCTCAAGCCCGGGCCCTCGCAGCGTCGGATCGCCGGCGGCCACCTGGAGCTTCGCCTCCTCTAGAGCTCATGTCGTCGTGCCCCTTTCACCAGGCCGCCGCCGCGTTGCCTCGCCTGCGCCTTCCCTTTGTCCAGGCGCCTCGCCGCCTCAGCTTCGCCGAGCTCGCCGGCGGCCGCGAGCTCGCCTACCCCGCAGCTGTGCGCCTCCTCCTCGACCGCGTCCCCGCCGATCTTCCTCGCACCCGCCAAGTTTGTCGCCCGCAGCTCCCCTCCATCGAGCTGGACTGCTCGTCTTGCTCGTCTAGCAGAGTGCCGCTGCCACCCACTTCTCCCCGTCGCCGCGCGAGCCCTGTTAAGCTCGCTACTGCTCCCACCGGCGATGCCCTTGCCTTCCTGTACTGTTGCCGTGGACTACGCCAAGTACATAAGTTTGTGAGCACCAAGACCTCCGAGAACGAGAGACTCCAAGTACCACGACGCATGAAGAACCATGAACGAACGCGTCAAGTACCACTACGTCCGATGCCGCGACAAGTACCTCTACGGAAACATGAACATCTACAAAACGTGTACGTCTACCGCCGCCGTGGAATCGCCAAGACGACAAGTACCACTACGACGCGACAAGTACCTCTCCGAGATGAAACGAGAACGACTACATCCTCTACCGTCGACCTCGGAGGCCCGTGGATGCGCCAAGTACCACGACTACTAACGTGAACGGTTACGAAACGTGTACCACGACCCGCGAGTACCACTACTTCCCTCGACGATCTCGATCCTCCCCGAAACGAACGTTCTGAAGGTATAACCCCGAGACGATGACCCGTGGACTGCATGTGTTGTATGAGATGAATCGGATTTTTGCATCGTGTCCGTTGTGCCCTCGTTTGCCTTGGTGGCAACCCGTGGGAACCCGGTGACGGGATCACCCCACCTTTCATCTTGTTCGACTCGCTCACGCCACCTTTCTTTTGCACCGGTCTCTCCACGAGTTGCCGGTACCTATATGTTGTGTGGCATCATTTTCGGATTCGTCGCCGTGGCACCCATTGTTTCCACCACGGTGACTAATACTCCTTATCATCTTCATATCTCTTCATGTTAACGTTTAACTAAAAATTGCATAAAACTTGATCATGTCATCCGCATCATGTTAACAACATTAAAATGTGTGAATTTTTTTTTCTTAAAATTGCTAAACATGCATATGGGGATTTTTCGGAATTGTTGTTGTAGTTTCCGGCCTCATTTATACTTCTTGAATTGTGTTGTTGTTGTGTGCTTCCTACCTTGCCATGTATTGCATCATATATAGACTTGTTGTGCATCATATGTAGACTTGTCTTGCATCCTACTTGGTTGAGCATATTGTCATGTTGCTTGTGTTGTTTTTCTGTGCTTCCTACCTTGCCATGTTTTGCTTCCTATATAGACTTGTGGTGCATCCTATATAGAACTGTCTTGCATCATACTTGGATGTGCATCGTATGCCATGTTTATGCTTGCGTGTTTACCGGGTTGCTTGTTTCTTTCCGGTTTACTTCCGTCGTTAGCTTCGGGTTCGTTCCGGAGTTGTGAGGATTGTTCGACTACTTCTTGGACCCGTTCTTCTTCCTTATGGAATCCCAGGCAAGATGACCATACCCATGGATACCTTTACTACCATTGCCATGCTTAGTTGTCTCGATGCTATCGTTACATGTCGCGCTACCCATCTTTATTGTCAGCCCTCTCCTTGTTGCCATGAAACCTCTAACCTTTGAAAGCTTCCTAGCAAAACCATTGTTTGGCTATGTTACCCGCTTGCTCAGGCCTTCTTATAGCGTTGTTAGTTTCACGTGAAGATGAAGATCGTTCCAGGAGGGAACTTGTGGTTGGAATATCACAATATGTTATATATATAATAACACACCTATATACTGGGCATGGGTGGAAGGCTTGGCCTTTTGCTCGGTGTTTTGTTCCACTCATGCCACCTTAGGCGCCGATAAACCGGCATTATGTTCCTTGATTTTGCGTTCCTTACACGGTTGGGTATATGGGGACCCCTTGACACTTTGTCTTTGAATAAAACTCCTCCAGCAAGGCCCAACATTGGTTTTAATTTGCCTCATAATAACAACTTAATTAATTAATTAAATTTGCATAGGGGGTCGCGCCCTCGGGATTCTTTTCTACATAGCAGGGGGGCCAGTGCTGATAGTGTTGGTCCCAAACGGGGGTTCTGCGGGGCCGCCACGGGGAAACTCGAGGTATTTGGTATAACCTGTAGAATCGCCCATCCGGTCGTGGCCTGAGACGAGATACGCGCGGCTACTATCAGGGTGTAGGCACGCCGGGAGGTCTTGTTGGACTTGTTTTACCATTGTCGAAATGTCTTGTGCACCGGGATGCCGAGCCTGATCGGATTTCCCTGAGATAAGGGGTGATGATATTATATTTATCACTTCAGCTAATCGTGAGAGCTTGTGATGGGCTAAGTTGGGACACCCCTGCAGGGTTATGATCTTTCGAAAGCCGTGCCCGCGGTTATGTGGCAGATTGGAATTTGTTAATGTCCGGTTGTAGAAAACTTGATAGAGGATCCGAAGTAAAACACACAACTGTGTGAGTAACCGTGACTGTCTCTTTTCACTTTGAGTCGTAGGTAGTTCAGGATCTTTAGCGATCACTACTAGTTTGTGACCGTTTGCGTAGATGCTCATCTTATTCTTGTACTCGTAAGTTAGCCACCATATTATGCTTAGCCACTGCTACAACCTCATCACTTTACCTCTTCCTACCCATAAAGCTTTGCTAGTATTGATACCCATGGTTATGGGATTGCTGAGTCCTCGTGGCTCACAGATACTACAACACCAGATGCAGGTTCAGCCGAGAATGATGCAGGAGCTGGTTCAAGTACTTCACTGGGAGCTCGATGAAGAGAGTGGCCGTATGTATGTGACGTGTTTCGATGATCAGTAGTGGTTTCTACTAGGGGCGATTCGAACCTGTGGCTTTATGTTTTTGGTATCTTTCTTTTGGATCTTCGCCCGTAGTCGGGTTGTGATGTTTTGGATGATGATTTGCTTATGTAATGTATTGTGTGACGTGGCGAGTGTAAGCCAACTATCCTTTTGCAATTTCATCCCTATTTTTACATGAATCGTGCAAAGATACCAAACTTGAGATCATTCTAGAATGGGCTTATACCTTTAAGTCGTGCCTTGACATGTAGGAGGTATAATCCCATCCTGGGCATTACAAAGGGTACCCAAGTGTTAAAGTCCACATGAAAAGATTCAAAAAATCCAAGTTTCAAAATCAATCCAAATGAAAATCAGGCAAATAAAAGAGGGCAAAAACCAAGCTGTCACAAACCTCCACCACTTAGAATGAATCTCGTCCTCGTGATTCGGTTATTTGGGAAAACCATTCTGGATAATGTGCCCGGAGAAATTCTTCTCGTTCCCAAGTTGATTCTGACTCGGTGTGATGCTCCCACTCGACTTTGTAGAACTTCCTCACTTTACTGCGAGTGGCCCTTTCCATCTGATCCAAAATTTTGAACGGCCTCTCTTCGTATGTTAAATCCTTTGCCAACTCTATTTCGGCCATAACAGTCCTTTTCTCAGGCGGGGATATGCATCGCCTCAACTATGAGACATGAAACATGTTGTGCATGTCTGACAATTCTAGGTGTAGTTCCAACTGATAAGCAACAGTACCCACTCGAGGCATAACTAGAAATGGGCCAAAAAATCTAGGTACCAACTTTCCACGAGTCTAGAATCTCTTGACTCCTTTCATAGGAGTGACTTGGAGGTATACGTGTTCTCCGGGTTCAAAATTTATTTGTCGGTGCTTTGCATTATAATATCTCTTTCATCGAGATTTGGCCAATTGCAATCTGTCTCAGATCTCCTTAACTTGTTTCTCAGCTTCCATCATGAGATCTGTTCCGAATATACAACTATCTCCAGTTTGAGACAAATTTAAAGGAGTGCGGCACTTACGTCCATACAAAGCCTCGTACGATGACATCTTTAGACTGGTCTGGAAGCTGTTGTTATAAGAGAACTCGGCATACGGCAGACAGTCTTCCCATTGAGTTCCTTGGGCCAAAGCGCAGGCTCGCAGCATATCTTCGAGTATTTGGTTTACCCGCTCTGTCTATCCATCAGTCTGAGGATCATAAGCGGTACTATATTTCAGCGCTGTCCCTAAGGCTTGACAGAGACGTGACCAAAAAGCAGAGGTAAAGAGTGAACCTTGGTCGGAAGTGATGGTTCGAGGTACTCCATGCAGATTGACTATTCTGGATACATATAGATGTGCAAGTTGATCTGCTCGATATGTGGTTCTCATCGGGATAAAGTGAGCAACCTTGGTTAAAGTGTCCACTATGACCCATATTGCATAATTGCTTGGATGAGTCTTAGGTAGTCATGTGATGAAATCCATTGAAACGTCATCCCATCTCCATTGCAAAACTAGCAGTGGTTGGAGAAGTCCGGCTGGCTTCTGATGCTCTGCCTTCCCCTTGTTGCATATGTCGCAACACGCCACAAAATAGGCAACGTATTTCTTCATTCAATCCCACCAGAATATTTGTCGAAGGTCTTCATACATTTTCATACCTCCAGGGTGAATAGAATATGAGGATTCGTGTGTTTCCGACATGATTTCTTCTTTAAGACCGACTGATTGGGTACACAAATCCTTCCATGGAACCGGAGGGTACCGAATTTATCCTTTGAGAAATCTGGAGTCTGTCCTGCCATCGTGCTCTTGATCCGTTTCTGTAGATCGATGTCAGCTAGCTGGGCCTTGCGGATTTGTTCCTCAAGTGTGGGGGTAAGTTTGAAAATATTAGCGAGTCCAGCATCGACTATCACCGGGTTGAGTTGAGCAATCTCCTCTTGAAGTTCAAGAGGCAAGGATTTCAATATGACATTTAGGCTGACAGGCTTTCGACTGAGTGCATCGGCAACCACGATGGCCTTACCCGGGTGTTAATTTATTCCAAGATCATAATCCTTGACCAACTCAAGCCATCTTCGCTGACGGAGATTTAAGTCCTACTGAGTAAATATATAGAGACTTTTGTGATCGGTAAAAATTTGGCACCTCTTCCCTATGAGGTAGTGTCTCCATATTTTTAGAGCATGAACCACCGCGACCAATTCCAGATCATGAGTAGGGTAATTTCCCTCGTGTGGTCGTAGTTGTTGCGATGCATATGCTACTACCTTGTCGTATTGCATAAGTACGCATCCAAGTCCTTGTCTGGAGGCGTCACAGTACACATCAAAACTGCGATAGATATCTGGAAGAGTTAATATATGTGCGGTCGTCAGCCGTATCTTTAGCTCACTGAAACTTTTCTCACAGTCTACAGTCCATTCAAACTTCTTATCCTTTTTGAGCAGCTCCGTCATGGGTTTAGCAATCTTGGAGAACCCTTCAATGAAGCAACGGTAATATCCGACTAGTCCAAGGAAACTCCGGATCTGTGATACTATTGTGGGTGGCAACCAATCAAGCGCATCCTTTACTTTGCTTGGGTCCACGGCTATACCTTCAGCGGATAGCACATGTCCAAGAAATCCGACATACTTGAGCCAAAACTCACATTTACTGAATTTGTTGTATAACTGATGGTCGCGGAGTCGTTGTATCACTACTCGGAGGTGTTCTCTGTGATCCCCTTCACTTTTTGAGTACTAGTAATCGGCACGTGCTTTGCACGTTTATAGCATGCATGTCGACGATTCATGTTGAGTTCTTCAATTTTTAAATAGCTATATATAGTATTAGTTTTGATTTTTTTCCCTGTCCAAAACACCACGCTTACACGTGCAATGCACGTCTTACAACCATGAAGTGATTTTTTTGAGAAACTTGCCCAATGTAAGTATTGCGTTTTCTAGGCAATTTAGCGAGTATTGCTGAGGGAGCAAGTTTGGAAGCCCAGCCTCATGAGACAGAGAAGAATTTGCAAATTCTGCCTTGGGCTTAGCACGTCCTACACTCAATCTAAATTCTGCCTTGGGCTTAGCACGTCCTACACTCAATCTGCAACATGGGACAAGATGTATCATGTATTGGGCCTCTTTTCTGGGAAGTGGGAGGCGATGGTTAGAGAACACCCTAGAAGTTGTTACGTTCTACTGTTCATCATGAATCCCACTACTGTCAACCGTTAGATTTAGCACACCAACGGTTATGATTGATGCTACATATCCAATTCAAAACTGGTACACTATATAGTAGTATAGATATAACTATGTCATCGATAAAGACTACCACGAACTTATCGAGTAAGTCCATGAATACTTTGTTCATCATATGCATGAAGAAAGCAGGGGAATTGGTGAGACCAAAGGACATAACTATATATTCATAAAGACCGTATCGAGTGGTGAATGCGATATTAGAAATATCTTCCTTTTTAATCTTGAGCTGATGATATCCTGTGCGTAAATAAATCTTGGAGAATACCTTGGCCCCACTGAGCTGATCAAACAAGTCATCAATTCTTGGCAGCGTATATTTATTTTTGATGGTGACATCATTCAGCTGACGGTAATCCACACACATGCGGAGGCTGCCATCCTTCTTGTTCACGAAGATAGCAGGTGATCCCCATGGTGAAGAGCTGGGCCGAATATATCCTTTCCGGAGCATTTCATCGAGCTGTTTCTTTAGCTCCACTAATTTTGATGAGGGCATCCGGTACTACTTCTTGTATAACAGTGCGGTTCCGGGCACAAGATCTATTGCAAACTCAAGCTCTCGATCTGGTGGCATGCCTGTCAGTTCTTCTGGAAATACATCAGGAAATTCACTGACCACAGGAATTAATTCCAATTCAGCCACAGCGGTGAAGACCATTTCTTTCTTGGGTGTGCTTCTGCGAGAATAGAATTTGGTTGTCTGCCCCTTCTGATTGGTCAAAGTGACTTCTCGGGTGGCGCAATTTATGCATACTTGATATAGGGTCAACCAATTCATACCCAAAATAACATCCAACTGTACAGATTCAATGAGTATCAACGAGGTTCGAAAACGGACTCCGTTGATATTGATTTCCAGATCACGGCAGACTATATTGCTCTTGAGTAAGGATCCCGGGGTTTGTACCAGCATATTCTTGCCCAAAAGCGAACAAGGAAATTAGTTTTGGGCAACAAAACTCCGAGAAATAAAAGAGTGGGAAGCCACAGAGTCAAATAAAACTACGGCGGGTATCCTATTAACAGAAAACATACCAATGACGACTTTGGGGTTTTCTTGGGCTTCATCTACGGAGAGGTGATGAATGTGCCCAGTGATGTTTTGCTGGTTCAGGCATGACCCCGTAAAGTTGACTTGCGGCCTGAATAGGCCATTCGCTTGCTGATCTTGGGGCACTGTCTGGCATAATGTCTGTTTTTCCCTGTGGGTTGGTCACGACATTCTTGACTTGGGTAGTGGTCTTGTTAACATTCTGTTGCCAATTGGGCTTGTATTCCACCTAAGTCTGCTACCAGGTACGAGCCTTTTGCACTGGTTGCCCTTCCTTCCTTGGTTCAAACTTGCGCTTGTGATTGTTATTAGCAGGCCTATTATCAGACATGAGCTTGTGCTCCCTTTTACCAATGAAAGCTTTCTTCACCAAGGTTTGGAAGTCTGGGATATCGAGCATACTAAGGGTATACCGGAGTTGCGAGTTTAATCCCCCAAGAAATCCGTCAATCTTTCTTTCTTCTGTGGTATGTCATATAATGAGTAACGGGCCAGATGATTGAGTTTTTGCAAATATTCACCCACAGACTGATTTCCTTGGGTGACTGCAAGAAATTCACGCTGCTTAGTCTTCATAATTCTAGTAGGGATATGATATTTCCGGAACTGATCCTTGAATTTTGACCAGGTGATTTCTTCATTTGTAGGCCACATGGCTTTTGCATTCTCCCACCATATGGCAGCAGCGCCTTCAAGATAATGAGTTGCAAATGGAACTTTATCATCTTCTGCAGTACGGGCAATCTCAAGCTTCCTTTCAATGGTTCGCAACCAATCGTCTGCATCCAAGGGGTCAATAACCTGACTGAAACTGGGAGGCTTGGTTCTCTGAAAATCTGATAGCTTGGAGTGATGACCGTTCAAATTTCCATTCTGTCTAACCATAGCTTGAACACTTCTTAATATTTCAATCATATCATTATTCCTCCTTTCCTCAAACATACGCAGAATTTCCTCGGTGGTAGGCTGATTTGGCGGTCGAGGCGGTGGTGGTATGTACGGCTCGGGAGAGTGTCCTGCCTGTCGGGCGGGACGACCAACAGGAACATCCTCGTTAGCGCTGCTACCGCTGCCTCAACGTGGCATCCTGTTATGGATTTTTCCCAAGACAATGCAACCGAGATGAGAAACATCCAAAAGTAAATTGGGGGAAAGCCAGCAACAAATCCCGAGAGAAAACGAAATGACGAAGAAAATACAGCGAATAGAAGAAATAAAGTTCCAACATAATTATACAAAGACTCATACAAGAAAGGTAAACAACAAGCCAGGTTTCACTACTCTCATACAGGAAACGAAACATCATGAATCGTACGGCTAGATCCGTACACCATCCTGACAACTGCGAACACTCAGAAGCTCTACTGCTCTGCTGGTGCTGCGTGTCCTCTCTGTCAGGGTATTTGATCGACACCTATGGGATCACAAGAATCCCTACTACGGTTGCGGGGCGCGGGGTTGAGAGAAGAGTGGATCCAACAGTTAGCACACGGTTCCTTTACCAAGGTTTGGGCCACAAAGATGCGTAAAACCCTACTCCTGCTTTGGTGGATTATATGTTTGTGTTCTTCAGCTGGCTATGGGGCATGAGGAGCTCCAAAAAGCCGAGTCTTGAAGAGTTCTAAATATCCGAATCCTTCTCCTGGTCGCCTCGGGCCTCCTTTTATAGGGAAAAGGAGTTGCCACAGTGGCACACGGGAGGTGGAAAGGGTACAGTGATGCAAGGTTATCCCTCGCATTACATGACAAGGCGCATTTAATGCGCTTAGCTTAGGTGTCCTTGCTTTATCGGGGACGGGGGAGACATCCGTCTTGTCCGTCGCCGCTCCTCCTAGTGTTGACACGCGCCCTGGCCAGCAGTGCCTGAGATGCCACGTAGGCAGGCACGCAGCTGAGGTGGCGCAATGGTGGGTCTTCACGAAGATCTGCATGTTGCCACGCATGTGCCTGGCCAGCTGGTTGGGGCGGCAGCTGCATGGGGCAGTGGATGCGTAGTTGGTGCGGGCCTGATGGTGGACCTGCGGGTGTCCTCGGCAAGGGCCTTGCCGGGGCCCCGGCAAGGGTCTTGCCGCGACGCCTGCTGTCATCGCCGGCAAGGTGCTCGCCAGAGGTCTTGTGATCCTCCTTGGCTGGGATCCCGCCAAGGGTCATCGTCTTCTCAATGTGTATCTGATCATGAATGTCTTCACAAAGATCTGCATGCCACTACGGAGATATCTCCCGAATCCTTGCCCCACGGGGGCAGTGGACTCAAGGGTGATCCGCTCCGTAGGCGTGGGGCGAGCTGCCGCGGCAAGGGTCTTGCCGGGGCTGCCAAAGCCGCCCCTGGCAAGGATCTTGCCAGGGCTGCTGAAACTGGTTCCCGGCAAGGATCTTGCCGGGGGAAGCCGCTTCGTCCCTTTGCTCTTTGTGGTCTTATTCTTGTTGTTGCTCCAGTCTCCAGCGAGCTATGGTCTTACCCTGGCTCACCTCCCTTGCCATGCTTGGTGTGGTGGTGCCCGTGGCTCAGACTGCCCGTGCATAGTCATAGGGGTACAAAAAGTGTACCCCTCTTTTTGTACACCGACAGGAGCCCCCGGGCCTGGGCCACACATAAGCGCGAAGCGTTGTTGGGCCAGGCCCAGAACGGTGCCCGGGTAGGTGGGATGGTTTTCACCGTGGTAAGATTTTCCGCGCGCTGCGCCTCCCACGACCCGCGCGCGCGGCGCGGGGTGGAGGGGCGTGTGTGACGTGGGCGGCAAGCACAGGGCGGTTTCCGCAGGCATGTGTCACGTCGTAGTAAAGAGGCGGCTTCGCGCCTTCCCCATAACCCAGGGGAAGGCATGGAGGCACGGCCCATTTACTGAATGGGGCCGAGGCGCGGTCCTCAAGGCGTCCACTCCCCACGATCACGGGGTGGGGAGAGGTCGCCTCATCCGTCCCCTCGGTTCCGCACGTCCGCCACGTGCCCCCCATGCGCTTGGGGTGGCGAACGGTGGAGGCAGGAAACCGAGCCGTCGCTGGTTGGGGCGGCGGGTCGGTCCCGGCTCCCTGCGCCTTCTGCGTCTTGATTGGCCGAGTGGGGCAGTCGAGCCCTAGCCCCGCCCCTTTATAAAGAGCGGGAGGGGAGGGACGACGCCCCACACTCTCCCATCTTCTTTCTCCTTCAGCTTCTGCTCCTCTCTTCCGTTCACCATGGAGAGAGGAAATCCCGGTCCTTCAACTGTGGCGGCGAGGGTCGCCGCTCGACAACGCGTCCCTCCTTCTCCCGCACCCGCAGTGGCAGAGCCGGCCACGAGGGGAAGGGGGAGGGGGCGAGGCCGTGGGCGAGGCCGGGGCGCTCGGGGAAGAGGAGGACGGGGCCGCCCGCCGGCTTCGCCCCCGCCAGCAGCCCCTCCTCCAGTGGAGGGCCATATTGGGAATGACCCTTGCGAGTTATTCGTCAGGCTATGGCGGCCGCCGCGTCGTCGTCTTCGCCTCCCGACCCCCTTTGCGCGGGAGATGGAGCTGGATCCGCCGGAATCACTGCGGCTGCACATGAGGGACCGCGGGATCAGCAGCACGCGGGTTCGCGTCGACTTCCCCGCTCCTCATGTGATGTATCTTCGTCAAGGATGGAAGACTTTTGCTCATATCCACAGCCTGACGGATGGGCTCACCCTCCATTTCAATCTAATGGAGGCCGGCCATCTCTCCGTCAAGGTCTTCGGGCTCTTCGGGACTCGTGCAAGGTGTTGCGTGGAGAGCTTCTCTGGTGACGGAGACTCCTCCTCGAACGAGGGTGACGAGGAGGACAGCGGGAGCGACGATGAGTTTGGTGGGCGGCGGGATGACGGGTCCGACTAGGTGTCGGGCGCTGCTTCTGGTGGCACCGGCGACCCCATCATCCGGGTCGCCGGCTCCTTGAACTTCTCGGGGCCGTCCCCTTGGCGGTTGGCATAGGGAGGCTGCGGAAGAGGAAGAGGAAGAGGGCGGGCGGAAAGGTCGTCATGTCGGAGTACGCGGGCACCGACGCCTTCGTCGCGTACTGACGTCCTGCCGCCTCGTCTTCGAGCTCTACTTCCGGCGCCGCCATCACCATCTAGCCTTTGGGCGGCCACCAAGATGTCCTCTTGGTGTCTTCTGCCACCCGTAGCTCGCCTAGGTGCTACTTTTGCCCTTCTCGCCTCCTTGACCTACCTCCTGAGGAGAGGGACAAGAAAGGCATTACGGGCATCTTATCTCTTTTTAGTTTGTAAGCCTTCGGGCATCTGTCAAATTTAAAACATGTAATCCCCTTGTTCATGTTTTTCATTCCCTACGGACTGTACCTGAATGGAATGTTTTTAATGAAAAAGGGATGTTTGCAGGGTCATTTGTTTGCGGGTGAAACCCACGAGAATGAATAAATCCTTGATATCTTTTAAGATAAACACTTTCTCGCCCGGCAACAGGCCTTGCCGTCTCCCTACTTTGCTTGACCTTTCTCACGCCCTTGGCGGAGGCAGGGATGAAGTGGGCTTAGGCTCCTCGTTACATCCTTTCGCTGCCGCGGCTACGACCAAACTTAGTCCGAGGGACGAGCCCTAGGGCCTAGAGTAATGGGAGCATGGTAGCTTAAGGAAGAGAACGAGGTTTCACATACCTCAGTCCATAATGGAATGCATGATAGGGGACGAAGAACTTATCTGAAGCTGCAGCCCCCGGCAACCCTGGTTCGCCGTGGGTGAATCTTTGCTCTTGTAGCCCCTGGCAACACTGACTTGCCGGGGCCTTGATGCTGATCTATTCCTCTTTCTTCTCCCCAATTGGCTTCGGCAAGGATGTCTGCGCGTCCTGTGAACCAAACGAGAGAGAGGAAAGATAAAAGAGACGCAAGCTTGACCTCTAAGCTAGGGGTTAGCCGTCGCTAAGCACTATCGACCCTAACCAAGGACGAGACTCGAGTCAACATGCATGCTATAACTTAGGGCGCCAGCGCTTCATTTATTTATGCTCAGGGTCTGTGCCTGGCTTTGTACAAAGGGTTACATGACTTGCCGGCAAGGCTTGTACAAAAGGGTGGCTTGCCGGGGGGCCCGGCAAGCCGCGCCTTATGGGTAAAACTTGCGAAGATGCTCAATATTCCAGGAATTGCTCACCGGGATGGAATTTTCGGTCTCCAGGCGGACTGCGCCGGGCCTGGTGACTCGTATTACCCGATAAGGGCCTTCCCACTTCGACATCAACTTGTTTGTATTCTTGGCCAATTGAACGCGCCGAAGAACAAGGTCGCCTTCCTCAAAGCTTCGGGCATGGACCTTGCGACTATGGTAGCGGTGCAAGGCCTGCTGGTAGCGTGCTGCTCTCATAGCCGCCCGAAGACGATCTTCCTCAAGGAGCGTTGCGTCATCTTGGCGTAGTTGCTCTTGCTCAAGCTCATCATAAGCGAGCACTCAAGGTGACCCGTACATGAGTTCAGTGGGGAGAACTGCTTCTGCCCCGTATACCAGGGCAAAGGGTGTCTCGCCGGTGGCTCGATTTCGTTTCCACTCCTGTGCAGCCTGTCAAAGGTCTTTGTCCGTAGGCCTCGCAGCACTTCAGCATTTGCCCTCTAAGCTTGACCATTGCTCCGGGGGTGAGCAACGGAAGCGAAACAGACTTTGCTGCCGAGGTCTTGAGTATCTCTATTCCTAATGGAGGAGTTGGTAGCCTGGTACGGTTTATTTTCGTCCGTTTTTTCTTCGTCCCACCACCTCCACCAACTGGTTTTTCTCCTTTCCATTAAAAGACTAAATCTTATTAAATGGGAGATTTTGTTTCGTGCTTACTTCGGCAGGTGCCGATTCATTTCAATCACGTAAATAATAAGTAATTAAGAATTCAATACTCGCACCATATATGTGAGATTACCTTCCTAAAATATAGATGTAATATTTTCCTTGATAACCTTCCAAAACAAAATGATATATTTCTCAATAAGAATTCATTAATCCTATGGACTATGTCATCCTGTGCACTATGTCATTATTATTATTACTTCCTCCGTCTAGATGTATAAGTCACTTTACGAAAATTAGATATTCCCAAAAGTCTTAGGCGCAATACATTATGTTTCTTCCTCGTTTCTCTCGTAGCCTCATATACTGCTGCACGTGAAAACCAAGAAGAGGACGCGCCCGCAAGGAAAGGACCACTGCATGCATCGTGGCTGGGTGTTGATTAGGCAAGAAATTGAATCGGTTTTGCATGCAATTACATACGCAGGCCTGCATGGACAGCTCAAACGGCATCTAATAACTTGCGAATTAATGTTGATTTTCCTTCCGTTTAAAACAGCGTTGTGATTGGAAGTTTCCTGGTCGAGATGCTCTTCCTCGTCCAATCTTCAGCCGCCTAGGTCGCGCTGCTCTTCCTGATCTACTATATCTAAATAGGAGCCCCCCACTACCTGATTTTTCTGCTTCCTCATGCGTCCACGTCATCCTAAATACTGTCAGTCATTTGATTTACTACAAGTGGCTACTATTTGCAGCCCGTGCTCCATGTCTGAATTGGCTCCTTCCTCGGTTCCTTGCCTTGCAAGAGCGCTAGCACCGATTTGTTTCCCCAATTAATTTTGACGTTTCTGCAACACTATCAATCTCCCTAATTAATATCCCCATCAATTGATTTTCAATTACGATCAACATTCCCCACGAAGCGCGCAATCTGGAGAAGCATATCTTGAGGCCATGCACCATGGAGTTTGGAGAGGGTCCATCACTTAATAATTTACGGGGTGGCTCTTCATGATCTGGAACATGAAGAAACTTCACATGATGGCAAGCGTGATCTTCATATGAAGGTATGCGGAGTCCTCGAGGAGGCAGTTTCGCATCCTCGCCTTGAACACTGACGCGTTGTGAAGAGTGCCGTCGCCGCCGACCACCACTCTGGCCGGAAGCTAGCAGCGTCAGGGCCTCCGTTTACTACATCCACCTCAAGGGGCATACCTCCTTCCCTCGCACTCATGTTCTTTCTCATATTTACTTTCGCGAGTTTCTCCATCTCTTATTCAAAGGAGTGCAGGTTTCCCTTGTTGTGCTTGAGTGATATGGCCGTAGTTCAGATAAAACCCTTCTTTTTGAGTGGTCCGTGATTGCAAGACCTAAGCAGACTTGATTTCTCTACTAAAGTTGTGTTTCGAAATTGGCTTTAGATTTTGGGTTGGCTCGGTAATCAATTTTGGTTGCATCATTCGCTTATGTTATTTCACTGTGATACGGAGCAGAGGGGTATTCTTTATTTGTTATTATTGGTTTAGTAATAATCTGCAGTGTTATGCTCCCATTGGATTTGCAGGGAGATAGGAATGATCGTGATATGTGAATCATACATACTACCATCCTCATATATGTGACACACCCATGGTGCAAAAAGGAACATATTTCATACGGGTTATATTTCAGAGTTTTCAGCTGTACCTTTTCTCTACATTAGTCATTGTTTGCTCATATTCAGGTGCAGAGATTCCGTAAAACTGCACAAGTGTAGGCCTATTCATCAACTCTCTGTTTTTTTTTCATGAGCTGCACCTAATGGTCACTTACTAATTTCATGTGTTTGTTCTTCTACAAAATTTTACTAAAATAACCCTTTTATTTTCTTCCACCAAACTGAGGAGACGACATCTCATTGGTTTAGTCATGTTCTTCAATCCTATTAAACAGATCGAGCCATCACTCGCCGCTGAAAGCATGCGGGAACTCATCGCATTTTGTAAAATGGACTCATATATCATTTGCGGCGGTGTTCACGTTGGCAAGGTACATAGGGGTCCGTTCCATGGTTTATCTTAATTCCCTAATCCTGAATTCTTTATACCTTCTCAAATCTGAAAGCCATTGTTATCATTGATGGATATTCACCTTGATCTTTAATAAGTAACCAATTAGCTATCATAGGTCTGGATACTAATTATTTATAAGGTGGAGCTTATTGGTGACTAGGAATACATTTAGGTCACCACTTACCTCCCATGTCAGTGTGCATTTGCAAAGTTGAATGAATCTTTGAGACTGATCTCTAAAGTTATTTATTATTTTGTGTCAATAGTATGTGTTAGTTTAATCCACTTTATTATATTATAAATATAGAGAAAAAAATCTGTAGCAACGCACGGCGAAGGTGAGGCGGGTGTCATTTGATTTTAAAGAAGGAGGCTCCTCCGAGAAATGTCCCTGGAAAACCGAGCGAGAAAGGGTGGGTCCAACAGAAAAAAGGGGGTGATGTGTTGTGGGGTGGGGTTTTTGTGAGTTGGTAGCGTGGTACGGTTTATTTTCGTCCAGTTTATTTTCGTCCCACCACCTCCACCAACTGGTTTCTCTCCTTTTCATTAAAAGACCAAATCTTATTAAATGGGAGATTTTGTTTCGTGCTTACTTCGGCAGGTTCTGATTCATTTCAATCACGTAAATCTCTACTCCTAATGGAGGAGTTGGTAGCCTGGTACGGTTTATTTTCGTCCGGTTTTTCTTCGTCCCACCACCTCCACCAACTGGTTTTTCTCCGTTCCATTAAAAGACCAAATCTTATTAAATGGGATATTTTGTTTCGTGCTTACTTCGACAGGTTCTGATTCATTTCAATCACGTAAATAATAAGTAATTAAGAATTCAGTACTCGCACCATATATGTGAGATTACCTTCCTAAAATATAGATGTAATATTTTCCTTGATAACCTTCCAAACAAAATGATATATTTCTCAATAAGAATTCATTAATCATGTGGACTATGTCATCCTGTGCACTTTGTCATTATTATTATTACTCCCTCCGTCTAGATGTATAAGTCACTTTACGAAAATTAGATATTCCCAAAAGTCTTAGGCGCAATACATTATGTTTCTTCCTCGTTTCTCTCCTAGCCTCATATACTGCTGCACGTGAAATCCAAGAAGAGGACGCGCCCGCAAGGAAAGGACCACTGCATACATCGTGGCTGGGTGTTGATTAGGCAAGAAATTGAATCGGTTTTGCATGCAATTACATACGCAGGCCTGCATGGACAGCTCAAACGACATCTAATAACTTGCGAATTAATGTTGATTTTCCTTCCCTTTAAAACAGCGTTGTGATTGGAAGTTTCCTGGTCGAGATGCTCCTCCTCGTCCAATCTTCAGCCGCCTAGGTCGCGCTGCTCTTCCTGATCTACTATATCTAAATAGGAGCCCCCCACTACCTGATTTTTCTGCCTCCTCATGCGTCCACGTCATCCTAAATACTGTCAGTCGTTTGATTTACTACAAGTGGCTACTATTTGCAGCCCGTGCTCCATGTCTGAATTGGCTCCTTCCTCGGTTCCTTGCCTTGCAAGAGCGCTAGCACCGATTTGTTTCCCCAATTAATTTTGACGTTTCTGCAACACTATCAATCTCCCTAATTAATATCCCCATCAATTGATTTTCCATGACGATCTACATTCCCCATGAAGCGCGCAATCTGGAGAAGCATATCTTGAGGCCATGCGCCATGGAGTTTGGAGAGGGTCCATCACTTAATACTTTACGGGGTGGCTCTTCATGATCTGGAACATGAAGAAACTTCACATGATGGCAAGCGCGATCTTCATATGAAGGTACGTGGAGTCCTCGAGGAGGCAGTTTCCCATCCTCGCCTTGAACACTAACGCGTTGCGAAGAGTGCCGTCGCCGCCGACCACCACTCTGGCTAGAAGCTAGCGGCGTCAGGGCCTCAGTTTACTACATCCACCTCAAGGGGCATACCTCCTTCCCTGTCACTCATGTTCTTTCTCACATTTACTTTCCCGAGTTTCTCCATCTCTTATTCAAAGGAGTGCAGGTTTCCCTTGTTGTGCTTGAGTGATATGGTCGTATTTCAGATAAAACCCTTCTTTTTGAGTGGTCCGTGATTGCAAGACCTAAGCAGACTTGATTTCTCTACTGAAGTTGTGTTTCAAAATTGGCTTTAGATTTTGGGTTGCCTCGGTAATCAATTTTGGTTGCATCATTCGCTTACGTTATTTCACTATGATACGGAGCAGAGGGGTATTCTTTATTTGTTATTATTGGTTAATTAATAATCTACAGTGTTATGCTCACATTGGATTTGCAGGGAGATAGGAATGATCGTGATATGTGAATCATACATACTACCATCCTCATATATGTGACACACCCTTGGTGCAAAAAGGAACATATTTCATACGGGTTATATTTCAGAGTTTTCAGCTGTACCTTTTCTCTACATTAGTCATTGTTTGCTCATATTCAGGTGCAGAGATTCCGTAAAACTGCACAAGTGTAGGCCTATTCATCAACTCTATGTTTTTTCATGAGCTTCACCTAATGGTCACTTACTAATTTCATGTGTTTGTTCTTCTACAAAATTTTACTAAAATAACCCTTTTGTTTTCTTCCACCAAACTGAGGAGACGACATCTCATTGGTTTAGTCATGTCCTTCAATCCTATTAGACAAATCGAGCCATCACTCGCCGCCGAAAGCATGCGGGAACTCATCGCATTTTGTAAAATGGACTCATATATCATTTGCGGCGGTGTTCACGTTGGCAAGGTACATAGGGTTCCGTTCCATGGTTTATCTTAATTCCCTAATCCTGAATTCTTTATACCTTCTCAAATCTGAAAGCCATTGTTATCATTGATGGATATTCACCTTGATCTTTAATAAGTAACCAATTAGCTATCATAGGTCTGGATACTAATTCTTTGTAAGGTGGAGCTTATTGGTGACCAGGAATACATTTAGGTTACCACTTACCTCCCATGTCAGTGTGCATTTGCAAAGTTGAATGAATCTTTGAGACTGATCTCTACAGTTATTAATTATTTTGTGTCAATAGTATGTGTTAGTTTAATCCACTTTATTATATTATAAATATGAAGAAAAAAATCTGTAGCAACCCACGAAGAAGGTGAGGCGGGTGTCATTTGATTTTAAAGAAGGAGGCTCCTCCGAGAAATGTCCCCAAAAAACCGAGCGAGAAAGGGTCGGTCCAACAAAAAAAAGGGGGTGATGTGTTGTGAGGTGAGGTTTTTGTGTTGGCCCGTGTCTTGGCGATAACATGGTGGATAATTTGAAAAACCACATTTCTTCCTCATATGTGGTCTGAATTTAGGGGAGCCCGTACTGTCTAGACATTTGAATTTTGGACAATCTACTAAACATCAGTTTGACGTTCGAACACGTCCGAACCTATGAAAAAATTAAGCTTTGACATTACAGGTAACCTTAACCATTTGTTTAATTAATTAATATATGCATAGCCCGTAGCAACGCACGGGCATTCTGCTAGTATTGCATGAAGGTGTGGCTTGTGAACTACGTGCCATTGTCGGTGATGACCCTGTTGGGTACACCAAAACGGCACACTAGTCCCTTGAAGAACTTGACGGCTGACAGAGCTGTGACCTTCCTCACTGCCTCCACCTCAGGCCCCTTTGTGAACTTGTCGATTGCAACGTACAAGTACTCAAAGCCCCCGACAACGCGAGGGAAAGGGCCCAGTATGTCGAGCCCCCAGACCGAGAAGGGCTAGGAGAGAGGAATGGTTTGAAGGGCTTGAGCTGGTTGATGAAGTTTCTTTGAATGAAACTGGCACGCTTCACACATGGTTACCAGTGCCGTCGCATCCTGGAGGGCAGTGGGCCAGAAGAAGCCTTGACGGAATGCCTTGCCGGCAAGGGCTCTTGACCCTATGTGGGATCCACATATGCCTCCATGTATCTCCTCCAACAGCCCCAGTCCTTCCTCTCGAGGGATGCACTTCAATTTCACGCCGTTCGGTCTCTTTCTGTACAGGACGTCATCGACGAACTGGTACATAGCAGACCGACGGGCTACTTTCTCCGCTTCTTCCTACTCCTCAGGAAGTTCCCCAGTCTGGAGGAATCGGATGGTATGTTGTGCCCACGCTGGAGCCTGGGGCTTGTCGGCGAGGACTAAAGGCATTTCCTCCGCCATGGGAGCGGCTGTCTCGACGGAAAGAGCTTGACGCTCCGCCAGAGCTAGTCGTCCAGTGGCAGGCTCAGTGTCTCCGGCAACATCCTTGCCGGCGGCTCCGGGGAGCTCGGCGGGAAAGTACTTGCCGGGCCCTGATTTCCTCCTCTTGTTCTGCTCTGTCGATGGATCAACGGATGGCTGAGAAAGCTGAAGCACAAAGGTACCTGGTTCCACAGGCAGCTTGAGGGTAGCGCGCTTTGACAAGTAATCGGCGATGTTGTTCTCCGCTCGGGGAACGTGCTCCGCCTGTATACCATCAAAGCGTTCTCCCAGCTTTCTCACTTCATCGATGTAGGCCTTCATCAACGGGCTCTGGTAATCTTTGTCGACTTGTTTGACGACAAGCTGTGAGTGGCCCCTGACAATGAATTTCTTGATTCCGAGGTCTGCCGCGATCCTAAGACCGGCAAGCAGCCCCTCGTACTCTGCAGTATTGTTCGTTGATAGCTCCCTGGGGAAGTGCATCTGGACCACGTACTTGAGGTGCTCTCAAGTGGGCACGACTAGCAGTACGCCAGCCCCGGCGCCCTGTAAGGAGAAAGCTCCATCAAAGTACATGATCCAATTGCAACTCGCCTCTTTGCCGGGGAGAGCAGTTTCTTGGACTTCTTCATCTGGCGTCGCGGTCCATTCTGCAACGAACTCTACCAGGACTCGGCTTTGAATCGCCGACGTACTTTCAAACTTGAGGCCAAAGCTGCATAGCTCCAGTGCCCACTCTACAATCCTTCCCGTTGCATTTGGATTGTGCAATAGCCGTTGTAGAGGGAGGCAAATGACGACAGTGATCTCGTGCGCCTGGAAGTAGTGACGCAGCTTCCTCGAGGCCATAAGAAGGCCGAAGAGCAATTTCTGCACACCGGAGTACCTCGATCTAGCCCCCTGCAAGAGGGAGCTAACAAAGTAGACCGGGTGCTGCATCATTTCCTTCCTTGGCTGCACTCCAACCGGCCGTGTCGCCTCTGCACCAGTGGCATCAGGCTCTATCGCTGCTATCACCTCATCATCAATTTCTCTCTCCGCCACTAGTGCGGCGCTGACCACCTGGTTTGTTGCCGCCAAGTATAGCAGCAATGGTTCTTGTGGTCTAGGCGCAACTAATATTGGCGTGGAGGAAAGATACCTCTTCAAGTCTTGCAATGCTGCTTCGGCTTCTGGCGTCCACTCCATTGGGCCTGCCTTTTTCAAAATCTTGAAGAAAGGAAGGGCGCGCTCGGTAGACTTGGAAATGAATCTGCTCATGGCGGCAACGCAGCCAGCAAGCCGATGCACATCCTTGACCCGTCTGGGTGCTTCAATCCGTTCTATAGCCTTGATTATGTCCGGATTGGCTTCTATCCCATGCTGTGACACAAAGAACCCGAGAAGCTTGCCGGACAGGACGCCGAAGACGCACTTCTCAGGGTTCAGCTTGAGGTTGATCTTGCGTAGGTTTACAAATGTTTCTTGTAAATCCGGTATATGGGTTGCCCTGTTCTTGGTTTTGACATCTATATCATCCATATAAGCCTCCATATTTCTATGGAGCTGGGGTTCAAAACCAATCTGGACTGCCCTTGCAAACGTCGAGCCGGCACTCTTCAACCCGAAAGGCATTCGTACGAAAAAGTACGTACCACATGGGGTGATGAATGCTGTCTTCTCTTTGTCTTCTCTTGTCATGAAGATCTGGTGGTAGCCGAAGTAGGCATCGAGGAATGATAGCAGGTCACACCTAGCCGTGGAGTCAACAATCTGGTCGGTGCGCGGCAACGGGAAGGGGTCCTTGGGACAAGCTTTATTGATATCTGTGTAATCAATACACAGCCTCCACTTCCCATTTGCCTTGCGCACTACCACTGGATTGGCCAACCACGTTGGATGGAGCACTCCTCTTACCAAACCCGCAGCTTCCAATTTCTGGATCTCCTCTGTGATGAACTCTTCTCGTTCCAAAGCTTGCTTTCTGACCTTCTGCTTGACGGGCCGCGCATGAGGACAGGCAGCAAGGTGGTGCTCAATCACCTCCCTGGGAACTCCGGGGATGTCGGATGCTTGCCATGCAAACACGTCGATATTTGCCCGCAGGAAGGTGATGAGCGCGCCTTCCTATTTGTCGTCAAGGGAGGAGCTTATAGTGAAAGCCCCTCATGTGCCGTCCTCCTTGACGGAAACATTCTTGGTTGCCGGCGGCGTGGCCCTGGACCTCTTGTTTCTGCCGGTGGAGCTCTCTGGCACGTCCTTGACGGGAGCGTGACACTCCGAAGAGGTGTGCTTGCCGGAGTGGGTGTCCGAGGTCTCACCGGTCTTCTTATTTTCGGTGGAGCTCTCTGGCACGTCCTCGACGGGAGCACAGCACTCCGAAGAGGTGCGCTTGCCGGAGTGGTGTATGAGGTCTCACCGGTCTTCTTCTTCTTCCCTCCCGGGGCTTCGGTGGCAGGAGCAAGTGCCCTCGTAGCGGCAGCTGCTGCAACTGCTTGCTGGTACAGTTGGTCAGCGCAAATTAGTGCATCTTTCTTATCGGAGGGGATGGTGATGATCGTCACGGGTCCTAGCATCTTTAGGGTGTTGTAGGCGTAGTGTGATGCTGCCATGAACTTGGCCAGCGCCGGGCGGCCAAGGATCCCATTCTAAGGCAAGGGCATCTTGGCAACATCGAACACGATCCTTTCCGTCCTTTAGTTCAGATAACTCCGAAAAGTCACGGGCAGCATGACCTTCCCCTTTGGTTGATTTCTCCCCAGGTTGACCCCCTGAAACGTGCCCGTCTCTTCGAGGTCTCCCTCAGGAATTTGTAGCTTCTCGATCATGGTGGGCGAGAGTAGGTTCAGACCGGCCCCGCCATCGACTAGCATCTTTGTCACCTTGAGGTTGCGTATTGTCGGTGAGACCAACAATGGCAAACACCCGACCGCAGTAGTGCGATCAGGGTGATCTTCAGCGTCAAAAATGATAGGCGTGCTGGACCATTTCAGCGGCTTTTGCGCACCAGGTGACGGCTCCGCCGCTGTAATCTCACGCGCCCACTGTTTAAGTTGGCGGTGAGAAGTATGCAGTGAGGCGCTGCCATCGACGCACATGGCCTCCGTGGCTTTCTGAAACTCTTGGTCGCCGGACTCGTCGTCCTCTTCGTGATCGTCGTCTTCTTGCCTTCTGTCGCGGCCCCGGGCGGGCCTCTCCTGCTGTTTATCCTTTGCGCCACGGCTTGCTTGGCCGTCACACTTTTTGCTGGACCCTTCAGCACCATCCTAGCCCTTCTCCTTGTCCCGCCTCTCATATTCAGCTCTCTGCTTCTCAGCAAGGAGCTCAACCTGTCGGCAGTCCTGGAGATCATGGCCCTTGGTGTGATGGCTCTTGCAGTACCGTTTGCCGGAGTTTCCTGGCTTCTCGGCAACCGCCAAGGCCCGGCAGGTGATTCACCCGGCAATTTCCTTGCCGGGGTCACCCGCCTTGGTTTTCTTGGCGGAGCCAGTGTCATCAGATCCCTCGACGGCAAGCCCGGCTTTACCCTTGCACTTCCTGTTACGGTTCCGGCCTTTCTTCGCCGGGGCGGTAGTATCGTTGTCTGAAGAGTCAGTTTTCGCGTCGGCATCTTCGCCGGGGTACTTCCTTCCCTCTTCTGCCCGGGCACATCAGTCAGCAAGAACATAGAGCTCCGCCACATCTTTCACCTTGGTCATCGCCAGCTCTTCACGCGTCTTGCGGTTATGCATGTTCTGATGGAACGCGCTGATGATGGCGGCAGGGTGAACATCGGGGGTATAGTACTGTACCCGGCTGAACCTCTGTATGTACTTGCGCAGACTCTCACCTTCCTTCTGGGGTATGACGTGCAGGTCACTAGCTTGGCCATGGGCTTAGTGACCTCCAGTAAAGGCGCCAACAAACTCATGGCACAAATCCGACCTGGAGGAAATAGAGTCTAGCGGCAAGTGCATCAACCATGACATGGCGCTGGGTTTAAGGGCCAACGGAAAGTAATTCGCAATCACCTTATTATCGCGAGCTTCGGCGACTTGCATCGCGATGGTGTAGATGCTGAGGAACTCCGACAGGTGGGTCTTGCCGTTGTACTTCTCGCCAACGTCAGGCTTGAAGGTGCGGTGAGAGGACCACTGGAACTGCCGCAGCTCACGGGTAAAAGCCGGACAGCCTACCACGTAAGGTAGACCTCCGGGGCTCTCCGGCGCTGGGCGGTCCACAGCAGGCCCCGCTCGCCTGTCTGACTGGTGGTGCGCTCCGCGCCGGCGCTCGATGGTGGTTCGAGCGTCTTCATGAGCTCGCTCCTGAAGAACTTGACGCGGGTCGCCGTGGGTCCGCGGGTCGGACGACGCTATGGAGATGGCGTTGCCCGCGACGTCCCGACAAGTCGACACATGCGGTGCTGGGCGAAGAGGAGGCGAGTGCATCGTAGCCACGGCGTTGCCGGTCCTCCCGCCACCGGTGCATGGGACTCCATTGGAGCGTCGACCTGGGAGCTCCGCTGGATTTGGTTCATCCTTGTTGGCGACTGCGACAAGGCTTCGGATGGTGGCTTTCCATTCGTCGAGTTTCCCCGTAACAAGGGGAAAGTCGAGGAGCAACTGCGCGCGCGCCAGGGCTTCGGCTGGGGTTAACGGTAGCGAAACCTGCACGGACCGCGACGCGCTTCGACCCCTGACCATGTCAGCAGGAGCTCCATCACGATCCTGCGGTCGCATGCCGTTTCCACCAGTGCTTCGGCGGGCGGGCAGGTATTCTACATCCCGGGAGTGGCGCTCGGGGCTATTCCCATGGCGACGCCCGGGATCTTCGGGTTGTCGACGCCGTTCGTCGCCCGCTGCTTGAGAGGAGCGCGTTGTTGGCGCCGGCATGGGAGTTCTAGAGGTCCTTGCGTCGCCTTCGGGTGATGCGGCAGCGACCTTGGAGGGCCCCGCGCCATTCGCGGAGGGCCTGGCTCCATCTTTGGAACTGGCGGTGTGTGGCCCGTTACCGGGCGCACGAACATCGCCACCTCCCAAACTCCGGCTGCTGGGACGGCGTTGGTGTTCGCGAGCAGCGCCTCGGGTCCTTTCCGCGACCGGTCTGCTGCTCGCCCGCGTCGGAACGCGTTGTCCGGCTTCCGACTGGCCAACCGCCACCGTTGTCTTCTTCTTGGGTGCCATGATGATTATGAAGTGTCGAACTAACTGCTAAAGCCGATTCACGCAACTGCGCCCCCTACCTAGCGCGCCAAAGATGTCGGGGTATTTGATCGACACCTATGGGATCACAAGAATCCCTACTACGGTTGCGGGCCGCGGGGTTGAGAGAAGAGCGGATCCAACAGTTAGCACATAGTTCCTTTACCCAGGTTTGGGCCGCAAAGATGCGTAAAACCCTACTCCTGCTTTGATGGATTATATGTTTGTGTTCTTCAGCTGGCTATGGGGCATGAGGAGCTCCAAAAAGCAGAGTCGTGAAGAGTTCTAAAGAGCCGAATCCTTCTCCTGGTCGCCTCGGGCCTCCTTTATAGAGAAATGGGGTTGCCACAGTGGCACACAGGAGGTGGAAAGGGTACAGTGATGCGAGGTTATCCCTCGCATTACATGACAAGGCGCATTTAATGCGCTTAGCTTAGGTGTCCTTGCTTTATCGGGGACGGGGGAGACATCCGTCTTGTCCGTCGCCGCTCCTCCTCGTGTTGACACGCGCCCTGGCCAGCGGTGCCTGAGATGCCACGTAGGCAGGCAGGCAGCTGAGGTGGCGCAATGGTGCGTCTTCACGAAGATCTGCATGTTGCCACGCAGGTGCCTGGCCAGCTGGTTGGGACGACAGCTGCATGGGGCAGTGGATGCGTAGTTGGTGCGGGCCTGATGGTGGCCCTGCGGGTGTCCTCGTCAAGGGCCTTGCCGGGGTGCCGGCAAGGGTCTTTCCGTGGCGCCAGCTGTCATCCCCGGCAAGGTGCTCGCCGGAGGTCTTATGGTCCTCCTTGGATGGGATCCCGCCAAGGGTCATCGTCTTCTCAGTGTGTATCTGATCTTGAATGTCTTCACAAAGATCTGCATGCCACTACGGAGATATCTCCCGAATCCTTGCCCCACGGGGGCAGTGGACTCAATGCTGATCCGCTCCGTAGGCGTGGGGCGAGCTGACGCGGCAAGGGTCTTGCCAGGGCTGCCAGAGCCGCCCCCGGCAAGGATCTTGCCAGGGCTGCTGAAACTGGCTCCCGGCAAGGATCTTGCCGGGGGAAGCCGCTTCGTCCCTTTGCTCTTTGTGGTCTCGTTCTTGGTGTTGCTCCAGTCTCCAGCGAGCTTTGGTCTTACCCTGGCTCACCTCCCTTGCCATGCTTGGTGTGGTGGTGCCCGTGGCTCTGACTGCCCGTGCACAGTCATAGGGGTACAAAAAGTGTACCCCTCTTTTTGTACACCGACACTCTCCTGAAGCGGACTCGGATCCTGAACTGATGTGGTTCACTAAAACCTCCGGGTTAAAGATAACACGATGGTGCTGCCTCGAGGGCTCTCTCGCCAGGGCAGGAGGAGGGTGAAGCATAGGACCTACAGGAGTAGTGAGAAGTGAAACCCACTTAGCAGGAGCACTGCGAGGATTTACAGTCGAGGCGCCCGAGCTAGTCGTAGGAGTAACCAGTGAAATAGGGGAACCATAACTGGCTGGAGTGTAGGGGGTAAATCCCATAGATGCTGGAATAGTGGCAGACCTAGTAGTGGCTAAAGCAATGCGAGTACGAGTCAGCTCTCGAGCTAGCTCGTGGATCATAAGATAGCTAGCAGTAATATAACGGGAAAGGTGGCTATCAACACTATCAGACTCCGGATCAATGATAGGGAAACGGACACGACCATAGTTGTGCAAAGAAGGATAGCATTGGAAACCTGGGAGTTCTGCATCCGGACATCGCTGTAACGAAGCTCGACAAGGACCTCGAATGCAGCAAATTGGATGTCCTGGGAAGCGGTAGAAGCGTAACCGCTCCAAGAGGTACGAGTGTAAGTGCAGGAAGCGGAACTGGTGCGCAGAGTGACCACTTCCTGATACTCATACACTGAGCCTGCTAGACGCTCTCGGTACACACGATAGACGGGGTCGTCTCCGAGAGGGTACAACCGACATCACACGTTACGAAGGAGGTGCGGTGACATGTACGGCATCAGCTGCAACTGGCACGGATACGGTACTGGAGCCATCTACACTCACAACCATTAGTAGGTTAGGATAAAAATAAAGCAAGTGTATGCAATGCAACAACCAGCTACAAAAGCTACCGGTAATCAACTTAAACTAGTATCTAACGTCCAGTTAACACGTTGTAGTCTAGCGTGGCGTACAGTCAGCGCAGCTCTGATGCCAAGGGTTGTGGCACCCCCAGCTCAGAGCAATCGCTTTACCATGCATTGCCAGCCCATAGACCATCTCTTCTGGCAACACACAACCTCTTGGTAGAGAAAACAACCGCTTTATAGATGCTAGCGTGTATTACAACAGGTAGGGAGGCCAAGCGGCACACACGGTGCGGCTGAACAATATGTACATTATTTAGTGAACATAAAGGGCCTTGGTCGTACCAACTATGCGGCAGCGGAACAACATCGTATCGGAACTCCATAGCACACGAACATGGATGTGGACACGATCTAGACTCGGACAGCACTCCTTTCCAGCGAGACTTTCCTGAAATCTGGCATGACACGCCAGGTCAGTACATTGAATGTACTTGCAAGCTTACAACAAGCATAAACATAATGACAAGCAATATCATGATAAATATTCAATTATTAAAATGCAACAATTTATATATCCAACATGCTGTGTCATGCTCTTGTGAGGCAGTCCCTCGGACTGGCTTACCAACTGTGATCTTTCTTAATATCACGAACGTACCCACTTCGTGGTCTTAATTCAGGCTACCTCATTATCTTTCTAGCGATCACAAACATGACCAACCCTTGGTCTCAAACATCTTGATGGTCTAGTGCAAAGTTCATGACTTAGAGTGCAAAGTTTTATTAAATGTTGACCCTTGGTGTGACCTACTTTCGAGCGTGTCCGTAACCGTGGACTCGGCTATCGATAGATTAATTACACTCGGCAAAGGTAGTGCATTGTACCCACACCACAGAACCCATGGACTTGTACTCCCATTCGGGTGGACCAACGACATTCCGTTGAAATTCCTCCATTGCCATGACACTCTCTCGGCCACTCCGACTCACTCCCCATCGGGCTAGTCCTGGGTGGCCCCATGTCTACCAAAGACACAACGACCACCGTCGTGGCCAAAACATAAACAGTCCCAAACAGGGACACGGTACCATAATATCAACAACGGGCACACAAGGTTATGTCTGCTTACTGGGCCAGGGTACCGCACGCCCATAACCTTCCCTAGTTGGAGGCACCGACCAGAGGCATCACAACGGACCGAATAAAGGCCTCCCCATAAAAGGCAAATTTGGTTGCACTGGGAAAAACTCGATTCAGTGGCACCATGACCCTGGCAACGATATATTCAAGTTGAGTTATTAACAGGTTCAACTTAAAATTAAAAATAACCGGTGTCATAAAATGCCATGCAAACGCAACACAACATATGCATCATATATCATCGGAAATAATTGGGTCAGCTCTTCCCACACTAAGCATAAACATCAACAACTCCTAACACTTCTCTAGTTAGGATTAAACCTCAATTTAAACAGAATCTTTTCTAGAAAATTTTATCATATTTCTTATGCAAGAAGAATAACTCCAAATAATTACTTATAACCATAACCATATTAGTTCTTCATAACAAAACTTACTTCTAGTTACTTCACCAACTTAATTAACTACCAACTTTCTGTAAACTAAGCATGACAACGTAAACCAGCAACCAACAGAATATAAGTAATAAAAGTTATTTAAATGCATGGATTAAATCATTCTTTCAAGTTGGAAAATCACAAATATCATAATGGCGCCATGAAAATGTTGTTGTAGCTTGCCTTAATGCATATGAGTTTCACAAACCTCCTGGTGATCCTCAAGACAAGCTTCACCTTTTGAAAACATTTAACAACACAAAAGGAAATCATCAAGAACTCTTTTGAAAATCACTAGAAAATGTAGACAGCACGGAAAAATCTCATTTTTGGTGCGCTGCTAGATTTCTTTGCAAAGATGTCGGGGAAACTGATCCACGAACACCTATGGGACAGGCGGACCGAGTCCCTTTTGATTCGGCGGGGGCGGAGATCGCACGAAGAGCAGATCGAGGCGAAGCACACGAGCAGTTTACCCAGGTTCGGGCCGCACGGATGCGTAAAACCCTACTCCTGCTTTGTGGTTTGTATTGAGTTCTTGCTCGGGAGCGCTGAGAGCTACAGTACACTTCAGCAGCTAACGAGACCGAGCGTGAGTGTTCTTCTGTTTGAACCCCTTTCTACGTTGCGCAAGGGCCTCCTTTTATATGCTCAAGGGGTCACCGACAGGTGGCAACGTAGGCAAGGGTAAAAACGGAAAGGTGTTGCGATTGGTACAGCTACTTGTACAGTGTATCATACCTAACCCTGACGGCAGGGGACAAGGGCATTAAATGCCCATCGGCGTCGCCCAAACAGTGCAAAAAGGGGCCGTGAGGGACGCCACCGCTCGCCACGATGGCGATCTTGTCAGCGCCGCTTGCCACCGCGTACCGCTGGCTGCACAGCCTCCCGCCACGTACCCCTGGAAGGGTCCCAGAGCGACACGTTGGTGGATGTGCTGGAACGCGGGTACAGAGTGGAAGCTTGCCGCGGCAAGCGCCTTGCCGCGGTCGTTGTCTTGTCGCGTCCGGGAGCTTGCCGCTCACCGGGCCTTGCCGGGACGCGTGGCGCGTCGCGGGAAGTTCCTCGAGATGCCTTGGTTGGCCTTCCCGGCAAGCTCCTCTTGGCGGGGTCTTGTATCCTTGACTTGAATACTTTCTTCTTGAATGGCTCCAAAGGAACCACGGAGGATCTTGGCGGTCACCAGGCAAGCCTTGCCGCGGGACGCTACGACTGCCCATGCACAAGTTTGGGATACTAGGGTACCCCTACTCTAGTACACCGACAGAAGCCCCCGGGCGTGGGCCATACACGGTGCCGAGCGCTGTTGGGCCAGGCCCAAAACAGGGCACGGGCACGCGCGTCCTGGTTCACGCCGTATCTTTCTCCGTATCCACCACGCTCTCCCCGAACGGCACGCATTGATTGCGGCGTCGTGGGAAAGATCATGGGTGGTTTCTTTAATCGGAAAGGCGGAACGTCCGCCCCCTCCCTCCTTATAAGCAGTGGAAGCAGGGGCAGTTCCCCCATCCGCCCGTTGCCGTTTCAATCTCGGAAACCTCCGCCACTCTCCCTTCTTCCCAAAGCTGAAAGAGAGCAGCGCTCCGCCCCCCATCGCCACCAGCACCACCAACGCCGTCGACCTCCCTCACCACCTCCGCCATGGCTCCGAAAGCCGATAAGGTGAAGGCTGCGAAGTCGGCCGAGGCGCAGCGGCTCGCGGCGCTGCGAAAGGAGCGGGCGGTCTTCCCCCCCAAGCTTGCCGCGAGGGAGCTGAGGGAGAACTACTACCTCTTCTGGTCGGGGGAGACGCGGGCGCACCCGCGTACGAAGGTACTTTCAGCCGTCGCTTGGAAACGGCTCCAACTAGATACCCTTTCTTCGCCTTGTTCTTCTACTGCGGGCTCTGCCCGCCCTTCTCTGAATTTTTCTGCGACATTATGAACACCTACGGGCTCCGCCTCCTTGACTTCACCCCCAACGCCGTTCTGACCATGGTAGTTTTCGCACATCTCTGCGAAAACTTTGTCGGAGTCTACCCAAATGTAGCCCTTTTTCGCCACTTCTTTATGCCCCGAGTTGAGAGAGGAGAGCCTCTAACCGGCGGAGTCTCCTGGATCTCGAGGGCCCACAAGAAGGAATCTTATCTGGAGGGAGAGCTCCGCGGCAAGTGGGAGGAGTGGAGAACGAACTGGTGTTGGATTGTCGAGGAGAACCCGCAGCCATTTACCACCTGGCGCCAAACCCCAGTAGTGTGCGGCAACAATTGGAGTAACGTGGCCCCGGAAGACGACAGGCTGAAGATTGCTGTCGCCCGGATCCAACGCCTCAGGCTTGCCGGGCTCACTGTAGGCACTGTCAGTGCAGATTTCCTTCGCCGCCGCATCGCCCCCCTGCATGAGAGGAAGAGACCCGCCTGGGAGTTCGAGAATGTGGCGGACATCATGAGGCTGCGCCCGGGCCTCAACTTCAACTTCACTGTCCTGGAGCTCAACGCGATGCTCCAGGAGCTGTTCAAGTATGACCCTCAGCATCCCGAAGTGTTCAGGTTGCCGAGGGGTGTTGTTCCGCTGTACAACAACTCTGCGCTCAGCCGCATTCGCGCAATGATGCCACTGTGCGACTCTCATGGGATTGACCCAACTTGTCAAGAGCCTGCAGATGACGCCGTGCAGGCGTTCTTCGACAGCTTGGAAGAAGTGCCGATCCGCTCCGACGAGAAGAAAGGCCTCACCCGCGACACCACTGACACGGAGCTGGCGCGCATCGCCACTAGGCTGGAAGAGGCGGCGGCAGCCGCAGCCGCGGGCGAGTTCGGATTCACCGTGGAGGAGGCAGTGGCAGCAAAGGCGGCAAGCCTTGCCAAGCGAGATGAATTTGCCGGCGAGGGACAGCTTGCCGGGCATGACGCCGAGTCGAGAGAGCCCGCCGAGCAGGGCGTCGGGTCGAGCGAGCCCGCCGAGGATACGAGCGGCTCGCTGGAGATCGACTCCTCTTCCTCCTCATCTTCGGACAGCTCGCCGCAAGCAGAGCCCCCAGCTCCACCAAGAAGGCGTCTCCGCAAGGCCGGGGACGTAGCGGAGGGGCAGACGAGTCGACAGCTGCCGCGCCGCACGACACGCTCCACCACGGCAAGCATTGTTGCCGCTGGAGCCCCTCACGCTGCTGCAGCAACTGGAGCGGGATCTTCCCGGACCACCGCTTCTGCTCCTGCTGCTTCCCACGCCACGGCGGCAGCCAGAGCGGGGTCGTCTCAGACCACCGCCACTGCTCCCACCAAGCGGCCAAGGGAGCCTACTCCTCCGCCTCCTCGCGTCGGACGTGAGCCGGACTTTGACTTCTCCGCGCTCAGCTCCGACGAGGAAGAAGAAGAGTAAGATTCTTTTTGTGTTTGTATCTCTTCAATTTTGCTGTTTTCTGTCTTGCATCTCATTTGCTTTACTCTGAACTTATTCTTTTCAGGACTCTGGCCCAGAGAGCGGCAAAGAGAGCCAAGGTCCCGGCGAGGAGAGAGGAGGTGATCATCGTCGAGGACGAACCCACGGAGACCACCTTGCCGGACCCAGCAACTAATCTTCAGAGCAGCCCCCAGCGCAGCCCGCAGCGTAAGTATTTGGTTCACTTTCCGCTGTTAGGCGCGCGTGGGTGCTCTTTCTTTGCTGACATTTGTTTGTTGATTTGTGTAGGAGCAGAGCAGCCACACCAGGAGCGCCCGGAGACCGCCCCTGACGTGCCACCTGCTTCGACTACGCCGCCAAGGGGGAGTTCTCCGGCAAGGGAGAGTCCTCCGGCGAGGGGGAGCTCTCCGGCAAGGGGGAGTTCGCCGGCGAGGGACGGGACCAGCGGCCCTCCGCCGGCGGAGACCACGACTGCGCCGCCAAGGGAAAGCTCTCCGGCAAGGGAGCCTGCCGAGGAGCCGGCTCGCGCAGGTAATCCTCCTGCTTCAAACTTCCTTTGGGATTTTCTTCTTTTGATTCTTCTTTTTGGATATTTTGCTTGACTTGTTTTCCTTTTCCGGCTGTCAGATCCATCTGCTGCTGAGCTGATGGAGACTGAGGTAGTTGCTGACGACACCGCTGCCACCGAAGAAGCAGCCGGCGCTGATGATCCCGCCGGCGCAGAGGCCGCCAAGGCCGCCGCCGCAGCAGCTGGCGAGGGGTCTGGCGATCGCACTGACGACCCTGGGGCCGCAGGAGCGCCAGGCGCTACGCCGACCGCCGATCCCTCTGCCACTGCCGCCGCCCAGGCTCCGAAGAGCCCGAGCCAGGCGCCTACTTGAAGGCCGGCAATGGCGTGTTCATCAAACTCTCCTAGGCGTCAAGCTCCAGGGCACCGGTTGAAGGAGAAAGCTTTGACGGAGAGGTGCTCGCCTCCGCCGGGCTGACGCTTGTTGACGTGCCGAGCAGTAGTAGCGGCGAGCCTGAGGAGGAGCGGCTGCTACGGAAGCTGTTGTCGCTCTACCGCGCTCGGCAAGCCAAGCTGGAGTCCCGCGAGGCGCTTGCCGCGAAGGCGGGAGCAGACATCGAGAAGCGCGCGGAGGAGCTCCGGGGTCTTCACCAGGCAGCTCTCCGGTCCTTTGTAGAGGAGCGGGAGCAACTTGCTGATGAGCAGACGACCTTCTTCCTCGAAAAGGCCGAAGTCGAAGAGCAGCAGTGGCTTGCCGCTGAGAAGCTGTCCGCGCAAGAGGGCGAGCTGGCGCAGCGGAAGATTAACCTCGACAGCCATGAGGAGGAGCTTGCCGCGCGCGAGCAATCACTTGGCGGGACTCTCAAGCAAGCAGAGGACGCTGCCGCAGCTGCCGAGGTCGCCAAGAAGGAGTTGGAGACGAGGGTGGCGCAGCTGGAGGCCGATCTCAAGGCGAGAGGCGAGGAGATTGCCGCGCTCAAGCATGAGCGGGAGAAGGACGCCCACAGCAACTCAGAGCTGCAGGTCCGTCTCGCTGAGAAGGGCAAGGAGCTTAGCGCCGCCAAGGACTCTAACGCAGATCTTGGGTTGAAGCTGACCACTTTGACCAAGACGCTGGACGGCGCCAAGGAGCGGGAGGCGGCCTTGAACGAGGAGATCAAGGCCGAGAAGGCGCTGCTGGCGAGTGCTACTGTCACCCAGAACACCTTTAGGGAGACTGTGGAGCACTGGACGGAGGGTCTCGTCAATGCTGCCGCAGATATCGACAGGGAGCTGGCGCAGCTGGGGATGGAGTATGTCGGGTATTCCTCCGATGAGAACCTCCACCCAGCGCCAAGCTCACTCTGTTCTTCAAAGGCTTGGCGACGGCCCTGCAACGACTCCGGGAGACGACTCCAAAGCGGCTGGCCGACGAGTCGCGCAAGATCTGTGCGGGAGCTCTTCAAAAGGTGTTGGTGAAGGTGGCCTTCCGCAACCCGGGCCTCAACCTCACCAACGTCCTCAAGACCCTGCCGCCGGACACTGATCAGGAGGCGCTCAAGGCCCTTGTCGCACCCATTGTGGACAAGGTGAGCGGGATCAAGAGGGTTGAGGGCGATCGCGTAGATTAGGCCGCCCGTTTTCTTCTTTCCTTGTCGCTGCTTGTCATGTTATGAGAACAATCTGTTAGAGCCGCGACAAGCTATCTTGTATTATAACTCTATTTTGGGTAATGATTCCTACGTTATTTCCTTTACTTGATTCCTTCCTTTGTATGTTTTAGCCCTACGCTTTCAGGGAACTTGCCGGCGCATGCACCTGAGCCGCGAGCGCTGAGTGCGGGACGTCAGCAGCCTGCTGGCGGTGCTGCTACCGACAAGAAAACTCGTCGCAACTAGTCGCAACTCGCTTAATTTGTTGAGCGAACTCGAAACAAAGTTGTCGAGCGGACTCGAAACAAAGTTGTTGAGCGGGCTCGAAACAAAGTTAAGGGCGCAACTAGCTACGAGATGGTTCCTTCGCGCACAGGTTTTCCGTACAAAGCACGGTCGTTCAAGGAAGATAACTTGAAAATTTAAAAATCTGATTGCTAAAACTTTGGCTACTTAGCTTTTGTGTTGCTTGCTTCCCGGCAAGGCGAAACTTTCTTGAACGGCGCTTGGTCCATACCACTATCTTCTCCTCCCCCCCCC
>LR738712.1:485321903-485342617 GCA_902687465.1 Secale cereale
CCGGCAAACTTGTGGGCGAAGGAACCTTCCTTTGCTTGAGAAAAAGAAAGAAGAGAAAATAATGATATGGAGCCTTACGGCTCGTTATGGCTTACCGGGGGTAGGCGCTGCACAAAGTGTCAGATAATACATGCAAAAAATAGAAAGCATGAAATTGACAAGATGTGCGGGGCACATGAGCTTTACTTATGCACGGGGTCTGCGCCCGGCTTTGTACAAAGGATTACATGCAACAGCGGCAAGACTTGTACAAAAGGTGGTTGCCGGAAACGGGTTCCGGCAACCGCGCCTTACGGGTGAAACTTACGAAGATGCTCGATGTTCCAGGAGTTGCTCACCGGAAAGCCATCTTCGGTCTCAAGGCAGACAGCGCGAGGCCTAGTGACTCGTTTCGCCCAGTAAGGGCCTTCCCACTTCGGCGTCAACTTGTTGGAATTCTTGGCGGACTGAACACGCCGAAGAACAAGGTCGCCTTCCTCGAGACTTCTAGCGTTAACTTTGCGGCTATGGTAGCGGCGCAAAGCTTGCTAGTAGCCAGCAGCTCGTACAGCAGCCTGAAGACGGTCTTCCTCAAGGAGCAGCGCGTCATCTTGTCGCAGCTGCTCTTGCTCAAGCTCATCATAAGCGAGCACTCGAGGTGACCCGTATACGAGTTCCGTGGGGAGAACTTCCTCTGCTCCATAGACTAGAGCGAAAGGTGTCTGGCCAGTGGCTCGATTTGGCGTCGTCCCGATCGACCAAAGAACCACCGGCAGCTCCTCGATCCAGTTTCTTCCGCACTTGTGCAGCTTGTCGAAAGTTCTGGTGTTGAGGCCACGCAACACTTTAGCATTTGCCCTCTCCGCTTGACCATTGCTTCTCGGGTGAGCAACAGAAGCGAAGCATACCTTGGCGCCAAGATCTTGGACGTACTGCATGAAGGTGCGGCTCGTGAATTGCGTACCGTTGTCGGTGATGATCCTGTTAGGGATCCCGAAGCGGCAAACAATCGACCTGAAGAACTTGACTGCTGACTGTGCTGTCACCTTCCTCACTGGTTCCACTTCCGGCCACTTTGTGAACTTGTCGATTGCAACGTACAAGTACTCAAAGCCCCCGGCTGCACGGGGAAAGGGGCCGAGGATGTCGAGCCCCCAGACCGAAAATGGCCAGGATAAAGGGATCGTCTGGAGAGCTTGAGCTGGTTGGTGTATCTGCTTGGAATGGAACTGGCACGCTTCACACTTGGTTACTTGTGCAGTTGCATCCTGGAGGGCTGTCGGCCAAAACAAACCTTGCCGGAATGCTTTGCCGGCAAGTGCTCTTGCGCCAATGTGGTGACCACATATGCCTCCATGTATCTCTGCCAACAGCTTTTGTCCATCTTCCCAGAGAATACACTTCAATTTCACACCGTTGAGTCTTCTTCTGTACAGTATGTTGTCAACAAACTGGTACATACTTGACTGTCGGGCTACTCTTTCCGCTTCTTCTTGCTCTTCGGGAAGTTCTCCTGTCTGAAGTAAACGGACAATCTGCTATGCCCACGCTGGATCTTGTGGCTCGACAACAAGGACTAAAGGCACATCTGCTGCTGCGGGAACATCCGCTTCTATGGCGAGAACCTGCGGTTCAGCCGGAGCTTGACGTTCCCCGGCAAGCTTGCCGGAGCAAAACTTGTCGGGAGCGTTTGCTTCAACGGAACAAACCCTAGGGCTTGCCGGAGCAGACTGCTCCTCAGCACTCTTGGTGTTGATCTTGGGGACCTTCTTGGCGACGGCTTCGGGAAGCTCTGCCGGAAAATAGTCACCAGAAATCAACTTCCTCTTCTTGCTCTGTCCAGTTGATGGTGTTACAGACGGTTGAGTCAGCTTGAGCACAAAGATCCCTGGTTCCACAGGTAACTTAAGTGCGGCGCACTTCGACAGGCCATCTGCAATGCCGTTCTGAGCTCTTGGAACATGCTCCATTTGTAGGCCGTCAAAGTGCTCTTCTAGCTTTCTCACTTCATCAACGTAGGCTTCCATCAACGGACTCTGATAACTCTTGTTCACTTGGCGGACGACAAGCTGCGAGTCACCCCTGACAATGAGCTTCTTGATCCCAAGGTCTGCCGCGATCCTGAGACCGGCAAGCAAACCTTCATACTCTGCAGTATTGTTTGTTGCTTGCTCCTTGGGAAAGTGCATATGGACTACGTACTTGAGGTGCTCTGCGGTGGGTGCCACAAGCAGCACGCCAGCACCGGCGCCTTGCAGCGAGAAGGCACCATCGAAGTACATCAGCCACTCTTTGCTTGCTTCTTTGACGGGGATGCTCGTTTCTGGAATTTCTTCATCTGGCGTTGGCGTCCACTCTCCTATGAATTCTGCCAATGCTCTGCTTTGGATAGTTGAAGTGCTCTCAAACTTGAGGCCAAAGCTTGACAGCTCCAGTGCCCACTCAAAAATCCTGCCTATTGCTTCTGGATTCTGCAGTATCCTCTTCAGCGGAAAGCGAGTGACAACTGTGATCTCATGTGCTTGGAAGTAATGGCGCAGCTTTCTTGAGGCCATGAGAAGGCCGAAAAGCAATTTCAGCACACCAGAGTACCTTGACCTAGCCACCTGCAGGAGGGAACTAACAAAGTAAACAGGGCGCTGCACCATTCTCTTCCGTATCTCCTGCGTGGATCCATCTTTGTCAGGACCAGAGCTTGTCGTGGAAGCCCCCTGCTTGTCGCTGGACGTGCCTGCCGTGGTTGCTGGCTCATCATCTGCCTCCCTCTCCACTACTAACGCAGCACTAACCACTTGATTGGTTGCCGCTAGATACAGCAGCAACTTCTCTTGTGGCTTAGGTGCGACAAGTATTGGAGTGGAGGACAGGTACCTCTTCAAGTCTTGCAGCGCAGCCTCCGCTTCCGGAGTCCATTTCATTGGACCTGCCTTTTTCAATATTTTGGAAAACGGCAGGGCGCGTTCAGCAGACTTAGAGATAAACCTGCTGAGAGTAGCCACGCAACTGGCAAGTCTTCGTACATCCTTGACGCGCTTTGGTGCTTCAATCTGCTCAATGGCCTTGATCTTGTCGGGATTGGCTTCAATTCCCCGCTGAGACACGAAGAACCCGAGAAGCTTGCCGGAAGGGACTCCAAACACACACTTCTCGGGGTTGAGCTTGAGGCTGATCTTGCGCAGATTTGCAAAGGTTTCGTCTAAATCTTGAATCAGGGTTGCCTTGTCTTTGCTCTTGACCACTATGTCATCCATGTAGGCTTCCACATTTCTGTGTATCTGTGGCTCAAAAGCGGTATGGACTACCCTTGAGAATGTTGAACCAGCATTCTTCAAACCGAAAGGCATCCGTACGAAACAGTACGTGCCACATGGAGTGATGAATGCGGTCTTCTCCTCATCCTCTTCTGCCATGAAGATCTGATGGTATCCTGAGTACGCGTCAAGAAATGAAAGCAAGTCACATCCAGCTGTGGAGTCAACAATCTGGTCCATGCGCGGCAAGGGAAATGGGTCTTTGGGACAAGCTTTATTGACATCGGTAAAGTCGATACAAAGCCTCTATTTCCCGTTTGCCTTGCACACGACTACAGGATTGGCCAACCACGTAGGATGGAGCACTCCTCTGACAAGGCCTGCTGCATCCAACTTCTTGATCTCTTCTGCGATGAATTCTTGGCGCTCCACTGCTTGCTTCCTAACTTTCTGTTTGACGGGCCGCGCGTGAGGACAGACGGCAAGATGGTGCTCAATTACTTTCCTGGGAACACCGGGGATGTCAGACGGTTGCCACGCAAACACGTCGACATTCGCCCGCAGGAAAGCAATGAGCGCACTTTCCTATTTAGGGTCAAGAGTGCCACTGATGGTGAATGTGCCACCAGTGTCGTCCTCCTTGGCGGACACCTTATTGGTCTCTGGCGGAGCTGCCATTGTCTTCTTACACTTGCCGGTGGAGCTCGATGGTGCGTCCTCGACGGTAGCGTAGCACTCCGAAGAGGTGCGCTTGCCGGAGTGGGCATCAGAACTTTTGCCGGAATTGGTCTTCTTCTTCCCCCCGAGAGCTTCAGCGGCAAGTGACTTGCGATCTGCTGCGGCTGCTGCTTCCCGGTAGATCTTGTCGGCGCAAATAAGAGAATCCTTCTTGTCGCCAGGGACAGACATGACACTTATCGGGCCTGGCATCTTCAGCATGTTGTATGCGTAGTGAGAGGCTGCCATGAACTTGGCGAGTGCTGGACTGCCGAGTATGCCATTGTAAGGCAATGGAAAATCGGCAACGTCAAAGGTGACCCTCTCAGTCCTGAAGTTCTACTCGCCGCCAAATGTCACTGGCAGCGTGATCTTCCCCTTCGGCTTGCTCCTTCCCAGGTTGATTCCTTGGAATGTGCCGGTCTCTTCAAGCTCGCTGTCAGGGATCTGGAGTTTCTGGAGTACAGCGGAGGAGATCAGGTTCAAGCCGGCCCCACCGTCAACTAGGATCTTAGTGACCTTGAGGTTGTGGATAGTTGGTGAAACCAACATCGGCAAGCACCCGACCGCAGTTGTGCGATCAGGGTGGTCCTCGATATCAAAGATGATAGGTGTGCTGGACCATTTCAGAAGCTTGCGTGACTCGATAGGTGGTTCTGCCGCATTGACTTCTCGCACCCACTGCTTGAGTTGGCGGTGTGAAGTATGCAGAGAAGCACCGCCGTTAACACACAAGACTTCTGTGGCTTTCTGGAACTCTTGCTCACTATTCTCAACATCATCCATGTCTTCATCATCGTTGTCATCTTCATCCTTGTCGCGGCCGCGGGGAGGTCTGTCTCCTTGCCGCTGCTTGGCCTTACCGCGGCGTCCTCCCCGGCAGGTATTCTTCTTGCCGGATCCTCCAACACCTCCTTGGTCCTTCTCCTTGTCGCGCCGCTCGTACTCAGCTTTTTGCTGCTCAACAAGCTGCTCGACCCTCTTGCTGTTCTGGAGGTCATGACCCTTGGTGCGGTGGATCTTGCAGTACTGTTTGTCGGTGCCGTCCTGCTTGTCGGCGGCCGCCACAGCCCGGCAGTTGGTGCAAGCGGCAATCTCTTTGCCGGAGCTACCAGCTTTGGCTTTCTTGGCGCCACCTTCGTTGCCGGACTGCTCAACGACTAGCACATCTTTGCCTCTCTTCTTCCTGTTGTTCCGCCGCCGGATTTTCTTTGCCGGGGCAGCATCCTCGCTGTCAGATCTTCCTGCTCCTATATCCTCTCCGGGGAGTTTCCTCCCATCCTCAGCACGTGCACATTTGTCGGCCAGGGCATATAGCTCACTGACGTCTCTGATCTTGCACATCGCCATCTCCTCCCACATCCTGCGGTTACGCACGTTCTGATGGAACGCGCTGATGACCGCGGCAGGGTGGACATCTGGGATGTTGTGCTGTATACGGCTGAATCTCTGGATGTACTTGCGCATGGACTCTCCTTCCTTCTGGGCGAGCAGATGAAGGTCACTCTCTTGGCCTGGGGTTTGTGGCCGCCTGTAAAGGCGCCGACAAACTAATGGCATAGGTCTTCCCAAGAAGATATGGAGTTGTCCGGCAAGTGCATGAGCCAGGATCTGACGTTGGGTTTGAGCACCAGCGGGAAGTAGTTGGCAATGATCTTGTCGTCCCGCCCCCCGGCAGCTTGCACCGCGATGGTGTAGATGCTGAGGAACTCCGACGGATGCGTCTTGCCGTCGTACTTCTCTGGTACGTCTGGCTTGAAATTCTTCATGCTGGTCCACTGGACTTGCCGCAGCTCACGAGTAAACGCAGGACAACCTACCGCGTACGGCAAGTCGCCTGGTCCCCCTGGCGCATGCATGTCGACAGCGGGCCTAGCGCGCTGGTCTGATTGACGCCGCGCTTCTCTTCGGCGCTCGATGCGAGTACGAGCGTCCTCTTGCTGTCGTTCATGAAGAACTTGGCATTGATCGCGACGAGCTCGTGGATCTGATGATGCGGTGGAGTCGTTGTCGGGGCGGAGAGTGCACGGTGGTTGCACCCCCACCAGTCTTGTCGCCATCGGCTCGTGCCTGGCTGACTTGCCGCGGCTGCGACGTATTCGGCTGCCGCGGAGTGTCGCCGTTGGCGAATCCGATGAGACTCTGAATGGTGGCCCTCCAGTCGTCGATCTTGTCTACCGTTGGAGGGAAGTCTAGGAGCAGTTGAGCTCGTGCCAAAGCTTCTGCTGGAGTGGCGGGTAGCGGTGGCGAACGGTGTGAGGAGCGGGATATGCTCGGACTCCTAACTATGTTAGAAGGAGCAGTATCCCGTCCGGGCGACCATGCCTTGCTCGTGCCGGCATGTTGGCGTGCATGCTGGTCTTGAGCATCCCGAGATCCACCAGCTCGATCTTGGTCCAGCAAACGTATGGTACCGAGAGTACCATGACGCTGCCGGTCCCGCGCCTCCTCAGATGGGCATGGTGCATGTACGGACGCCGAGGTCTTGGAGTGCGCCCGGTCGTTTTGGGAGTCGACTACGCCGCCGATGGGCAGCACAGCCTTGTCCTTGGACTTGGCGGCACCGTGAGCTCCCTCGTCAACACCCGTTCTCCCGCCGGCATCTACCCCACCAGCCGTTGGCTTCGGCGGTGGTGGGATCGACGCGGATGGAGCAGGTGCCTCTGAAGCATTCTTCTTCGGTGGCATGTCGATGAAGATGATGAGGATCTAGCTCGTGTGAACACCGGATCAGGTTCACACAACCTCGATGCACCCCTACCTGGCGCGCCAAAGATATTGGGGAAACTGATCCACGAACACCTATGGGACCGGCTGACCGAGTCCTTTTTGATTCGGTGGGGGCGGAGATCGCACGAAGAGCAGATCGAGGCGAAGCACACGAGCAGTTTACCCCGGTTCGGGCTGCACGGATGCGTAAAACCCTACTCCTGCTTTGTGGTTTGTATTGAGTTCTTGCTCGGGAGCGCTGAGAGCTACAGTACACTTCAACAGCTAACGAGACCGAGCATGAGTGTACTTCTGTTCGAACCCCTTTCTACGTTGCGCATGGGCCTCCTTTTATATGCTCCAGGGGTCACCGACAGGTGGCAACGTAGGCAAGGGTTAAAACGGAAAGGTGTTGCGGTTGGTACAGCTACTTGTACAGTGTATCATACCTAACCCTGACGGCAGGGGACAAGGGCATTAAATGCCCGTCGGCGTCACCCAAACAGTGCAAAAAGGGGCCGTCAGGGATGCCACCGCTCGCCACGATGGCGATCTTGTCAGCGCCGCTTGCCACCGCATACCGCTGGCTGCACAGCCTCCCGCCACGTACGCCTGGAAGGGTCTCAGAGCGACACGTTGGTGGATGTGCTGGAACGCGGGTACAGAGTGGAAGCTTGCCACGGCAAGCGCCTTGCCGCAGTCGTTGTCTTGTCGCGTCCGGGAGCTTGCCGCTCACCGGGCCTTGCCGGGAAGCGTGGCGCGTCGCGGCAAGTTCCTCGAGATGCCTTGGTTGGCCTTCCCGGCAAGCTCCTCTTGCTGGGGTCTTGTCTCCTTGACTTGAATACTTTGTTCTTGAATGGCTCCAAAGGAACCACGGAGGATCTTGGCGGTCACCAGGCAAGCCTTGCCGCGGGACGCTGCGACTTCCCGTGCACAAGTTCGGGATACTAGGGTACCCCTACTCTAGTACACCGACAAAAGAACACAATGCAAAAAGAATCAATTCATTTGGACTTAAGGTTAAAAAGCTATAGCTGTTTGAAGCTCTCTGGAATATATATGAATTTGAATTTAACTAAAACAGACTAGGGGGTGACGTCAAAGGCGTAAAGCCTCGGGGTGCTACCACTTGTACCGCTTTGTGCGTGTACTGAGTGGCTGACTAGCGGGCCCCGCTAGTCTGGTGATAGGAGAGGGACAAGGAAACAGAGGCGGCCGCGGCTTCGCCGGAGCTCACGCCGGCGATGAGGGCTGCTTGGTCAAAACGAGAGCGAGGGATCGAGAGAGGGGATGGAGGCGCACCTGCCCGTACCCGTAGCATAGCTAGGGGTGGTCGGACGGCGTCGGAATCGACCTCGAAAGTGGAGGCAGAGAGCGGTCGTCGCCGGAGACGAAGACGATGGCGAACATCGGCGACTCTAGGGGCTCCAACCCGGCGGAACAGCACCACCGGGGAGTGGCGGAGGACCTGGAAGGGTTGCCCAGGCCTGGGAGGGGCTGGAGCTACCGCGACAACCCGAGGGGATCGCCGGCGAGCTCAAACTCGGGGACGGCGGCCCGTGGCCTGCCCGACCGGGCTACGGTTTCCTATGAGGTTGCGGGGTGTGTGGGAGTGGAGGATGGTGCTCGAGGAGGTTGGGGGTGGCTCCATTTATAGGCGAGCTGCGAGGGGGAATCGGGCTACGCCGTCAACACCTGGACACTGCGCCCGGCGACGAGCGGCGTCAGTGAGAGGGGGAGAAGGCGACGCAAATCATGCGGGAACGGTGGGCGAACGGGGACGAGCACATGATCGAGGAGAAGGCGACGAGCACAGTGCACACCGCACTGTTACATTGGTTGGACCGTGCCCGTGCTCGCTGCGGCGAGCTCCGGCGTCGGCGAGTGCCAGGGTAGTTAAGGGGGTCGGGACGAAGATGGGGGAAAGGTTTGGCGCGCTATGGTAGTCGGGGAAGCGAGCACGCGCGAAATAGAGCGCTCGGCGGCACTCAGACTGCGTTGACACGCAGGCTGGCATCATACACACGCATGGTCACTGCGTGAACTTTGCCCCTAGGCTGACCTATGTCCAAAGTTCATGTCTAGCTTGTTGTTCGTGGTAGTTTTGAAGATTACCATGATTTGGTTTGGACCCAGACGCAGTAGAAAAGATTTCACAAGCCAAGTAGGTTTTTGATCAGTAACTTTAAGAGTTTATTGAGGTCAAATGGTTGGGAGTTGGGGGCTGGGTTTTGCTAATGTACAAGAAAAATCAGCTACAATGGAGCAAGTAAAATGGTAGTTGCTGTAGAAACTACCATTTCTGTCCATAAAAGAAAATATTTTCTATTTCAAAAATATTTAAAAAGTGGTGCAATATTTTTGATCAGGAAGGTGCCCTAGGGTTCAAAGAATATATGTCAATTTTCTCAGATTTTTGTGGGCAAGAAATATTGGGGTTTCTTTGGAGCACATTGAGCTAGCTAGGGTTTTAGAGAGGAAAATGAATATTTTTCATTAAAGAAAAATATTCCAAATATTATTTTGGGGGGAACCAGAGAGGAAATGATGATTAGAGATGGAGATGAGGCACTTGGGTGAAAGCCAAGGGTACCTAAGTGTTTAAGTCCACATGAAAAGATTCAAAAGTCCAGGTTTCTAAATCAATCAAAATGAAAATCAGGCAAATAAAAGAGGGCAAAAACCAGGCTATCACACCCCAAAGTTCGAACCTTAAGGGTTTTGCCGGAACCCTAAATCCAACATTTGGCGCACCAGGTAGGGGTGCGCTGAAACTTCCCTTCTATCATTCACTTCTCCGTCGTTCCAGCAGTCCATGGCCGACGCTTGCAGAGCTCATGCTGAGCGGCGGGCTGCCCTTACCGCCCGCGTCGTTCAGACCGCTCCTGCCAGCGGACCACCCCGTCATTCTCCATCGCGTGCTGCCAATGCTGCCTCCGGTCCGGTGCGACAAGAACAACAGGCATCATCTCTACACCCATCCGTGCGGCGCGATGGACGCACCGCTACCTCGTCGCTAACTTCGGCGATCTCTTCGTCCCATGCTCGCCGCGGACCCGTGGATGCGCAGGCTGCGTTGCTCATGGCGCAAGAGGTCCTACGCTACCGCCCCATCGATGACTTCTATGAAGATTGGCTCGACCGCATCGCCGAGCTCGTCAGCGCCGTTGGGGGCTCTCCGGCACCGTCCCTTTCCCTGCCTTGTCCGCCTCCCCATGAGGACGACGAGGCCCAAGAAGCACCACTGATACACCAGCGTCAAGGCATCGTCCAAGACCCAAGGCGTCTGGCCCCGCGGCGTGACCGCCCATGTGCGGTGCCAGCGCATGAGGAAGGAAGTTGCCAGGAGATCCAGGGGCCCCGTGGCGAAGCACCCGCGCTCCCTCCACCACAGCGTCGGGACCGCGCGCCCCCTGCCGCAGTAGCGTGCGAAGACCAAGACCAAGTCCCACCACCCCAGCAAGCACTGGTGTCGACAGCAGGCTGCAAGGCCCTCGCTCTCGAGTTGCGGAATGTCAACTGGCCTGGGAAGTTCAAGCCCGACCTACCTCCACGCTTCGACAGCACCCTCGACCATGCGGTGTTCCTGCAGCTCTACGAGCTGAGCTTCGAGGCGTCCGACGGCAACGAGAAGATCACGGTGAACTAGTTCCCCATGGCCCTCAAGGATGGCGCGCGCTCATGGCTCTTGAACCTGCCCGCGGGATCGAAATCCACCTGGAGGGAGATGCGCGACCGGTTCATCGCCAACTTCCATGGCACCCGAGATCGTCACTCGGCCGCGGGCGACCTGCGGCATATCAAGCAACAACCAGGAGAAACCCTGTAGAAGTTTATCCAGTGCTTCAACAGTATCCGCGTCAAGATCCCCAAGGTCACGGACGAGGCCATCATTTCGGCATTCTCGGATGGTGTCCGCGACGTCAAGATGAAAGAAGAGCTTGCCATCCATGAAGATATGTTCACGTCCTTGGAGTTGTTCAACCTCGCAACCAAGTGCGCCAGGGCAGAGGAGGGGCGCCTCTCACTCGTCGAGCTCCCCGCTGCTGAAACCAAAGACAAGAAGGCCAAGAGCAAGGATGTAAAGCGCAAGGGAGCGGTAGTGTTTGCAGCTGAACCAGAGATGAAGCGCGGCCGCGACTACCCGGAGCCACCCAAGAATGGCCGGGTATTTTGCGCCTTCCACAACGTGCACATCCACAACACCCACAATTGTGAAGAGCTCCAGGCTCTCCGCGAAGGCCGCGTCATCCAACACCCCGAGCGCAGCAATCGTGGCTATGGTTGCGGGGGAGGTCGGACCGGTGGACGCTGGGATGTCCGTGGACCCCGTCAGGAGTGGCGTGATCAGCCTCGGTAGGACCGTTGGTGCGGCCAGCCCCGCGAGGACGCCTGGAGGGATCAACCCCGAGAGGACCGTCCTTAGGGTAGGGCCGGCCTACCACCTCTGCCGCCACCAAGGAGAAACGACGACCAGGACGAGGGGGCAGGGGGCTTCTAGGAGCTGCGTGCCATCGCTTGCATCTTGGGCGGAGCACATGCCCCAGCTTCTCAGCACCTCTTCAAGCAGTTCGCCCGTGAAGTAAACGCGGCTCTCCCCAAGCTCGAGGCCACCCGGCCGCTCAGGTGGTCCAGGTGCCCCATCACCTTCAGTTCGGCAGACCAGCTCAAATGTGCAGCTACGACTGGCACGCTACCGATGCTTTGCTCTCCCGTCATCAGCAACGTCCATGGTACTAAGACCCTCATCGACCATGGCGCAGGGCTTAATTGTCAGGACCGGGTTCTCAGGGTATTAATTCCCCAAAAATGGCCCTTGTGCTCACCAGCCCCAGGATTACTGTTAGCCGATGAGGCACCACTTGGTACAGAAAGTTCCAAGCAAAAAAATACAAAATATGTAGTACAAGACCATTCTGGCCTGAGAGTACAACACAAGGTTTCTAGTGGCTGATTGCAGAAGCAGTTTATAGAACATCGGTGTGGGACTCCATTTCCCATGGGAACAGCTGACCAGGATAACTCCTATCTTCGCGAGGCTGCGATCACCGTTGCGTAGGTTCCGGGGTGGCCAACGCAACGCTCCTCTCCATGCTAGGAATCTGGCCGAGACAATAGCCAGGGACAAGCCTGTGAGTACTTTGAATGTACTCGCAAACATTATGAACACGGGTAAAGGATAATCATGCTCGGAAATATTCCATGATCACAACGTCAGTTATGAAATGATAATCCACGATACAAGCAGTTTGTCCAAATAAAAAAATGTATCCAATCAGGGGGTGACAATAAAAATAAAATATGCCACAGTCGGGCGTCTCAGCGACACCACATAAAGGGCTTATAAAGAAAATAAATAACAAGCATGCCTCAGTCGGGCGTCTGAGTGACACCACATAAAGGGCTTATAAATAAAAGAAATGATAAGCATGCCACAGTCGGGCATCTGAGCAACACGACATAAGGGGCTTATAAATAAAAGAAATGATAAGCATGCCACAGTCGGGCGTCTGAGCGACACCACATAAAGGGCTTATAAATACAAGAAATGACAATGAATATCCAGGAGGTAGAACCATCCCAGGGATACCCAATAACTCAAATAATATAAAGGATTAGTCCATAATAATAATAATAGTAATAGTCATCATAGGTCACAAGTTATGATCCATGTTTAGTTTTAGTAGTTCCTCCTCCGAAGAACGACACTAAGACCGACACTTGACCCCTCCCAGACTGTAGTCCTAACCCAGGGACACGGCTATTCGAATAGATTTAATCTCCGTAGAGGGTGTACTCTTTACCCATGAGTAACGGATTCCTTTAGTCCATCGGGACTAATTCCGTCTACGGTATTTTAATTTGAAAACACACCTGACCGCACACACCAGTGTAACTTAACGGTGTCCGGATTCACCAATGACACCCGTTAAATGGGGAGGCTACAACCTCGACTAGCATGGGATCACAAAATTTATAACGCGCGCAAACTGGGGAAGCTACCCCCTTCGGCTCCAACCGAAAACACCCATGCCCCCGGACCAGGTGGCATGCTTACCGGATGAAGCCGGTATCTTCCACCATGGCCTCTCTATACGGTGTGTGCTAGGAAAGGGGTTGACAATTTACTGAACCATACCCTATCCATGGCAGGGACAAGCGGTAGTACGAAACAAGCATGGGGGTTACTGGAACAAGACTCGATCTACGGTCGACTCAGGAGGTTAAAGCATCACTTGTATAATTAACATAACCAATATACTCCACATCAACAGACGGAACCACCACTCATCATACCTCACCATGCCATACCGGACACCACCATCTCGACGAGGGACTAGGGACAAACTCGTGTCTACACAAGACAGCGATTTTCTCGGCTTTCTTCCGATTAGGCATGAGAGACATACGAGGAGGATTCCCATCACGAGCATATTATCTTTTCAACGGCAAGGAGTCTACACCATGCACTCATGAGTATGATCCTATCATCACATATGAAAATGAATGCTTCCATGTCGAGGTGATGTTGTAATCGTATCAACAACACCCACAAGTATTGGGCCAGGGTTCAGAATGCTTGCCTTCAAGTAGTGGAGAGGCAGAGTGCATTCCATTTTTTAAAAGTTTACTCATTCTTCAAAATCCTATTTAAGAGAATTTGGAATCACCACATAGTTTCAAAACAGTACAAAAATATTTGTTTGGAATTTTTTTGAATAAATATGAAAATAAACTAGACCAAATTTCAGGAACAACAGAAAAAGAATCAAGTCATTTGGACTTATATTTTAAAACTTGTAGCCAGTCAAAGTTCAGTCAAAGTTCTGTTTTTAAATAAAAATCAGAAAAGAAAACGATTCGGGGGAGAATACGCTTTCGGGGCAGGGGAAACATACTTCGGGGTTCTATGCTTCCAGTTACGCCAGCGCGGGCCGGTGCGGGGTCGCTGACAGTGTGTCCCTTGGGCCCACTGGTCAGGTTTGACCAGTCATCGCGCCTTCTTCCTCCTCTGTCCGAGCGGGGCGGGGCTCCGGTGATCGCCGTCGACGAGCCACGGCTCCTTGAGGGGTTCTGAGGGCGGGGATGGATCCGCCAGTCTGGGGCGGTCCTCCCAGAAGTCGCTAGGTCGGCGGGGGTGGAGGGAGTTGCCGGTGGCGAGCTCCGCGACGTAGGTGGCTTCGGCTGGAATTGGGGGTCTTGTCTACGGTGGCCCCTGGTCGCAGTTGAGAGCATGGGCAGCTCCGCACGAGCAAGGGGAGTCTGGTGGTGGTGCTGGATGGATGAGGGAGGGTTTGTTTGCTGCGAATGGAGCTGGGATGCGGCGGCGACCGAACTGGTCGGAGACGAGAGAGACAGCTCTTTCCCCATCGATTGTTGGCCACGGGAGTTCTTGAGAGATGGCTAGGGGTCGCCTGAGTGCTCGGACGAGCTCGGGGCCCCCTATATATAGCGCTCGAGGTCGGTTCGGCGGCGGCCGAGGATAAGCTTGTCGGCGAACGGCCCTTCTGTTGCAGCAGGGTGACGTGGAGGCGGCGGGCACTAGCGGATGGGCTCGTGGAAAAGTTAGGGCTGTTCCAGGGGGCAGCTGGCGCTGGAGTGGCTCGGGCGGCACCGTCCATGGCAGGGGCGCACTATGGTCGCCGGCATGCTGCCAAGGCCCACCTGACGGTGGCGCTGTAGGGCGTCAGGGTGACCCTGTGCTGCGGAAGGGACCAGAGCGTGTTGGCTGCAAGTGGAAGGAACCAGAACGAGCTCGGGGGAGACGGCAGTGGGACGCGGCGACGCATGCACACGCACGTGCAAAACGCGCGCTCTGCTCGCGCTCTGGGCACGCACAGCAACTGCTCGGAAAAATGCCAAGGCCGGCTAGGAGGCTTAGTTGGGGCTGGGGTTTAACAGGTCTAGGTTAGGGGCATTTAGAAGATTAGTGGACAAAGCTACGGGGTTAGTGGATCAAGTTTGTAATGCAAACTAAAAATCATGCCAAAGCTTGATGTGCATACAAGGTGTTCGACATAATGTCATGAGTATCAAGGCAACTCTTGGGGTGGCCAAAATCTCCAGACCAGTGTCTCTCTAGGTGTAGAAGATGGTGACAAGGTTAGTTGGGCAAAACTAGAAACTTGCAAGTGTAAGATTTTGAGAAAATCAATTCTGGACAGAAACTAAATGGCATTATTGCATGGACCAAAATTGTTCCAAATGGTCCAATCTCCTGGACTTAAGGGTTTTGTAGGGAGGACTACAAGCAGGAGAAAACTCATGGTTAAAAGAGCAAGTTAACATAGGTCTAAAGTAGAAAGTGCCAATCTGGACCAGAGAGCAAAAGAGGATGTTTTTCTCAACTTTTTCAAAGAACACCAAAGGGTTTTTGCATAAAAGTGGTGTAGGGACTTCACATAACATCCCCAAATTTTGGTGGAATTTTCAAATAAATTTATCAAAGGGTTGTAGTGCAAATAAAGCTTTAAAACTAATGAAAATTTACTTTAAGTGATAAAGCTCAGGGGGAAATAATTATGCAAATAAATCAACTGATAAAAGATATGTTTTTCTTGGGAGGGTAAACAAGTCCAATAATATATTTGAAAAGTTTTCACATGGGGTCGAAACTCCATAAATTCAAAAGAAAGAGTGGTTCTGAAACGAAAGAAAAATCCAGAAAATGAAGGGTTTAATTCCCTGGCAAAAATTCTGATTTATAAATCAAGGTCAAAATTTTTGGGGTGTTAAATTAATGTCCTGTCCATCGAGACATTCGACAGCCTCCACGTACCCTACGAACAGTTGCTGCCTACCAAGCCCTTCTCCGGAGTTACTGATGGCTCCACCACTCCTGTGGGGCAAGTTCGCCTACCAGTAACCTTTGGCAAGCGTGACAAATACCACACTGAGCTCATCGACTTTGATGTCGCCCACATCCATCTCCCTTACAAAGCCATCCTCGAGTATCCGACCCTGGCCAAGTTCATGGCAGTAACTCACCACAGCTATAACGTTGTCAAGATGCCTGGAAGCGGCGGCGTCATCACCATCGCCTGCGAGGAAAAGGACGTAGTGTGCTCGCTTGAGCGCGCTTACCAGGCGGCGGCGGTTGAGGATCCAGACAGCGATAGCATCATCTGCCCACCGGAGGTCGTTCCCAAGAAGAAGAAGCAACTGCTGGCTCTGAAGCCTCATGAGGACGCAGCACAGGGAGGTACCACCACAGGGGCTCCTTCCCCTCTCAGGCTGGCCTCGGGGGCTCTCCTCTGAGGGCCTCGGACCTAGCCAACGTCACGAGGGAGGTGCTCGGGCACCATGTGGAAGAGTGCTTCGCTGTACACTTCCCTCCGGAGGCCTCAAGGCGCGAGGCACCAAGCACTCAGGAGTTCATCAGCCAGACCATCGAAGACCTATTGGAGCCAAGGGCCATGCGAGGCGAGCGCCACCTGGCTCCTCTGAAGGCAGTTGTTAGCCCAGGCTCAGGAGACGGGCTGCGCATCTACGTCAACATCCCGGCACTCAACAGGATCGCGTCTCAGGAGCTCTACTGGCCTTCCCAGGTGGGCCGGTGTCAGGGTCCCCCTCACAGCTACATGCGCATGCCCTTCGGCCTGCTGAACTAGGTGACCCTGCACCGGTGCCACATCCGGGAAGCCCTGGCGGCTCGCGAGGCTAAGCACAAGGAGATCCAGGAGAAGTTTGACTCGACCCTCCGCGAGATCTGGGGTACCCCGGAGCCTCGCGAGGGGCCGGGACCGAGCAGCGCGTGAGGAACAGCGCCTTCGCCGAGCACCCTCAGCTACACCGACACTACTTCAGCAACTATGCCAGGTGACATCTTTCAATTTCTGTTCAACTGGGAGCGCCCCTCGGGCAACATTATTCCCAGGCTGCACATGTCTGTCCCTGCGGCGTGCATCTTTTCGCATCTGAAGTCACCTTTTGGGGGCACCCCTCGGGCTGCGCTACCCCCAGGCCGCGCAGGTTTACCCTTGTGGCGTGTATCTCCCTTGCATTTTACCAAAGCTAGTGCTGCCATCCTAAGTCATATTATATACGGATCGATCAACTAACCATCACACTTTTGGGTCTCCACCGCCACCCAACGGACTTCTGCTCATCCCGCAATGGAGTTGGGTACATTGGCACGACGCTTGTGCTCGGGTCCGTCCCAGCAATGCTGACAAACCCAAGTGACGAGCTCTGATCCACGGCCCGCTCCGCAAGCGTCACCTCACCAGGTCCCCGGTGCCTTCGTCTCCCAGCGGGATTATCAGAAGCCCGACGGGGGCGCAGCCCTAAGTCGTTGTGCTGCAGGCTAACCCACCGGAGTCTCAGGAGCACGGCGACAGACAGTCCCACCGGACTCCCCTCCTCACGTGGTTCGCTTGCGCGTTAAAGGGGGTCCCTGAGCACCGCGTCGCAGGGGCTCTCACTGACTCTCCAGCCCTCACCCCTTGGCCTTGAACACGGCCTCGCCACCTGGCATACCAACGGCGGCTGAGCTTCGCTCGAGGGTCGGGACCCGAGGACACAGAGCACCGAGAAGTGCAAAGGGGGGGGGGGTCGGTCCCGAGAGCTCGGGCCCGTTCGTACGTCAAGGGGGACCCTTGGGCATCACGGCCCAAGGGCCTTACTGGACCCGTAGGCCCTCACTCCCTGGTCTTGTCCTGGTTTCCGGTGAAGGCCAGCGGCGGCTGAGGTACGCGCGGGCCGGTCCCTGCCAACGCAGAACATCAAGGCCTGAGTCTAGCATTCCCTTCCTTCAGGTCCGTTCGTAGGTAAAGGGAGACCCTTGGGCATCGCGACCCAAGGGCCTAACTGGACTCATAGCCCCTCACTCCCTGGTCTTGTCTTGGTTTCCGGTCAAGGCCAGTGGCGGCTGAGGTATGCTCGGGCCGGGCCCTGCCGACGCAGAACCCCAAGGCCAGCGGGAGGGCATCGCGAAATATTAGCCTAATGAACGAGACAGGCACGATGTACGAGGATCCGCCCCACGACCGCCAAGATAAGTCACCGATGCCTCAATGCCTTACTCACGTTCACTCAGCAGGATTCAGTAGTAACCTTTCACGCAATACTGCCTTGCTCTCTTAACCTCAGGAAGCCGCTTGCACGCCAAGGAGGACCTCTTGAGCATCGTGCCTCAGGATCTCTTACCAGACCTCGGGCCGCTCACCTCCTGGCCTTGACCACGGCATCACGAGTTGGCTTGCCAGCGAAGGCTGCAGCTTACCTTGGGACTGGGGCCCGTCGACGTAGAGCACTATGCAACCGAGAGGGTAAAAAAGGGGGTGATATTGCTCAAACAAGGCTTGCGAACAGAGTGCGCTAGTGAAACAGTAGGATAGAAGAAAAAGCACAACAAGTTCTTTACACACCCCCGTGGGGTCGGCTTTGAATCCTCGCAGGGAACGCCACCAAGGGTCTTCAAGAGATCCCAACTACGACACCATCGACAGCGGGCCACCTCTGACCCTAGGCGGGTCACCAACCAGTGACGTGCTCGCGAGCCCGACGTGTTTCGGGCACGCCGCGAGCTCGGAGGCACGTAGCTATCGTCAGTTATCTCCGGGGACTTGGCGGACCAGAGAAGCTGCTAAACGTCCGGAGACAGTCGCTGCCGCTAGATAAGTTGGCGGCGGAATCGACATCCGGCGCATCGCTAGCAGCATACTCTTGGTGGCCCTCCCCGGGAAAACATCCCAGGCCGCATCCTTCCTCGTTGAACACCTTGAAGTGCAGCACAGAGATGTCGTCGAACTCGAAGTGGATGGCGAGGGCGCCTTCCGAGCCGCAAGCGCGCGCGACCTCGCCCCATCCGCGAGTCATGAAGACCTTGCCTGAAGAGACGACCTCGACCTCTGCCCTCGTCCCCAGGGCCCGGCCCTCGGCGTGTCGCAACCAAAGCCCAAGCGGCCCCCTCGGCGGCACCTCCGCAGCAAAGAATGGCGGGAGGCGAATCCAAGATCTAGGAGGCATCGCTGCCCACACCACGAACTCACGGGAGGAGCCTGCGGCGTGAGCTCTCGGGACAGCAGCGCGCATCACAACGGCGTGGTCAGTACGGCCATGGCGCGGGCGGCGCTGAGTGCCCGCTCCGCCTCCATGGCCCAGTTCCCTGGCATAAAGGGGCAACAGACAGTCAGGGGGAGGATGCTTGTGCCAAGGCCTCATCACCTCTGGCTTCATGACGGCGCCATGAGAACGGAGCGGCCTCTTATTCGGGGGAAGTATCGCTGGCTCCTCGCGAGGGGTCTTCCCCTTCTCAGCGGCAGAGAATCGTCGAATCGGCGCCATGAACAGCACGATCGAGCACAACACAGGGAAGAAGGCGCGAGAAGAGCAAAGGAAGGAGATGGGCAGCGGAGGCTCCACTCGCCGCCTTATTTATAGCCAGGAGAAGGACAACTGCCGGCCCCCAAAATCACAGGTAATGATGATTTGCTATGCATGGAGGGGCCTGTCAAGTCGCGCAGCCACCGAGGCTGCGTGGGGAAGTGGAGACGCCCACATCCCATCAACCGCCCTGCGTCAGACAAGGCCGCCGGCTTTGAGGGCCCGCGGCGCTCCGCACTTGGCCCTTGGCTTCGACGTTCTGGGAACAGGGGTACCTAGACTTTCCTGCCTACGGCCCAGAGCGTGGCTCGCAAGGGGGCCTAGTGTGGCCCAACTTCTTCAACAATACTCAAGACCCTCGCGAGGGGCCAAGCCTCGTGAGGCGGATGATACAGGACATCCACTAGGGCGGCCTCGCCAGCCCGGCTCATGAGGATCGAAGATATCAAGGCGAGTGGCACCTCGTGAGGTCCTCATGATGTGAGCAGTGATGACTAAAGCCAGGCGGGCGCCAGCGGGCGCAGAGCGCCAGTTTCCTCTTTGGTGCTAAAGGAGCAAGTGCATGCGCGGAGTCCTGAGGCGTCAGACAAAGGTTTTCATATCAGTGCAACAAGACCAAGACCAGCAGGACGGCTGGACGAAGGTTATTGCGGAGCCCACGACAGCGTCACCACGAGAGCCTTTGGCAGCGAAGACCACCTTTTGTCAGGATAGCTTGTACTAGATGTTCCCCTTCAAATTTGGCCGTTGTGGGATTCCTTCCCGCTCAATATTTGGGAAGAGAACCCTGGCCACTATAAATAGGACTAGCCACCACCATTGGGATCATCTCATCAGAGACAGAGTTGATCTCATCTCAAGTTGATTAGATAGAAGGCCACGCACCTCAAGCTCACCCGAGCGCAAGAACATCTCTCCCAAGGAGGCAATTCATCCATGTACTAGTTATTCCTCTACCTACAAGGCAATCCACCACACACACTGGATTAGGGTGTTACACCACAATGGTGGCCCGAACCAGTATAAATCTTGTGTCTCTTGTCCATAGGATCTGACGAGCTAGGCCTAGAACTGTTGAGTAGAAGGGCTAGGGTGGAAGGAGAGATCTTCATGCGCACCCCAGAGTTCGAACCTTAAGGGTTTTACCGGAACCCTAAATCCGACATGTGTGAACACGATTTGGTAACACTACTAGGAAAAGGGCTATAGATAGGATTGTTACTAATGGCGCACCAGACATGCGGTGCGCCATTAGTATATACTAATGGCGTACCATGTCTTGGTGCGCCATTAGTATCCAAATACAAATGACGCACCGTTGATGTGGTGCGCCATTAGTAACAATTTTTTTTCATTTTATTTTCAAAACTACTAATGGCGCACCAGTGGATAGTGCGCCATTAGTAGTTAAACTACTAATAGCGCACCACATCCATGGGGCGCCACTAGTAAAAAAAATTTTAAAATTTTATTTTCAAAACTACTAGTGGCGCACCGTTTGAGCGGTGCCCCATTAGTAGTTAAACTTACTAATGGCGCAACACTCCTACGGTGCGCCATTAGTATTTTTTTTCATATTTTTTTATTTTTTTCAAAACTACTAATGGCGCACTGTGGGAGTGGTGCGCCATTAGTAGTTAAACTTACTAATGGCGCACCACTCCTACGGTGCGCCATTAGTATTTTTTTTTCATATTTTGTTTATTTTTTTTATTTTTTTCAAAACTACTA
>LR738712.1:485342695-485375600 GCA_902687465.1 Secale cereale
CCCCCCCCCCGTGGACCGCCTTTTCCAGTTCAAAAATAAATAAAAGAAAATGATGTAAATGTCGCAAAATATCTCTGGAATTTTGTAAAACGGGCATAACTTTTGCATACGAACTCGGATTAAAAAGTTTTTTATATGAAAAATCATCTACTCAAAAAGTTACATCCAAATTTAACGGGGGCAACCCCCTTAAACATTTTCAAAATCCCCAAAAACCAAACAGAAAAAAAGTTACGAGGCTTTTAAGATCTAGAGGCAAAAAAATTCAAAAAATTTATAACTTACTAGTGGCGCACCGTTTGCTAGGTGCGCCACTAGTAATAGAAAAAATATATATAATTTTCGAATTTTTTTTTGATTTTTTCCCAAAATATGATACGTAATATGACCGGGAAGTTTGAAATATATTTTCAAAATTTCATCATACTCATGAACATTAACAAACTCCTAGACATCAAGAAGGGTTAATAGGATTGATATGATAGATATATCAACAAGTGCTTGTGAAGTGAGCTGGTGCTGGGGTTGGATAGAACTACGAAGTTAAGCGTGCTCGGGCTGGAGTAGTGTGAGGATGGGTGACCTTATGGGAAGTTTGACCATAGAGTGCGATTTGACTTGAGATTAAACAAATTGACCCCATATTAAGCCATAATGACCTGAGATTAAGAAAAAAAATTAAAAAAACATTTCTGAAAAAAATTACTAATGGCGCACTTCTATGTAGTGCGCCATTAGTATGCCAAAGCACCTGGGTATATATGGCGCCCTGAGAGGCATACTAATGGCGCACCGTGCCTATACTAATGGCGCACCTGTGGTGCGCCATTAGTATACTAGATACTAATGGCGCACCTGTGGTGCGCCATTAGTAAAAAATACTAATGGCGTGCTACTAATGGCGCACCAGTAGTGCGCCATTAATGGCCAAAACTGGTGCGCCATTAGTAGGCCTTTTTCTAGTAGTGTAAAGATAGCGGTGAGAGGCCATGTAGGAGTACATGGTGGGTTGTCTCACTGAAACCGTCCTCAGGAACTGAGTTATGTGTTTGTTAATCCATGAACAACTACTACCACACGTTGGGCCCTGAAATATGGCCCCGCTACACTTATTAACCCCCATGTCCTCTGTCCAGGAGTTGCAAGTCGTTTCTAGTGTTTCTAGTATGCTGGAGGGCGTGTGCTGTGCTGACACGTTGGTTCCTCAGGAACCCTATACACATCGTTCGGGGCCGTAAGTAGAAACCTCGGCCTGGCTCCCTTCGGATGGAACCTGAATAGGCGATAAACCTGGACTAGGGACTTGTGTGGTTAGTCAGGTCGTGCTCCACACCCACGTCGGCTTTCGCTTGAAGTCTGTCGAGCACATGTCGTGTGCAGACGCTAAGTGGTGGAAACATGTGTGAAGAAGCACACCCCTGCAGGGTTAAAAATGATCTATTCGAATAGCCGTGTCCGCGGTAAAGGACTTCTGGGTTGCCTATACAGTTCATAGACAAGTGAAGGTGGACACTCTAAAATGCACAAGATAAGCGTGAGTGCTATGGATGGCCTTCTCGTAGGGAGACGGGAGCGGATCCATAGTGGTCTATTGATTGGTGAGTATGTGGACTCGTGTGCGCCACCTCAAAAGAGTTACCAGCAGTCTTATTACAGGATAGCCACTGAGTCAAAGCTGGCTTGCTGCAGTTAAACCCCACAACCCCCTTTGTTGATACTGATGCATATGTAGCTAGTTCTGATGTAAGTCTTGCTGGGTACATTTGTACTCATGTTTGCTTAATTTATGTTTTTGCAGAGAGACTTCAGTCTCACTAGTAGTTCCGCGTGGACATCGACGTTTAGCTTGTTACCCCAGCTACGATCTTGTACCCTTGGGAGGGTCTTGTAGATAGTCAGGCTTGATAGCCTCCTTCGTTTTTCAGATGTATATACTCAGACATGTTTATGCTTCCGTTGCATGTATGCTCTGTTTGTTGGGTCATGTGACCCCTATTTGTAAGAAATTCTATGATGGCTCTTCTGGACCTTTATCAATATGAGTTGTTGAGTTATGTTGCGATGCCTTGTTATCCAACACATACTTGCATGTTATCCGTACGTGTAATGTGTATTGCTATGTGTGGGATCCGACACCTAGTTGTTTACCCTTGGTAGCTTATCTTATGGGGAAATGCCTCCTAGTTCTTCCGTTGAGCCTTGGTATCTTGCTACTGCTCCGGAACACTTAGGCTGGACGGCATGTGTCCTTCTTCGTTCCTGTGTCTGTCCCTTTAGGGCAATGTCGTGCATTGTCCCTTTAAGTCCTTGTATGCGTTGTCCCTTGGTAGCTTGCTATGACTTGGGTTCATACGTTGATGACCGACACGGTCGTTGTTGGGTCATGTATGCTTGTCCCTGTAATTTAGCGCCATTTTTGGTTTACAACTAGTCATGTCGGCCCGGGTTCTCTGTCTTATGGATTCTAGCGACACTATCATATACGTGAGCCAAAATGCGCAAACGGTCCCGGGCCAGGTAAGCTGGCACCCGTGGGGATACCGTGCGTGAGGCCGCAAAGTGATATGATGTGTTACATGCTAGATCGGTGTGACTTAGGATTTGGGTCCTGACAACTCAAGACTCTCGTGAGGGGCCGAGCCTCGTGAGGCGGACAATGCAAGACCTCCCCTCGGGCGGCCTCACTAGGCTGGCTCCTAAGGAGCGGAGATATCAAGGCAAGGGGGCACCTCGCGAGGTCCCCGTGATGTGAGCAGTGACGACCAAGGCCAGGCGGGCACCAGCGGGCGTAGAGTGCTAGTTTCCTCTTTGGTGCTAAAGGAGAAGGTCCAGGCGAGGAGTTCCAAGGCGTCAGGCAAAGGTTTCCATATCGGTGCAACGAGACCAAGACCAGCAAGATGGCAGGGCGGAGGTCATCGCGGAGCCCACGGTGGCGTCACGACCAGAGCCTTTGGCAGGAGAAGACCACCTTTTGCTTGGATAGCTTGTACTAGTTGTCCCCCTTCAAATTTGGCTGTTGTTGGATCTCTTCCCGCGCAATATTTGCGAAGAGGACTCGGGCCATTATAAATAGGAGTAGCCACCACCATTGAGCGGGATCTCATCTTGAGTTGATCAGATAGAAGGCCACACACCCACAAGATCACTCGAGCACAAGAACACCTCTTCTCAGGAGGTTGTTCGCACCATGTACTAGTTCTTCCTCAGCCTACAAGGCAATCCACCACACCACACTGGATTAGGGTATTACACCACAATGGTGGCCCGAACCAGTATAAACCTTGTGTCCCTTGTTCTTCGGATCTGACAAGCTAGGCCTAGGGATCGGCGAGTAGACGAGCTAGGGTGGGAGGAGTGATCTTCGTGCACACCCCAGAGTTCGAACCACAAGCGTTTTGGCGGAACCCAAGATCTGACATATGGCGTGCCAGGTAGGGGTGTGCCGAAACTTCCCTTTCGTCGATCCATGCTCCGTCGTCCCGCCGGTTCCATGGCTGACACTCGCAGAGCCCGTGATGAGTGGTGGGCTGCCCTTGCCGCTCGCGTCGCTCAGACAGCTCCTGCAGGCAGACCGCCCCGCCATTCTCCCTTGCCTGCTGCCAACGGCGCCACCGGCCCGGCGCGGCACGAACAGCAGGCCTCATCCCTACACCCCTCCGTGCGGCGAGACAGACGTACCGCGACCCCATCACTAACCCCAACAGTCTCATCATCTCGTGCTCGTCACGGACCGGTGGACGTGCAGGCTGTGTTGCTCATGGCACGCGAGCTACTGCGTTACCGCCCCATGGATGTCTTCTACGAAGAATGGCTCGACCGCATCGCCGAGCTCGTGAGCACCGCTGGGGGCTCTCCAGTGCCGTCCCTCTCACTACCTCGTCCGCCTCCCCATGCGGACGACATGGCCCATGAAGCCCCCCTGCTACCTCCATGCCAAGGCGTCGTCCAAGACAAAATGCTCGCGAAGCTCTTCCCAGGAGGAGATGGATCCCACGGGGAGGTTTAGGAGCCAGGAGCATGCACCGTCTTTCAGAGCCATGGGGAACCAGATCGCCATGACCTGCTCCGTGCCGTTGGACGCCTCGATGCTCAGCTCGTAGAGTTGGAGAAACTCCGTGGGATGAGTGGTGTCGTCGTAGCGTGGAGGCAGGTCCGGCTTGAACTTGTCGGGCCAGACGAGGCGCCATAGCTCAGGAGCTAGGGCGCGACACCCAGCCACGCTCATGATCGCAGGCGCCCCATGCGCCTGCGGTGCTGGTTATTGAGGTGCTGGCGCCACCACCTCCTGTGGTGCGCGGTATGGCGCTGCGGGCCAGGGGGCCCGCGAGCCCCTGCATGGGGATGCGGAATCACCTGGCAGCTCTCCTCGTCGTGCGCATGAATTCTGCGGGGTTCCTCACATCGAGGAGCCTCGCGCCGGACCTCCTGGCCGGTGCGGGGGAGTGGAGGCGGTGTCGGGACCCCGTGGCGTTCGTTCCCCGCCGGGGGCGACGAAGGAGGCGAGGAGTGTGTTGGTGCAGGTGCTTCTCCAGCGACATTGACAAGCTCGGTGATGCGGTGGAGCCACTCGTCGTAGAGGTCATCTGTCGCGCGGTAGCGCAAGAGCTCCCGCGCCATCAGCAGCGCAGGCTGCTGGTAGACCGGACCGCGGCGGACCAGCGAGGACAATGCCGCTGCCGACGAGGGTGAAGGCGTTGCCGTGCGGCCATCCCGCCGCATGGACGATGGCAGCGACGAGTCCTCCTGCTCGTGGACGGCTGGTTCGGTGGCGGCATTGGCGACCGGCGAGTTGGGGCGGAGCGGTGCACCATTGCCCGCGGGCGCCGTCTGAGCGATGTTCGCGGCACGGTGGGCGGCGCGAGCTCGGCGTGTTTCCACCATGGCTGTGGAGCGGAGTCGGTGATGAGAACATGGCGAGGTCGTCGGAGAGGTGATATTTCGACACGCCCCCTACTTGGCATGCGAAATGTCGGATTTAGGGCTCCGCAAAACCCAAGAAGTTCGAACACAGGGGCGTGAACGAAGATCTCTCCCACTCACATCTACCTAGCGCCTCGCTCTCGTCGGTGAAGAGATTCAAGCAGACAATAGATAGGACACACAAGAGTTTATCTAGGTTCGGGACACCGTGTGGTGTAAGACCCTACTTCCTGCTATGGTGGATTGGCCTCGAGCGGGCTGCAATATGAGCTACTACAGTGGTTCCCGAGCTCAGGAGGTGAGCTCAAGAGGGTCAGGAGGCAAGTGTTCTTGCTCCTTGTGTGGTGGCAGAGTGTATCGATCGATCCCTCTACTTGGGTAGGCTTGGTTCGACTTGTCTTTCCCTCCCCTCCATAGTGGGGGTTCTAGCTACTTATATAGGCGGCCAGGGTCCTATTCCCTCGAAATGTTTAGGCGGGAAGGGATCCCACACCGGCCATTTTTGAGCGGGAACATAAGGACGTCCCTATCCTGACAAAAGCGGTCTTCGCCTGCAAAAGGATCAGGCGGTGACATGGTGGTGGGCTCAACGGTGACATCCTCCTTGTCATCCTTGTGGTCTTCGGTCTTGTTGCACCAAAGGGGAAACCTTTGCCCCGCTCCTTGGGAACCCGTGGCTGCGCTATCCCCTTTGCACCGAAATGGGCACTGTGCCGCTAGCGAACGCTGGCACCCGCTGGTGCGGTGTAGCTGACATCACTGCCTCCTCCTGAGGCAGGCTTGGCCTTGGATTCTCCGCCCCTCCGGAGCACCTTGCCGAGGCCGCTACTGAGGGGGTGTTGACATCATTCTCCTCGCGAGGCTTAGCCCCATCGCGAGGGTCTTGGACAGCTGGTCGATCAGCTGGGCCGTACCAGGCCGTAGTAGGAGCACGTTGCGGCCTGCAGATAGGCAAGTCTGGGTACCCTGGTTCCCAGTACGCCGACAAAGTGCGCGGCTACGGCCGGTGCCCTCCTGATGCTTTGTTCGCCCGTCATCAGCAACGTCCAAGTTACCAAGAGTCTCATCGATGGCTACGCAGGGCTCAATGTCCTGTCCATCGAGACATTCGACAGCCTCCAAGTACCCTACGATCAGTTACTGCCTACTAAGCCCTTCTCCTGAGTGACTGGCGGCTCCACGACCCTCATAGGGCAGGTTTGCCTGTCTGTTACCTTGGGCAAGCGCGACAACTACCACACTAAGCTCATCGACTTCGACGTCGCCCACATCCATCTCCCTTATAACGCCATCCTCGGGTACCCAGCCTTGGCCAACTTCATGCCAGTGACTCACCACGGCTACAACGTCCTGAAGATGCCGGGAAGCGGCGGCGTCATCACTATCGCATGCGAAGAGAAGGACGCAGTGCGCTCACTCGAGTGCGCTTACCAGGCAGCAGGAGTCGAGGATCCAGACAACGACAACATCATCTACCCTCCTGAAGTCATCCCCAAGAAGAAGAAGCAGATGCTCACCCTGGAGCCTCATGGGGATGCAGCACCTGGTGGCAGCACCTTAGGACCTACACCCAGGGAGGGCCCGCCTCCCTCTCGCACATAAGAATGCGCGCCCGGCGCCCTCCTCTGGCTGGGTTAAGGGGCTCTCCTCTGGAGGGCCTCTGACTTAGCCAATGCCACGAGGGAGGCGCTCGGGCACCATGTGGAGGAGTGGCTCACCGCACGCTTCCCCCTGGATGCCTCAAGGTGTGAGGCACCAAGAGTTCAGTAGTTCATCAACCAGACCATTGAAGACCTACAGGTGCCAAGGGCAACATGTGGCGAGAGCCACCTAGCGCCTCGGAGTGCATCAGCCGCCCCAAGCTCAGACGACGGGCTGTGCGTCTGTGTTGACGTCCCCGCGCTCAACATGATCGCATCTCAGGAGCTCTACTGGCCTTCCTAGGTGGGCCTGTGTAAGGGTCCCCCTCACAGCTACGTTCGCATGCCTTTCGTCCTGCCAAACCAAGCGACCCTGCACCCGCGCCAGATGCGGGAGGTTCTGGCGACTCGCGAGGCCTGGCATCAGGAGATCCAGGCGAAGTTGGACTCGGTTCTCCATGAGATCTGGGAGGCACCGAAGCCTTGCGGGGCGCCGGAGCTGGGCGGCGCATGAGGAGAAGCGTATGTATCAAGCATCTTCAGCTACACCAACACTACTTCAGCAGTTGTGCCAGGTGACATTTTCCGTTTTTGTTCAGCTGGAAGCGCCCCTCGGGCTGCATCATTCCTAGGTCGCATAGGCCTGTCCCTGTGGCATGTATCCTTTTCATCTTAAGCTTACTTGTTGGGGGCGCCCCCTCGGGCCGCATTATCCCCAGGCCACACAAGTCCGTCCTTGTGGCATGCATCCCATTTGGCATTACTTGATTTAGTCCGTTTCCTCCTGCAATTTGCCTTAAGGGTATCATCTACTCACCCATCACCCTGATGCAATGAACATTGTGCGCCCTCACCGGCTTGTTTGCACCCGCCTTATGATCAAGGGCAGGCACGGCGTTTGTGCTCGGCTCCGTCCCTACAGCGGCGCCAAACCCAAGTGGCTGAGCTCTGGCTCGCGGGCCAGCCCCGTGTACGTCACCTCCCGTGGACCTTGTTGCCTAACCCTCGCATGAGCTAGATGCTAGCAGGAGAGTTGGGGCGCACAATATGGTGCCCCGTCGCTATGGGAACTGCGCGCCAGTTGTCTTTTCTTAGGGCATTGACATGAGAAGACATATCACGGCGTCTATGCTCGGGTCCGTCCCTGCAGGGTCCATAAACCCATTGGTTGAGCTCTGTCCAGCGGGCTGGCCCCGTTCACATCACCTCCTGGGGTCGTTGGTGCATGACCTTCTCATGTGGCAGCTTCAAGGGATTCACCCAGCCCAGGTTGCCTAACCATCTTGCAGGATCACCCCAAGTGCTCTTACTCAAGACCAGGCGCAACCCGCCTTGAGGTAGAGCCTCCTGAGTCCTGCGCTGGCTCACGGGTGCCCAGATACACCACGTCTAGCCCTATCGTGCACGCGACGCATTAGGGCGGGGCTGTACACGCCCCGGGGGATCTCCGCAGTAGGGAGTCCCCTCCCACGTTCTAGTGGAAGCACCATGCTCCGCGCTGGCAGTCGACACGGTCGAGGAGCGGCTATGCTCGTGCAAGAACGATAGCACCATGCTGCGCGCTGGTGATAAACAACTGGGGTGGCCTCACGGCCGCATTAACCTCAAGGAGCCCCTCGGCTCGGTGACCAGTCCCACTGCGCTGCGCTTCCCACGGGAGGGTAGCGCGAGGGGGCTGGGCACGGGGGCTGCGCTCAGGTCATGCATGGCGTACACCCTACCAGGTCCGCCGGGCCTGGTCGACGCGCAAACCTCCCGAGCGCAAGCCCGGCGAGGACAGGTATGAGGTTTGTTCGTACGTCAAGGGGGACCCTTGGGAATCACGACCCAAGGGCCTAACTGGTCTCGTAGCCCCTAACTCCCTGGTCTTGTCCTGGTGGCCCGGTAAAGCCAGCGGTGGCTGAGGTACGTGCGGTGTCGGGCCCTGCCGACGCAGAACGATAAGGCCGGCTCGCGCACTACTTCTCTCAGGGATATTTGTGCGTCAAGGGTGGCCCTTGGGCATCGCGGCCCAAGGGTCTAACTGGTCCCGTAGCCCCTCATTCCCTGGTCTTGTCTTGGTGATACGGCCAAGCCAGCATCGGCTGAGGTACCCGCGGGGCCGGGCCCTGTCGACGCAGAACGCAAAAGCCCTGTCTAGCGCTTCCTACCTAGGGACCGTTTGCATGTCAAGGGGGGACTCCTGAGCATCGCGACTCAGGAGCCTAACTGGGCACATAGCCCCTCACTCCCTAGTCTTGTCCTGATGATCCGGACAAGCCAGCGGCGGCTGAGGTACGCACGGGGCCGGGCTCTGCCGACGTAGAACGACAAATAGGAAGGGAACCACGAATATCTAGCAATTATTACAAGCCAAAATATATTTCAAGCATAAAACAGAAGTTTTAACGCCTCCACGAGGCCCGTAACATGTCGCGGGAAAATGAAGATAGGGGGGAGCACCATCACTCACGAGCAGGCCCTTCCTTCAGCCTTAGGCGCCGCTGCCTGGAAGAGCTTCCTCGCCAACGGCATCACCATGCACTATGGAGTCGGTCTTGGCCGCAGGGTCGGTGGTGTCGTCGGCTGGGGGAGAGGGGTCAATGGCGAGGAACTTCTTCAACAAGGCCTCCGCATAGTCCTTCACGGCTTCAGCGGCGGCCTCGCAGCGCTCTGCCTCCACAGGCTCGAGCAGTGCCCCAAGATCGGCGTTGGGATCACGAAGGTGTAGGTGGCTAAGAACGTGCGTCAAGGCGGAAAAAGAAAGCACGCGAGCTTCCTCCTCCGCCAGGGGGCTGATCTCGCGGACGACCCCCTCGAGCGCCAAGACAAGATAAGGAAGCAGCTGGGCGGGGCCTTCATCATCCGTCGCCAGCGGTTTCTCCAAGCACTTCCCATAGAGCGCCCTCAGCGCCTGGCGGGACCTCTCCTCGAGGGACTTGAAGGCCGCGCGGTCCTCAGCCAGAACCTTCGCCTTGGTAGCCAACTGGGCCTCCTTTGCTTCCGTCGCCTCAGCTCCTCCAGGCGACTGCGCTCCACAGACAGCTCCATCGCCAACTGCTCCAACTCGGTGTCACAACTGGCTATGGCATCTTCATGGGCCTTCATCCTCTCCTCGTCCTCCTTGCACTTGCTATGCATGGCCTGCAGCTTGGTCTTCATCGATTGGCAGCACTCCTGGACGTCCCGTGCATCCTTCAGCGCCGCCTCGCGAGCAACTGTGGCCTGGTCGGCGGCCTGCTTGTCCTCTTCGGAGGCCACCACGACTCGGCTCAGCACATCCCGGATGGACGCATTGGAGTTCAGCTAGCCGTAAAACGAGCTCCAAACGCCCAGCCACCAGACAACGATCGGCGCCTTGAAGGTCATTCAGGAGCTGCATCAGCGCGGAATAAGCCTCCTTCAGGGCGCCGGGCGAAGCTGGAGGACAGCGAGCTAGCGGCATGATCGCAGTAGGGGACTGAGGCGTGGTCAAGACCTCCTGAGCCCTGGCAACGCCGGTGGAAGAGCTAAAGATGGGTGTCTCCAGAGCCTGCTCAACCGAGGATGTGACCCCCGCCTGAGGTTCATCGACTAGGCCTTGATACGTCCATTTTGCATCATGCCTTTATCTTGATATTTATTGCACTATGGGCTGTTATTACACGTTATGTCACAATACTTATGCCTTTTCTCTCTTATTTTACAAGGTTTCAAATGAAGAGGGGAATGCTCGCAGCTGGAATTCTGGGCTGGAAAAAGAGCAAACATTGGAAACCTATTCTGCACAACTCATAAAGCTCCAAAACTCCATGAAATACCGTTTCAGTAAATATAAAAAATATCTGGTGAAAGGGATTCACCAGGGGGACCACCACCTGTCTACGAGGGTGGGGGTGCACCCCCTGCCTCGTCGGCCACCCGGTGACCTCTCGATGCCCATCTTCTCCTATATGGGGTGTTTTGACCTGGAAAAAATCACACAGAGGCTTTCGGGACCATACGCTATCGTCTCGAGGCGGAACCTTAGCGGAACCAATCTAGGGCTCCGACCGAGTTGTTCTGCCTGGGATACTTCCCTCCGGGAGGGGGAAATCGTCAACGCCGTCATCACCAACAACTCTCCCATCTTGGGGAGGGTTATTTTCATCAACATCTTCACCAGCACAATCTCCTCTCAAACCCTACTTCATCTCTTGTATCCAATCTTTGTATCCAAACCTCAGATTGGTACTTGTTGGTTGCTAGTAGTGTTGATTACTCCTTGTAGTTGATGCTAGTTGGTTTACTTGGTGGAAGATCATATGTTTAGATCCATTATGCATATTAATACCCCTCTGATCATGAAGAATATTATGTCTTGTGAGTAGTTACTTTTGTTCCAGAGGACATGGGAGAAGTCTTGCTATAAGTAGTCATGTGAATTTGGTATTCATTCAATATTTTGATGAGATGTATAGTGTCTCTCCTCTAGTGGTGCCTTGTGAACGTCGACTACGTGACACGTCACCATTATTTGGGCCTAGAGGAAGGCATTGGGAAGTAATAAGTAGATGATGGGTTGCTAGAGTGACAAAAGCTTAAACCCTAGTGTATGCGTTGCTTCGTAAGGGGCTGATTTGGATCCACTTGTTTCATGCTATGGTTAGGTTTACCTTAATACATATTTTCTAGTTGTGGATGCTTGCAATAGAGGTTAATCATAAGTGGGATGCTTGTCCAAGTAAGGGCAACACCCAAGCACCGGTCCACCCACATACCAAATTATCAAACTACCGAACGCGAATCAGATGATCGTGATGAAAACTAGCTTGACGATAATTCCCATATGTCCTCGGGAGCGTGTTCCTTCATATAAGAGTTTGTCCAGGCTTATCCTTTTCTACAAAAAGGATTGGGCCACCTTCCTGCACTTTATTTGCTTTTACTATTTGTCACTTTCTACCAAGTACCTTATCACAAAACTATCTGTTACCGATAATTTCAGTGCTTGCAGAAAATACCTTGCTGGAAACTGCCTATCATTTCCTTTCGGTCCTCGTTGGGTTCGACACTCTTACTTATCAAAAGGACTACGATAGATCCCCTACACTTGTGGGTCATCAAGACTCTTTTCTGGCGCCGTTGCCGGGGAGTGAAGCGCCTTTGGTAAGTGGAATTTGGTAAGGAAAAATTTATATAGTGTGCTGAAAATTATTGTCACTTGTTACTATGGCTCATAACCCTTTGAGGGGCTTGTTCGGAGTATATTCACCCCAACCAGTAGAGCAAAGAGTTGTTCCTCAACCTACTGAACCTACTGAAAATGTTTGCTTTGAAATTCCTTCGGGTATGATAGAGAAACTGCTAGATAATCCCTTTACAGGAGACGGAACACTGCATCCCGATTTACACCTAATCTATATGGATGAAGTTTGTGGATTATTTAAGCTTGCAGGTATGCCCGAGGATGTTATCAAGAAGAAGGTCTTCCCTTTATCTTTAAAGGGAGATGCATTGACATGGTTTAGGCTATGCGATGATATTGGATCATGGAACTATAATCGACTGAAGTTGGAATTTCATCAGAAGTTCTACCCTATGCATCAGGTTCATCATGATCGTAATTATATATATAATTTTTGGCCTTGCGAAGGAGAAAGCATCACTCAAGCTTGGGGCAGGCTTAAGCCAATGTTATATTCATGCCCCAATCATGATCTCTCAAGAAAAATTATCATTCAAATTTTTTATGCTCGGCTTTCTCTCAATAATCGCACCATGCTCGATAATTCTCGTGCTGCTTCTTTTATGATGAAGACTATTGAATTCAAATGGGATTTATTGGAAAGAATTAAACGCAACTCTGAAGATTGGGATCTCGAGGAAGGTAAGGAGTCAGGTATGACCCCTAAGTTTGATTGTGTTAAAGCTTTTATGGATACCGATGTTTTTCGTGAGTTTAGCACGAAATATGGACTTGACTCTGAGATAGTAGCTTCTTTCTATGAATTATTTGCTACTCATGTTGATCTTCCCAAGGAGAAGTGGTCTAAATACCATCCTCCCATTGAACTAAAAGTAGTTGAACCTGTTAAAGTTGAAGAAAATACTATCACTTATAATGTTGATCCTATTGTTCCCACTGCTTATATTGAGAAACCACCTTTCCCCGTTAGAATAAAGGATCATGCTAAAGCTTCAGCTGTGGTTCATAAGAGCAATACTAGAACACCTACACCCTCTGAGAAAATTAAAGTTGAACCTAGTGATGCTAAGGTTAAAGATCTCTTGAATGAAAATTTAGATGGACATGTTATTTACCTCCAAGAGGAAGCTGCTAGAATAGCCAAACCCGATGCTAGGAATAAACATAGACCTGTTGTAGGCTTGCGTGTTATTTCTGTTAAAGGAGATCATTGCTATCATGGTTTATGTGACATAGGTGCTAGTGCAAGTATAATCCCTCACTCCTTATATAAAGAAATTATGCATGATATTGCTCCTACTGAGTTAGAAGGGATTGATGTTAGTATTAAGCTTGCCAATAGAGACACTATTTCACCAGTTGGGATTGTTAGAGATGTTGAAGTGTTGTGTGGGAAGGTTAAATACCCTGCTGATTTTCTTATTCTTAGTTCCCCACAAGATGATTTTTGTCCCATTATATTTGGTAGACCCTTCTGGAATACTGTCAATGCTAAGATAGACTGCATAAAAGATATTGTTACCATTGGTTTAGGGGATATGTCTCATGATTTTAACTTTGCTAAATTTCGTAGACAACCCCATGATAAAGAATAACCTAGTAAGGATGAAATTATTGGTCTTGCTTCTATTGTTGTGCCTCGTAACGATCCTTTAGAACAATATCTGCTAGACCATGAAAATGATATGTATATGAACGAGAGAAGGGAAATAGATGAAATATTCTTTAAGCAGGGACCCGTATTGAAAAACAACTTGCCCGTTGAAATCCTAGGGGATCCTCCTCCACCCAAGGGTGATCCGGTGTTTGAACTTAAACCATTACCTGATAATCTTAAGTATGTTTATTTCGATGAAAAGAAGATATATCCTATTATTATTCGTGCTAACCTTTCAGAGCAGGAAGAAGAAAAATTATTGAAAACTCTGCAGAAGCACCGTGATGCTATTGGATATACTCTGGATGATCTTAAGGGCATTAGTCCCACTTTATGCCAACACAAGATAAAATTGGAAGAGGACGCTAAACCGGTTATTGATCATCAACGACGGTTAAATCCTAAGGTGAAAGAAGTTGTAAGGAAGGAAATACTAAACCTTCTAGAGGCAGTTATTATCTATTCAGATGCTAATAGCAAGTGGGTAAGTCTTCTCCATTGTGTCCCTAAGAAGGGAGGTATGACTGTTGTTCCTAATGATAAAGATGAATTGATCCCACAAAGAATTGTTACAGGTTATAGGATGGTAATTGATTCCCGCAAATTGAATAAAGCTACTAAGAAAGATCATTACCCTTTGCCTTTTATTGACCAAATGCTAGAAAGGTTATCCAAACATACTCATTTTTGCTTTCTAGATGGCTATTCTGGTTTCTCTCAAATACCTGTGTCAAAAGGGGATCAAAAAAAGACCACTTTTACTTGTCCTTTAGGTACCTTTGCTTATAGACATATGCCTTTTGTTTTATGTAATGCACCTGCTACCTTTCAAAGATGCATGATGGCTATATGCTCTGAATTTTGTGAAAAGATTGTTGAGGTTTGCATGGATGATTTCTCCGTTTACGGAACTTCTTTTGATGATTGCTTGAGCAACCTTGATCGAGTTTTGCAGAGATGTGAAGACACTAATCTTGTCTTGAATTGGGAGAAGTGCTACTTTATGGTTAATGAAGGCATTGTCTTGGGACATAAAATTTCTGAAAGAGGTATTGAAGTTGACAAAGCTAAAGTTGATGCTATTGAAATGATGCCGTGTCCCAAGGACATCAAAGGTATACGAAGTTTCCTTTGTCATGCCGGGTTTTATAGGAGGTTCGTTAATGACTTCTCCGAAATCTGCAGGCCTCTGACTTCTCTTACAAAAATATGTTCCTTTTGTCATTGATGATGATTGCTTAGAAGCATTTGAAATACTAAATAAAGCATTGATCTCTGCACCTATTGTCCAGCCTCCTAACTAGAATTTACCCTTTGAGATTATGTGCGATGCTAGTGATTATGCTATAGGAGCTGCTCTAGAACAAAGAGTTGATCAGAAATTGAATGTAATCCAATACTCTAGTAAGACTCTAGACAGTGCCAAGAGAAATTACGCTACTACTGAGAAGGAATTTTTAGTAGTTGTATTTGCTTGTGATAAGTTTAGACCTTATATTGTTGATTCTAAAGTAACTATTCACACTGATCATGCTGCTATCAAATACCTTATGGAAAAGAAAGATGCTAAACCTGGACTTATCAGGTGCGTTCTCTTGCTGAAATAATATTATTTGCATATTATTGATAGAAAGGGAGCTGAGAACCCCGTTGCAGACAATTTGTCTAGGCTAGAAAATATTCTTGATGACCCACAACCTATTAATGATAGATTTCCTGATGAACAATTAGTTGTCATCAATACTTCTCGTACTGCTCCTTGGTATGCTAATTATGCTAATTACATTGTTGCTAAGTTTATACCTCCTAGCATCACATACCAGCAAAAGAAAAAGTTCTTTTATGATTTGAGGCATTACTTCTAGGATGACCCACATCTTTATAAAGAAGGAGTAGATGGTATTATTAGACATTGTGTACCTGAGCATGATCAGGAACAGATCCTACACAAGTGCCACTCCGAAGCTTATGGAGGACACCATGCTGGAGATAGAACTGCACATAAGGTATTGCAATCTGGTTTCTATTAGCCTACTCTCTTCAAGGCTTCTCGTAAGTTTGTCTTATCTTGTGATGAATGTCAAAGAATTGGTAATATCAGTAGACGTCAAGAAATTCCTATGAATTATTCACTTGTTATTGAACCATTTGATGTCTGGGGCATTGATTATATGGGACCGTTTCCTTCTTCTAAAGGGTACACACATATTTTAGTTGATGTTGATTACGTTACTAAGTGGGTAGAAGCTATTCCAACTAGTTGTGCTGATCACAACACCTCTATTAAGATGCTTAAAGAAGTTATTTTTCTGAGGTTTGGAGTCCCTAGATACTTAATGACTGATGGTGGTTCTCACTTTATTCATGGTGCTTTCCGTAAAATGATTGCTAAGTATGATGTTAACCATAGAAGTGCATCCCCTTATCACCCACAGACTAGTGGTCAAGTAGAATTCAGTAATAGAGAGCTGAAATCAATTTTGCAAAAGACAGTTAATAGGTCTAGAAAGAATTGGTCCAAGAAACTTAATGATGCATTATGGGACTATAGAACTGCATACAAAAATCCTATGGGTATGTCTCCATATAAGATGGTTTATGGAAAAGCATGTCACTTACCTCTCGATCTAGAACATAAGGCATATTGGGATATTAAAGAGCTCAATTATGATTTCAAACTAGCTAGTGAGAAGAGGTTATTTGACATTAGCTATCTTGATGAATGGAGAACCCGGGCCTATGAGAATGCCAAGCTGTTTAAAGAAAAAGGTAAAAGATGGCATGACAAAAGTATACAAAAGCGTGAGTTTAATGTGGGTGATTATGTCTTGCTATACAACTCCCGTTTAGGAGTTTTTGTAGGAAAACTTCTCTCTAAATGGGAATGTCCTTACGTTATCGAGGAGGTCTATCGTTTCGGTGCCATAAAAATCAACAACTTCGAAGGCACAAATCCGAAGGTGGTGAATGGTCAAAGAATCAAACATTATATCTCGGGTAATCCTATAAATGTTGAAACAAATGTTATTGAAACTGTAACCCCGGAGGAATACATAAGGGACACTTTCCAGAACGATTCAGACCCCGAAAAGGAAGAGGTATCTGGTATGGTAAGTAAACCGACTCCAAAACAGTTCTAATGGCAATTTTTGACCGTTTTGGAATATTTAGAAAAATAGAAAAATAAGAGGCAGTCCGGAAGAGACACGAGCCATCCACGAGGTTGGAGGGCACGCCCCCTGCCTCATGGGCACCTCGTGGGCCTCCCGGACCCCGGTTTCTTTCACGTTACTCCTTTTGGTCGGTAAAAATTCATTATATATTCTCCCATAGGTTTTGACCACCGTATCACGCAAAAATCCTTTGTTCTTGTTTCGAGCTATTTTCTGCTAGGGTTGACAAGGCGAAGCATCATGTCATCTTCCTCCTCCAACAATGAGGGCAACGATGCTTGGCTAAGGAAGGTAGAGCTGAAGAGGGAAGGACCCGAGGATATCAACAAGGAGAATAGGATCAAGAAGGCTATGGAGGATCAGGCTGTGACAAAAGGAGAAGAATACATCCTTCAACACCTTCCAAACCTTTTTACTTCAACTGAGATTGAAGCTGTCAAGATGATTGAGTTAGCTCAAATACAAAACAAGTATCTCACAACTAAAAATATTTTGCTGAAGGAGCATATAGCTGCACTCAAAGGTATTATCCACAAGTTGGAGGATCCGACGTCACTACTTTCAATTCCATCGTCACCAACTACGAAGAAGGAGACATAATCATATGGGTATGGGCACTCCCCTTGGCAACTGCCAAGCTTGGGGGAGGTGCTCCGGTATCGTATCACCATCACACTCCTATCTTTACCGTTTTTCTTAGTTCGATCCTTTTGGTAATATCTTGATCTAGTAGAATAAAGTTAGGATGATCTTGTTGTGAGCTTTTGCTTTATGATCTTTACCTTTGTAATCAAGTTCGTAAGCTATATAATAAAGATTAGTGTTGCGTCAAGGTCTTGATTTCCTCAGTTTGGTCATGAGAGTATAAAAGAAAATATAAAAAGTATCAAAGAGATCATATTGATCTTAAGGGAAGTAATGACTTCACATATAAAGAGTATGATGAATAAAAGTTGTTGAGGGTTGACAAACATAGTCTTGGTCATCGTTCCAATTAATAGGAACTAATAAAGAAAGAGAGGTTTCACATACAAATATACTATCTTGGACATATTTTATGATTGTGAGAACTCATTAAAATATGACATGCTAAAGAGTTGATGTTGGACAAGGAAGACAACATAGTGGGTTATGTTTTCTTATACTCCAAATAAAGTATATTGTCATGGATCATCCAAAATGTTGATCTTGCCTTTCCCCCTCATGCTAGCCAAAACTCCTTGCACCAAGTAGAGATACTACTTGTGCTCCCATACATCCTTAAACCCAGTTTTGCCATAAGAGTCCACCATACCTACCTATGGATTGAGTAAGATCCTTCAAGTAAGTTGTCATGTTTGCAAACTCTCTAAAATATGTATGATTTATTAGTGTGGAGGAAATAAGCTTTATACGATCTTGTGATATGGAATTAATAAAAACGATGGACTGCATAATAAAGATCCCTATCACAAGTGGCAATATAAAGTGACGTTCTTTTGCGCTAAGACTTTGTGCATCCAACCATAAAAGCACATGACAACCTCTGCTTCCCTCTGCGAAGGGCCTATATATTATTCTTTCCTTATAAGAGTCAAGGTGAAAATCACCTTTCCTTTTTGCATTTTGTCCTTTGGCAAGCACATTGTGTAGGAATGATCCTGACATATATACCCACTTGGATGTAAGTTATCATGGTCTATTACTGTTGACATTAATCTTGAGGTAAAAGGTTAGGAGGCAATACCATAAGCCCCTATCTTTCTTTGTGTCCGATTAAAACTCCATACCCATAAGTATTGCGTGCGTGTGAGCAATTGTCAAAGACTATATGATAGTTGAGTATGTGGACTTGCTGAAAAGCACTTATAATGACTCTTTCTGATGTTGTGATATATTGCTATTGCTTCAATGACTGAGATCATAGTTTGTTGGTTTTCAATGAAGTTTCTGATTCATACTTGACATTGTGAATGAATTGTTACTTTAGCATAAGAATCATATGACAATGTGTGTGTTGCTGTTATAAGAATGATCATGATGCCCTCATGTCCATATTTTATTTTTATCGACACCTCTATCTCTAAACATGTGGACATATTTTTCGATATCAGCTTCACTTGAGGACAAGCGAGGTCTAAGCTTGGGGAGTTGATACGTCCATTTTGCATCATGCTTTCATGTTGATATTTATGGCACTATGGGCTGTTATTACGCGTTATGTCACAATACCTATGCCTTTTCTCTCTTAATTTACAAGGTTTTACATGAAGAGGGAGAATGCCAGCAACTGGAATTCTGGGCTGGAAGTGGAGCAAACATTGGAAACCTATTCTGCACAACTCAAAAAGCTCCGAAACTCCATGAAACACCGTTTCAGAAAATATAAAAAATATCTGGCGAAAGAGACTCACCAGGGGACCACCACCTGTCCACGAGGGTGGGGGGGCGCCCGCCCCCTCTAGGCGCGCCCCCTGCCTCGTCGGCCACCCGGGGACCCCCCGATGTCCATCTTCTCATATATGGGGTGTTTTGACCTGGAAAAAATCGCAAGGAGCTTTCGGGACCAGACGCCGCCATCTCAAGGCAGAACCTTGGCGGAACCAATCTAGGGCTCCGGCGGAGCTGTTATGCTGGGGATTCACTCCGAGAGGGGGAAATCATCACCGCCGTCATCACCAACAACTCTCCCATCTCGGGGAGGGTTATCTTCATCAACATCTTCACCAGCACCATCTCCTGTCATACCCTAGTTCATCTCTTGTATCCAATATTTGTATCCAAACCTCGGATTGGTACCTGTAGGTTGCTAGTAGTGTTGATTGCTCCTTGTAGTTGATGGAAGATCATATGTTCAGATCCATTATGCATATTTTACCCTTCTGATCATGAACAATATTATGTCTTCTTAGTAGTTACTTTTGTTCCTAAGGACATGGGAGAAGTCTTGCTATAAGTAGTCATGTGAATTTGGTATTCGTTCGATATTTTGATGAGATGTATGTTGTCTCTCCTCTAGTGGTGTCATGTGAACGTCGACTACATGAAACTTCACCATTATTTGGGCCTAGAGGAAGGCATTGGGAAGTAATAAGTAGATGATGGGTTGCTAGCATGAGAGAAGCTTAAACCGTAGTTTATGCATTGCTTCGTAAGGGGATGATTTGGATCCACTTGTTTCATGCTATGGTTCGGTTTACCTTAATACTTCTTTTGTAGTTCCGGATGCTTGCAATAGAGGTTAATCATAAGTGGGATGCTTGTACAAGTAAGGGCAGCACCCAAGCACCAGTCCACCCACATACCCAATTATCAAAGTACCGAATGCGAATCAGATGACCGTGATGAAAACTAGCTTGACGATAATTCCCATATGTCCTCGGGAGCGTTTTCCTTCATATAAGAGTTTTTCCAGGCTTATCCTTTGCTACAAAAATGATTGGGACATCTTGATGCACTTTATTTAATTTTACTATTTCCCACTTGCTACAAATTACCTTATCACAAAACTATCTGTTACTGATAATTTCAGTGCTTGCAGAAAATACCTTGCTGAAAACTACCTATCATTTCCTTCTGCTCCTCGTTGGGTTCGACACTCTTACTTATCGAAAGGACTACGATAGATCCCCTACACTTGTGGGTCCTCAGGCCTTGCAATGGCGACCGAGTAGCAAGGGCAGGGGCTCCTCCACCACCCGTCTGCGACAGAGGGGGCGAAGTCACGCCAGGCCACTGAGCCACCGATGCGGCCACCTCCTCCCTCTTCTTCTTCCCCGATGGCGCTGGTCTAGCAATACTAGGGAAGGCGTTAGGAGTAAACAACAGAATCAAGAACGAAGACAAAACGATGCAAAGGTGCTCACTGATCCACAACGGTGAAACCTCGCGGCCTCTTTAGAACCATGGAGCCCAGTGGCCCTGTAGCCTGCGGCGCGGGAGCGCTAGCCCCCAAAGCAGGCAAAGCCGTATCAGCCGGCACATCAATAGCGTCTGGTGGTCCTGAAGCGAGGCGCCGCCTCGGGAGATTAGCACCGACCTTCTCTTCGTCGGGACCCCAGCCGGTGGCTTCTTCGAGGGGGTGAGCTTGGACCTCGTGACAACCCTAGCCGGGGGTGCCGCCTCCTTCACCGGATGGTCGTCGGCATCATCATCATCAGGAAAGGCGCGAAGGAGGTCAGCCTTGCGTGGAGGGGAGGACTCCCTGGTCCCCTCCATGGTCGGCTCTGAGTCATCTTCCCTGCTAGAGTCTCCCGAAGACAGCTCCACCGGTTCTATTGCCACTTGAGCTTCTGGGGGCGCCGGAGGCACGAGCCCGCGCCCGTCGGAGGTACGCATGGAAGCCGCCACCGTCGCCCCGTCCTGGCGGCAGTACAAAGGGACATGGGTAGCAGGCGGATATCCCAGGTCGTCCCCAACCAGGAGATGGAGTGCTGCCCCAAGCTACTCGGTGGACAGTGCGGCGTGGCGCAGACGGAGGTTGTCCGCCTCGTCCCCGAGTGTCCACAAGGGGCGCGATCATGCCAGAAGTGGAGCGACGCGGCGTGCCAGGAATTCCTTGACGATCATGGCCCGTATCAGCTTCGCCGCCTCATGGTCATCAGGCTTCAGGTCTGCAGTCATCTTCTCCAACACCTTCCCTGCCCGAGGGTCGGTGAGCTTCGCGCTAAGACACCTATCGCTCGACCCGGGCATCGCTGTCAGCAGCACCTGCCGAGGATGGGAGCACTTGGCGTCGACGAGGACCCACTTGTTCTTGAAGTTCTCGGCCTTCTTCTCGGCCTTCAAGATCGCGTTGGCCCCATTCGCCGCGACGAAATTGGCACTCCTATAACAAAGTGTGCCCTTGTTCCTGAGGTAGAAGAAGTGGTGAAGCAGCACTACGGATGGCATCACCCCAACAAATGCCTCGCACTAGAAGGCAAAGATCGACAGGAGAAGGACGGAATTGGGATGAAAATGAAGGGCATGCAGCTTATAGTGGCTGAGGACGGAGAAAAAGAAACCGGAGAAGGGCGGGACAAGCCCCGCAACAACACTACTCATAAAGAGGGGATAGAAGGTACTCTTGGAGTGTTACGGCTCGGTGGAGGCGGCTCGGACCACGGTCTTCCCCTTCTCGTTGGTGTTTTTCGCCGTCATCAGGAGCACGGCGGCATTGTTTGTCTCCGAGATGATGGGCGCCCACAAGGCTGGCTCGTACCAGGCGGGCGGAGCAGCGGCCTTCAACTTGCCGGACGCCATCAGCTGCAAGCTCGGAGGAGAGACGGCAGAGATCTGGAGCCTTGTGGAGGAGATAAGCAAGAAAGGTGATCTAGAGCAAGGCGATGGTAGCAATGAAGGCACAACAACACCCACTTGCCTTTTTGTCAGCCGTGCGGTTGCCGAGGCGGCGTGGGGAGTGCAGACGCCCACGTCCAATCAATCTCCACGCGTCAATCAAGGCAGCAAGCTTTTGGAGCCAGCGGCACTCCGCACATGACCCTTGGCTTCGCCGCGAAGCCAAGCCCGAGCGCACCTCGGGCCCGGGGGCTACTATCAGCGTTCTGGGAATGGGGGTACCCAGACTTGCCTGCATGCGGCCCAGGGCGTGGCTCATCAGGCGGCATGGTACGGACCAACCTCTTCAGCAACCACTCAAGACCCTCGCGAGGGGCCGAGCCTTGTGAGGCGGACGACGCAAGACCTCCCCTGGGGCGGCCTCACTAGGCTGGCTCCTGAGGAGCGGACATATCAAGGCAAGGGGGCACCTCACAAGGTCCCCGTGACGTGAGTAGTGTCGACCAAGGCCAGGCGGGCACCAGCGGCGTACAGTACCAATTTCCACTTTGGTGCTAAAGGAGCAGGTGTAGGCAAGGAGTCCTGAGGCGTCAGGAAAAGGTTTCCATATTGGTGCAACGAGACCAAGACCAGCAGGACAGCAGAGCGGGGGTCATCGTGGAGCCCACGGCGGCGTCACCACCAGAGCCTTTGGCAGGCGAAGACCGCCATTTTTCAGGATAGCTTGTACTAGTTGTCCCCTTCAAATTTGGCCGCTGTGGGATCCCTTCCCACTCAATATTTGGGAAGAGGACCCGGGCCATTATAGATAGGACTAGCCACCACCATTGAGCGGGATATCATCTTGAGTTGATCAGATAGAAGGCCACAGATCCACAAGCTCACTTGAGCACAAGAACACCTCTCCTCAGGAGGTTGTTCGCCCCATGTACTAGTTCTTCCTCAGCCTACAAGGCAATCCACCACACCACACTGGATTAGGGTATTACACCACAACGATGGCCCGAACCAATATAAACCTTGTGTCCCTTGTTCTTTGGATCTGACGAGCTAGGCCTAGGGATCGGCGAGTAGACGAGTAAGGGCGGGAGGAGAGATCTTCGTGCACACCCCGGAGTTCGAACCATAAGGGTTTTGCCGGAACCCAAGATCGGACACAGCATGGGGACCATTGCAAACCAGCCGCCTGGCCGCAGTTGGTCCTTTGCAGTCACCTCCAAGATGAAGGCGGGGGTCTCCTTCCCGCACTTGACCTTGTGATTACAGGGGGATCAGAAAGCCCGCCAGCGGCCGTTCCATCCAAGGCCACGTCACTTCAAGACCTCCGGCGGCGTTCCTAGAGCGGCCAGGCCTCTTCTTCGATGGAAGTGACCCGGGCTCCTCTCCAGGGGCTTTTCATTTCTCCGCCGCAGAGAACCTCCGAATCAGGGCCGTAAACACGGTGTGAAGGTGGAGAAGCAAGAAGAAGCAATCAGCAAGGAGATCGAGATGAGCGGAGGGGATCCTGCCCCTCCTCATTAATAGCAAGGGGGAGGGAAACCGTCAGCCCCCATGATTACAGGCAATGATGACCTTTTTCTGCGTGCAGTGATACGTCTCCAACGTATGTATAATTTTAGATTGTTCCGTGCTATTATTTATGATGTTTTGGATGTTTAATGGGCTTTGGTATACACTTTTATATTATTTTTGGGACTAACCTACTAACCCAAAGGCCCAGTCCAGATTGTTGTTTTTTGCCTGTTTCAGGGTTTTGCAGAAAAGGAATATCAAACGGAGTCCAAACGGAATGAAACCTTCGGGAGAGATATTTTTGGAGAAAATCACGCACGGGAGACTTGAGAACCACGGAGTAGGGGCCACGTGGTTCCCACGAGGGTGGGGGCATGCCCCACCTAGGGCACGCCCCCCTGCCTCGTGGGTCCCATGCACTATTCAAGATATCTTCCGATATGCCGATAAATCAGCCGATTTATCGCTTACCGCTGTCTGACCGATAAGATAAATCGGCCGATAAATTAGCCGATATGGTGATAAATCGGCCGATATGCCGATAAACTGGCCGATTTACCACTTATCATGGGTCGGCCGATAAGTTCCCGATAAGCGATATCCCCAACATTGGTCCCACGTAAGGCCCCCGGTGCCCTCCTTCCTCCTATATGAGCCTACGTACCCCGAAACCATCAGAGGAGGAGAGAAAACCCTAGTTCCACCACCGTAACCTTTTGTTCCCGTGAGATCCCATATTGGGGCCTGTTCCGGAGCTCTGCCGGAGGGGGTATCTTACACGGAGTGCTTCTACATCATCATCTTCGCCTCACCATGAGTTGTGAGTAGTTTACCACAGACCTTCGGGTCCATAGCTAGTATCTAGATGGCTTCTTCTCTCTCTTTGGATCTCAATACAAAGTTCTCCTCGGTCTTCAAGGAGATCTATTCGATGTAATCTCTTTTTGCGGTGTGTTTGTCGAGATTCGATGAATTGTGGGTTTATGATCAAGATTATCTATGAGAAATATTTGGTTCTTCTCTGAACTCTTTATGTATGATTATAATATCTTTGCAAGTCTCTTCGAACTATTGGTTTGGTTTGGCCTACTAGATCTATAGTTCTTGCAATGGGAGAAGTGCTTGGCTTTGGGTTCAATTTTGCGGTGTCCTTTCCCAGAGACAGTAGGGGCAGCAAGGCACATATTGTATTGTTGCCATCGAGGATAAAAAGATGGGGTTTACAACATATTGCTCGAGTTTATCCCTCTACATCATGTCATCTTGCTTAGGGCATTACTCTGTTCTTATGAACTCAATACACTAGATGCATGCTGGATAGCGGTCAATGTGTGGAGTAATAGTATTAGATGCAGAATCGTTTCGGTCTACTTATCTCGGACGTGATGCCTATGTATAATGATCATGCCTAGATAGTCTCATAATTATTCGCTTTTCTATCAATTGCTCAATAGTAATTTGTTTACCCGCCGTAGAATATTGCCATCATGAGAGAAGCCACTAGAGAACACTATGGCCCCCAGGTCTATTCTCAACATACCAATCTACATCTACTTTACTTTTTCTGCTTTTACTTTATGTTCTTATAATAAAAAATACCAAAAATATCAAACTATCATCTCTATCAGTTCTCACTTTCGTAAGTGACCGTAAAGGGATTGACAACCGCTTATCGCGTTGGCTGCGAAGTTCTTATTTGTTTGTGCAGGTTCGAGGGACTCACGCTTGGTCTCCTACTGGATTGATACCTTGGTTCTCAAAAACTGAGGGAAATACTTATGCTACTATGCTGCATCTCCCATTACTCTTTGAGGGAATACAACGCAAGCTCGAGAAGTAGCATGCAACAAGCTCCAGTCAATTTGAACGGTCGCCGAGGCAACGTGGGGAAGTGGAGACGCCCACGTCCAATCCAGGCGTCACGCGTCAACCGGGCCCACAGGCGATTGGGGCATGTGGCGCTTCGTCCTTGCCCTTTGGCTTCGCCTCGAAGCCAAGTCCGAGCGCGCCTTGTGTTGGGGAACGTAGTATTTTAAATTTTTCCTACGATCACGCAAGATCTATCTACCAGATGCATAGCAACGAGAGGGAAGAGTGTGTCTACGTACCCTCGTAGACCGGAAGCGGAAGCGTCAAGTGACGCGGTTGATGTAGTCGAACTTCTTCGCGATTCAACCGATCAAACACCGAACGTACGGCACCTCCGCGTTCAGCACACGTTCAGCTTGATGACGTCCCACGAGCTCTTGATCCAGTTGAGCTTCACGGGAGAGTTTCGTCAGCACGACGGCGTGGTGACGGATATGATGTATTCACCGGCGCAGGGCTTCGCCTAAGCACCGCGACGGTATGACCGAGGTGTGTTTCTGTGGAGGGGGGCACCGCACACAGCTGGAACAATTCAACTTGTGTGTTCTTGGGTGCCCCCTGCCCCCGTATATAAAGGAGCAAGAGGGGAGGGCCGGCCGGCCTCCTATGGTGCGGCTAGGGCAATCCTACTAGGAATAGGATTGCAATCCTATTCCTAGTAGGAGTCCACCAAGAAGGAAGAGAGGGAAAAAGAAAGAGAGGGAGAGGTGGCGCCCCCCAATCCTAGTCCAACTAGGATCCCCTGGTGGGGCGCCGGCCAGCCTCTATGGGCTGCCTCTCTCCTTTCCTCAAGGCCCACTATAGACCATCCCCCTTCGTAGGGGGTTCCGGTAACCCCCTCCGGCAATCCAGTTAAATCCGAAACTTTTCCGGAACACTTCCGGTGTCCGAATATAGTCGTCCAATATATCAATCTTTATGTCTCGGACATTCCGAGACTCCTCGTCATGTCCGTGACCTCATCCGGGACTCCGAACTACCTTCGGTACATCAAAACTCATAAACTCATAATACCGATCGTCATCAAACATTAAGCGTGCGGACCCTACGGGTTCGAGAACTATGTAGACATGAACGAGACTCATCTCCGGTCAATAACCAATAGGGGAACCTAGATGTTCATATTGGCTCCTACATATTCTACGAAGATCTTTTATCGGTCAAAACCGCATAACAACATACGTTGTTCCTTTTGTCATCGGTATGTTACTTGCCCGAGATTCGATCGTCGGTATCTCCATACCTAGTTCAATCTCGTTACCGGCAAGTCTCTTTACTCGTTCCGTAACACATCATCTCGTGACTAACTCATTAGTCTTTTGCTTGCAAGGCTTATTGTGATGTGTGTTACCGAGAGGGCCCAAAGATACCTCTCCGACACTCGGAGTGACAAATCCTAATCTTGATCTATGCCAACACCACGAATACTTTCGGAGACACCTGTAGAGCATCTTTATGATCACCCAGTTACGTTGTGACGTTTGATAGCACACAAGGTGTTCCTACGGTATTCGGGAGTTGCATAATCTCATAGTCATAGGAACATGTATAAGTCATGAAGAAAGCAAAAAGCAGTTAAACTAAACGATCATAGTGCTATGCTAACGGATGGGTCTTGTCCATCACATCATTCTCCTAATGATGTGATCCCGTTGATCAAATGACAACTCATGTCTATGGCTAGGAAACATAACCATCTTTGATCAATGAGCTAGTCTAGTAGAGGCATACTAGGGACATACTGTTTTGTCTATGTATCCACACATGTACTAAGTTTCCGGTTAATACAATTCTAGCATGAATAAAAGACATTTATCATGATATAAGGAAATACAAATAACATCTTTATTATTGCCTCTAGGGCATATTTCCTTCAGTCTCCCACTTGAACTAGAGTCAGTAATCTAGATTACAAAGTGATGATCCTCACACCCATGGAGTCTTGGTGCTGATCATGTTTTGCCCGTGGAAGAGGCTTAGTCAACGGGTCTGCAACATTCAGATCCGTATGTATTTTGCAAATCTCTATGTCTCCCTCCTTGACTAGATCGCGGATGGAATTGAAGCGTCTTTTGATGTGCTTTGTTCTCTTGTGAAACCTGGATTCCTTCGCCAAGGCTATGGCTCCAGTGTTGTCACAAAAGATTTTCATTGGGCCCGATGCACTAGGTACTACACCTAGATCGGATATGAACTCCTTCATCCAGACTCCTTCATTTGCTGCTTCCGAAGCAGCTATGTATTCCGCTTCACACGTAGATCCCGCCACGACGCTCTGCTTGGAACTGCACCAACTGACAGCTCCACCGTTCAATAAAAATACATATCCGGTTTGTGACTTTGAGTCATCCGGATCAGTGTCAAAGCTAGAATCGACGTAACCGTTTACGACGAGCTCTTTGTCACCTCCATATACGAGAAACATATCCTTTGTTCTTTTCAGATACTTTAGGATGTTTTTGACCGATGTCCAGTGATCCACTCCTGGATTACTTTGGTACCTCCCTGCTAGACTTATAGCAAGGCACACATCAGGTCTGGTACACAGCATTGCATACATGATAGATCCTATGGCTGAGGCATAGGGAATGACTTTCATTTTCTCTCTATCTTCTGCAGTGGTCGTGTTGGGGAACGTAGTATTTTAAAATTTTCCTACGATCACGCAAGATCTATCTACCAGATGCATAGCAACGAGAGGGGAGAGTGTGTCTACGTACCCTCGTAGACCGGGAGCGGAAGCGTCAAGTGACGCGGTTGATGTTGTCGAACTTCTTCGCGATCCAACCGATCAAGCACCGAACGTACGGCACCTCCGCGTTCAGCACACGTTCAGCTTGATGACGTCCCACGAGCTCTTGATCCAGTTGAGCTTCACGGGAGAGTTTCGTCAGCACGACGGCGTGGTGACAGATATGATGTGTTCACCGGCGCAGGGCTTCGCCTAAGCTCCGCGACGGTACGACCGAGGTGTGATTCTGTGGAGGGGGGCACCGCACACGGCTAAAACAATTCAACTTGTGTGTCTTTGGGTGCCCCCCTGCCCCCGTATATAAAGGAGCAGGGGAGGGAGGCCGGCCAACCTCTCCTGGTGCGGCTAGGGAGGGAGTCCTACTAGGAATAGGATTGCAATCCTATTCCTAGTAGGATTCACCGAAAGGAAGAAGGGGGAAAGGAATAGGAGAGGTGGCGCCCCCCCAATCCTAGTCCAACTAGGATTCCTAGGTGGGGGCGCCGGCCAGCCCTATGGGCTGTCTCTCTCTCACCCTTTAGGCCCACTATGGACCATCCCCTCTCGTAGGGGGTTCCGGTAACCCCCTCCGGCATTCCCGATAAATCCGAAACTTTTCCGGTATACTTCCGGTGTCCGAATATAGCCGTCCAATATATCAATCTTTATGTCTCGGGCATTCCGAGACTCCTCGTCATGTCCGTGATCTCATCCGGGACTCCGAACTACCTTCGGTACATCAATACTCAAAAACTCATAATACCGATCGTCATCAAACGTTAAGCGTGCGGACCCTACGGGTTCGAGAACTATGTAGACATGACCGAGACTCATCTCTGGTCAATAACCAATAGCGGAACCTGGATGTTCATATTGGCTCCTACATATTCTACGAAGATCTTTTATCGGTCAGAACCGCATAACAACATACGTTGTTCCTTTTGTCAAACGGTATGTTACTTGCCCGAGATTCGATCGTCGGTATCCTTATACCTAGTTCAATCTCGTTACCGGCAAGTCTCTTTACTCGTTCCGTAACACATCATCTCGTGACTAACTCATTAGTCTTTTGCTTGCAAGGCTTATTATGATGTGTGTTACCGAGAGGGCCCAGAGATACCTCTCCGACACTCGGAGTGACAAATCCTAATCTTGATCTATGCCAACACCATGAATACTTTCGGAGACACCTGTAGAGCATCTTTATGATCACCCAGTTACGTTGTGACGTTTGATAGCACACAAGGTGTTCCTACGGTATTCGGGAGTTGCATAATCTCATAGTCATAGGAACATGTATAAGTCATGAAGAAAGCAATAGCAGTAAAACTAAACGATCATAGTGCTATGCTAACGGATGGGTCTTGTCCATCACATCATTCTCCTAATGATGTGATCCCGTTGATCAAATGACAACTCATGTCTATGGCTAGGAAACATAACCATCTTTGATCAATGAGCTAGTCTAGTAGAGGCATACTAGGGACATACTGTTTTGTCTATGTATCCACACATGTACTAAGTTTCCGGTTAATACAATTCTAGCATGAATAAAAGACATTTATCATGATATAAGGAAATACAAATAACATCTTTATTATTGCCTCTAGGGCATATTTCCTTCACCTTGAGCCCGGGGGCTACCATCAGCATTCTGGGAACCAGGGTACCCAGACTTGCCTACATGTAGCCCGCGACGTGGCTCCTTTCCAGGCCTGGTACAACCCATCTTTAGCATCGGCACCTAAGACCCTCGCGAGGGGCCATCCCTCGCGGGGCATTGACAACAAGACCTCCGGAAGGGGCAGCCTCGTCTGGTTGTCTCCTCAGGAGCAGAGAACTCTATGCAACCCCCACCTCGCGAGGCTTGCATGACGCAAGCCATGACGACCAAGGCTAGGCGAGCGCCAGCGGGCGGAGTGCAGCAGTTTCCTTTCTGGTGCTAAGGAAGCAGGCTCAGACGCAGAGTCCTAAGGAATCTGCCAAAGTCCAAGTCCGCCAGGATGGCAAGACGGAGGTCATCGCCGAGCCCACCATGGCGTCAGGATCAGAGGCTTTGCAGGCGAAGACCACCTTTAGTCAGGATAAGGCGTACTAGCTGCCCGCCTTCAAAATTGGCCGTTGTGGGATCCCTTCCCGCCAAACATTTCGGGGGAAGAGGACCAGGGCCACTATATAAGTAAGATAGCCACCACCCAACAAGGGGACGGATCATTCAGACCCTCTCCTCCACCACCAAGCAAGAACACATCACCTCCGGAGGTCGTTCACCCATTGTACTAGTTCATCCGCAGCCCATCTTGAGGCTAATCCACCATACTACTAGAGTAGGGCCACTCACCGCAAGGTGGCCTCAACTAGGACAAACTGCCTCATGTCTCTTTTACATTCCTATTCATCAAGCTAATTCGTGAGACGGTGAGTAGATAGATAACAGAGGTTGAGATCTTCGCACGCACCCCAGAGTTCAAAGCTAGTAGGGTTTTACAGAGCCCTGAATCCGATAGTATAAACCAACCAATACCGAGCACAGGCTCGTCCATGTCGGGGCCGTCGCACGCATCGGTCCAGTGGAGGTCGTCGCGGCGTTGGTCAATAACGACGCGCGCATCTCCTCGCGTCCTATCCTCCGGGGCTCGTCGTTCACCTGGACGCTCTCAAGGGTCAGAAGAGGCCATCGAGACGTTGTCGTGGTCTTGATTCTGTTGCGCTCCCGTTGGTCGCCGTGGCGGATATTGCAATGTGGGGATAGCTTCCTTCGTACGGTCAGCAGCACGAGCAGTTGCAGTCGCTTGCGGAGGCCTCGGCGGGTTAGCTCGTCGTGAGCCCCCAGCTTCGGCGAGACCGAGCAGACTTTGGAAGATGGTATGCCATTCCTCCATGTGCTCGGTCGCTGGCGGAAACCTCAGTAGTAGTTGAGCCCACGCCTTGGCCTCCGAGGCTGTACTTCGCATGGATGATGATGAAGTTGATCATACAGTCGCTCGGCTCCTGACGGTGTCGGTGGAGGCAGCACTGCGCCCCCGCTGCTGCGGGGCGACCAGCTGGATGCCAGGGTGGTGTGGTGAAGGCACATGAGGGCCAGTGGCTCCGTCAAGCATAGCGGCTTGGTTGACCTATCCCGGGGGAGGCGCACGTGCTACGATCGCACCTGTGGTGGAATGGTTGGATGGTGACGATTCGCCCCAGTCCGAGTGTTGTTGTTGTGGCTGTGCTCGTCGTCGAGCGAAAGGGGCGCAGATGGAGTAACCCCTTCGCCCGGACCTTGGGGAGCATGGCCGTCGACGTGTTGCTGATGCTGCTCTCCTCCGGTACCTCCTGCTCCTGCGTCGAGCATGGGGCTGCACGACAGAGATCACACGGGAAGTCTTACCCAGGTTCGGGGGTGGGGCAACACGGCAGAGATCACGCAGGAAGATGAAGATGGCGATGAAGGTGACGTGCTGCACACTCCTTCAAATTTGTGTAAGCGATCCCCCTGCCTGGCACACCAAAGATGTCATGGGAAACCACGACCACCATGGGACCAGGAGGCCCCTTGCTAGTTCGGCAGGGGGACGTCGCGCTGCACAAAGAGCAGACGAGCATGGGGCAGCATGGCAGAGAACACGCGGCAAGTTTTATCCAGGTTTGGGCCGCTGTGAGGTGTAAAACCCTACTCCTAGCTTGGTGGATTGATGGTCAAAATGAGGTGGTGGAGCATAGTACACTTGCCCGACAGGGGTTGCCTTAGGGCGGCAGCGACTACGCACGTATGGGGGTGTGAGTTATCTAACCTTCTAACCCTGTCTACGGTTGCCAAGGGCCTCCTTTTATAGATCAAGGGGTTACCACAATGGCAAAGTAGTCATTATGCACTGATAAGATAGCAACAGTGTTATCATACCTAACTATGCGAGCTCACAGGGCGCATTAAATGCACCGCTCAACGTCACATCACGGGTTGCCCGACAAGGCTTGCCGGGCTATCTTGCCAGCTCCGCGCCTGCTCGCTTGACACATTGCAGGACGGGTGTCATCTGTGGGTTTTTATTGTAGGGAGAGGCTGCCATATGGTGAATGGCTACCACTTTAGTCAATCTGCAGCTTGACACCATACTGATCGATGATGTGAGTCATGGTGGAGTGGTTGGTGAGGTGGTTTAGCCTCCGCGAGTCCCGGAAGGTTCTACTGGGATGCCTTGGTTGTCTTATTCTGGGGTGCCCTCGCCCCTTGCCGAGCTCGCCTGCCCAGCAAGGGAGGCATTTATCTTGGTGATATCTTCCTTATCTGGCTTGGTCTTGGTCACTCTGATCTGCTTGTTGGTCCTTCGAACCTCTTGGTTTCTTGTACTCTCACTTGGGCTAGTGCTTCAATCTTGTTCCCGTGCGTGCGCACCGTCAGGGCAACAGGCCCAGGGTTTGTTGCACCGACAGACCCTTTCTCTATACATAGACCTGGCTACGTGTCTCCCGCACGCACATTATCTTTAGGCAGGTCTCGCATTCATTGTCTCCTCCTCTCTTCCTAATTGACGAATATGATTCTAGCATAGCATTCTATAAGATGCCCCTTAAAGCTAGATTGGATGAATGGTAATATCAGAGACAAGGGGTTACCTTCGTCTGAGGACCTAGGGTAACAAATCCTAGCCGGCTTTGTTAGTGGACACATAGTCCTTCACGACTCTGTTATCTTTGTCTTGTACGACGAATCGTCCATGGGCATCCCTGAATGCGTCACAGGCCGACAATTGTGGCACAGGACGGAACCGACCCAAGGGCCTCACCTCGGCCCACCGGACCTCATGCGGTGACACACCATCTGTCCCTTGGTCAAGTTATCTTCTCACACCCACACATACCAAGATAGACACACACAAAAAGAATATCCTCATGCCTCTATATATCCCCTCCCTCTTGCATGTACACACTCAAGGGCATCTCTCGCCGCGACATCCTATCAATCTCTCTCTCTAATCCTCTCTCATTTCTCATGCTATCTCTCCCACGTCACCC
>LR738712.1:485383890-485403074 GCA_902687465.1 Secale cereale
GGTCGGGGTGTCAGGGTATCGGGGTTGGGGTCGGGGTGTGGGTCGGGGTGTGGTGTCAGGGTGTCGGGGTCGGGGTGTTAGGGTGTCGGGGTGTCGGGGTCAGGGTGTCGAGGTGTCAGGGTATCTTTTTCTTCTTTTTTTCTGTTTTTCCTTTTCTTCTTCTCTTCTTCTTCTCCTCCTCTTCTCTTTCTTCTTCTTCTTCTCCTCCTCCTCTCCTCTTTCTTCCTCTTTTTCTTCCTCTTTTCTTCTTCTTCTTCTTCTCCTCCTCTCCTCCTTCTAATTATTCTTAGTTTTTTTCATGACTAAACATAAACCTAAAACTAAACTAAATCTAAGACCAAACTAAAAGTAATCTAAACTAAACTAAATATAAAACCAGACTAAAAGTAGTGTAAACTAAACTAAATCTAAAACAAAACTAAAAGTAATATAAACTAAAAAAACATAAAAAAGGAGGAAAAGAGGGGTGAAACCGGGGCTCACCTGCGGCAGGGGTGGGACGGCCTGCGACAGGCCGGCAGTGCCCAGCGGCGCCGGGCGGCGGGGTTGCTCTGCGGTGGAGGGGCGCTAGTTGGGCGGAGGGGGCGTGGGGCGGTGGTGGCTATGGGGCCGCAGGGCTCCGGGGCGGCGGGGTGGCGCTGGCTGGGCGGAGGGGGCGCCGGGAGGTGGTGGCGACAGGGCCGCAGGGCTCCGGGGCGGCGGCAGCGTCCGAGCGGTGGCGAGGCGACGCTGGCCGAGCGGAGGGGGCTCCGGGCGGTGGTGGCGACGGGGCCGCAGGGCTCCGAGGCGGAGGGGTGGGGCGGCGGCGATGCTTGAAGGTGGCGGCGGTGCGGGCGCGGGCGCGGTTGAGTTGGGGCGCGGAGTGGAGAGAAGGGTGAGAGAGAGGGGGGTTGGGGCCGGAGAGACAGAGAGGGGGCGGCCGTTACTAAGTGGAGGCACGTTCTTTGTCATCCGCTTGCGGACGGCAAAGGGCGCACATAGCAGAAGGGGAGACGGTCGTTAGCTGGGCCCTTTCTTTGCCGTCCACCACGGACGGCAAAGCCCTAAAAGGAAGACGACAGAGAATGGGCAGACACAAAATATCTGACCTAGCCATGCCGTGCCCTGTGGGGCCCACCTGGCTCTTTGTCGTCTGCCTTCTAGCTCTTTGCCGTCAGCCAGGTGACGGCAAAGAGGAAGCTGACGACAAATAGCTTTTTTGCCATCTGTCCTTTCTTTGCCGTCGACTTTGTGGAAGCGGACAGCAAGGAGCCTCTTTGCCGTCAGTTAGCGGACGGCAAAGAGGAGGCAGATAGGAAAATGCCAGATTCCAGTAGTGCAACATCCTATAACTAACTCATTATTCACTTTGCTTGCAAGGCTTCTTATTATGTTTATACCGAGAGGTCCTAGAGATGCCTCTCGGATACTCGAAGTGACAAATCCCAATCTCTATCTATGCCAACTCAGCAAGCACCCTTGGAGATACCTATAGAGGAGTTTTATAATTACCCAGTTACATTGTGACGTTTGATAGCACACAAGGCATTCCTCCGGTATCCGGGAGTTGCATAATCTCATAGTCGGAGGAATATGTATTTGACATGAAGAAAACAATAGCAATAAACTGAATGATCGTTATGCTAAGCTAACGAATGGGTCTTGTCCATCACATCATTCTCCTACTGACGTGATGCCGTTATCAAATGACAACTCATGTCCATGGTTAGGAAACCTTAACCATCTTTGATCAACGAGCTAGTCTAGTAGAGGCTCTCTAGGGTCATATTGTTTGTCTATGTATTCACACATGTATTAAGGTTTCCGATCAATATAATTCTAGCATGAATAATAAACCTTTATCACGAATAAAGAAATATAAAATAATGACAACTTTATTATTGCCTCTAGGGCATATTTCCATCGGTCTCCCAATTGCATTAGTGTCAATAATCTAGTTCACATCATCATGTGATTAACACCCAAAAGAGTTTACTATAGTCAATAGTCAAGTTCACATCGCCATGTGATTAATACCCATAGTTCACATCTCCATGTGATTAATACCCAAAGAGTTTACTATAGTAAATAATCTAGTTCACATCATTATGTGATTAACACTCAAAGAGTTCTAAGGTATGATCATGTTTTGCTTGTGAGAGAGATTTTAGTCAACGTGTTTGCAACACTGTGTGTACTTTGCAAATTTTTATGTCTACAATGCTCTTGTCACATCCCTAGTTCTGGTATGATCAAGCCTAGCTAGTCATGTGTGCATCATGTTTAAATTCAAATGAATTTGAATTGGGGATTTGTGAAACCCTCTAAAATCATTTCTGGAAATGACCCAGATAAAAATTGCTCCAAAAAGGTCCAAGAAAATGTTCATGTTTCTCCTGAAAATATTGGTCAGTGGTAAAATTCAAACCAATATTTTTAGGGAGCTCATAAATATTCATTTTGGGCATTTGGAATTAATGCAATAATTATTTGCATCGGATATATATATGCTATATATTTTATATATGTCCAAAAATTATGAATTTTGGTGAGGGGCTTTGGAATAACTCCTTAGGTCCCTGCAAAAATTGTCAGAAGAAAATAAAATGATTTAGTACTAGAAACTAAATAAAAACAAATTACAGAAAAGAAAAACAGAAAGAAATAAAAAAGGGAACTTACCTAGCGGCCTGGCACTCTGCGGCCCAGCTGACTGGCCGACGCCAGTCGTCCCCTTCCTCGTGCCAGGAGGACAGGGGCACACGCTCGCCGCCCGCGCGCATGGGCGCCACGCCACCTGCTTGCCTACCCCTCCCCCTCGACGCCCTAGACGACGCCACGCCTCCCCCCGAACCTCTCTCACTCTCCCCGTGCTTCCCCCCTCCTCTTCTCTCCCTCTCGCTGGACCGAACGTGCCCGTCGCCGCCGTTCATGTCACCGCCACGGCCACAACTGCTGCCACTTGCTTTCGAGTACGCCACCATGCTCAGAGCGTCCCCAGGAGAAGAACGCGACCACCCTCACGCCTTTCCGTGCAGCCTAGCATGGGTTTTGCAGAGGCCCGAACTCCGGCAGCCGCAGAAGCGGACACCGCCATCGATTTAGGTCACCGGAGCCGCTACTACGTGCACCATAAGACGCGGATGAGCTCCAGCATCACGTAGAACCCCTCCGCTCACTCTCCCGTGCCCCGAAGCGCCAAACCCGCACGCCACCGAACTCCGACCGCCGCTGCGGGCTCTGCTCAAGCGAGCTCTGACCACCCCAGAGCCTCCCGCATGTTCCACTGGATGCGAGCGAGCCTGGGCGTCGCGTAGGTGGTCTCCGCCGCGCGATTGGTCACTGGAGGCCGTTTTGTGAGCCCCTCCGCCGCGTCTGGACGTCGTCGGCGGCTAAACGCCGGCGAGTCAGTCCAGTTTGACCAAGGATTTGACCCCCCCTAGGTCACTGACATGTGGGCCCTGTCTTTTGGTCAGACCTGGCTTAGTGTTAAACTAATCCTAACTAAGTTAGTTAACTAACAGTGACACTGACCAGTGGGTCCCATTGGTCAGGTTTGACCTGGACCGCCCCATTTGACCTGTTGATGCCACGCTGACGCAATTAATCATTTTCTGCATTATTTCTCTTTTGAAAATTCCAGAAACTTAGCAAAACTTCAAAAACCACAGAAATTCAACCATAGCTCAGATTGAAATAATTTATATATGAAAAATTATGAGAAAAAATCAATCTATCCATCTGTACCATTCTTAGGCATTACAACTGAAGTTATATATCACAGCCCTAGATTTTTGCTTGTACTTAGTTGCACTTGAGTGCATCATGCATCATGTCTAAATTGTTTTGAAGGTTGAAATGGGGATGTTCAAACCCTAGCACCAAATGAATTAAACTAGGGTCAAAAATAAAATCATTTCCAATGAACCCCAAATGTCGTCATCAATGTTTAATAATTTTGGCAAGTCTTTGAGACCAAACAAAAAATAGTGAACATTTTTGTGGAATATTTCGGGCATTGAATTAAATCATACCTTATTTGCATTTGGGCATTTAAATTTTATATATTATTTTAAATGTCCAAATATTCATGAACTGAAATGTTGGCTGTTGGAAATAATCCAAACAGTGGCCACAAGTAGTCTCATGATTTTGGAAAATGCTCTGGCATTTTTAATAAAGCCAAAACAAATATCAAAAATAGAAAACAGAAACAGAATTAGAAAAAGAAAGAGAGAGAGTGCGAGATACTCAACTGGGCCTTACCTGGCAGCCCAAGTAGACGGGCCAGCCCACCAGCCGTCGCACCATCTTCAACCTCCTGCCAGTAGGCAGGAGGGCGTGTGCCCGACGCGCGCAGCGCCACCTCCACCCTGCCTGCTAGCCCTGGCCTTCCATGACGACGCCACGCAGACGCCCAGAGACAGCTCTCCCCTCCCCCTCACTCGCTATTCCCTCTCCTGCCCCCCGTCTGGTCTCTCGCACGCAGCCACCGAGCGGAGCTCATCACCGCCGCCCTGAACCACCGCGGCCACCAGCCACCACACGCCTCGCCAATGCGCCTAGAACCTCCGCCATGTCTTCCTCGTCCTCTCCACCGAGCTACGCGACACTCGAGGCCTTGCAACGCCGTCGCCATCACCGTCTTCAACCTGGGCCGCCCGAGATCGCCAGGATTGCCCGTCTTCTTCGACGCCTCCCCGAGCCGCGGAGCACCCCAACGACACCGATGTGAGCTCCTTCGATGATCCCCTCCCCTCTCGTGGTCTCTGTCGTGCCGTAGCCGTGCTAGCCGTCGCGCCCGTGAGCATCTCGCCGTCGGCCATGTCGCTACCGTGCCCAGGGCCACCACAGCTCGCGCCCGAGCACGTCACCACACTCACCACACTCGCAAGAGGTCGTAGCACCTCTCTGCGCCTCCTACCATGTATCCTAGCGCCGGACTCGAGCACACCGACCTCCGGCCGCCGCCTCGCTCATCGCCGGCGCCGTTCCCGGCCACCCCGCGGCCTCCCGTGTGGCTAGCTAGATGCGGGCGTGTGCGGGCTACCTTCTGGTGGTCTTTGCGCGTCCTCCCGCCGCCTGTAGCGTGAGCCCGAGCAACTCCGGCGAGCCTCCGCCGTTGTTTTGGTCGCCGCCGCCCAGTCTCCAGCGACTGCCAACGTGGCTACTTAGTTAGGGGCTAATTACCCCACTAATCACCCCTATAGCCACTGACAGTGAGCCCAGTCCCTTGTCAAACCCTAGTCAGAACAGGGTTTGACCGGGATTAGTCCATGTGTCACTGACGTGTGGACCCCACACGTCAGGTTTGACCTGGACCAGACTGTTGACCTGCTGACGTAACAAATCCAATAAAGACCTTCGGTGGCTTCTTTTGGAGTTACTCAAGAGTAAGATTCTATTTACAGTTTAACCCAAGATGTACATCACGTGCATTCAACTAGCACTCTATCTCCTTCCATGACATGACATGTTGGATGTCCCACGTGTCAGCAAAATGAGGAAGAACTCAACCAAATCTTCTCCACATTTAGACTAAAGGAGTAGGAAACATGTCAAGCCATGTGCCTACATCATACGTACGTACTGTACAAGCCCACCTCACGCTATCATCATATTTCTCGGCCTCCGTGCAACACCTAGCTCTAGTTGATGGTATACGACTACTACTAGGACTAACTATTGTACTAGCATACTACTACTGGCTCTACGTGATGTGGCAACTACATATAACTGGATGTTGGCTTTACTACTACGGTAATCACACTCCAAGAAGTGATTCGCAAACCATTCATAAATTGAGTTAATCACATGCTTATGCAAATTTACCATTAATTGCATACAGCAAGTCATCAACGCACAACGACAAGAAGGATACATGTTGGATTATATATTATTTCCAACAAAAATTTCTAGTATTAAATACTAAAGTTTTTATCACACAACAAATAACAAGCAATGAAATGAACTTCAGGTCAACCAATCCTTGGTGTTGGAAACGCTTGCTTTGAACCACACGTAAGCCTCTTCGAAGGGCCAACTATTGTCAATATCGAGACCAACGCAGGACTCATCATCCTGGTTAAAGCGGCCTATAGCAGGACGCATATTGTCATAGTCAGGGTAGGGAACTGTAACACTCCAAAAAAATTTGGATTTGTATTCATCAAATTATTCGTTCTTTTGGAAGGAGGATATTTGAATCTTTCTTAAAACCCCTCCTTCTCAAATCTTTTATGACAAAAGATTTTTGTGTCCTTCTCAACCTTAAACTTTGGTCTTGAGAGTTTTCACCTTGTGTTGGCTCAACACAAATTATTTTCAAAAGGTTTTGACAATTTTTTTAATGTAAAGTCTTCCTATAAAACCTTGGGCTTATTCTCTCCCATTTAAACTTGTCTTTTGCCATGACACCCAATGAAGATCTTTCTTCTCAAAACCTTCATTCCCACCTTGGATAAGTTTAACATCAATTCCAGTAGGTTTCAACCTCATTTAGATTTTTCTTCTAATTATTTTAGCCCAAAAACATTTTCTGGCATTTAATTTGAGCCTTGGTGATTTACAAAGGAACTACTAGTTTCCTTTTGAGATTTGATTCCAAACAAACTCCCCTGACTAGTCCTTAGTACCCTCAATCTAGGTCCATCAAGATCTGCTCGTCCATAGTTCAAAATTTTCAAATTTTGCTTGCTGCAAGTTTGTACCAGATTTGCCATTTTTGGTGAAATTCATACTTCCCCTCCTCCTAAAAATCTGTGGAAATTCAGGCATCCTCTAGATGCATCAAGAGACCACCTCACCAAAGATCAGCTCAAGAAAAATTCAGCAAGTACATGAATCATTTCATAAAACAGTTGGTGTGCAGTGTTTCTATCGAAATTCAGAAAAGTTCACTGAAGATTCAGTCGACAGTGTTGTTCCCGTCAGACACAACGTCAATCTCGCCAGTGTTTGCATTGGCGCCTTGCTGCACTGCTCCTCTCCCTTATCCAGAGCGCAGCACGCTCGCTTGGTCGGTTGTGAGCATCGGTGGCATCGTGGCCTGCCTGCGCCGGCGTCTTCCGCGGCGGCAGAGCCACCCGTGGTGGCCAACAGGGGCCACCCTGAAAAACGGCGCCGTTCGGCACCACCCAAGCCACCAGAGAGCTCCGCGTGGCCGTTCCCTCCCCTATGCGCGCTGCAGCACCGTCGCCGTGGCCTGAGAAGGGTAGGGCACGCTCTCTGCCGCCGACATGCCCGCACGGCCGTTCCGTTGAGAGAGTGCGCAAAACGCCCAAGTCTTGCTAAGCTCAGCATCAGGATGGAACCAGTGGACCATCACGTCGATGCCCAGGCACTTAAGCCACCTGTTCAGCCACGGCCTCGCCGTGATCACTCGCCGGACTTATCCCGTTGCGGCAACCGCCTCGGGCCGGCTATAAATAGCGGCCCCGAGCTCGCATTTGACCCTGCACCACTCCACCATCTCACCAGACCTCGCCCAGCCACTGGAAGGACCTCGAGGAGTCCTTCTTCCCCAACTCCAGCCGCCCCGATCCGCTTCAGCCTCCGGCAGCTCTCTCTCTAGTGAGAGCTACTCCACCTCCCTAGTCGTGCTAGTAGTCTCCTGACGCACCTAGACACCTAACCCCCACTTCAATTTGACCTCCGCAGCTCTCCCCGGCGAGAACCACCACCACCTGAACCGCCGTCCGCCGGAGAGAAGGTCGCCGTCGACGTGGTGCTCACCGACGTCCAACTCCACCACCCATAGGCGCGGAAGAGCACCGTGAGTCCGTAGGTACCTCTCCCTTCCCCTACCTCGCCGTGGATCGGCATTGGCGATCACCGCGGCTCTCGGGCGCCGGCGCACTCTGTTTTCCGTTCGAAAATTTGAACCTGACGGGTGGGACCCCCTCGTCAGCCACTCTGTTTTATTCGAACCGTTTTTCTGGAAAACGCCTTCGGGCAAAATGCGCTTTCCCTTTCAGCTGGCGTACTTCTTATTGAAACGTTTTCTACTTTTATAATCAAGCCCCTGGAAACTTTCTGTTTCATTACAGACAAGTCCCTGGACAAAAACCTTAATAACTTTTAAACAAAAGATGATTTTGAGAGTATTCTTTTTCTGTCCTCTTTATTTTTCTGTCTAGTTTTTTATCACATTTCTTTGGAAAATATTTGGGACAACTTTTATGCGCGCACGGTATTTATGTCAGTATCCGTTTTATTTTATCCGTAGATACTGAAGGAGGTGACGGAGCCGCAAACTTCACCGAGTTAGACTCCGACTACTCCGAACCAGGCAAGCATGTTTGAACCTTTGATATGATGAGTGATTTGCATGTTTGCTTGAGTAGTGTTTCTCATGGCATGTTTATATAAGCATTTTGTGGGTGTTATATTTCATGCAAGACAAGCTCTGTGTGAGTTTAGAAAGTTGATGGTGAGCCAACCTGATCATGTGGTCACATGATAGGTTGTAAGCTGGTATTGTTGAAGCATGCCAGTCAACCGTTTAACTCCAGTGTAAACATGGATCAAGTCAGGATCCCGTTCGTCTCCTTTTTGGTACTGTCACATGTCTTCTTTAAAGAATACAGTTTAGACAGTTGCAAACCTCTTTCCTTGTACACACCAAATAGAGGGGCTGGGATGAGGGTTCCATGGCCCTGGATTAAAGCCCGTCATCCGGTCAGGGGGCATGGGTGTTTCCGGTTGGGACCGAGAGGGGGGCACCCCTTAGAGCGTGTGGTATAAATTTGATCCCATTCTATTCGAAGTTGTAGCCTCCCAGTCTGAAATTTTTTCGTGAACATTGCCTAGGGTGATTCCGGGCACCGGGATGTGGAATGGGTGTGTACTGGTTAGTTGTGTTTCTGCTAAAATACCGTAAACGGAACTAGTCCTTTGTGACTACTGGAATCCGTTGGATGTGATTAAAGAGTACAAACTCTGCAGAGTTAAAACCATTCGAGTAACCATATATATGGTCAAGCGTCAGTCTCCGTGTCAGTCTCTAGTGTTTTAATATGACTCTCAGCGTGGTAGACCGGCTGAATGTTATTCCGGTAAACAAACTAACTAGTTATTCTGTACTAAATGTTTCCTTGAGATGATTTACTTTCAAGATACTACTTGGTTTCAAATGATCATATAAGCGCTTTATGTGATGTCGCTCAGACGTCCGACTGTGGCATCGTTGTTATTTACTTTTGATATAAGCCCTTTATGTGATGTCGCTCAGACGTCCGACTGTGGCATTCTCATTATTTACTTTTGATATAAGCTCTTTATGTGATGTCGCTCAGACGTCCGACTGTGGCATCATTGTTATTTACTTTTGATATAGCCCTTTATGTGATGTCGCTCAAACGTCCGATTGTGGCATTCTCGTCATTTATTTTTGATATAAGCCCTTTATGTGATGTCGCTCAGACGTCCGACTGTGGCATCGTTGTTATTTACTTTTGATATAAGCCCTTTATGTGATGTCGCTCAGAAGTTCGACTGTGGCATCGTTGTTATTTATTCGTGATATAAGCCCTTTATGTGATGTCGCTCAGACGTCCGACTGTGGCATATTTATTTGTTTTTCCTTTCGAGGCGTCCTGTCAGACACTCGATCGATATTCTTTTATTTTCCTTGGGATTTCGGGAGGACTACCGTCTGACTTCCTTTTATTCAACATGCAGCGCAAATTTTTATTCTCTGAGTACATGTTGCTAGTCCTCTCATAAGCATCATGTTTGCATTTGTTATATCTTATGTCCGAACTGTCTTGCCATTACATTCAAAGTACTCACCTGGCTTGTTGATTTGGCCAGATGTTGACGAAGGCGATCTCATGGACGTAGAGTTCGATAGCGAGTCCGACGCCTAGATGAGTCCCAGTCAGTCTCTTGCGATCTTGGAGTTGATGATTGTATTATAAAAGCTTCCGCTACCCCAAATAAATTCATCGAGTCTCACTCCGACACTCGCTGAACTGTAAGATACTGGAGTCGTGTCACCCACTACACTGTGACATATCCACCACCACTTTTATTATGAGTCAGTAGTTATGCCACCCTACCCTTGTGTCATATCCGCCTTATGCATAATATCGGCGTGCTTGTAATAAGTTGTTGAGCAGCCCCCGCTCAACCTTGTATAATATTCAGTACTCTGGAATTCTGTATCATGGATTTGTCTACCGGTAAGAAGGATTCTTCTATGCTGGTCCGATAAAAAGGTTGGTTTCTCAGTAAATATTTTATTGGAAAACCGGTCCTGACAACCATGGTACCAGAGCCAGGCTGACTGTAGGAAGCCACTAGGTGCGATCGCTGATCGGTTATTAGCGTGTTGAGTGCTATTTCAGCATTTTACATTTGTAGCAATTTTCTGTTTGTCATCATAAATTTATGATTTGACTATTCGGAATTTTTGTCTACTTTTGTAGATGGCCAGCAGCGACTGTGAGTCACAGGTGTTCGCCAATATACCTAAGGGGTTTATCAAGCTCCTCGTCTCCATCACCAAGGTCGCGATCGGGCCATCGACTCATCCGGAGTTCACACTCTACCAGCACAAGATCAGCGACAGCGTGTTGATGCACCAGGCCGCGGTGCAATTCAAGGGAGGGCGTTCTGAGGCACGCCGCTTCCGATTTGTGGGCAGGGCCATGCCTACGGAGAGGCATGCCATGCAGATGGCTGCCCGTGAGGCGATAGCTCGTCTCAGGGATGCTCTTCCTTCAATGAAGACTCGTCACTACCGCTACCTCCCATGCCACGTGCCTTACACATGTCATTATACGTTCGCTTGCGCAAGGGGAGAGCGTGATGAGGCAAACGAATCGTTGGTTGAGTACCTCAAGGCTCTTGAGGCAGCTTTTGATAACCTCGTGGACGACTTGGTGGTTTCTCGTATGGACCTAGTTCAGAGCGGTTCCGCCAATAGGAGGGAACTCCTTCACACATCACCACCTCTGACATATGTCTCGTCCTCAGCATCCTACGCACATGCCATTTTAGCCACCGCTCGCCGCCTACCTACCACTGAGGAGTTTGACCAAGTCATTGCTCCTACTCCAATCAGAGCTGCACCACCTGCCGCGCCCGCACCAACTCCTCGAACAAGTATTCCATGCCTGGAGCCTATTAGTGAGGAGGAGGTTGAGTCTCCATCACCACTGGGTCTTACCCTCGGCAGGACGAAGGAAGTCTTCACCATGTCCGACTAAGTATGCCTGTCCGCCGCGCGATGTGTCCGCTTGTATGATATGTTTATATGTAAAATAGGTTGGTGAGAAGTAGTTTGTGTGCGCATCATGTAGGAACTCGGAGAAGTGCACTAGCCTAAATAACATGTCAGGAATGTGTACGCGCATCCTGAGTGATGTACTGTATAATTACGACTCGCATGTAAGATATGTACTAGCGGTCCTTTTCCATGCGCAATCAAGTATTTTATTGAAAAATCTTTGGAGTTCGTATATTTTTTGCATTTGCAAAATCATTTGTTTATTTTTGCCACTCAGTTTTTTTCTCATGAGTTCTGCAATAATACCCCACAGTGGAAAATGACCCATCCCTGGACTCGTTCCATGCCAAGTACGCTGGTGGAAAATTATGGTACCCAGACAAGTAACAATTTCACGCAGGGGCAGTCAAGTCAGCAGGGTAGTGAAACAGCATTTTCTCAAGTATGCCGCCTTTATGAGGAAATCCAGCAGCAGCACCAAGAAATGATGAACCATGTTATCAATATGGGAAATCACCGTGAACCACATCAGCAGCATTCAAAATTGTCTGAACTACAGAAGACACGTCCGCCAACATTTTCTCACACTGTCAGACCGCTTGAGGCCGATGATTGGCTTCGAGACATTGAAAGGAAATTAATTATTGCGCAATGCTCGGACCGTGAAAAGGTACTTTATGTACCGTACTACCTCACTGGAGCAGCTGCATCATGGTGGGAAAATTTCCTACACATGCACCCCAATGAAAATGATATCACATGGGAGGATTTTAAAGAAGGTTTTCGTGGGGCGCACATCCCTAGAAGCATTATGAAGATCAAGAAAAGGGAGTTTGATGACCTCAAGCAGAGAGGCATGACAGTGACTGAGTACAATAGCCAGTTTACTCAATCATCTCGTTATGCCAACGAAGAACGTATGACTGAAAATAAAAGGATGGAAAAATTCCTGGACTGTTTGGCACCAGCACTTAAATGCCAGCTGGTCGAGCACACTTTTCCTGATTTCAAGACTCTTGTGGACAAAGCTATTACCTTGGAAAATGAGCGCCGCAGCTTGGAGGATATTCGCAAGCGCAAAAGGGATAAGACTACACATACTCGCAACAACCGGAACAGGACTAATTTCCAAAAAAATGGGGCGAACAAATCCATGACCAATGACCAACGCCCGCACAAAAATTTTCATGCAAGGGACAAGGATTTTACGTATCACCCAGGCGTTACTTGCTACGCTTGTGGAGAAGAGGGACACTATGCCAAACAGTGCCCAAAACCAAGGAACTCAACCCCAAAGCTGAACAGCAGTGGAAACAATTCAACACCCAAGCGTAACAACTTCAACCCCAATAACAACCACAAGATAGTTCACCTGAACCATGTGACCAAGGAGCAATCACAGGATGCCCCAGATATTGTACTCGGTACGTTCCCTGTCAACACAATACCTGCCACGGTTTTGTTTGATTCTGGAGCTTCTCGTTCATTCATTTCAAAAAACTTTGCTTTGCAACATGATTTTTCGATGCTTCCCTTGGGAAAATCAATGACCATCAAGTCCTCCGGAAGTAAGCAAATAACTCAAAGTTACTGCCAAGGTGTGATTATTGAGATTGAAGGACTAAAGTTTCAGGAAAACCTCATAGTATTGGAAAATAAGGGACTGGATGTTATCCTAGGAATGGACTGGTTAACCACCAACAAAGGATTTATCGACTGCTTCAATCAGACAGTGATTCTTACTCACCATCACGGAAACACGATAAGAGTCGCAGCTCAAGAAAGACCAGTATCACGGCAACCAAAATTGAACAAGGTAGACACTTCAGAGTTAAGCAAAGTTCCAGTAGTATGTGAGTTCCCGGACGTATTTCCCGAAGAATTGCCAGGCATGCCACCAGACCGGGAAATAGAGTTCATTATTGAGCTATCACCTGGAACCACCCCCATTTACAAGAAACCATACAGAATGGCACCATCTGAATTGGTTGAACTAAAGAAGCAAATAAAAGAATTAATGGACAAAGGATTTATATGGGCCAGCTCATCATCTTGGGGTTCACCAGTATTATTTGCCAAGAAAAAGGATGGGACACTGAGATTGTGTATAGACTATCGAGCACTCAACATGGTCCCCATCAAAAACAAATATCCGATGCCACGGATAAATGATTTATTTGACTAGCTCGCACAAGCCAAGGTTTTCTCAAAAATTGAATTAAGGTCGGGATACCATCAATTAAAAGTACGGACAGAATATATCCCTAAGACAACATTCACCTCCAGATAAGGATTATATGAATTTACAGTAATGCCGTTTGGACTGACAAACTCCCCCGCATATTTTGTCCACCTCATGAACAAAGTGTTTATGAAATTCATGGACAAATTTGTCGTGGTGTTTATTGATGATATCCTGGTATAATCTAAGACACCAGAAGAACACGCTGAATATCTCCGAATTGTACTGGGAGAATTAAGGAAACATCAACTTTACGCCAAATTCAGCAAATGTGAATTTTGGTTAAGACAGGTTGGTTTTCTAGGCCATGTTTCGACATAAGAAGGTGTTGCCGTGGACCCAGAAAAAGTCAAGGCCATACTTGGTTGGAAACCACCAGCCAACGTAACAGATGTACGAAGTTTCCTCGGATTGGCTGGATATTACCGAAGGTTTATTAAGGGGTTTTCCACCATAGCAAAACCAATGACACAGTTACTCAAGAAGGATAAGAAATTTGTGTGGACTGAAGCTTGTGAGAAAAGCTTCCAGGAACTCAAAAGGAAATTAACAACAGCCCCAGTATTGGTTGTACCAGACATACACAAAAGTTTTGAAGTATATTGTGACGCATCCCGGAAGGGCCTCGGATGCGTACTGATGCAAGAAGGCAAGGTGGTCGCATACGCTTCCAGGCAACTACGAAAGCATGAAGAAAATTATCCTACTCACGACTTAGAATTGGCAGCAGTCATCCATGCACTCAAGGAGTGGAGGCACTTTTTGCTTGGGAATTGTTGTGATATATATACGGACCATAAAAGCCTCAAATATATTTTCATGCAACCAGAACTCAATTTACAACAACGACGCTGGTTGGAATTAGTGAAAGGTTACGATGTTGGCATTCACTATCATCCAGGAAAGGCGAATGTAGTGGCAGATGCTCTCAGTCGTAACCCCAGCTCGGAAAACGGCAGTCTACAAAACTTAAGACCCGAGTTTCAGCAGGAGTTCACCAAACTCAACTTAATGATGGTCACCGAAGGCGATGTGTCAAAATTGGAAATACAGCCTACCCTAACGGAACAGATTAAGAAGGCTCGACATGGACACCCCAGCATCGAAGGCATAAAAAGAAAAGTGCGTCTGGGCAAGGCCTCGGAATTCTTCATAGACGATGAGGGAATATTATGGTTCAGAGACAGGCTTTGCGTACCCAATATAAAAGACCTCAAATAGCAAATTCTAGCAGAAGGCCACACCGCTCCATATTCAATTCACCCTGGAGGGACCAAAATGTACAAGGACATTCAGGAAAGATTTTGGTGGCACGGTATGAAGAGGGATATAGCGACATTCATTGCATGGTGTGATTCATGTCAACGCATTAAAGCCGAGCACCAAAAACCAGCAGGACTATTACAGCCAAACAAAATACCTAAGTGGAAATGGGACGATATTGGGATGGACTTTATTGTCGGACTACCTCGGTCACAACACGGAAATGATGCCATATGGGTCATCACAGACAGATTAACTTAGGTGGCAAACTTCATCCCAGTCAAGACAACCCACACCACCAAGAACCTTTCCAAACTTTACATCTCACGTATAGTTTGCCTGCATGGAGTTCCGAAGACTATAATATCCGACAGAGGCACTCAATTCGTCTCTAAATTTTGGGATCATTTACAGTAGGCTCTGGGAACGCAACTAGTGTTCAGTACAGCATACCACCCCCAGATTGGAGGACAAACTGAACGTGTAAATCAAATTCTAGAAGACATGCTGAGGGCATGTGTTCTCACCTATGGGACCAGTTGGGAAGCAAGCTTGCCGTATGCCGAGTTCGCATACAACAATAGTTACCAAGCCAGTCTGAAAATGGCACCTTTCTAAGCCTTGTACGAACAAAGATGCCGTACCCCATTAAATTGGTCAGAAATAGGAGACAGTCGTATCTTCGGCCCACACATGCTCAATGAAGCTGAGGAGAAGGTAAGACTAATAAGGGACCGACTCAAGACAGCCCAGAGCCGACAAAAGAGTTATTACGATCAAAAACATCGTTAAGTCAGCTTTGGACCTGGTGAAAATGTGTATCTACGTGTATCTCCTATGAGGGGCCTGCAACGATTCAAGGTCAAAGGAAAGCTAGCACCACGGTTTATTGGACCCTTCTGTATAGTTGCACGGAGAGGCACAGTAGCCTACCAACTAGACCTACCCAAGGAGCTATCAGACGTCCACAACGTGTTCCACATCTCACAGTTGAGGAAATGTGTAAGCAACCCGGAGAAGCATGTATCGCATGAAAACATTGATGTGCAACCAGACCTCACCTATAGGGAACGCCCGATAAAAATATTGGAGGAATCTAAAAGAAGGACCCGTCAGAAGACAATTAAGTTTCTTAAGGTTCAGTGGAGCAATCACACCGAGGATGAGGCAACATGGGAGAGAGAGGATTTTCTTCGGAAAGTATACCCACACCTATTTGAGGATCAGCTGAAATCTCGAGGACGAGATTTTTCCTAAGGGGGTAGGTGTTGTAACACTACAAATTTTTTGGATTTGTTTTCATCAAATTCTTTGGTCTTTTGGAAGGAGGATATTTGAATCTTTCTTAAAACCCCTCCTTCTCAAATCTTTTATGACAAAAGATTTTTGTGTCCTTCTCAACCTTGAACTTTGGTCTTGAGAGTTTTTACCTTGTGTTGGCTCAACACAAATTATTTTCAAAAGGTTTTGACAATTTTTCTTTTATGTAAAGTCTTCCTATAAAACCTTGGGCTTATTCTCTCCCATTCAAACTTGTCTTTTGCCACGACACCCAATGAAGATCTTTCTTCTCAAAACCTTCATTCCCACCTTTGACAAGTCTAACATCAATTCCAGTAGGTTTCAACCTCATTTAGATTTTTCTTCTAATTATTTTCCCCCAAAAACATTTTCTGTCATTTAATTTGAGCCTTGGTGATTTACAAAGGAACTACTAGTTTCCTTTTGAGTTTTGATTCCAAAAAACTCCCCTGACTAGTCCTTAGTACCCTCAACCTAGATCCATCAAGATCTGCTGGTCCATAGTTCAAAATTTTCAAATTTTTCTTGCTGCAAGTTTGGACCAGATTTGCCATTTTTGGTGAAATTTATACTTTCTCTCCTCCTAAAAATCTGTGGAAATTCAAGCAGCCTATAGATGCATCAAGAGACCACCTCACCAAAGATCAGCTCAAGAAAAATTCGGCAAGTACATGAATCATTTCATCAAACAGTTGGTGTGCACTGTTTCTATCGAAATTCAGAAAAGTTCACTGAAGATTCAGTCGAGAGTGCTGTTCCCGTCAGACACTGCATCAATCTCGCCAGTGTTTGCATTGGCGCCTTGCTGTACTGCTCCTCTCCCTTATCCAGAGTGCCGCACTCTCGCTTGGCCGGTTGCGAGCATCGGTGGCATCGTGGCCTGCCTGCGCCGGCGTCTTCCGCGGCGGCAGAGCCACCCGTGGCGGCCAACAGGGGCCACCCTGCAAAACAGCGTCGTTCGGCATCGCCCAAGCCACCAGAGAGCTCCGCGTGGCCGTTCCCTCCCCTATGCGCGCTGCAGCACCATCGCCGTGGCCTGAGAGGCGCAGAGCGCGCTCTCTACCACCGACATGCCCGCATGGCCGTTCCGTTGAGAGAGTGCGGAAAACGCCCAAGTCTTGCTAAGCTCAGCATCAGGATGGAACCAGTGGACCATCACGTCGATGCCCACGCACTTAAGCGACCTGTTCGGCCACGGCCTTGCTGTAATCACTCGCCGGACTTATCCCGTTGCGGCAACCGCCTCGGGCCGGCTATAAATAGCGGCCCCAAGCTCGCATTCGACCCTACACCTCTCCACCATCTCACCAGACCTCGCCCAGCCACTGGAAGGACCTCGAGGAGTCCTTCTTCCCCAACTCTGGCCGCCCCGATCCGCTTCGGGCTCCGGCAGCTCTCTCTCTCTGGTGAGAGCTACTCCACCTCCCTAGTCGTGCCAGTAGTCTCCTGACGCACCTAGACACCTAACCCCCACTTCAATTTGATCTCTGTAGCTCTCCCCGGGGAGATCCACCACCACCCGAACCGCCGTCCGCCGGAGAGAAGGTCGCCGTCGACGTGGTGCTCGCCGAGTTCCAACTCCACCACCTACAGGCGCGGAAGAGCACCGTGAGTCTGTAGGTACCTCTCCCTTCCCCTACCTCTCCATGGATCGGCGCCGGCGCACTCTGTTTTCCGTTCAAAAATTTGAACCTGACAGGTGGGACCCCCTCGTCAGCCTCTCTGTTTTATTCGAACCGTTTTTCTGGAAAACGCCTTCGGGCAAAATGCACTTTCCCTTTCAGCAGGCGTACTTCTTATTGAAACGTTTTCTATTTTTATAATCAAGCCCCTGGAAACTTTCTATTTCATTACAGACAAGTCCCTGGACAAAAACCTTAATAACTTTTAAACAAAAGATGATTTTGAGTTGATTCTTTTTATGTCCTCTTTATTTTTCTGTCTAGTTTTTTATCACTTTTATTTTAAAAATATTTGAGACAAATTTTATGCGCGCATGGTATTTATGTTAGTATCCATTTTATTTTATCCGTAGATACCGAAGGAGGTGACGGAGCCGCAAACTTCACCGAGTTAGACTCCGACTACTCCGAACGAGGCAAGCATGTTTGAACCTTTGATATGATGAGTGATTTGCATGTTTGCTTGAGTAGTGTTTCTCATGGCATGTTTATATAAGCATTTTGTGGGTGTTATATTTCATGCAAGAGAAGCTCCGTGTGAGTTTCGAAAGTTGATGGTGAGCCAACCTGATCATGTGGTGACATGATAGGTTGTAAGCTGGTATTGTTGAAGCATGCCAGTCAACCGTTTAACTCTAGTGTTAACGTGGATCAAGTCAGGATCCCGTTCGTCTCCTTTTTGGTACTGTCACATGTCTTCTGCAAAGAATACGGTTTAGTTAGTTGCAAACCTCTTTCCTTGTACACACCAAATAGAGGGGCCGGGATGAGGGTTCCATGGCCCTGGATTAAAGCCCGTCATCCGGTCAGGGGGCATGGGTGTTTCCGGTTAGGACCGAGAGGGGGGCACCCCTTAGAGCGTGCGGTATAAATTTAATCCCATGCTATTCGAGGTTGTAGCCTTCCCGTCTTAAAGTTTTTCGTGAACGTTGCCTAGGGTGATTCCGGGCAGCGGGATGTGGAATGGGTGTGTACTGGTTAGTTGTGTTTCTGCTAAAATACCGTAAACGGAACTAGTCCTTTGTGACACTGGAATCCGTTGGCTGTGATTAAAGAGTACAAACTTTGCAGAGCTAAAACCATTCGAATAACCATATCTATGGTCAAGCGTCAGTCTCTGTGTCAGTCTCTAGTGTTTTAATATGACTCTCAGAGTGGTAGACCGGACGAATGTTATTCCGGTAAACAAACAAACCAGTTATTCTGTACTAAATGTTTCCTTGAGATGATTTACTTTCAAGATACTACTTGGTTTCAAATGATCATATAAGCCCTTTATGTGATGTCGCTCAGACGTCCGACTGTGGCATCGTTGTTATTTACTTTTGATATAAGCCCTTTATGTGATGTCGCTCAGACGTCCGATTGTGGCATTCTCGTTATTTACTTTTGATATAAGCCCTTTATGTGATGTCGCTTAGACGTCCGACTGTGGCATCATTGTTATTTACTTTTGATATAGCCCTTTATGTGATGTCGCTCA
>LR738712.1:485403154-485491857 GCA_902687465.1 Secale cereale
TCCGACTGTGGCATTCTCGTCATTTATTTTTTATATAAGCCCTTTATGTGATGTCGCTCAGACGTCCGACTGTGGCATCGTTGTTATTTACTTTTGATATAAGCCCTTTATGTGATGTCGCTCAGACGTGCGACTGTGGCATCGTTGTTATTTATTCTTGATATAAGCCCTTTATGTGATGTCGCTCAGACGTCCGACTTTGGCATATTTATTTGTTTTTCCTTTCGAGGCGTCGTGTCAGACACTCGATCAGTATTCTTTTATTTTCCTTGGGATTTCGGGAGGACTACCGCCTAACTTCCTTTTATTTAACATGTAGCACAAATTTTTATTCTCTGAGTACATGTTGCTAGTCCGCTCATAAGCATCATGTTTGCATTCTTTATATCTTATGTCCGAAATGTCTTCTGAGTACATTCAAAGTACTCACCTGGCTTGTTGATTTGGCCAGATGTTGACGAAGGCGATCTCATGGACGCAGAGTTCGATAGCGAGTCCGACGCCTAGAGGAGTCCCAGTCAGTCTCTTGCGATCCTGGAGTTGATCATTGTATTATAAACACTTCCTCTACCCCAAATAAATTCATCGAGTCTCACTCCGACACTCGATGAACTGTAAGATATTGGAGTCGTGTTACCCACTACACTGTGACATATCCACCACCACTTTTATTACGAGTCAGTAGTTATGCCACCCTACCCTTGTGTCGTATCCGCCTTTATGTATAATATCGGCATGCTTGTAATAAATTGTTGAGCAGCCCCCGCTCAACCTTGTATAATATTCAGTACTCTGGAATTCTGTATCAAGGATTTGTCTACCAGTAAGAAGGATTCTTCTATGCTGGTCCGATAAAAAGGTCGGTTTCTCAGTAAATATTTTATTGGAAAACCGGTCCTGACAGGAACCATAGCAATGTCCGAGGTATAGATATAGATATAGTTGCTTCTCAGAATGATAGTAATGTTGTGGCAACAACATCTGGATCGCCTTTCACCATCATTGGATAGTGTTGTACAAGGAAGAGCGAGTTTTCTCCAAGACTATAAATACGGAACCAGGCAGAAGGTGTGGGCGCTAGGACACTAGTGTCCATCCCGAATACCCTGCAACGGATGTTAGAATAGGTCTGGGGAGTGCGACCATGGGAGACAACACCTGCTTCCTTAGTATCATCATCAGTGCCCTGTATACAGACAAGAAGAGGTGATCCATCGGAATAAGTTGCCAGGCGCCACTGTGTATGTAGGTCCTTCTCGTCCTCATGCTCGTGGTCATCACCATCGTCATCTCCCCCTTGGTTATAATTTTTTTCAAGTATAGGTAGTGGAATGTTCACAGGACCTTGGAAACACAAGAAGGTTAATTAGTATGGGGATACTAACTAGCATGCATGTGGATGAAACAATTCTAATTGCGGTGGAAGGAAAACGTACCGAAACAATAAGGGTTCCATGCAAAAACAGTGCCATGAGTTGTGGCAGCAGACACAAAATGCTTGTATCGAATTGCATCACTGTACTCATCCGTGTACAGAAATTGATTTTTGAGCAATATCTATCGATCCGTGGAAGTAAGGACAGCAACAAGCTTGTCGAAGATAGCAACAACATCATACTTCTATCCCAAGAGCGATTGTGAACTCGACAAATTACTATCTTCCGTAGATGACAGTCATCATTATCGTATCTGAACGCACGTAGATCATCTGTGTGCTGAACCTCAGGGCAGTCTGAGATTTTTGGAAGTGGAACCCGGTGATGAGTGTACACATTCACAAGTTTCCACTCGCAATTTTACACAATATAAGCAACCCAATCTCCATTTGCGCCTGCTCAAGCCTTACCCTTAAGCGATGGCATCTTAACATCACATGTATCATTATGAAGCAGCATCAACTTGCACAAGGCAAGGCTTCCATCATCCTCGCGACAGTGAGTAGGGTCATGGTGAAGAAGATAAAGGAGATCAAACCGCTCCTGAACCCTTGGGTTCTTTGTAATGATCCTATTTGTTGAGTCGATAATGGTCTTGAATGAACCTACCATGCTAGCTTAGGTGATGACGTCACACCGATCAATGAATTCCTCCATCACGACATATTTTAGATTGGGGCAAGAATAACGGGGTCATTTCCGGCCTCTTCCCTCCATGGAGAATACGATCGAACAATGGCAGAAGGAAGGGTGAAGGCAAATGGAGGGAGGAAGAGCATGCGACATCAGTTCCATATCCAGAGGGAAAGATGAATAGGCGGTGGACGGTTGCCACGGTACAGGAAGAGGCGCCCCGGCCTACATAGACGTCCATTCGGAAATTGTACAAATGGAGTCACCGCAGTCTCACTGACATGTTGGAACGGGACCACATGTTAACAAAACTTGGTGTGAAATTTCTCGTGCAAAATGCGATATGGTCGTGTTGGCCCGGGGTGTCGCATTATTTCTCGACTTTATTTTTTTAATGGCGTGCCATTCAGTTTTGAAGCACCACTAATTGGTACTGTTTGCAGAGAAAATATTAAACTACTCTACCACAGTACCACTACTCCACCTTGTACTAGTATCAAAAAAGATATACATGCTGGAGCTTCAGCGCTTGCTTGCTAAGCGCTACCCAGTTGCTTCTCACACTATCACCCTCTCTCCATATCTAAAAAGGACAGCGGCGGTCCCTCTCTCTCCTTCCTCACCGGTGGTCACAGATCCGCCAGGATCCCGTTCGTCGGGGAAGAAAGGACGTGAAGCGTTGACGCACTCGTCGTCGGCGAGCGAACGACAAGGCCGTCCTCTCAAACATAGCGCCCGCGCGGGATGGCCTCCATCCCCAAGTTCGTTGCCGTAGTGTGTGCGGAGGACGCCGACCACGGGCGAAGACACTTCTCGCCGACCCTCAGGTATGCTACCTCTTTTCGAACCATACCCTCGTTCTATTGCCCCCGTCTGCCACGTCGCTGCTTGTGGATCTTTTTCCACTCCACCATCTCCGCAATTTGCTATCATCCGCTCTACTGGTCACGCACACGAAAACCTTAATTTGCACTATTAAAGGAAACCTTAATTCATGCAGAGTAATCCATGCCTGGGTTGAATAAGGAAAGGAAGGGAGAAAGTACTGTCGGAAAGACTAGGTATCGAACCCACATCTAGGTTGAAAATGGGAAAATCAGTAGGTAAGGAATGAGTTTCGTGTGTCTTATTTTTTTGACATGGTCATGTCTCTTGGTTGAAAAAGGGTAGAAAGGAATGACAATGCAATAGAGAATGACCAGGTCGATCGGTTTGTTTTCCTCGCGTAGGAAAAAGGGTGCCAAAGAGAACAAAAATGGGACGTAATCCACATATGTTGCCTGGATATTTGTTGCTCTGGGCAACCATCCCTCCCTCACCACTCTATGCGCCTGTGGAGGTACATATTGATTGTGGATGTATTAAAGATTTTTCAGCTAAGGCATTCTGATGATGTTGCATATCCACTATACCAACGATGGAACTTGTTACTACCTTCAGATTTTTGCACTGCTAATGCTTATAGATTACATACCTCACTTTCATGAGATAAGTCATTTTTTTGTACAGTGTCACCAGAACGCCACGCCGCTGATGTCATTTTATTTTGGTTAAACTGCACAAAAAATTTTGAACAGAAGATGAAAGGTCAAGAGTGGGCACCTCCTCCTCCGGCTGTTTTTCTTTGATTCAGTTGATCAAGTTTTATGTTTAATCGACTATCAAGATTGGGATAGCCATTTTCATGTCCTCTCGAGTTCGAAATGACATATACCTTCAAGGTACATGGTTAGCAAAAAAATTATACTATCATTAGTTCATAATGCTAGTTACCTTCAGACTTTTGTATTTGGTTTAATGTTGTTGCACAGTTAGTATACCAACGCTGAAACATGTTACCTTTACATTTTGTATTGTTAATGCTTATAGAAATCTTCTAGTGCTAGCTTATGGAGATCAGTTCAGTAAAACCATTATACTGTACCCCGTAATAAAAAACTACTCCACTGGATTAGTGTATATTAGTACTATTTGAATGGTGTTGCATTATCATATGGACATATATAAGGTGTGGCAAGCTTTCCCAGATATGTGCTCAAGTAAACTTTAAATTGAATTGCGAATCGTCTTATATTAAGGAACAAATGGTGTAAAGTTCACTCAAATACTGCCAGTAAAGATAGTCACACCTTTGTTAAAATTAATGTTCAGTATGTTATCAGAGGAGGTCTGCACGTTTGTCTCTAATGCCTATTGATTACATACCTGACATCATGATGTAATGGTAAGTCATTTCTTTTTGTATAGTGTCACTGAATTGTCAAGGGGGTGATGGCATTTTATTTTAGTTGAACTGCACAAAATATGCTTAAAAGAAGAGGAAAGGTTAGGAATGGTTCATTTTTTCAGAAAATACTATGTATGCCCTCCTATCAGCAGTGTTATTGCCTTATTTATTCGTTCATACAGGTGGTTAAAAAGAGTCTTGCTACCTTTTCCCATTAAGAAATTGGAATGCTTATATTTGTGAGTCTATGCTTCAACTAGTGTCAGTTCTATATTGATCACACTTTCAATATCTGCGAAAACAGGGATGCTCGATTTTAGTGAACTGCACAAAAAGTCCAAATGGTTCAACATTATGAGCATGTTTTCTTCCAAACTGGTATGTCCAATTGGTGGCACTATGAGCTATTCATTACGAAGGTACATGATTTGCTACTATCTTGCTACTCTTTTTGTATTGTCATTAGATAGTAATATTGGTGGTTTGCATGTGAATTTATTGGCAGGGTGGACCTACATTGGAGGTGCGGGACATGACTCACTGATTGGATGCTCAATTTCGGTTGTATCGATTTCACCTCTTCCATCACTGCGAACACGGATATCCTTGGTCTGATGAAGAATAGGCGCTATATTTCTGCTCTATACCAGCAAATCAATTTAGTACGAAATTGTCTAGGGCAAAACATGACAGTATCAAATTGTCAAGTGCAAAACATGACAAATGCTAAGCAAAAACGACTAGCAGAGGCATGTTTCAACCGAAAATATAAGGTGGGGTATATGTTAACTATCTGGTTGATATTTGTGCAAACAAATGTCTGCCCATTGCTATTTGGCGAACAAACAAAGTGAGTTCAATTTTTGTGGAACTGCATAAGAGAATAGTATAGTCATTGCATGCAGTGCCATTTGAAAATAGACACAGAAAGATTGGATAGTCACTTCATGGACTGCACAAAAGTAGTATTGTACTATTTATTGGCCAACACTAGGTGCTTCATTGCTTTGTCCTGATTGTCCAATGGGCATCATTTTTCCAACATTAAATTTGTAGTCCGGAAATAGTCTAGTCGTGTGATCGACAGATGACCAACTCATATTTCAGTGGATGTTCCTCCATCATGTGTGGTTTATTCTTATGGTTCCATCTGTTGGTGAAACCACTTATGTTTGCAAGTGGAAATGTAAACTTCACGATCAGATTTGTCTTTCACTTTGTACGGAATGTTGGCCCAGAGAAAGATCCATGTCAGTAGCAAGAACAAATGTTTTTTCTTGATCTTTGCTTTAGGAGCTACATATTGTATATGATCTGTGAATCATTGAGATGCATTAACATGTTGATCTTATGGATGGGAACGGTACTAGTTGGTTGTGAATTTGGGCTATTAGTGGGAACATAATACAAAGCCAGGCCTGTGAGTCTCGCATGAACATTTCGAACGGATCGGCTCTTTTAGTGTGCATAGCATGATCCTTATTTCTGTGTGCTCGGTGTTTACAAGTTACTAGAAGTTCCTTATTTATGTTCTCTCAGTGTTTACAAGTTACTGATCGATCACTAGCTAGCCTACTAATACGCTCCAAGCAGTTTTAGTTGTGACGCAAGATCCAAAGGTGGCAGTTTTTTGAATAAAAATGCCTACCTCTGAAGGAACTGACAAGCTATTATGAAGAAAATGCCATGAATCTGAAGATACTGCCAGCAAAAACGTTCGCAAATGCCTTATCTCCTAGTAAACATTCATCAGGTAATGTGATCCTACACGCACACTATCCGACCTCCTCGATCCTACACGAATAAATAGCGGATCACGCATATACTACCTCCTTTCCAGTTTGCAGGGCTCAATTCAAACATCTCGCCAACCAAGGTAGATGATGAGTGGTGGATTAATTTTTGACAAGGAGGGAGTTCCTCATCTGTATGATTTGAGTGCACTCGTTTGACCGTCATGCCGATGTGCGACCCAGCACGGACGGGATGCACCACTGACGGGACGGGATGACACAGTCATAATTTCAGTTTTTTCAATTTTGCATGGTAAGCTGGCGCGCTAAGCCATGCCTACTTATGCATTGAATTGTGATAACCGTCCCATTTCCCGCGACATGCTGCTTCACCTACCTTCCGCCTATAATTTCCGGTTCCCAGCCTTCTCCGGTAGCACCTTCACCCAACTCGCCCTATTGGCTCCCCACAGAACCCCCACCAGCCCGATGTCGCTCACCAATTGCCCTCACTGTCGCAACATCCATCATGCTCCCGGCCATCTTCAATAGGCAACGCCAGAGGCGCTCACTGTTGGAGCTAGTGTTTGGTTATTCATCGGAAGGAAGACGGGGGGAGGAGGCATTCTATCGGTCTTTAGATGGCCATGCAGAGTACGAGGACTTGTTGGAGCGCAACCGCCTGGTGGAGGAGCAGCATATCACCGATTTGCGCCACCAGCGGGGCATGGAGCAGCAGCGCACCGTCGCTCTGAGTCGCAAGGAGAGCGCCCGCAACTGGGCCGACTACGTGGAGGCGGGTGCCCGACAAATAGCACTAGAGGATGTCGGGCACGCATGCGTGCGTGACGCCGAATTTTACTACCAGCTCGTCAAGTGGGTTTCCCGCTTAGAAGCCGAAGCCTCGGTGGAGCACACCGGCATGGAAAGGTCGAACGCGCACGAGAAACACTCCCTACGCACCTCCGGTATGTCCAAGGCGAGGAGGAGGACGTCGGTGCCGGCATTTAGCGTGTACTGCAGATGGCCGCCATCATCATCTAGTTAGCTAGGAGTAAGTTAGTACTTGTACACTAGAGTATTAGTGGGAGTAAATAGTTAACTTGGCTATGATGGTTGTCAAAGTGGAAGTTCAGTACTCTATATCTAATCAGACCTGTTTATTTGCTCTCAATGTTGAACTTTCCATGTGAACGTATGGAATGAGCTGTTATTTTTTAAATGGGTTGTATCTGTCCGCCACGGGTTTAGAGGCTAACTTGTGGGCCTACTAGGTTGACGCGTACACAATCAGGAGATGATTGTATGTGGAGAGGATGACAGCAGGGACCCACCTGGGTCATGGCAGTACACAAGCAAGTGCCTCCTTATTTCAAGCCAAAAAAAATTGGTTCCTCCTAATGGAATTTTGACATCTGGGCCCCATGCCATTGTCAACGTAGTCAATAAACAAGATAATTGCACAACGAGCTGCTGAAACCAGGGACCCAGCAGCTTGCCCAGTTATTTTTGTTTTTGAGACAGAAGCAGGGTGTCAACTGGGCTGTGCGGGGCACTCTGGCCTGTCTAGCCAGCCTTTTCTTTTACGTTTACCACAATACCAGCCTAGTAGATTTTTCTTTCTGAAAATGGCTAGCCCAGTTTTTTTGTTCTTTTGCAAAATACCCAACCGAGCCCTACTTGCTTTGTCAGCCCTGCTGGGCTGCAAATCTTTCAAGACGAGGAGAGCTTCATTCGGCTTGCCTAGAAAATGGGCTATCACTAATGAGAAATGGGCTGTACATTTTTAAAACACATCAAACCGGCAATTAGTTTCAAATTTCTTTTTTTTCATTTCGAGATTTTATATTCCATTGATTTTTATGCGTGGACAATTATTTGGATTTATATTGATATGAATTTATTTTTCAAATTAGTTTGAATGTGACTCGAAATTTCGGGATTAAACACAGTTCCGACCGCACTGAAATATGCAAAATTGTGTATAATGTTTTAACCGTGGCCACAATATGGGCTGTAATGCTAACAAGCAGAATATGGGCTCCAAAAAATCCTTAAAAATAGCAAATGGGCTGTAAATTATTAGAAAAAATGGCAGATGGGATGTATGATGTTTTCCATAGAATTGGGGCCGACTTGTGCGCCTACTATAGGTTGACGCGTACGCTTTCCTAAAAAAAGGTTGACGCGCACGCAACGCTGTATCAACTTGGTCAACACACGAGAGAAGTGACTGTTGGATGTCCATCCAATGGCCGTCGTGCTTCTTCAATCTCTGTTCTTCCTGCTCCAGCCACTCAAACAAGCGATGGCGGTACTGCCTGCTCCCTCCTCACGCGGCCGGCTGTGCTGCCGTGCAGGCCTCATCGCCCCACCGTACTCCCATCGCTGGCCTAGCCATCCCTCTACTCACCTAGACCTCCTGTTATTCTCTGGCATTGACAGCCTCACACTACAGCCAAAGCTGTAAACCTACGTACTACCCTCCGCGTGGGAAACAACTGTCGAGTCTTCCCCGCCTCCTGGTCATTCCCTTCCTAGTCCTCCTCATCGTCCACCGCCCTGCTGCTCTCTACACGGCATGGTCAACGTGTTCAATGAATGACATCCATCATAAGAGGACTGTACGTGGAGAGGCTGACAGTTGGGTCCATGGAGGCACACAAGGAAGTGCCTCCTTATTAAGCGCAAAATAATGATTCCTCCACCTGACAGCAGGGACCCACTGGAAGGGCCTCTGTATTTCGCAAAAAAATGTTCGTCGCTCTGACAGCTTGAACACACCAGTTATATCTTCGCACGTAAGGAACTGCCTCCTTATTATGCACAAAAAAATGAATACTGCCCCTGCTATTTGGGACCCACCGTAGTTGGAGGCCGACTTCTGGGCCTACTAAGTTGATGCGGATGGAGGGCTTTGTTAACTTAGTCAATATGAACGATTCTAGCTTTAGTGACCATACGATGTCCATCCAATGGCCATAGTGCTTCTTCAACCTCTGGCCTTCTTGGTCCAGCCGCCCAAACCAATGTCGGTCGTGATGCCTCCTCCTGCCTCCCATGGTCGGCTCTGCTGCTGCGTAGGCCTCACCGCCCCACCCTACTCCCACACTAGCCTGGCCATTCCTGTACTCACCCAGATATGCTTTTATTCTCTGGCGATGGCAGCCTCACATTGCAGCCCAACCAGTAAACCCTCGTACACCCCTCTGCGCGGGAAACAACTGTCGAGTCTTCCACGGCTCCTAGTCATTCCCTTCCTAGGCCTAGCCGTCGTCCACCGCCTTGGTGCTCTCGGCACGGCATGGTCAACATGGTCAAGGAACGACTTACATCGAAAGACGACTGTATGTGGAGAGGATGACAGTTGGGTCCATAGCCGCAACAAGGAAGTACCTCCTTATTTTGCGCAAAATAATGATTCCTCCACTTGACAGCAGGGACCTACCGGAAGGGCTCTATATTTTGGCTTAGTTGTATTTTGCGGAAAAAATGAATTCCCCCTCACAGCTGGGACCCACCAGCTATATCTTCGGACGCAAGGAAAGTGTCTCCATATTAGGCGCGGAAAAAAATGAATGCCCCCCAGACAGCTCGGACCCACCATCAATAACTTCGCACGCAAGGAAGTGCCTCCATATCCTCCCTGATAGCCGGGACCCATCTTGTCGAAGCATACGTAGCGTTGTCATTCTGGCCTAGAACATGTACGTACATGCTGGTCGATCGTTCTCTCTGCAACAATGAACCGTGGCCGAGCAAGCAGCGGCCCATTTGGTAGTAGAGCCCCCGACATAGCAGTTCAGGCAGTCCCTTCAAAACCGTGTACATGTACGAACAACCACAGTGAAGGAAATATACCCTATAGGCAATAATAAAGTTTTTATTTATATTTCCTTACATATCATGATAAATTTATTTTATTCATGCTAGATTTGTATTAACCGAAAAATTGATAGATGTGTGAATACACAGACAAAACAGAGTGTCCCTAGTATGGCTCTACTTGACTAGCTCGTTAATCAAAGATGGTTAAGTTTCCTAACCATAGACATGTGTTGTCATTTGATCAATGGGATCACATCATTAGGAGAATGATGTGATGGACAAGACCCATCCGTTAGCTTAGCACAACGATCGTTTAGTTTTATTGCTATTGCTTTCTTCATGACTTATACATGTTCCGCTGACTATGAGATTATGCAACTCCCGAATACCGGAGGAACACATTGTGTGCTATCAAACATCACAACGTAACTGGGTGATTATAAAGATGCTCTACACATGTTTCCGAAAGTGTTTGTGGTATTAGCATAGATCAAGATTAAGATTTGTCACTCCGAGTGTCGGCGAGGTATCTCTGGGCCCTCTCGGTAATACACATCATAATAAGCCTTCCAAGCAAATGACTAATTAGTTAGTCACAAGATGATGTATTACGAAACAAGTGAAAAGACTTGCCGGTAACGAGATTGAACTAGGTATGATAATACCGACATTCAAATCTTGGGCAAGTAACATAATGATGACAAAGGGAACAACGTATGTTGTTATGTGATTTGACCGATAAAGATCTTTGTAGAATATGCAGGAGCCAACATGAGCATCCAGGTTCCGCTATTGGTTATTGACTGGAGAAGTTTCTCGGTCATGTCTACATAGTTCTCAAACCCGTAAGATCTGCATGCTTAATGTTTGATGATGATTTCTATTATGAATTATGTGTTTTTGTTGACCGAAGATTGTTCGGAGTCCCGGATGAGATCACGGACATGACGAGGAGTCTCAAAATGGTCGAGACATAAAGATTGATATATTGGAAGGTTATATTCGGACACCGAAAGGGTTCCGAAGTGCATCGGGTATTTTTCGGAGTACCGGGAGGTTACCGGAACCCCCCGGGGAGTCGATGGGCCTTAATGGGCCCTAGTGGAGAAAGAGGGCAGCAAACAAGGTGTGAGGCATGCCCCCCTAGGCCCAAACCGAATTGGTTTAGGGTTTGGGGGCGGGCCCCCTTTCCTTCCCCTCTCCTCCTCCTTCCTCCTTCTCCTAGTAGGAATAGGAAAGGGGGGGCAAACCTACTTGGAGTAGGATTGCCCCCCATTGGGCGCGCTCCTCTCCTAGGCCAGCCTCCTCCTCCCTCCCTTTCTTATATAGGTGGGGAGGGGGCACCCCGTAGGGACATCAAAGTTTCTCTTAGCCGTATGCGGTGCCCCCCTACATAGTTACCCACCTCGGTCATATTGTTGTAGTGCTTAGGCAAAGCCCTGTGCCAATAACTTCATCATAACCATCACCACGCTGTCGTGCTGACGAAACTCTCCCTCGTCCTCAATTGGATCAAGAGCTTGAGGGACGTCATTGAGCTGAACGTGTGCTGAACGCGGAGGTGTCGTGCGTTCAGTGCTTGGATCGGTTGGATTGCGAAGATGTTCGACTACATCAACCGCCTTACTAAACGCTTCCGCTTTTGATCTACGAGGGTACATGGACACACTCTCCCCATTCTTTGCTATGCTTGTCCTAGATAGATCTTGCGTGATCGTAGGAAAATTTTGAAATAATACGTTCCCCAACAATGGCATCATGAGCCAGGTCTATGCGTAGATGATATGCACGAGTAGAACACAAAGAGTTGTGGGTGATAATAGTCATACTGCTTACCATCATGTCATATTTAATTCGACGGTATTGTTGGATGAAGCGGCCCGAACCGACATTACATGACCGCGTGCATGAGACTGGTTCTACCGACGTACTTTGCACATAGGTGGCTGGCGGGTGTCAGTTTCTCCAACTTTAGTTGAATCGAGTGTGACTACGCCTAGTCCTTGCTGAAGGTTAAAACAACACACTTGACGAAAAACATTGTGGTTTTGCTGCGTAGGTAAGAACGGTTCTTACTAGAAGCCCATAGGAGCCACGTAAAACTTGCAACAACAAAGTAGAGGATGTCTGACTTGTTTTTGTAGGGCATTTTGTGATGTGATATGGTCAAGACGTGATGAGTTATACGTTATTGTGTGAGATGATCATGTTTTGTAAATTATCGGCAATCGGCACGAGCCTTATGGTTGTCTCTTTATTGTGTGAATTGTGAAAGCCCTGTAATTGTTTTACTTTATCACTATGAGTTAGCGATAGTAGTAGTAGCAATAGTTGGCGAGACTACCACGACGCTACGATGAAGATCATTGTATCAAGCCGGTGACGATGGAGATCATGACGATGCTTTGGATATGGAGATCAAAAGCACAAGATGATGATGGACATATCATGTCACATATTTTCATTGCATGTGATGTTTATCTTATTTTGCTTAGTACGACGGTACTATTATAAGATGATCCATTACAAAATTTCAAGGTACAAGTGTTCTCCATGAGTATGCATCGTTGCGGCAGTTTGTCATGCCAAGACACCACGTGATGATCGGGTGTGATAAGCTCTACGTTCACATACAACGGGTGTAAGACAGTTTTGCACATGCAGAATACTCGGGTTAAACTTGATGAGCCTAGCATGTATAGACATGGCATCGAAACACTGGAGACCGAAAGGTCGAGCGTGAATCATATAGTAGATATGATCAACATAAGATGTTCACCATTGAAAACTACTCCATCTCACGTGATGATCGGACATGGTTTAGTTGATTCGGATCACGTGATCATTTACATGACTAGATGGATGTCTATCTAAGTAGGAGTTCTTTAGTAATATGATTAATTGAACTTTAATTTATCATGAACTTAGTCCTGATAGATTTTGCATATCTATGTTGTTGTAGATCAATGGCCCGTGCTACCGTTCCTTTGAATTTTAATGCGTCCCTAGAGAAAGCTAAGTTGAAAGATGATGCTAGCAACTACACAGACTGGGTCCGCAACTTGAGGATTATCCTCATTGCTGCATTGAAGAATTATGTCCTGGAAGCACCGCTAGGTGAAAAGCCCGCTGTAGATGCAACACCGGACGTTATGAACGTCTGGCGGAGCAAAGCTGATGACTACTCGATAGTTCAGTGTGCCATGCTTTACGGCTTAGAATCGGGTCTTCGAAGACGTTTTGAACGTCATGGAGCATATGAGATGTTCCAAGAGTTGAAGTTAATATTTCAAGCAAATGCCTGAGTTAGGAGATATGAAGTCTCCAACAATTTCTATAGCTGCAAGATGGAGGAGAACAGTTCTATCAGTGAACACTTACTCAGAATGTCTGGGTACTGCAATCACATGACTCAACTTCGAGTCAAAGTTGATGAAGATAGTGTTACTGATAGAGTTCTTCAATAACTACCACCAAGCTATAAAGGCTTCGTGACAAACTATAATATGCAAGGCATGCAAAAGACAATTCCCGAGCTCTTCGCTATGCTCAAAGCTACGGAGGTAGAAATCAGAAAAGAGCATCAAGTGTTGATGGTTAACAATACCACTAGTTTCAAAAAAAAGGGCAAGGGAAAGAAGGGGAACTTCAAGAATAATAGCAAGCGAGTTGCTACTCCCACGAAGAAACCCAAGTCTGGAGCCAAGCCTGAAACTGTGTGCTTCTACTGCAAGGGACTGGACAAATGGAAGTGGAACTACCCCAAGTATTTGGCGGATAAGAAGGATGGCAAAGTTAACAAAGCTATATTTGATATACATGTTATTGATGTGTACCTTACTAATGCTCGTAGTAGCGCCTGGGTATTTGATACTTGTTCGGTTGCATTTATATGTAACTCAAAACAGGGGCTACGGATTAAACAAAGATTGGCTAAGGACGAGGTGACGATGCGTGTGAGAAATGGTTCCAAAGTCGATGTGATCACCGTCGGCACGCTACCTCTACATCTACCTTCAGGATTAGTTTTACACCTAAATAATTGTTATTTGGTGCCAGCGTTGAGCATGAACATTATATGTGAATCTTGTTTGTTGCGAGACAGTTATTCATTTAAATCATAGAATAATGGTAGTTCTGTTTATATGAGTAATATCTTTTATGGTCATGCACCCTTGATGAGTGGTCTATTTTTGTTGAATCTCGATCATAGTGATACACATATTCATAATGGTGAAGCCAAAAGATGCAAAGTTGATAATGATAGTGCAACTTATTTGTGGCACTGCCATTAAGGTCATATTGGTGTAAAGCGCATGAAGAATCTCCATGCTGATGGACTTTTGGAATCACTTGATTATGAATCACTTGGTGCTTGCGAACCATGCCTCATGGGCAAGATGACTAAAACTCCATTCTCCGGAACAATGGAGCGAGCAACTGACTTATTGGTAACCATACATACTAATGTATGCGGTCCAATGAGTGCTGAGGCTCGCGGCGGGTATCATTATTTTCTAACCTTCACAAATGATTTGAGTAGATATGGGTATATATACTTGATGAAACACAAGTCTGAAACAGTTGAAAAGTTCGAAGAATTTCAGAGTGAAGTAGAGAATCATCGTAACAAGAAAATTAAGTTTCTACGATCTGATCGCAGAGGCGAATATTTGAGTTATGAGTTTGGTCTTCATTTGAAACATTGTGGCATAGTTTCACAACTCACGCCACCTGGAACACCACAGCGTGATGGTGTGTCCGAACATCGTAACTGTACTTTATTAGATATGGTGCGATCTGTGATGTCTCTTACCGATTTACCACTATCATTTTGGGGTTATGCTTTACAGACAACTGCATTCATGTTAAATAGGGAACCATCTAAATCCGTTGAGACGACACCTTATGAACTGTGGTTTGGCAAGAAACCTAAGTTGTTGTTTCTTAAAGTTTGGGGCTGCGATGCTTATGTGAAAAAGCTTCAACACGATAAGCGTGAACCCAAGTCGGAGAAATTTGTCTTCATAGGATACCCAAAGGAAACTATTGGGTACACCTTCTATCATAGATCCGAAGGCAAGATATTTGTTGCTAAGAATGGATCCTTTCTAGAGAAGGAGTTTCTCTCGAAAGAAGTGAGTGGGAGGAAAGTAGAACTTGATGAGGTAATTATACCTTCTCCCGAACTGGAAAGTAATTCATCACAGAAATTAGTTCCAGTGATTCCTACACAAATTAGTGAGGAAGCTAATGATGATGATCATGAAACATCAGATCAAGTTACTACTAAACCTCATAGGTCAACTAGAGTATGTTCCGCGCCAGAGTGGTATGGTAACCTAGTTTTGGAAGTCATGTTACTAGACCATGAAGAACCTGCCAACTATGAGGAAGCGATGATGAGCCCAGATTCAGCAAAATGGCTTGAGGCCATGAAATCTGAGATGGTATCCATGTATGAGAACAAAGTGTGGACTTTGGTTGACTTGCCCAATGATCGGCAAGCAATTGAAAATAAATGGATCTTTAAGAGGAAGACTGACGCCGATGGTAATGTTATTTGTTGCGAAAGGTTTTCGACAAGTTTGAGGAGTTGACTACTACGAGACTTTCTCACCCGTAGTGATCCTTAAGTCTGTTGGAATCATGTTAGCAATTGCCGCGTTTATGATTATGAAATCTGGCAAATGGATGTCAAAACTGCATTCGTTAATGGATATCTCAAAAAATAGTTGTATATGATGCAACCAGAAGGTTTTGTAGATCCTAAAGGTGCTAACAAAGTGTGCAAGCTCTAGCGATCCATCTATGGACTGGTGCAAGCATCTCGGAGTTGGAATATACGCTTTGATGAGGTGATCAAATCATATGGTTTTATACAGACTTTTGGCGAAGCCTGTATCTACCAGAAAGTGAGTGGGAGCTCTATAGCATTTCTGATATTATATGTGGATGACATATTGTTGATTGGAAATGATGTAGAATTTCTGGATAGCATAAAAGGATACTTGAATAGAAAAAATTCAATGAAAGACCTCAGTGAAACGGCTTATATATTGGGCATCAAGATCTATAGAGATAGATCACGACACTTAATTTGACTTTCACAAAGCACATACCTTGATAAAGTTTTAAAGAAGTTCAAAAAGGATCAGTCAAAGAAAGGGTTCTTACCTGTGTTACAAGGTGTGAAGTTGAATAAGACTCAATGCCCGACCACAGCAGAAGATAGAGAGAAAATGAAAGTCATTCTCTATGCTTCAGCCATAGGTTCTATCATGTATGCAATGCTGTGTACCAGACCTGATGTGTGCCTTCCTATAAGTCTAGCAGGGAGGTAACAAAGTAATCCAGGAGTGGATCACTGGACAGCGGTTAAGAACATGCTGAAGTACCTGAAAAGGACAAAGGATATGTTTCTCATTTATGGAGGTGACAAAAAGCTTGTCGTAAACGGTTACGTCGATGCAAGCTTTGACACTGATCCGAATGACTCTAAGTCACAAACCGGATACGTATTTTTGTTGAATGGTGGAACTGTCAGTTGGTGCAGTTCCAAGCAGAGCATCGTGGCGGGATCTATGTGTGAAGTGGAGTACATAGCGGCTTCGAAAACAACAAATGAAGTAGTCCGGATTAAGGAGTTCATATCCGATCTAGGTGTAATACCTAGTGCATCGGGTCCAATGAAAATCTTTTGTGACAACACTAGAGCAATGGCCTTGGTGAAGGAATCCAGGTTTCACAAGAGAACCAAGCACATCAAGAGACACTTCAATTGCATCCTCGATCAAGTCAAGGAAGGAGACATAGAAATTTTCAAAATACATATGGATCTGAATGTCGCAGACCCATTGACTAAGCCTCTTCCATGAGCAAAACATGATTAGCAGCAAGACTCCATGGGTGTTAGAATCATTAATATGTAATCTAGATTATTGACTCTAGTGCAAGTGGGAGACTAAAGGAAATATGCCCTAGAGGCAATAATAAGGTTGTTATTTATATTTCCTTATATATCAAGATAAATATCTTTTATTCATGCTAGATCTGTATTAACCAGAAACCTGATACATGTGTGAATACATAAACAAAACAGAGTGTCACTAGTATGCCTCTACTTGACCAGCTCATGAATCAAAGATGGTTAAGTTTCCTAACCATAGACATGTGTTGTCATTTGACCAATGGGATCACATCATTAGGAGAATGATCTGATTGAAAAGACCCATCCGTTAGCTTAGCACAATGATCGTTTAGTTTTATTTCTATTGCTTTATTCATGACTTATACATGTTCCTCTGACTATGAGATTATGCAACTCCCGAATACCGGAGGAACACATTGTGTGCTATCAAACGTCACAACATAACTGGGTGATTATAAAGATGCTCCACCGGTGTTTCAGAAAGTGTTTCTGGTGTTGGCATAGATCAAGATTAGGATTTGTCACTCCGAGTGTAGGAGAGGTATCTCTGGGCCCTCTCGGTAATACACATCATAATAAGCCTTGCAAGCAAATGACTAATGAGTTAGTCACGAGATGATGTATTACGGAATGAGTAAAGAGACTCGCCAGTAACGAGATTCAACTAGGTATGATAATACCGATGATCAAATCTCGGGCAAGTAACATATCGATGACAAAGGGAACAACATATGTTGTTATGCGGTATGACCGATAAAGATCATCGTATAATATGTATGAGCCTATATGAGCATCCAGGTTCCGCTATTGGTTATTGACCAGAGAAGTGTCTCGATCATGTCAACATAGTTTTCGAACCCGTAGGGTCCGCACGCTTAACGTTCGATGACAATTTGTATTATGAGTTATGTGTTTTTATGACCAAAGATTGTTCGAAGTCTCGGATGTTATCACGGACATGACAAGGAGTCTCGAAATGGTCGAGACATAAAGATTGATATATTGGAAGGTTATATTCAGACACCATTAGGGTTCCGAAGTGTATCGGGTATTTTTCGGAGTACCGGGAGGTTACGGGAACCCCCCGGGGAGTCAATGGGCCTTAATGGGCCCTAGTGGAGAGCGAGGCAGCAAGCAAGATGTGGGCACGCCCCCTAGGCCCAAACCTAATTGTTTTAGGGTTTGGGAGGCCGAACCCCCTTTCCTTCTCCTCTCCTCCTTCCTCCTTCTCCTGGTATGAATAGGAAAGGGGGGCAAACCTACTTGGAGTAGGATTGCCCCCCCCCCTGGGCGCGCGCCTCCCCTAGGCCAGCCTCCTCCTCCTCCCTCCTTTATATACGTAGGGAGGGGGCACCCCATAGGGACACCAAAGTTTCTCTTAGCCCTATGCGGTGGCCCCCTCCACAGTTACACACCTCGGTCATATCGTTGTAGTGCTTAGGCGAAGCCCTGCGCCGGTAACTTCATCATCACTGTCACCATGCTGCCGTGCTGATGAAAGTCTCCCTCGTCCTCAACTGGATCAAGAGCTCGAGGGTCGTCATCGAGCTAAACATGTGCTGAACGCGGAGGTGCCATACGTTCGGTGCTTGGATCGGTTGGATCGTGAAGACGTTCTACTACATAAACCGCATTACTAAACGCTTCTGCTATCAATCTAGGAGGGTTCGTGGACACACTCTCCCCGCTCGTTGTTATGCATCTCCTAGATTGATCTTGCGTGATCGTAAGATTTTTTTTAAATACTACGTTCCCCAACGCAAAGGGCAAGAAATATGGCTACGTACGTACATACGGGCGGAGTCTCGAACGCGTACTTGCACATACGTACGGCCAGGGCTGGTGTACAAGGAGAGGCAGCGGACAAAAGCAACAGCGTCGTCATCATCGGTAGCCAACCGGCGGGGTCGGAACAGAGATACAGCATCGTGTTCATCGGGAGGCAACCGGCTTGGACGGAACAGCCGAAACCTGGTGTGGCATACCGCAAAACAGAGGGAAATTGCCTTGTGCTGGAGTGCGCATGGTCAAAACAGGGTCCTGTTCATCGGGAAGGGTCTGGCATACCGCAAAATGGAGGAAACAGCGTTTTGCTCGACCGGCTATAGTCAAACCAGGATCATGTTCATCGGGAGGGGTCTGGCGTACCGCAAAAACGGAGGAAACGAACTTGTGTTGGAGCGCTACGATTGCACGGCGGTCCTATTTATCGGGAGGGGTGTGGCATACCATAAAACGGGACTGCACGGGCTACTGATGTAATGCCCAGGATGGGACTATATCTCCTACGTGTCGAGGCACGACTTAAAGATATAAGCCCATCCTAGAATGATCTCAAGTTTGGTATCTTTGCACGACTCATGTAAAAGAGGGATTAAAATGCAAAAGGAGATAGTTGGCTTACACTCGCCACTTCACACAATACATTACATAAACAAACATCATTCAGAACATCACAACCCGACTACGGGTGAAGATCCAAAAGAAAGATACCAAAACAACATAAAGCCACAGGTCAGGATCTAATCCTAGTAGAAACCACTACTGAACATCGAAACGTCACAAGCAAACAGTCAAACTCTTCATCGAGCTCCCGATGAAGAACTGAACCAACTCCTGCATCAAACTCGGCTGAACCTGCATCTGGTGTGGTGAAGTAACTGTGAGCCACAGAGGACTCAGCAATCCCATTCCCAGGTAACACGACTATTTAAGCCTTGGGTGAGGACAAGGCTGAAGAAAGAATAAGAGGTGAAGGAACAAACAAGAGTCTGCAGCTGCAACTAGCACTAACTTACGTAAATAGAGAGCGAGAAGAGAAGAGCATCGGTCGAAAGATGATCACGAAGTGATCCTAACTAAAGCCGGTCAATCATAACCCCACCGTGTTCAACTCCCAAATCCCCATTCGGAAATTGACAGTCACGGTACACACGCTGGTAGTGTATTAGAAACAATGTGTCAAGTTATCTACAACCGGATATTAACAAGCTCCCATCTGCCACATAACCGTGGGCACGGCTTTCGAAAGTTCAAACCCTGCAGGGGTGTTCCAACTTGGCCCATCACAAGCCCACGATCCGCGATGTCGCAACTCCATAGGTGGGAAGACCCGAGTATTCTCGGAATCCCGTGCTCAAGTTAAACCGAACTAAGGTAAGGCTAATCCAGCAAATCCTCCCGGCGAGTCGACACCCTGATAGTAGCCGCGCGTATCTAAGTCTCAGGACACGACCGGATGGGCGAAGCTACGGGTTATACCAGATACCTCGGGTTGCCCCAAGGCGGCCCCGCAGGCTCCCCGTTTGGGACCAACACTCATGTGGAGCACTGGCCCGGGGTTGTTGATTAAGAAAGAGGGTTAATTACTCCCTATGCATGTTTAGTTTGTTATTAGGCAAATAGTACCAAATGTTGGGACTTGCTGGAAAAGACTTAGCACTTAGCGGTTTATCAAGGGGGTCCCATACACCCCAACCGTGTTAGGAACGCATAATCAAGGAACATAACACCGGTTTATACGGTTCCTAACGGCATGAGTGGAACAAAACACCAAGCAAAAGGCTTAGCCTTCCACCCTGCCAGTATATAGATGATTTCATTTAAGCATTTATATAGTGTGATATAACCCAACCAAACTTCAATATGAAGCAAGCATCTTCAATCTTCACCTGCAACTAACAATGCTATAAGAGGGGCTGAGCGAAGCGTACTTAGCCAAGCAACGGTTTGCATAGGTAGGTTGGTTAAACATGGCAATTGGTTACAAGTAGGAGGCTGACAAGAAGACATGGGCATCGAGGCAAAACTATAGAGCGGAACTACTAGCAATAGGCAAAGATAGTAATGGTATCCGGGTTCGGTCATCTTGCCTGGGATTCCACAGAGGGAGAAGAACAGATCCATGAAGCAGAAGGAGCAACACAGTCGAGCGGATCCTCACAACTCCGGAACGAAACCGAAGCTAACAAGAGAAACAACCGGAAAGAAAGAACAACACGGTAAACACACAAGCATCAACATGGCATACGATGCGCAAACAAGTATGATGCATGTCCGGTTTAAATATGCATGGCATGGCAAAAGCACAAACAACACTACAAGTTAAGTGGAGATCAATATGCAACGAGTTGCATATTGACGAAACACCACATTTAAATATTTAGTTGACTCTCATTTAATTACAAGACAAGATTAAATGTTGGTTAACATGGCAAGAGGTGAAGCATAAAGAAACTACACTATTTAGGCATTTTAAATGGGGCCGGAAAATAACAACAACATATCCGGAAAATCCCCATGTGCATATTTAATAATTATAAGCAACAACAATTCACATATATTAATGTTGTTAATATGATGCGGATGACATGATCAAGTTTATGCAATTTTATTAAAAGGTTGACTTAAGAGGAAGACATGAAGTGTTTGTCATCGTGGTGGAAAGAAAAGAGTGCCACGGCAACGATTCCGAAAATGATGCCACGGCAACATATCGGTACCGGTAACTCGTGGAGAGTCCGGTGCAAAAGATAGATGGCGTGGGTGAGTCAAACGAGATGAAGGTGGGGCGATCCCGTTGCCGGGTTCCAACGAGTCGGTGACGAGGCAACCGAGGAACATGACAAAAGGTCGGAACGGGCACGAAACACACACGGGAAACATTGCATACAACACAACAAGCATCACACGGGTCATCGACGGGGTTATACCTTCGGAACCATCGTTCTCGGAGGGGTTCGAGGTCGTAGTGGAAGTAGCCGTAGTAGTGGAAGTAGTCGAAGTAGTGGAAGTAGTGGTACACGAGTCGTGGTACACGGGGCGACGGTAGTGGTACATGCCGTAGAGGGAAGTAGGTGTTCTCGTTCATCGGAGAGGTACTCGCCGCATCGTCTTGTGTCGTCGAGTAGGCGTTCGGGCGACGGTAGGGGTACTTGGTGCGTCTCCGAGACGGTAGTTGTTCACGTTTCCGTAGCCGTTCGGTCCTCGTGGTACTTGTTACTTCGCGATCGTAGGGGTACTTGACACGCCACCGTGTAGTCGTACTCGAGGCTCGTAGCGGTCATGTCACGTGTCGTGGAACTTGTTGCGTCGGGTCTTGGCGACGGTAGTTGTTCGGGCACAAAAGCAGTTATACTTGCTGCTCCATGACTATTTGAGATTAACATTAACAGCAACAAAACAACAAAAAAGGAAAAAAAGGCTGCGGTTGCTCGGGACGACGCCGATCTGGAAAAAGGACAGGGCCTCGGGGCGGCTAGCTCGCGAAGGAAGAGAGCGGAGGCGAGGCCGCTGGGTGCTCGGGAGGAGGCCAGGGAGGATCCGCGCGGCGCGAGGCAGGGCAGGGCCCGAGCAGGAGGAGCGCTCGGGGCGGCACGGCGCGGGGTCCGACCCGGCGCTGGGAATCGGCCAGAGGGGTGAGGCCTGGGGCCTGGCCAAGCGGGGTGCTCGGGAAGGAAGAGGGGCGCCGGCCTGGCCGCGCGCTTGCTGGAGGCGAAGGGCGCCGGTGATGGTCCTGGCCGGCCCGCGGGTGCTCGGGGCCGCAGGGATGGTGCGGTGGAGGAATCGGGGAGACAGGGCGCCGCGGGAGATCACGGAGGGAGGACGAGGGCGCGTCGAGGGGAAGCCGCTCGGCCTCGCGGGCGCCCGGCGTGGAGGATCCAGGCGGGGAGGACGAGGGCGTGTCGAGGAGGGGTGCGGGACTGGCGCTGCTCGAGGGACAGAGGGAGAGGGAAACGGGCGAAGGAACGGGGGTGCGGGGCGCTGTTAGGGAGAGATGGGTGGCGGCGCGCACAGGGAGGAAAAGGGAGAGAGCGAGAGGGCTTAGGGTTCGGTGGGGTTTGGGCCTGCTGGGCCTAGGGGGAACTGGAGCCGGCTGACTAGGGGGAAAGGAGGCCCAAGAGGCTGGTTGAGAATGGCCAGAAGGGCTGGAGGCTGCTGTTTTTTATCCAAACAAAACAGAAAACCGCAAAGGAGAAAAAAATAAAGGAAGGAGGTGTTAGAAAAAGAGTTAGGGCAAGAGGTAAAATTCCCTGGACCCGCAAAAATGTCAGGAATTAAAATAAAATAGTTGGGGGGGTTTTGGAGGAACCTCGAAACAACGGAAAGAATTAAGACAAGGTTTAGAAGTAGAAACTCGAAGTGAAATAAACATGGGGAATTTGCAAGTGTGTTGGGGTAATTCCAAAGAATGGAATAATTATTTATAATAGCTCCATAATATTTGGAGGATATGTTATAAAGAGAAGTCACCTTCCCTCGATTTAAATGGACCGAAGGTCCACACGATTTATTTAGTTGCAAAAAATTAATGAGATGATGGCATGATGACATGATGCAATGCGAAAAAATAAAATAACACAAGCTCAAAAGAAACACACTGGCAACCCGGAACATCTAGAATCTTCTGGAATCTTCTGGGACGTCGGACTCGGGCGTCACAACTCTCCCACACTAACAGAGGATCTCGACCCGAGATCCTAGAGATATCACCGGGTAAAAACGGAAGAGGAAGAGGTAAAACAAAGTTGCTTCTTTGACAGACGAGTGAAACCAAGGAACCTTGAGAGGTTAAACAAGTTGAAAGAAGAATACAACGGGGATGAACAAAGTTAAGAGCACTCCGGTAAAAGGAGGAACAAGGAACACAAAGAGAACCTTGTAGGTTGAAGGACATGAACAAGAGCTTACGAAACAAAAGAATAAGAAACCGCAATGGTATAGCCAAGGAATAAGAATGACAGAATTTGGACAACATTCCGTCTGTAAATGGAAGGAAAAGAACAAAAACTTGCCAAGTTGGGATGATACTTGATGAAAACAGCAACATACAGCCTCCGGAACAATTAAAAGAATGGCACAAGGGTAAGAAAGATTCAGACAGCACTCCGGTTAAGAGACAGGCAAAACATGAAAAGATGAGGGAACTAGAATTAAGAATACCACACTCCGGTTAAATGATAAGCAAGGGAAAGAACATGATCTTGAAAAGAAAACAAGATGATGGTTTGGAGAGAGCAATATTACAATGCCTCCGGAATGAAGAATAGAATATAGTTCAATGAAAGAAAAGAACGGAGAAAAGTATGACAACTTCTCTCAAAATTGAATTTGAAAGAGCATCCTTACGAAGAAGGGTTGAACAGAGTTGATGGAAAAATCAACAATGAAACGAATGAGGTTCATGTGGGCTTATGGAAAACATCTCAAAAATTATGAGGTGACAACCAGCCACTAACAGAATTATTTGCTTGGGTTGAGATCAACAAGGAGACGATAAACTTATCTCACCGGAATGATAAAAGAAGAACTTGGGTCATTATAAGCACCATAAAAGCAACAATCCTTAGGGAAAGCTTTAGGTGAAATACAATTCAAGATAACTCCAACGAATAATTGAAGGGTTGAGAAGATCTCCTGAACAAGGAAAAATGATGGTTTTAATTATCTCATTCCTGACAACTCGTGAATCATGAAACATGAAGGAATTGTCAAAATGACATAACACCATCTGAAAGATAAGGTAGAAAGGATTGCAATTGGAAAGCATGATGAAGAATGCTTGAGCTCCAACAAGAATCTTGATGAAGACTTCAAGGATGAATTAAATGATGATGAACCACCATGAAGAACTCCGGTAATGAAAGCAAGAGAATTTAAAGATGAAAAAAATAAGATTCAAGGCCTACGGTGAATTAGATTGAGGTTGAAATGATAAAATTGAAATAACTTGAAGCTCCGGAAAACAAGATGAACAACTTAGAAGCGAGAATATGATATGATGAACAAGCTCCAGACAAAAGAATTAAATCACCTGAAGGAACAAGAATAAGAGTTATGTTATGCATCTCCTTCACCAATTAAATTGATGACAACCAAAGGATTTGGAATACTACTTATTCTCGTTGCAAAGAATTAAAGAGAGGTCTAGCACAAGCTTGGATAAATCTTCAACGAACCACCGTAGGATTATGAAAAGAACAAATGAATTGATACGATAACAAGGAAGAGTAAACTTGAAAGAACCACCGTAAAAATATGGAGACAAACGAAGAGACATCAATGAAGAATATTTGGAGGACGAAGTTGAAAACTGAGAACGAAGAAATATTCTGAAATGATGGCCTTCGGAGGATCACAAAGAAAAGAATTCATGAAATGCTTCGGATGGGATAAAAGAATTCCTCACAAACGGAACAATAATGAGGATGGCATGAAGCTAGAACCACAAATCTTCAAGAGAACGGCCAAGGTTAAGAGAAACACTTCTCCGTTCTCCAAATGTTGAGAATGAAGACGAGAAATGCCATGAAGAATTGTTGAGCACTCCGGAATGAAGAATTAAAAAGGTTAAACCAAAGATGAAAAGAATTGAAAGCGGACTTGGAGAAGGCATGTGACTGATGGAAATCATTTTTACGTCACACTTTGAAAAGAATTTGAATATAACTCCAGAAAAAATAGAAGAGTCAGGTAAGATCCTTGAAAAAGACCTGTGGGTTAGGGCCCACTCAAAAAAAATCACCGTTGAAAAAGATTGCTTGAGAGATATTGCACCAGTTGAATTAAATGGCTTGAATGAGAAAACAAAGATGATAATCCTCAAAATAGCTTGACAGGATTAAGAATGGAATTATGAATCTTGAGCACTCCGGATATGAATAGCAAGAGGAGAATGATTAATTGTTGCACCAGAATAAGAAAGCATTATGAAAAGAGGAAAAGGATAAGATCATCACCAAAATCTTGAATTACATCCACCGCAGAATTCGAGAGCAAAAGAATGATGAACTTGAAGCTCTTGAGCATCTTCACGATAAATCACCGGATAAGAACATTGAAGGAAAAGAATGAAGAAATATCGCATGAATAAAATAGATACTTCATCTGAGAATTTCTTGCTCTGAGAAGAAGAAGGGTGGGAGGGTGGGGAAAACAAAGACAACTTGGGATGAACAAAATGGACACCGGTTGAAAAGAATTTAACATGACCATCTTGATGATCAAGAAGGACTAGCACTCCCATAGAAATATGAGAATACCGATTAAGAAAGGTATGGAATCAACATTTATCATCGAAGCAACTCGAATACCAGAATCAAAACGAAACAAAGGGGTAGATGTGCAACATGATCTTCACAATATCATTCGAACAGAGGATTGAACGAATGAATTCCGCAGGTACATCAGCTTGACGAGAAGCCACTTGGAGAACAAAATGAAAATAAAAAGGAACAAGGAACAGATAGAACAAATACAAGATAGAAGCTTAGTTCGACATCTTCGTGTTGAAAGCTCATGGAACGTGTTACAAAAGGGTTTTGCAATCCCCGGATCAGCATAGCCAAGGACCCTTTAAGATGCAACTCCCGATCAGAACAAGTCCATAAAACCACTTCACTCAATGTAGAACCCCGAACTTCATATCGAGCACTCGTTGGAAGAATGCCTAGAACTACTAGATGAACCCACCTATAGATTTCCGAAAGTTTCCAGTTATGCAATCAGGTGTTGGGGATACACGGGAAGCACCGCGCAATCAACTCTAAACCTACATCCAGGTGTATCCATCCTTCAACACATAACCAGTCTTTCTCGAAAACTGTTTACCTCGGACCTTCGAAAACGCATCCACTATAACAAGCTATGGCAATACTCTCGAACTACCTCCCCAGTACTGGGTGATGTCGGGGTTATCTTGCCACTGGCCGTATAGGAGAGATTTTCGATGTCGGCCGTCTTAAGTATTTAGTACTGCCGCGATATGCTTGTGTCAATGATACCCCGAAGCTCAACTCCTCGGTAACAGGAGGCATCGAGAACAATATCCTTGTCACAAGAACATCGGAACAATCCCAGAATACTCGCGGGATCCTTAAAAAAATTTGGTTCAATTTTTGAAAATAGGAGAGACAAGAGTAATCGGCAGGAGTCCTCACCAGAGAGAAGGGGATGAGAAGCAAAGAAATCCTACTCTCCGATATAATATAGGACTCAAAAAGTTTTCAAGTGTGTGCCTAGACTCAACCGTCAACGATTCGATCAATCAGTGGGGGCTTCTAGGTCGGAGAAGGCTATGATACCAACTTGTAATGCCCAGGATGGGACTATATCTCCTACGTGTCGAGGCACGACTTAAAGATATAAGCCCATCCTAGAATGATCTCAAGTTTGGTATCTTTGCACGACTCATGTAAAAGAGGGATTAAAATGCAAAAGGAGATAGTTGGCTTACACTCGCCACTTCACACAATACATTACATAAACAAACATCATTCAGAACATCACAACCCGACTACGGGTGAAGATCCAAAAGAAAGATACCAAAACAACATAAAGCCACAGGTCAGGATCTAATCCTAGTAGAAACCACTACTGAACATCGAAACGTCACAAGCAAACAATCAAACTCTTCATCGAGCTCCCGATGAAGAACTGAACCAACTCCTGCATCAAACTCGGCTGAACCTGCATCTGGTGTGGTGAAGTAACTGTGAGCCACAGAGGACTCAGCAATCCCGTTCCCGGGTAACACGACTATTTAAGCCTTGGGTGAGGACAAGGCTGAAGAAAGAATAAGAGGTGAAGGAACAAACAAGAGTCTGCAGCAGCAACTAGCACTAACTTACGTAAATAGAGAGCGAGAAGAGAAGAGCATCGGTCGAAAGATGATCACGAAGTGATCCTAACTAAAGCCGGTCAATCATAACCCCACCGTGTTCAACTCCCGAATCCCCATTCGGAAATTGACAGTCACGGTACACACGCTGGTAGTGTATTAGAAACAATGTGTCAAGTTATCTACAACCGGATATTAACAAGCTCCCATCTGCCACATAACCGCGGGCACGGCTTTCGAAAGTTCAAACCCTGCAGGGGTGTTCCAACTTGGCCCATCACAAGCCCACGATCCGCGAAGTCGCAACTCCATAGGTGGGAAGACCCGAGTATTCTCGGAATCCCGTGCTCAAGTTAAACCGAACTAAGGTAAGGCTAATCCAGCAAATCCTCCCGGCGTGTCGACACCCTGATAGTAGCCGCGCGTATCTAAGTCTCAGGACACGACCGGATGGGCGAAGCTACGGGTTATACCAGATACCTCGGGTTGCCCCAAGGCGGCCCCGCAGGCTCCCCGTTTGGGACCAACACTCATGTGGAGCACTGGCCCGGGGTTGTTGATTAAGAAAGAGGGTTAATTACTCCCTATGCATGTTTAGTTTGTTATTAGGCAAATAGTACCAAATGTTGGGACTTGCTGGAAAAGACTTAGCACTTAGCGGTTTATCAAGGGGGTCCCATACACCCCAACCGTGTTAGGAACGCATAATCAAGGAACATAACACCGGTTTATACGGTTCCTAACGGCATGAGTGGAACAAAACACCAAGCAAAAGGCTTAGCCTTCCACCCTGCCAGTATATAGATGATTTCATTTAAGCATTTATATAGTGTGATATAACCCAACCAAACTTCAATATGAAGCAAGCATCTTCAATCTTCACCTGCAACTAACAATGCTATAAGAGGGGCTGAGCGAAGCGTACTTAGCCAAGCAACGGTTTGCATAGGTAGGTTGGTTAAACATGGCAATTGGTTACAAGTAGGAGGCTGACAAGAAGACATGTGCATCGAGGCAAAACTATAGAGCGGAACTACTAGCAATAGGCAAAGATAGTAATGGTATCCGGGTTCGGTCATCTTGCCTGGGATTCCACAGAGGGAGAAGAACAGATCCATGAAGCAGAAGGAGCAACACAGTCGAGCGGATCCTCACAACTCCGGAACGAAACCGAAGCTAACAAGAGAAACAACCGGAAAGAAAGAACAACACGGTAAACACACAAGCATCAACATGGCATACGATGCGCAAACAAGTATGATGCATGTCCGGTTTAAATATGCATGGCATGGCAAAAGCACAAACAACACTACAAGTTAAGTGGAGATCAATATGCAACGAGTTGCATATTGACGAAACACCACATTTAAATATTTAGTTGACTCTCATTTAATTACAAGACAAGATTAAATGTTGGTTAACATGGCAAGAGGTGAAGCATAAAGAAACTACACTATTTAGGCATTTTAAATGGGGCCGGAAAATAACAACAACATATCCGGAAAATCCCCATGTGCATATTTAATAATTATAAGCAACAACAATTCACACATATTAATGTTGTTAATATGATGCGGATGACATGATCAAGTTTATGCAATTTTATTAAAAGGTTGACTTAAGAGGAAGACATGAAGTGTTTGTCACCGTGGTGGAAAGAAAAGAGTGCCACGGCAACGATTCCGAAAATGATGCCACGGCAACATATCGGTACCGGTAACTCGTGGAGAGTCCGGTGCAAAAGATAGATGGCGTGGGTGAGTCAAACGAGATGAAGGTGGGGCGATCCCGTTGCCGGGTTCCCACGAGTCGGTGACGAGGCAACCGAGGAACATGACAAAAGGTCGGAACGGGCACGAAACACACACGGGAAACATTCCATACAACACAACAAGCATCACACGGGTCATCGACGGGGTTATACCTTCGGAACCATCGTTCTCGGAGGGGTTCGAGGTCGTAGTGGAAGTAGCCGTAGTAGTGGAAGTAGTCGAAGTAGTGGAAGTAGTGGTACACGAGTCGTGGTACACGGGGCGACGGTAGTGGTACATGCCGTAGAGGGAAGTAGGTGTTCTCGTTCATCGGAGAGGTACTCGCCGCATCGTCTTGTGTCGTCGAGTAGGCGTTCGGGCGACGGTAGGGGTACTTGGTGCGTCTCCGAGACGGTAGTTGTTCACGTTTCCGTAGCCGTTCGGTCGTCGTGGTACTTGTTACTTCGCGATCGTAGGGGTACTTGACACGCCACCGTGTAGTCGTACTCGAGGCTCGTAGCGGTCATGTCACGTGTCGTGGAACTTGTTGCGTCGGGTCTTGGCGACGGTAGTTGTTCGGGCACAAAAGCAGTTATACTTGCTGCTCCATGACTATCTGAGATTAACATTAACAGCAACAAAACAACAAAAAAAGGAAAAAAGGCTGCGGTTGCTCGGGACGACGCCGATCTGGAAAAAGGACAGGGCCTCGGGGCGGCTAGCTCGCGAAGGAAGAGAGCAGAGGCGAGGCCGCTGGGTGCTCGGGAGGAGGCCAGGGAGGATCCGCGCGACGCGAGGCAGGGCAGGGCCCGAGCAGGAGGAGCGCTCGGGGCGGCACGGCGCGGGGTCCGACCCGGCGCTGGGAATCGGCCAGAGGGGTGAGGCCTGGGGCCTGGCCAAGCGGGGTGCTCGGGAAGGAAGAGGGGCGCCGGCCTGGCCGCGCGCTTGCTGGAGGCGAAGGGCGCCGGTGATGGTCCTGGCCGGCCCGCGGGTGCTCGGGGCCGCAGGGATGGTGCGGTGGAGGAATCGGGGAGACAGGGCGCCGCGGGAGATCACGGAGGGAGGACGAGGGCGCGTCGAGGGGAAGCCGCTCGGCCTCGCGGGCGCCCGGCGCGGAGGATCCAGGCGGGGAGGACGAGGGCGCGTCGAGGAGGGGTGCGGGACTGGCGCTGCTCGAGGGACAGAGGGAGAGGGAAACGGGCGAAGGAACGGGGGTGCGGGGCGCTGTTAGCGAGAGATGGGTGGCGGCGCACACAGGGAGGAAAAGGGAGAGTGCGAGAGGGCTTAGGGTTCGGTGGGGTTTGGGCCTGCTGGGCCTAGGGGGAACTGGAGCCGGCTGACTAGGGGGAAAGGAGGCCCAAGAGGCTGGTTGAGAATGGCCAGAAGGGCTGGAGGCTGCTGTTTTTTATCCAAACAAAACGGAAAACCGCAAAGGAGAAAAAAATAAAGGAAGGAGGTGTTAGAAAAAGAGTTAGGACAAGAGGTAAAATTCCCTGGACCCGCAAAAATGTCAGGAATTAAAATAAAATAGTTGGGGGGGGTTTTGGAGGAACCTCGAAACAACGGAAAGAATTAAGACAAGGTTTCGAAGTAGAAACTCGAAGTGAAATAAACATGGGGAATTTGCAAGTGTGTTGGGGTAATTCCAAAGAATGGAATAATTATTTATAATAGCTCCATAATATTTGGAGGATATGTTATAAAGAGAAGTTACCTTCCCTCGATTTAAATGGACCGAAGGTCCACACGATTTATTTAGTTGCAAAAAATTAATGAGATGATGGCATGATGACATGATGCAATGCGAAAAAATAAAATAACACAAGCTCAAAAGAAACACACGGGCAACCCGGAACATCTGGAATCTTCTGGAATCTTCTGGGACGTCGGACTCGGGCGTCACAACTGATCACCCACCGTCGACTTCCTCTAGCCTCCACCTGCACTGTTCATCCACCGCGTCTTCCTCTGCCTCCACCGGCTACTATTCAACTGGCTCTCCTTCGGCTACTGTTCAACCAGCCCTCCACGAGGTCATGTTCATCCAACCAACCCTCCACCGACTACTGTTCAACCAGCCCTCCATAGGATCCTGTTCATCCACACCCAACGCCTCGGCTATGGCGGCCTCATCTCGGTGTCATGTTCATCCAGCGGCAACCGCCTACTGCTACTACCACGGGGTCATGTTCATTCAACCCCCACCGGGCACTGCTCATCCAACCCCAACCACGTACGTCTTGACTCGTTCAACCAACCCCAGATTCAATGTTCATCAAGAGCCAGCAGGTTCAATCGGCTTCAGTAAGCAGCAGCAGCGATCGATCGGGTTCAGTTAGCAGCGGTAGCCAAGGAATCGCTCGTGTTCAGTTAACAGCCAAGGGATAGATCGCTCGGGTTCAGTAACGTAGCCTTGTGGAATCTCCCGGGTTCAGTAGCGAACACCTCGCTCGGGTTCAGTTAGAGACCAACTCCTCGCACACACGCACATACGTATACGAGAGAAACACGGAAACCTCCGTGCATCGATCGGCCCCGGCCACCGACCGTAACCGAGAACTCCCCGAAATTTCATCGCCCTCGCTTCTACCATGATTTTTTCCGTCATGGACGGCCCAACGAATGTCATGCAGCTGCGTCTCCGGCCTGCCCAGGACGAATAGCCCATTTTCTGTCATGCTTTTTTGTCATAGCAGTAGGAGCCCACCACATCTATGATGATATGGGTTTTTGTCACAATTATCGTCATAGAAGTGTCATAAGCATGACAGGAAAAAATTCGTTCCGGCCAAAATGTCATGGATGTGTCTTTTTTTAGTGTAATGCATCGGTAAACATAACTTTTTGAGAAAAACGAGTGTTGTAAGGACCCTGATCCTAAGTCACACCGATCTAGCATGTAACACATCCTATCACTTTGCGGTCTCACGCGCGGTATCCCCACGGGTGCCACCTTACCTAGCCCGGGACCCTTTGTGTATTTAGGCTCACGTATATGATAGTGTCGCTAGCATCCATATGACAGAGAACCCGGGCCGACATGACTAGTTGTAAACCAAAAGTGGCGCTAAATTACAGGGACAGACATACATGACCCAGCAACGAACGTGTCAGTCATCAACGTATGAACCCAAGTCGTAGCAAGCTACAAGGACTTAAAGGAACAACGCGTGACATTTCCCTGAAGGGACAAACACAGGAACGAAGAAGGACACATGTCGGCCAGCGTAAGTGTTCCGGAGTAGTAGCAAGCTACCAAGGCTCGGTGGAAGCACTAGGAGACATTTCCCCATAAGATAGGCTACCAAGGGTAAACAACTAGGTGTCAGATCCCACACATACCAAGCATTTCAAATCATACACACAATATGCTCGATATGTGCAAAAACAACATGGATCACAACAAAACTCTACAACTCAAAGTATTTATTAATTAGGCTCTGAGGAGCCAAGTATTACAATCATGGGTCTCATGACCCAACATACGGAGCATACAAGTAACAAGCACATGCAGAAGCTTAACTTGTCTGAGTACATACAACTACAAATGAAAAAGGCTTAGAAGCCTGACTACCTACAAGACCCTCCCAAGGGTACAAGATCGTAGCTGAGGTAACAAGCTAAACTTCGAAATCGATGCGGAACTATTAGTGAGACTGAAGTCTCTATACAAAAACATAAATTAAGCAAACGTGAGTACAAATGTACCCAGCAAGACTTACATCAGAATTAGCTACATATGCATCAGTATCAACAAAGGGGTGGTGGAGTTTGACTGCAGCAAGCCAGCTTTGACTCGGTGGTTATCCAGAACTACGACTGCAAGTAACTCTTTTGAGGTGGCGCACGCGAGTCCACATATTCACCATATCAAAACACCACTATGGATCTGCTCCCGTCTCCCTACGAGAAGGCCATCCATAGCACTCACACTTGTCTTGAGCATTTTAGAGTATCCACTTCAAGTTGTCTATGTACCACGTAAGCATCCAAGAAGTCCATAACCGTGGACCCGTCCATTCGAATAGATCATGTTAACCCTACAGGGGTGTACTTATTCGCACACGCTCTCGCCACTTATCGCCATGTACACGTCGTGTATCTCGGCAACCTTCAAGCGAAAGCCTGGCGAGGGTGTCGGCCACGACCTGACTAACCACACAAGACTCTAGTCCAGGTTTATCGCCTATTTGGGTTCCATCCGCAAGGAGATCTGGCCGGGGTGTCGCTCACGGCCCCAAACGATGTGTACAGGGTTCCCAAGCCCACCAATCGGGCAACGCTTGGTACACCCGGCCACGGTGCCTAGTCTGTCCCAAGCCCACTCGTACCGAGTGCCACTTGGTAGACTACTAACACTACCTACAAACACCATAAACTAGTTGCAACTCCTGGACAGAGATCGAGTTGGTTAATAAGTCGAGAGGGGCACTTAAGCATTCCAATGCATGGTCGTAGCTAGTCATTGGACAACTTACACACAACTCAGTTATTAAGGACGGTTCCAGTGAGACAACCCACCATGTACTCCTACATGGCCTCTCACGTCTACCTTTACCTAATCGTGTTCACACACATAGCTCTCAACAGTACGACATGATGACCACACTCCAATTCATCCCCGATGAATATGACCTGACACAACTCTAAGCAATAGCAGGCATAACATGCAAGCATGGATGAGTAGGCACAACATGGCTCAAACAATTCCTACTCATGCTAGTGGGTTTCAACTATTTACTTTGGCAATGATAGGTCATGCAAAGGAAAGGGGTTCAGCTACCGCAGCAAATAGCAGTTGAATTGTTGTTGTCCTAATGCAGTAAAAGAGAGCAAGAGCGAGAGAGTGGGATTATATCGGAATGTTCAAAGGGGGTTGCTTGCCTGGCACTTCTGAAGATAGTATAACTCTTCATTGGTGTCATCGAACACATCGTCGGGACATTCATCTAACAAGGGGGAAGCAACCACCGGCAACACAAAAGGGAAAACATTCACTTATATGTCGTGTTAAGGAACTGACTTGACCTAATGCAGTATTAAGCCAAGTTAAATGAAGTGGAATTCAAACAAGGTTAATCTCCAACTCCAAATGCTAGTTCATAAATTTCCCTAATCATGGTTTATCCTATACGGTGGGTTCAACTTTTTCATACATGCATGAAAGTTCCATAAACAGATTATTCATATTTTTCTTATAATTTTTCATATATAACTTATTCTATTTGGAGTTATAGATTATTTTCTATGATTTTTCAAAGTTTAAAGCGGCTAGTAGGCAAGCAGGAGGTGGTCGACGCGTGCCAGCGCGCGGCGAGCACACGCCCTCCTGCCTACTGGCAGGAGGTTGAAGATGGTGGGGCAGCTGGGCTGACTCTGGTGGGCTGGGCTGCTACAGTAGCTGGGCCAGGTAAGTTTCTTTCCCCTTTTCTATTTTTCTTCTATTTTCTTTTATTAATATATTTTGCCACTGTTTTGGATTTAAGAAAATTCAAACAATGCCCAAAAACTCCTCTGGATATTTTTATTTTGCTAGATGGACTTTTCCAAAAGCTCATAAAACATTTTAGGGGTATTTGAAATTATATTCTAATTATGTGAATATAATTCAAATTCAAGTAGCTAATGATTTAAATTCAAAGTCCCAAAAATAAATCCTTAAACATGTTCCTAAATTTTGGTATGATATATAGCTCTTGCCAAAATTCTCAAACATTGCAAAAGGACATCTTGGAAACAAAGAATGAGATTTCCAGGGTTCTTTGCCCTTCTTTTAAGTAAGTCTTGAGGCTTCCACCTTTCCCAATTCCAAGTTGTGGAATATAATACATGATGCATGAGTGCTCTATGATGCAACTAGTACAAGCAATAATCTAGGGTTGTGACAAGTGTACTAATTAAGTACTTGTGCAAACTACAAAATTAATTCCACCACTCACCGTCTACCTTGGTAGGAGAGATTTTGAAATTCAGCCTAAACCGGAAAGGAGGGAGTAGTAACATAGCCTAGGGTAGCTTATTGTAGCACAGACTCCAAGGAAATTGTTGTAGTACTACTCCTACCACTGTACAAATCCTACTACTCTACACTACGAGTATTATGAGGCCATCCAACTGTGTCCTTGCAGAACCGCGAACACCGTTATTCGTTCATATTTAATTGTTTTCTCACAGTAAAATATCCATGAAAATAACACATGGCAAAATTTCACAGCGAATGAGGGATTTGAAAGTGCTGGGAGGGGTGGGGCTGGAAGGGGCTGTTTGGATCTTGCTCGGGGTTGCCAAAATATTGTCGACCCTTTTGTCCACCCGCGCATTTACCACCGATGAATGAGGTAGAGCTCGGGTGCTCATCCCCCAGCGCGCGCATTGGAGACGAGCTCGCACGAGCTATGCTTTTTTGTCCCACCTCGTTGCCCGAGCCGGCCACAGACTGACCGACAACCCGCAAATTACGCCCTCCAACCGTAGACGCACACATTCTTACAACAACCAACCGGACGAAATCCATTTAAACATGGCGATATTTCATATAAAAATGATAGAATTCATATAAAATACCGGATTTTCATATAAACATGATGTATTTCATTACATTTAAATCAACTAAGCGGTACTACTCCTGAACGGCACAAGTATAATAGTACCTAGCCTAAATGGTCCCCCGCGGATCCATTTGTCTTCCTCCTGTCTGGCAGCACAATCACCAGACTGCCGAGAGCCCCGATGGTATATGCTTTAGTGCAAAGGACGGCTCACTTCCCCACTGCTCAACTGAGTGAAATCGTTGGTTGATGCCCAAGATGGAGTCGAAGGGGGCTTCTCCGCTTTCGCGGAGCCCATGCGGGGTAAACGAAGGTCCTCGCAACAGAAGGACTAGACAAGATGCATGTTGTGTACGCCGGCATCGCCTCGGCGGTGGCCTTCATGGGACCCAGGCGGCGGCGGCCTCCTGTGTTCTAGTTCTCCTCGATGATGGCAGTGGATGTGGAGGCACTGATCACCGACTCGTTGCTCTCCGCACACCCGGCTTCTATCTCTGCTTGCATGGCACGGCCACGGGCACAGGAGTCTCCGCCACAGACACGGAGATGCGATTGTAGACATGGGAGGCACGGTACGAGGCGGTGGCGTGGATGGCAGCGAGACGCCCGTGCTCCCTATCGTGCCGACGTGGAGCAGCTCGCCGCTCCTCGTCAAGCTGGCCTGAGCTGGGAGTTGCTGAACCACGCGCCGGCTTGGGCGGCAACTTGCGCCGTCGGGCGAGTGGAGAGAGGTGGATCGGCGAGCTGCATAGCTCTTATCCGGCGGGCTCGGTAGGCCACACAGCCGGCTTGGATTCCGGATAACTAATCTTCGCAAGCCATTGTAAGAGTGGAGAAAATGGTGAAGGAGGAGACATGGGAGCGGCGGAGGTGTGTGATTCTTGGTTGGCATCTGGCCTCGTTTAAATAGGAGATTAAACAGACCGCGAACGGGAGGAGCTCATCCGGCGTTACATTTAATGCCAGCCCAGTCATGAACGGACGTGTGGCCAGACTGGGTTTCTCGTCTTCCACACAGGTTTCATGGAGGCGTCTGAATGCGGCAAGGAGATGTGTTCAGCCGGGCGTGTAGCAAGCGGCGTCCTCGACTTTGGTGTACAACACTGTGTCGTTCTTCTACTAACATGTGGGCCCGTTGGGTACGTGGCGTGCATGTCGGTGACCCAACGCAGGTAGCGCACAGGAGAGGAGCTGCCACCACGTGACTGCGGGCAGCTAGTGCCGGGAGGGAATCGCGCGGGGGGGTGATGGGCCAGGGCGGTGAGAAGCGGGCATTTCATAAACCAATGATTGTTCATTGAGTGTGACATCATCTAATTCATGTAGGTTGATAATGTAAGAGAATTTTAAAAAATTCGTATATATGTTGATAGGCCATTCGATACGTTGTGATTCATAAAGGCCGCTACAAACATCAATGTTCAGCTTATCGCAGATAAGGTTGATTAATACTCATAACAATCCATGTCCTTAGCAAAGGGTGCATGCACGCATAGGTTGAGCGTGTGTTTTGCGTCGTGTGTTGTGGGCATGCTGGCGTGCGAGTGTTGCGTGTGTTTGCATGTGTATGTTTCAGTGTTGCATGCATGCGTGCGTGTGTTCGTGCGTGCATGTGTATGTGTCAGTGTTGCCCACTTTCATGCATGTGTGTGTTCGTGCGGGTGTTGTGTACGTGTGAGTATTGCATGCATGCATGTGGGCATTACGGGCATGTTTGTGTGCATGTTTGATGTGTTTGTATTCACCACAGTGGCTCGCGCTTGCGTGCAATTAAAACGGCCGGCTCAGCATATCATCACAAGGCGACCTTGTCCGCTGTGGTTAGGGCGCGCGGGCTGCCAACCAGAGGTCTCAGGACTTCGAATCCCCACCAACCACTAATTTATTACCATTTATATCTTTCATATACGCGCTGACAGGTGGACCCTACGGTAATGTGCGCTGACGAACGTGGACCGTTTGACTGGTCAATTGATCATGTCATCAACAAATTATGGAGCTGTATGGTGAGCCAGTGAACGTGTGATCACCACAAAATGTATTTTATTAACACGGTACAAACACAAGCTACCATTTCTTTCTTTCGTATACGCGCTGACACGTGGGCCCCGCAGCTACGTGCGTTGATGGTGCAACACTAGTTGCGCCACGTGGAACGTTTGACTGGTCAATTGATCGTGTCATCAAAAAATTACGGAGTTGTATGGTGAGCCAGTGATAGTATAATCACGACATGTATTTTTTAACACATTACAGAGGCATGCACTGATATATACGCGCAAACACTCACTACTATAAGCGCACACACGCACACCCTACCCCTATGAGCACCTTCGAGGGAGTGAGACGGCATATCATCTTTAGATTTTACATAGTCACCATAGGCGCCTCGTAGTTGAGGGGGACGTCTCCTCCCACGGAACGCACATCGTCGAAAATACTGAAATTAATCCAGGATAAATGCGAGCAACAGGACTTGAACCCTGATGGGCTGGGGATACCACTGTCCTCCTAACCATCCAACCACAGGTTGGTTAGCACCACAAAATGTATATGGTGGCCGTAATGAGCTTATTATGAAGTCTGGTGACCATATTGTGTTTCGCTTCAAATACAATGATCATAAGTGTCATCAACACAATACGGAGCACACATCAAATACAATGACCGTCAATGTCATCAACAAAATACAGAGATGTATGATGAGCTAGATACCGTATGATCACCACAAGAATGTATACCATGACCGTAATGAGCATATTCTGAAGTCTAGTGACAGTATAGTGTTGTCGCTTGAAATACAGTGACCGTCACGCATGAATGTGTCAGGGGCATACCTTTAGAGGGCCGAGATATAGTTTGTGTGCGTACGTGAAAGTGGTGTAGAGAGAGGGGGTGTGTGGTGGAGACAAAGAGAGATATGCCCTTCGTTTCCTCTTTTCCATGATTATTTTTTTAGGAGAAGATATAAACTTTCACAATGCGGAACAAATATTATTGGATGCACCATGAAATTAACTTTCATGTATAAGTTTGTACTATTGTATATGCTTGTTTTCTTAGTGGCCGATTGTGTGTGGGGTGCGGTGAGCACATCATTTCTAGTTTTGGTGGGTCGACGTGAGGTCTCATGGGTCGGTTCCATCAAGCGCCACATAGGTTGGACCGAGACGTGTTATACGAAGCCCATGGAGGACTTGACGTACAAGACAAAGCTACTAGAGTCATGGAGGACTCTGTCCCACTTGATGATAAGACGAATATATATGATTTCTAACCCTAGGCCCCGAATATGTTATATAAGCCCAGGGGCTAGTTCGTCGATAGTATACACACAATATGTGGTATTCACGTGTACTTTGGACACGCCCCTATCACAAATATACAGTACTAGGAGTATGCTTTTTCCTCAACTGCAAGGGCCCAGACTTGGGTATAACTTTGCCTCGTATTACCATCCAGCCTAACAGTTAGGATATCTTACCAAATGATCGGATGGAATCATATCCGCCAACTATAAGAGAGGGGTGTGGGGGGCAAAGTGCGCGAGAGAGGCCTAAAGATAATGTGTGTGTGGGAGACACATAGGCACATGTATGTGCATATAGAGGGCCAGCAGAGACCGTGCGTGTGTATATATGCATGTGAGAGAAATAGTGCTTTCCAACTGAGATTAGTGAAAGGAGTGGTACATAGTAGTAAGAGAAAGAGAGGGAGGGAGGGAGGGAGATATATAGCGAGTGTGTGCGTGAGACACCCCGGGAGAGAGTGTGAGTATGTGTGAGAAAGAAATGCCGATGTAGATAAAGTGTGTGCACTTATGCGTCAGATAGAGAGATATATAGAGCATGCGTGAGGACGGGCCGAGGCATAGTGCATCTGCGCATTAAATTCGGTTCTACGCATTAAATTAAAATATATATTACATTCACTTTTTTGGATGAGATCATGAATTTTGCAGTTTGCGTATGAACGAACATTTGTCTATCAGACACCCATACTATATTAAATTGAGCAAGTGTATGGCTTTATATCATATTATCGATCCATAGAGTGAGAGTGGTTTGAAATCCAGACAATGCATGGGTTTTGCAATTCATATATAAACATTAATTAGTGCACTCCATGTTGTTAGTGTCAGGCACTTTATACATTTGTCACATACATGGATACATTCCGAATTGCGATCTACAATTGAATACATGTTCAATTCAACATAAAGGTGGTTTCAAAGATTCGAATTCATAGGAAGTGCATTCATCTATTTGAATTATAGATAATGGAATTTTTAAATCAGATCTAAAAGGGGCATCAATCTTTGTTGTGCGTTTGAACATTCTATATATTCATACGCATTTCTAACTATTTTTTTGCAACCAAGGAGATTGTATCTCGAACCATGCATGAATTGAGCTAAGCTACATTTTTTTAATGTACACTCGTGTACAATGTTTATTCAAATGTACCCCCTTCATTCCAAAATAATCGTAGTTTTAGGATTTTCAAGAGTCGAGATTTTTGAAGTTTGACAAATCATGAAAGTTCAATGCAAGAGAACTGTAAACGTTAATGCTTCTGCTCCCAAATATTGAACGAAGCGCCAAATAAGCCTCTCGTCGCCCGAAACCGCGCGAGACTAATATTTGGTGGTAGGAAATTGATGTCCTGACTGTGACCCATGTAGCCCATCAGCCCGACGTCCAAAGGTCTAAACCAGGGTATGTTTGTAACTTCACCAAGATGCCAGTCAACCGCCTCCGAGAAGCATTCATATATCGTGGGCGCCTAAACACCCATGCACTCGGCCGAAATCTATCTCTCACACTATTTGGGAAACCTGAGATTACTGTCCTACCCTCGACCCGCAATATGTCTAAAATTTTAAATGGGAGCACAGTTTGTAACTTTCCCCAAATTTCAAACAAGCGCGTCCCTAACAGAAATATTGTTCCCCCTTAGTTCCCCCTCCCTCTGTTTCCCCACTCATACTTCGTGGGCGCCAAAACGCCTCTCCACCAGCCATGAAATCCTAGCTTCCTCCGTCCTCCACCCCATCGTGCCCAATCCACCGCCGCCCTCCTCCATCACGCTGGAGCCGATACACTGACGTCGTCATCCAAAGCAACCGCAACTGCAATGCCCTCAACGACTTAGCAGTTGAAGCCGAGGTACAACTGCCACCATGATGCCAACACCAACGTGCACCGTACCGGCACCACTTCCACCACGCCATCCTATGCCTCAGTGATGTTGCTCCACTGTCACAACCGTCCACCGCACTGGGGATGTTCCTGCTACACCGTCGTTTGCTGCCACGGATTTGGTTGCTGCTGCCTATAGACGGCCACTGCACCACACTCAACAACTTGGCCATGTGTTTGTCCAAGGCTCCACCGTCCTCCACAACCTCTTGTTTCCAACGAACCACGAGAACATTGTTGGAAAAACAGAAGGAGAACACAGCACTGCCAACAGAAAGAGGTACTTCTCTTCCCTTATTCGTGCAAATCTTATGTCTCTGCTCACACATCGTATTAATCCCACGAAAGAAACTAGTTGAGTGCTTCTTACTGCACCTTCTTCGTGATACTAAATGCACAAGGTTTCCTCCCATTTACTATTTCACCTTAGATAGAGGTTAGTCGCACGCCTGGATTTCAATTCAGGGTTAGTTGATTCGCAATGAAAAGAAGCAGCACCAGCTTAGGCGCGCGGAGCACCTAGTCCGCCTGTTCGCCAGGGAACCGGCACATCGATGTCTATCATAGGGGTGTGGGGCACAGGAGCTGCTTGTGCCCAATCTAGAGGTCGGCGGCGCTTGAAGGGATGGCCGGGGGAGGTGCCAAGCACGGCGATGCGGTGAGGTCGAGGGGAGGGCAGAGGTAGGGGACTGGGCCGGTGGCCGCTCGTGTTTCGAGGAAGATCGTCAACACTGACAGGCTAGAGGTAGATGAAGGCCATCTTCCCGTTCTTTGTACATCGGATGGTGCAAAAAAAATGGACTGGCCTATTTGTTTTCACTTGACTGTTATATACATAGTACCACATCTTGTGGTGTGCTGAAGGAGTACATGCATTTCCAAATCAACCATGTGCTCATATTTCAAAATACTATAATCTAATTTCGTGTGCCATACATGTTGTAGAGCTATAAAATGCATCCCGTCATTTATTTCTCACACACTTGATATCTGCTACTTTTACGGTGTACTACTTGTGCACACACTTCACCCGTATACTCACACTATTTTTTTAAGTATGGGTATTTCAGACTCTGACGCTCTATTGATAAGTACACAAAATAAAATACAGAAGTCATTCCAGTCTAATTTGAGCATAATCAATAAGCGTTTCAGCATTCTAAAGGGTGTAGTGTCGGCAGATGGAGACAATAAGCGTAGATCTGTAGATGATGATCTCGTTTGCCATGAACCACCATCCCAGGTGCTTGCTTTAACTTCGTGTTGTCATATGTGGTTGCATGTTGCATATGGTGTCTAGCTTGTATTGCTTCCAATTTTGTTAAATTACATCTGCTTACTTTACATAGCATACCTTTGATAATGACGTGCCTGCATTCTTGTTTTTGATACATACTACATCTATCTATTAACCATGTTCTTACATCAAACTAATGCTCTTGTGTATCCCTCATCAATCACTTATGACAAGACAGTCACGCCAGTGGGTTACTATGAGACACGCTACTCTTTTAAAGAGTGTAGTGTCATCCTCCCCACATGATTCTCAAGAAACAGCAAGGCTAGATGAAGATAGTCAACATAGCTCTGTAGTTGATGACTGCATTCCCCCTACACCACCATTGTAGGTGCTTGCTCTTACTTGGCAGTGTGATATGTGGTTGCATGTTACATATGGTGTCTACCTTGTATTGGTTCTAATTAGTGTAAACTGCATCTTCTTAGTTAACACATTATACCTGTGAATATGGCATGCCTTCCTGTTTTGGTACATAGTACATCTTTCTATTAACCATGTTCTTACATAAAACTACTTTTCTTGTGTATCCTGCATCAATCACCTTTAAATTGATAGTTTGATATTGGTTGCATCTTGCATATCATTGCAAGCATGTAATGCCTCTAATTAGTTGAAATGCCGCTTATGATGAGACACTTTTAACTTGGTACAGTGATTTTGGTTGGATCTTTCGGGCTAGTTCTTTTGGCGGCTAAAAAAATAAGCCGTCTCCTCCCCAGCTGTTTCCATAAGCCGCCTCCCTCATTACTTGGGGCTTCTAACCTAGTTACGGCATTACTAATTTAGAAGCCTCGACAAATATTGGGAGCGGCTTATTTTTTAAGCTGGGTTGAGGCCGCTTATTTTTTAAGCCGCCCAAAAGAACGGGGTCTTCATATGGCGTCTAGTTGCATTGCTTCTAATTTGTTGAAATGCTTTCTGCTTAGCGTTTTTCGTACATATTCCATCCTCCTACAATGTCATTGCCTTACATAAAAGTTGTTTTCATTAGTATCATGCATCAACGAATTTGGAAGAGCAAATTTCTTTCCTTTTTCTTGTGGGTTTGACTTGACAGGGAAAAATCTAAAAAGAAGAACGCACGGGATGATGGTGGTCCTCTAGAGAAACCAAAACAGATGATCTATGCAGATTCTCCTGCTACTCCTACAGCAGCGCAAGTTCTAAATCTCATCTCCGATACTCCACAACCCCAGGTGCTTTCACTAACATGGCAGTGTGATATCTGGTTGCATGTTGCATATGGTGCCTATCATGTATTGCTTCTAATTTGTTAAATTGCATCTCCTTATCTTACACATTATACATGTGAATATGACACACCTTCCTGTTTTTGGTACATACTACAGCTGCCTATCACACCACGTTCTTACATCAAACTACTGGTCTTGTGTGCCCTACATCTATCACTTATGATGAGACACTCACGCCTATGGGTTAGTATGATACGCACTACTCTTATAAAGAGTGCACTCTCATCCTCTCCGCATGATTCTCAAGAAACACCAAGTCTAAATGAAGATATTCAATGTAGCTATGTAGTTGAAGACCTCATTTCCCCTGCACCACCATCACATGATCTTTCTCTAACTTCATAGTGTGATATGTGGTTGCATCTTCCATATGGTGTCTAGCTTGTACTGCTTCTAATTAGGGTAAATTTCATCTTCTTAGTTTACCCACTATACATGTGAACATGACATGCCTTACTGTTTTCGGTACATACTTACATCTATCTGTTAACCATGTTCTGACATGAAACTGTCGCTCTTGGTTATCATGCATCAATCACTTACGATGAGACACCTTTATTCAATTCATATCTCATATGATTTCTAGCATGTTGCGGTGTTGACATGTATTGCTTCTTGTCGGCGTCCTGGGAACCAGGGTACCATGACTTGCCTACCTGCGGCCCGCGATGCGCTCCTACTACGGCCTGGTACAGCCCAGCTGATCAACCAGCTGCTCAAGACCCTCGCGAGGGGGCTAAGCCTCGCGAGGATAACCACACCAAGACCCTCTTAGGAGCGGCCTCGGCTAGGCTGCTCCGGAGGGGCGGAGAACTCAAGGCCAAGCCTGCCTCAGGAGGAGGCAGTGACGCAAGCAGTGACACACCGCGCTAGCGGGTGCCAGTGCGTGCCAGCGGCGCAGTTGCCGTTTTGGTGCGAAGGAGACAATGAAGGCGCAGGTTCCCGAGGGGCGAGGCAAAGGTTTCCCCTTCGGTGCAACAAGACCGAAGACCGCAAGGACGACATGGAGGATGTCACCACCGAGCCCACCACCGCGTCATCATCTAATCTCTTTGCAGGTGAAGACCGCTTTTGTTAGGATAGGAACGTCCTTGTGTTCCCGCTCAAAATGGCCGTTGTGGGATCCCTTCCCGCCTAACCATTTCGGGGGAAGAGGACCCTGGCCGCCTATATAAGTAGCTAGGGTTTCCACTGTGGGGGGGCTGGATTGACCTCATCTCGAACACCCCACCTTCGCTTCAAGGAGCAAGAACACTTGCATCCTGACCCTCTTGAGCTCTCTTCTTGAGCTCAAGAACCACTGTACTTGTTCATACTCAAGCCCTCCTGAGGCTAATCCACTCAATTAGGACGTAGGATTTTACACCGCAAGATGGCCTGAACCTGGGTAAACTCGTGTGTGCTTTTACTTGTTGCTTACTTGAATCTCACCACTAGGTGAGGGCGTGGCACTTGGTAGACACGAGCAGGAGAGATCTTTGTTCACGCCACTGTGTTTGAACTTCTTTGGGTTCGTGGAGTCCGTAATCCAATATTTGGCGCGCCAGGTAGGGGGCATGTTGAAATCTCGCCTCTCCGACGACCTCGTCCCGCTCTCGTCCGTCGACCTTGCTTTACCCCGCCTCGACGGATTGCGACTCTGATGGCGGAGGCGCGTCAGACGTGCGCGAAAGCCTGCGGTGCTCGCACCGCTCGAACGTCGCCCTTCGGCCATGGGACACGCTGTCACCCGGCCTTGGTCAGGGCTGACAGCACGACGGCAGCACCCACCGCCCACGCGGCGCCAAAGCCGCGCAGCAGCGCGGGCTGCCGAGCATGCGGTGGCAAGTTCATGGGGCCAGCGTGAAATGGCAAACATGAGGGCCACGCTGGTGGTGGCAAGGGAGCTGCTAAGGTGCCGGCTGCTCAACGCCGACCACGACACGCTGCTCCTCAGGGTGGCCGAGCTCCTCGATGCCGCCAGCACCGGGGCTGAGCCATTCTGCTTCCGCACGACGTCGCCAGGAATTGGAGGCTGCGCCGGCCGCGCCCTGTCACCCGTGTGGGCAAGACCGACGCCGACCTACGAGGGTGTCATGGGGTATGACCCCCTGAACCCTACGTATGACGCCGCCCCTCTGCCTCAAAGCCCTTTGTACCCAAATACCGCCCCTGCCGGGGAACCATCAGGAGACGACCGCAGGACTACGCCCGACGCCGGGTGGGATCAGGCACCGGCACGAGGGGGCTCAGGGGTAGAAGGTCGGGATGCCAACCCCACGCTCTTAGCCCTTGACCCTACGCCGTCACCACCAGCGGCCATGGAGCACGAATGAAACGCACGCGGGTGCCTGCGGAAGTCGGCACTAGCCGTAGGTCTCGGGCCAACGGTGTCTCTGGCCCCGAGCCTCAGCAGGCCAAGGAAGCACCCCAGGTGCCGCATCAAGACGGAAAGGGAGGGAAGGCCTGGGTCAGGCCCTCGTCCCCTCACGCGTGACCCGTCGCGCATGAGCCCGTCCTGGATTTCACTAGGGGCTCGTCGTCGGTGGGTATGATGCGCGTGGGGAGGGACCTCCTCTCCCTCCACTCAAGCTCAAGACGCCGCGCCTCCCGACGTACCATCCCCCGGGCTTCGGAGGGTACGTCTGGAGGCGGTACGGCAGCCCGTCCTACGCACGCCAGAAGGGCCCAAGACCGTGGCTTCGTCCCCCCGCTCACGTAATCCCGTACCCTCTGGGTCCGGCCCTGATCAGGAGGGCTCAGGGGTCATTAGGAGCATAAGTGGGGCGGGATCCCCCTCGCACCTCAGGACGCCGTGCCTCCAGATGACGTAAGTCCCCCGGGGGTGAAGCGTGCCCGGAGGTCGTGTAAGCGGTGTGCCTAGTGCTTGGCAGGAGGGCCTATAGCCAAGATCCCATCCCCCCACTATGCGCAGTGTCCCACCTCATGAACGCCACCTTCTGGTGAGCTCATGGCGGGAGCGGACTAGCGCGTGGTGGGGCCCTCAAAGTAAAGGGGCGGGCACGTCAGAAGATCTCCGCTCGTGACACTCTCACGTAATAATGAGTGGGGCTATACACGCCCCGGAGTCTCCTGAGCGCTGCCCTAGGGCCTCACGGGGGCTCCCTCCCACGTCCTAGTGGTAGCACCATGCTCCGCGCTGGCCGTCGACACTGCCCTCCAATGGCTATGCCCACATCCACCTATGGTAGCCCTATGCTCCGCGCTGGGGAGAAGACTGAAGACCTGCTCAGGGGCCGGACGCGGCCCCTCCTTTTCTCATTCGCCTTTGCCTCTTTTGTATCTGCCTTCTCGAGTCGAGCTCGCGGCTACGCGACTTATCTTTGAAACAAAAGGGGGGAGTTTTTTTATCTGCATCTTGCATTTTTCACTGAGTTTTCTTTTGCCCAATCCGTTCTTCGCCTCGCTCGGCTAAGCCTGACTACAGCTGCGACCCCACCCGATCGCCCCTCGCAAGCAGTGCCGGGCCATGGGCGTACGTTTTGTCTGGCCCGCGGCCAGACCGCCAATCACTCTTGCACCAGCTGCAGATACTCGCGAGACGCGCTCAAACAGGGTCGGCAGACGCCCTTCTCGGAAACACAACAAGGGCCCGAGGTCCCAGCCTCAGGAGCGAACGTCACAAGGGAGTGCTTAAACCCATCCTTACATCATCAAATGCTTAAGTTTCACGATATTCATCTTACCCAGCTCTGGAGCCACAACCAAAAAATCAAATCTACAGCAGGAGCTGGACTAAGCATCGGCCTGGTCGTCAGGACCATCGGCGTCGCCCCCTCCCCCCCCAGCATTGGCGCATCGTCGATGGATGGAGCAAGCTCCGTCACCAACACACCCACGTGATCGCTCACCAACCCCTCAACCGGGTCGGCGACCGTCACGGGCATCAGCTCCACCAAGGCCCCAAAGTCCGTACGTGGGTCAAGACGGAGCAAGTTCCCGAAGATGCATGAGACTGCACGCCTGAGGATGTCATGGCTCTGCTCCTCGACGAGCTGTCATGCCCTCATGACCTCGCCTTCAAGACGCTCCACTACTCTAGTGAAGAACCCGAGCTATCCAATGTCATCATCAACCAGAGGGCCATCGACCCCCGAGTCAAGGAGCTCGTCCAAGGCTCGGTCGGCCATGTGCCCCAAAGCTTCGAACATCTTTGAGCGGATGCGTTGCATTCCACGAGCTCGCGCAGCCTCCTCGGAGTTCCGGGCCACGGCAGTGGAAATGTCCTCCACCTGCTTGTGGAAACAGGACAGCTCTGCCCCTGGCGGCGGTGCGAGCCTTCTCCGACGCCCGCTCGCGGCGCTCTGCCGCGGCACAGGCCTCCTTCGACACCCGCTCACGACGCTCGGCCACGGCGCGAGCCTTCTCTGACACCTGCAGACGGCGCTCGACATCCACTACCTTGCCCTCGAGAGCTGTGACCTGCTTGTGGAGTTCCTTGCGCTTATCAGCGAAGCGAGCCTCGTGAAGCCCCAGCTTCCCACGGTAATCCTTCCGCAGGCGCTCGGTCTCCATGGCAGCCTTCCTTGCGACATCCTCTCAATCATCGAGGTTGCCCTCGGCTTTGGCCACCTGGCGCTCCATTGTCTCGTGGTGCTCGCGCTTCATGTTCATCTCCATCATCTCGAGTGCTAGCACCTCCTCCCGCACTGAGAGGCCCGCTGGGCTGTCATCATCGGCCGCGGGCGCGGCGAGGGAAGCCCTTCGAGTACGAACCTGACGCTCGAGCATGGCGTTCGAGGCTTCGAGCTCACGCTCACGCTCCTTGGCTACTGTGCGGTGGTGGTCGGCGTCTCAAGCCTCTTCCAGGTCGCGGTCACGGGCCTCCTGAGCCGCGGCCACAGACGCTTCCACTTTCTTCAGGGCGGTTTTATGCTGCAGCTGGCTCAAGTTAACAACAGCCCACAACTGGCGCCAACCCTCTGCCAAAAGCACGCCCTCGGCCTCGATGCGCGCATCCACTTTAGCGACCTCGACCTCAATGCGCTTTAGGGCATCTGACGCCCCCGCACAAGATCATGACGAACCACACTCCTGCGTAGCGTGAGTTCCAGGAGGTGGCCGGGCTCTTCCACGACGTTCGGACCGCCCAAGGGGGGCTCTTCTTCTCCCTCGGCATGCGCCCCAGGGCTAGCCCCAGGAGCGCGCGCTGCCTCCGGCGCGAGGGGAAGGCGTGGTCCTGATGGGCGGCCGGCCTCCCGGGCTGCCTCAAGAGCTTGCTGATCTACGACGAAGACAAGACCCGGGGCACGAGACGAGCCCCCAAAGCACCAAGAGCTGCCTTGCCCCAGAAGCACTTGGGGGCTCAGAGCAAGGTCCACGCGGCAGGGTCCAGGCGCGGCCCCACGGACCAACGCGAGGTCTACCAAAGACCCAACATGGTCCGGAGGAGGGGCGCGGTCAGAAGTGTCCGCGAACCTCGCTGGACGGCTCAAGAATGACTCAGGAGGAGCCCTGCAAAGCAAGAGGTCAGGAGAACCGTATCAGAAAGAACAGGAAAAGCAGAGGAATATGCACCTGCCCATGACAGTCAGCTTCATCCTCTTCAGAGCCCTCGGGGCAGGGCCATAGCTGCCCCTCAGCCTCTAGCTTTTGCCCAGCGCCGCGAAGGACGACAGGACGCCGCTTGAGGCAAGCGCACCTCGGGTTGGGGCAAGGCCACGATGGACGCCCGCGACCGGCTCCCCATCCCCCGCCATGGCGTCCTCTGGCTCACCCCAAGAGGTGGCTGCCGTGCTCCATCTTCGGCCACCTCAGGAGCCGAAAGCACCTTGGCCTCTTCGGCCACCTCTGGACCCGCAAGCACGCGCGCTTTGTCTGCTCGCTCCGGGGGTGGAGCGGACCCTAGGTCAGGAGCTCCAATTGACGTATCTGCCACGGAAGGGAAAGTTGGGCTCGTGAGCCCTGGCGCCACCATCAGGGGATTGTCACGAGGGCCAGAGACGCCCTCCGGCAATAGCCCCCATGCATCGAAGCGGGGCATCTTCTCGGCAAAGGCTTTTCCAGCCACGGGAGCCAGGTACAAGGGAGTCGCGGAGACGGGGCATGCTTCAGGCACTCCATCGACGAGCAGCCGCAGCATCCCCTGGAGCGTCTCAGGAGGAAGCAACTCCCGCTGAAGATGCGTAGGATCATCAAGACCGGAGAGGGCCCACATCGGGCGAGAATGGCGCTGAAGCGGGGCGACACGCAGAACAAGGAAGTCCCGCACCACCATCGCCAAAGTCAGCCCATTCTTCCTCAGGCTGACCAAGCGATGCGTGACCTGCTCTGCCCGCGGATCTGAGAGGATCTCATGCTCCCAGCCCAAGCTTGGCATCGTTGGCGCGTCTGGGAGGTGGAGCATGGGGTTGTACGTAGCAGCATCAACATACACCCACTGCCGATGAAACCCCGCCGTGGTCGGGCGGAGCGTGAAGTCGATCACAGAGGCGGCAGTCGCCTCCACCGCGCGCAGCGACACGCATCTTGAGCGCTGCCGCCCGTCGACCTGGTGGAGGGCGAAGAAGTGGCAAAGCAGGGCCAAGGACGGGGGAACACCGACAAAAGCTTCATACAGAAACGCGAAGCCGGAGAGGAGGATGATGGACCCCGGATCGAACTGCAGCGCCTAAATCTGGTAATGCGTGAGCACCACATTGAAGAAGGAAGAAAAGGGGGAGGATACCCGCGAAGATGGCGTGGAGGTGGAGCTGGATGTCGGTGGCGTTCAACTCTACCGTTGGCCAGGAAGCGGCCCGGTTCGGCCCCCACTCGTTGGACGCATCGGCCAGGGCATGGCGCACCTTGTCCATTCCCTCCTAGTTCACCATGAAGGAGCGACCCAGTGCCCGATCGAGCCCCGGTGGCGGTGTGGCAGCCTCGCTGGTTCCCCTTTTCTTTGTCCTACGCGGCATGGCGGATAGGAAGGAGGTCAGAGACGGCAAGGAAAGGAAGGAGGCGCTGGAGAGGCAAGAAAGCAGGGGTGGCAGCAAGGAGTCCACCTATCAGCTGTGCAATTGTCAAATCAGACGGTTGTCAAGGCTGCGTGGGAAGCGGAGTCGCCCACGTCCCATCCAACCGTCATGCGCCATCCTGGCCCGCAGTCTTTTGGGGCCCGCAGCGCTTCGTCGTCGACTAAGGCTTCGCCCCGAAGCCAACTCTGTGCGCACCTTGGGCCCGGAGGCTACTGTCGGCGTCCTGGGAACCAGGGTACCCAGACTTGCCTGCCTTAGGCCTACGACGCGCTCTTACTACGGCCTGGTACGGCCCAGCTGATCGACCAGCTACTCAAGACCCTCGCGAGGCGGCTAAGCCTCGCGAGGAGAATGACACCAAGACCCTCTCAGGAGCGGCCTCGGCTAGGCTGCTCTGGAGGGGCAGAAAACTCAAGGCCAAGCCTGCCTTAGGAGGAGGCAGTGACGCCAGCAGTGACGCACCACGCGAGCGGGTGCCAGCGCGTGCAGCGGTGCAGTTGCCATTTTGGTGCAAAGGACACAACGCAGGCGCAGGTTCCCGAGGGACGAGACAAAGGTTTCCCCTTCGGTGCAACAAGACCGAAGACCACAAGGACGACAGGGAGGATGTCACCACCGAGCCCACCACCGCATCATCATCTGATCTCTTTGCAGGCAAAGACCGCTTTTGTCAGGATAGGAACGTCCTTGTGTTCCCGCTCAAAATGGTCGTTATGGGATCCCTTCCCGCCTAAACATTTCGGGCGAAGAGGACCCTGGCCGCCTATATAAGTAGCTAGGGTTTCCACTATGGGGGAGGGGGCTGGATTGACCTCATCTCGAACACCCCACCTTCACTTCATGGAGCAAGAACACTTGCCTCCTGACCCGCTTGAGCTCTCTTCCTGAGCTCAAGAACCACTGTACTTGTTCATACTCAAGCCCTCCTGAGGCTAATCCACTCAAACAGGACGTAGGGTTTTACACCGCAAGGTGGCCTGAACCTGGGTAAACTCGTGTGTGCTTTTACTTGTTGCTTGCTTGAATCTCACCACCGGGCGAGGGCGTGGTGATAGGTAGACGCGAGCGGGAGAGATCTTTTTTTACGCCCCTGTGTTCGAACTTCTTTGGGTTTGCGGAGCCCGTAATGTGACACCCCGAGACCGATGCGCCAGGTGTCAGCCAGTTATTCATCGTTGTTGCCGTGTCATCTGCTTGCGTGTTGCATCTTGCCATGTCATCATGTGTGTTGCATCATCATGTTTTCAAAACTTGCATCCGTCCGAGTTCCCTCGTTCTCTCCGTTGTCCGTTCTGAGCCCAGACACACTCACACACGCCCGCGGTGCCTCCGAATATTTATTTAATGAGTGGCCGGGAAATGTTCTCGGAATGGCTTGAAACTTGGCGTGTGGTCTTATTATAGCATAGGTAGACCGCCTGTCAAGTTTCGTCGCGTTAGGAGTTCGTTTGATAGCCCAACGGTTAACCGTGTTAACCGCGGGAGGCCTTTTGTCTTTTGGCCCAGCACCCTTTTCTCACAGCCCACCAAGTACATCCTAACCCCTCCATGCTCTTGGCCGTTCGATCACGATCGCGTGACCGCGAACGGCTCCTCATTTGGACACTCCTAGCTCCCTCTACCTATATATATGTGCCACTCCCTCCATTTTCGCGCAGATGAAACCCTAAAAATCCTCCCTCCGCGCAGCCGGACATGTCCGTTCCGCCGCCGAACATGTCTAGTGCCCCTCCACCTAACTCCGGCCAATCAGGCGTCGCCACCTCAGCTCCGCCGCCTCCCGCAGCCACTCCGGAGCCGCCACGTGCCCTCCCCACGCCTCCACTCCGCCGCGGCCCGCGGAGCTCATCGTGGGCCCGCGCGAGCCCGCAGCCGCCGCCGCTGGATCCCGCGTCATGCGCCCCCGGCTCCTGTTCTACGCCACCGCGCCGCCCCGTGCGCACCTCGCCGGAGTCCGCGCCTGCCGGCCCCGCCTCCACGCCGGCTGCACCGCTGCCGGGGACCCCTTCCTCGCCACCCCGCCGCCTTGGCTTCCGCGCCGCCATGCCCCCGACCCCTTCCGGGCATCCGCCGTCGTCCCAGCTCGGCGCCGGCTCGGATCCGGCCGGGCCGCACCGGATCCGGCCGTTCCTCGTGTTCCGGCGGCTCCCCGCCTCGCCGTCCCTCTTCGTATCGCCGGCGGCCGCCGCACCTGCCTCCCCCGATCCAGGCGGGATCGGGCGGAGGAGGACGACCGGCTCCCCGGCGTGCTCCGCGCCTAGGCCGCACCAGCGCCGGCCCAGCTGCGTCCCCCCAGCCCAGCCAGCTGCGGCCCAGCCCCTCCAACCGGCTGCCTCCTTCCCAGATCTGGCCCATTAGGCCCAATGTGAGCACCTCTGTTTTTTTCCTTTGCCTTAAAAAACTGCTAAGTCCTTTTCCTGATGCATATTTTGTTGCGATGTTCATGTGGCTGTAATTAATTGTGTGCTTATCCAAATTGTGTAAATGATATGTCTAAATGATCGTGGTGATATGCTCTACACTTTGTTCTATTGTGCCATACTTGTTTGACTTCATCTAGATGCTCTAATCTCTGTTGCAAGAGTGCTACTTGTTATAAACTGCTGCTACTTGTTATTTTGTTGCCATGTTTGAGATATGATAACTTGGTGCAAGTTTATCCAAATAATGCAAATGATCTGTTAAAATGTTCATTATGAAGTGTACTACATGATGGTTGCTGTAGCATGCTTGTTTGAGTCCTATTGCCATGTTAATCTCTGTTGCAAAAGTGCATTTGACTGTTAGGTTCTGAAATTTGTTATGAGATACTGATTTCAATTGCTCTTTGCTACTGATGTGTTTGTCTTCATGCCACATGTTTAGTTGTTTTAGAAGCACAATAATATGGTCTTTGCTGTGGTGCATTTATCTTTCCATGATATGCCTTGAGGTGACTTAAACATGCTTGTAAACATGCCATGCCAACATAACTGTTTTATACTTAGTGAAATTTCTACCAAGTCTGGAATCTGTCATATCCTCATACTATGTTTGCTTGACGCCCTAGACAAATCCATACATGTTTTGTAGTGGCTAATGATCATGTCTTGTTGTCCATGTTATTGTCTATCCATTCATGCCCTTACTTGCTCATATGGCCTGTTGTAGCTTATTTATTTCTTGCTCTCAAGTTGCTATAAATTATACCTGTCAGGATTTTATCAGCATGTTCAATTTGGTGGAGCTTGTTGCTATTGATCCATGCGTCCTATGGAGTTGCTCTAATGGAGTTGTTTGCTGTAGGATATGTCTACTACATGTCCATGCTCTTTATGTTCTTAATGGAGTTGATATGCATGTTGTTTTGTGCCTCCGAAGGCAGCATCGTGATGATGTTTTGCCTTCCCAGATTTTGGCTAAGTCTGGATAATTTTATTGCAACTTGCCATGCTTGTTTAAATGTGTTCCAGCAAGATTTTGGGTGTGTTCTAAGTTCCTACTTGTTAAGTATCATGTCTACTTCAGATCCATGCTTCTTGTTATGATATTTGGGTGCTTTAGCATATATATATCTTGTTCCAATGTTGCTATGTGGCTGTTAACTTCAGCTTGTTGTTATATCTTGTTTCATGTGTATCTTTTAGCCCGTTGCTCCGTTTTGAGCGTGCCCTATATGAAACTTGTGTGATTTTGCATGTAGAATCATAATATCATGTTGTTTTCATGTTTGGAGTGAGTTTACTTGATATTTGGGTGCATCTTGCACCGTTGCCATGTTTGTCTTGTTTTGCTCATATCTTATAGGCCGTAGCTCCGAATTAAACAAACTTTATATGAAACTTGACTAGAATTTTGTGTAGATCATCATGGTGCATGTTAATATGCTGTTTAACCACTTTAACTTAAGGTTTGGTCAGATTTGGACTAATTTCAAACTATGCATATGAGGACTTACCGGTTTTATTATATGTAGTTTCCGGCCTCATTTAAACTTGTTGACTTGTGTTGTTTTTTTGTGCTTCCTACCTTGCCATGTATTGCATCATATATAGACTTGTCTTGCATCATACTTTCTTGAGCATATTGTCATGTTCTTGTGTTGTTTTTCTGTGCTTCCTACCTTGCCATGTATTGCATCATATATAGACTTGTCTGGCATCATACTTGGTTGACCATATTGTCATGTTCTTGTGTTCTGTGTTTACCGTATTGCTTGCTTCTTCTCGTTAGTGCTTGTTCCGTTGCGATCATGAGGATTCGTTCATCTACCCGTGGTTCATCTTCAAGGCTTCTTCTTCGTCTTCTTCATAGATCCGTTCTTCTTCCTTGCGGGATCTCAGGCAAGATGATCATACAATTGGATACCTTTACTACCATTGCAAAGCTTAGTTGTCTCGATGCTATCATTACATGCCGCGCTACCCATCATTATTTTCAGCCCCTCTCCTTGTTGCCATGAGACCTCTAACCTTTGAAACCTTCCTAGCAAACCATTGTTTGGCTATGTTACCCGCTTGCTCAGCCCCTCTTATAGCGTTGTTAGTTGTAGGTGAAGATGAAGATTGTTCCATGTTGGAACTTGTTGCTTTGGAAATATCACAATATCTATTATAATTATTAACACACCTATATATTGGGCATGGGTGGAAGGCTTGGCCTTTTGCTCGGTGTTTTGTTCCACTCATGCCACCTTCGGAGCCAATAAACCGGCATTATGTTCCTTGATTTTGCGTTCCTTACACTTTTGGGTATATGGGGACCCCTTGACACTTCGTCTTTGAATAAAACTCCTCCAGCAAGGCCCAACATTGGTTTTAATTTGCCTCATAATAACAACTTAATTAATTAATTAAATTTGCATAGGGGGTCGCGCCCTCGGGATTCTTTTCTACATAGCAGGGGGGGCGAGTGCTGATGGTGTTGGTCCCAAACAGGGCGCCTGCAGGGCCACCTTGGGGAAACCCGAGGGCTAGTTTTACCTGTAGCATCGCTCATCCGGTCATGTCCTGAGACGAGATACGCGCGGCTACTATCAGGCTGTCGACACACCGGGAGGTCTTGCTGGACTTGTTTTACCATTGTCGAAATGTCGTGTGCACCGGGATGTCGAGCCTGATCGGATTTTCCTAAGATAAGGGGTAATAATTATTATTACTTCAACTGATCGTGAGAGCTTGTGATGGGCTAAGTTGGGACTCCCCTGCAGGGTTATGATGTTTCGAAAGCCGTGCCCGCGGTTATGTGGCAGATTGGAATTTGTTAATGTCCGGTTGTAGAAAACTTGACAAAGGATCCGAAGTAAAACACACAACTGTGTGAGTAACTGTGACTGTGTCTTTTCACTTTGAGAAGAGAACACGGTGGGGTTATGTTTGACTCGTAGGTAGTTCAGGATCTTTAGCGATCATTACTAGTTGGCGACCGTTTGCGTAGATGCTCATCTTATTGGGGCTTGACAAGTTGGTATCAGAGCCTCGACCGACCATAGGAGCCCCCTTGATTGATCGTAGTCTGGCCATTTTTGAGTCTAGCAGAAACTTTTTCGGAGTCTAGTTATATCGGAGAGTAGGAATTCTTTTACTCCTCAGCCCCTTCGTCGCTCTGGTGAGGAATCTTGACATAGGTGTTTTGAATTACTCCTCTTCCCCTTCAAATTTTTTTAGGATCACATGGTTAGTTTTTGTTCGTTGCATTGTCAGTTTTTTCATCTGGTGCATCTCTCGTCAAGTGGATTCAACCCTCTTCTTCTTTGCAAGTTGAACCTCAGTTCTTTTCAACCGACGTTGTTTCACCTTCCGAAGTGGTCTTTTCTTTTCCCGACCTGCCCACCCTTTTACTTCTCGGACCGGAGTCCTTAATCAAGTATCCATCCTACTCATGTGAAACCTTTACATTCTTTCTTCAATTATTTCAACCGGTGAATTCTTGTCTTGTACGTCACCCTTCATCTCTTTTCTTCTCCGATGAATTCTCCTCTCGTTTGATATTCTTCACCTCTTCTTCTTTTCTGGTGGATTCAACTCAAGTATTCGGTGTTGTTCATATTCTTTTCCCTCGGCTCATATGTTTCCTCTTGCTCATTCGCCTCTCATCATTTAATTATTCTAGAGTTCCGAGGACATTCCAGGCGGTTCATCTGTCTTCCAATTAATTCGAGGTTGTCACCTCATTCGAGTTTTTTTCAATCGTTCCGGTGCATCATCTCCTTTTTATCTTTTCCAACGGTGTGTTCACTTTGGTGGGCTCATAACCCATAGGTCTTTTCCCAGGATCTTACCTGACTCTTCTAATTTCCGGAGTATTCCTAAATTCTTCTCAAGTGTGATGTAATTATGGATTCCATCAGTCATTTGCCTTCACCAAGATCGCTTTCAATTCTTTTCATCATTGGTTCAACCTTACTTCTTTTCATTCATCCGGAGTATTTCATCAATTCTTTTCTTTGTGTTTCTCCGAAGGCCATCATTTCAGAAGATTTCTTCGTTCTCAGTTTTCAACTTCGTCCTCCAAATATTTTTCATGGATGTCTCTTCGTTCGTCTCATATTCGTCCGGTGATTCGTTCAAGTATTCTTTAATCAGTACGCGATCTCTTCGTTCTCTTGTATCTAAATTCCCCAAGTGCTTTATTCTTCACGGAGATTCATTCTCTTGTATTCACTCAATTTTATTCCTTATGGTGGTCATTCTCTTTCTTCACTCGATTGTAATTCTTCTCGGTGGTTTTGTTCTTTTTCTTCACTCGGCTTTAATTCCTTACGGTGGTTCACTCAAGAGTTCTTTTCCGGTGCTATCATATCAATCAATTCATTTTTATTCCAATCCTACCGGTGTTTCATGAAGAATTTCGCAAGTTCGCGATATATCCCTCTTTAATCTTTTTCAACGGGAATAAGTGTTATGAGAATCCATTGTTTTCATCAATTTAATTGGTGGAGGATAAGCATAACATAATTCTTATTGCATTCTCGTCAAGTTGATTAATCCCTTCCTTTGGAGTTCATTCTTGATGTTTAAATTCTAGTTCCAAGTGCTTAATCTTTTCTTTTCCGGAGTTCAATTTTTTCTCGGTTATCTCGTCGGAGGCTCTTTCTAGATCATCGCAAGGCTTTATTCTTATTCTTGAATCCTTCACTTCCCTCATCATCCTTTCGTTACCGGAGTTCCTCGTGGAGGTTCATCGCAATTCAAAATCATTCTTCAATCGTTCATCTAATTCTTCTGGAGCAGCTCAAGCATTCTTATTCTTTTTCCTCTCGAGTGCAAATAATTCTCCGTATTCTTTTGAAGTGGAGTTTTGCATTTCTTCCTTCATCTCATCTATTCAATAGTTTATTTGTGGTATCATTCACCTCAAGTTTTGAGATTATTTCCATAAGTCCACAACAAGTTTATTCTTTTGTGGTTGTTTTTCTCAACAACTCCGTTCAATTCTTTCTTTTATAATTCTCGTTCATGTCACTCGTGCTCAAGTTGTCATCTTCTTCTCCGTTCTTTTAATTGCTTTCTTTCCATTCTTTAATTATTCCGGAGGCTTTGTCTTGTTCATTTCGTCATGTTTTAATTCCATCTTCTCAGGCTCTTGTCCTATTCCATTCATGTCAACCGGTGTGCTATTTCTTTCAGTTTTAGCCGGAGTGCTGCCCGAATTCCTTCATGGAGATTCCTTTCTATCTCTTATTAACCGGAGTGGTTTCGAAATCATTCTTATTCCTTCAGCTCTTGTTTCGAGCCTTTCAACCTCCTTGATTCTCCTCGTATTCCTTGTCCTCTTGTCTAACGAAGTCGTGCAACTTCGTTCATCTCCGTTGTATCCTTTCTTTCAAATTGCTCAACCTCTCAATATTCTTGGTTTCACTCTTTTGTCCGCGAAGAACTTTGTTCTTCCTTTTCCTCTCCCGTCTCGTTCCTAAGATCTCGGGACGAGATCTCTTGTTAGTAGGGGAGTGTTGTGACACCCCGAGACCGATGCGCCAGGTGTCAGCCAGTTATTCGTCGTCGTTGCCATGTCATCTGCTTGCGTGTTGCATCTTGCCATGTCATCATGTGTGTTGCGTCATCATGTTTTCAAAACTTGCATCCGTCCGAGTTCCCTCGTTCTCTCCGCTGTCCGTTCTGAGCCCAGACACACTCACACGCGCCCGCGGCGCCTCCGAATATTTATTTTATGAGTGGCCGGGTAATGTTCTCGGAATGGGTTGAAACTTGGCGTGTAGTCTTATTATAGCATAGGTAGACCGCCTGTCAAGTTTCGTCGCGTTCGGAGTTCGTTTGATAGCCCAACGGTTAACCGTGTTAACCGCAGGTGGCCTTTTGTCTTTTGGCCCAGCACCCTTTTCTCACAGCCCACCAAGCCCATTCTAACCCCTCCATACTCTTGGCCGTTCGATCACGATCGCGTGGCCGTGAACGGCTCCTCATTTGGACACTCCTAGCTCCCTCTACCTATATATATGTGCCTCTCCCTCCATTTTCGCGCAGATGAAACCTTAAAAATCCTCCCTCCGCGCAGCCGGACATGTCCGTTCCGCTGCCGGACATGTCCAGTGCCCCTCCACCTCACTCCGGCCAATCAGGTGTCGCCACCTCAACTCCGCCGCCTCCCGCAGCCACTCCGGAGCCGCCACGTGGCCTCCCCATGCCTCCACTCCGCCGCGGCCCGCGGAGCCCATCGCGGGCCCGCGCGAGCCCGCAGCCGCCGCCGCCGGAACCCGCGTCCTGCGCCCCCAGTTACTGTTCTGCGCTACCGCGCCGCCCCGTGTGCACCTCGCCGGAGTCCGCGCCGGCCGTCCCCGCCGCCGCACCGAACTGCGCCGCCGCCGGGGACCCCTTCCTCGCCGCCCCGCCGCCTTGGCTTCCGCGCCGCCGTGCCCCCGACCCCTTCCGGGCATCCGCCGTTGTCCCAGCTCGTCGCCGGCTCGGATCCGGCCGGCCCGGACCGGATCCGGCAGTTCCGCGTGTTCCGGCGGCTCCCCGCCTCGCCGTCCCTCTTCGTATCGCCGACGGCCGCCGCACCTGCCTCCCCCGATCCAGGCGGGATCGGGCGGAGGAGGACGACCGGCTCCCCGGCTCGCTCCACGCCTGGGCTGCACCAGCGCCGGCCCAGCTGCGTCCCCCGGCCCAGCCAGCTGCGGCCCAGCCCCTCCAACCGACTGCCTCCTTCCTAGATCTGGCCCATTAGGCCCAATGTGAGCGCCTCTGTTTTTTTCCTTTGCCTTAAAAAACTGCTAAGTCCTTTTCCTGAAGCGTATTTTGTTGCGATGTTCATGTGGCTGTAATTAATTGTGTGCTATCCAAATTGTGTGAATGATATGTCTAAATGATCGTGGTGATATGCTCTACACTTTGTTCTATTGTGCCATGCTTGTTTGACTTCATCTAGATGCTCTAATCTCTGTTGCAAGAGTGCTACTTGTTATAAACTGTTGCTACTTGTTATTTTTTTGCCATTTTGAGATATGATAGCTTGGTGCATGTTTATCCAAATGATGCAAATGATATGTCAAAATGTTCATTATGAATTGTACTACATGATGGTTGCTGTAGCATTCTTGTTTGAGTCATATTGCTATGTTAATCTCTATTGCAAAAGTGCATTTGGCTGTTAGGTGCTGAAACTTGTTATGAGATACTGATTTCAATTGCTCTTTGCTATTGATGTGTTTGTCTTCATGCCACATGTTTAGTTGTTTTAGAAGCACAATAATATGGTCTTTGCTGTGGTGCATTTATCTTTCCATGATATGCCTTGAGGTGACTTAAAAATGCTTGTAAACATGCCATGCCAACATAAATGTTTTATACTTAGTGAATTTCTACTAAGTCTGGAATCTGTCATATCCTGATGCTATGTTTGCTTGATGCCCTAAACAAATCCATGATGCCCTAGACAAAGCCATGGATGTTTTGGAGTGGCTAATGATCATGTCTTGTTGTCCATGTTATTGTCTATCCATTAATGCACTTACTTGCTCATATGGTATGTTGTAGCTTATTTATTTCTTGCTCTCAAGTTGATATAAATTATACCTGTCAGAATTTTATCAGCATGTTCAATTTGGTGGAGCTTGTAGCTGTTGATACATGCCTCCTATGGAGTTGCTCCAATGGAGATTTTTGCTGTAGGATATGTCTACTACATGGCCATGCTATTTATGTTCTTAATGGAGTTGATATACATGTTGTTTTGTGTCTCCGAAGGAAGCATCGTGATGATGTTTTTGCCTTCCCAGATTTTGGCTAAGTCTGGATAATTTTATTGCAACTTGCCATGCTTGTTTAAATGTGTTCCAGCAAGCTTTTGGGTGTGTTCTAAGTTCCTACTTGTTAAGTATCATGTCTACTTCAGATCCACGCTTCTTGTTATGATATTTGGGTGCTTTAGCATATATATATATATTGTTTCAATGTTGCTATGTGGCTGTTAACTTCAGCTTGTTGTTATATCTTGTTTCATGTGTATCTTTTAGCCCGTTGCTCCGTTTTGAGCGTGCCCTACTTGAAACTTGTGTGATTTTGCATGTAGAATCATAATATCATGTTGTTTTCATGTTTGGAGTGAATTTTCTTGATGTTTGGGTGCATCTTGCACCGTTGCCATGTTTGTCTTGTTTTGCTCATATCTTCTAGGCCGTAGCTCCGAATTAAACAAACTTTATATGAAACTTGACTAGAATTTCGTGTAGATCATCATGGTGCATGTTAATATGCTGTTTAACCACTTTAACTTAAGGTTTTTTCAGATCTGGACTAATTACAAATTATGCATATGAGGACTTACCGGTTTTATTATATGTAGTTTCCGGCCTCATTTAAACTTGTTGACTTGTGTTGTTTTTCTGTGCTTCCTACCTTGCCATGTATTGCATCATATATAGACTTGTCTTGCATCATACTTGCTTGAGCATATTGTCATGTTCTTGTGTTGTTTTTCTGTGCTTCCTACCTTGCCATGTATTGCATCATATATAGACTTGTCTTGCATCATACTTGGTTGAGCATATTGTCATGTTCTTGTGTTGTGTGTTTACCGTATTGATTGCTTCTTCTCGTTAGTGCTTGTTCCGTTGCGATCGTGAGGATTCGTTCGTCTACCCGTGGTTCATCTTCGAGGCTTCTTCTTCGTCTTCTTCATGGATCCGTTCTTCTTCCTTGCGAGATCTCAGGCAAGATGGGCACACCCTTGGATACCTTTACTACCATTGCCATGCTTAGTTGTCTCGATGCTATCGTTACATGTCGCGCTACCCATCATTATTGTCAGCCCCTCTCCTTGTTGCCATGAAACCTCTAACCTTTGAAACCTTCCTAGCAAACCATTGTTTGGCTATGTTACCCGCTTGCTCAGCCCCTCTTATAGCATTGTTAGTTGGAGGTGAAGATGAAGATTGTTCCATGTTGGAACTTGTTGCTTTGGAAATATCACAATATCTATTATAATTATTAATACACCTATATACTGGGCATGCGTGGAAGGCTTGGCCTTTTCGCTCGGTGTTTTGTTCCACTCATGCCACCTTAGGAGCCGATAAACCGGCATTATGTTCCTTGATTTTGTGTTCCTTACACGGTTGGGTATATGGGGACCCCTTGATACTTCGTCTTTGAATAAAACTCCTCCAGCAAGGCCCAACATTGGTTTTAATTTGCCTCATAATAACAACTTAATTAATTAATTAAATTTGCGTAGGGGGTCGCGCCCTCGGGATTCTTTTCTACATAGCAGGGGGGCCAGTGCTGATGGTGTTGGTCCCAAACGGGGAGCCTGCAGGGCCACCTTGGGGAAACCCGAGGGCTAGTTTTACCTGTAGCATCGCCCATCCGGTCGTGGCCTGAGACGAGATACGCGCGGCTACTATCAGGGAGTCGACACACCGGGAGGTCTTGCTGGACTTGTTTTACCATTGTCGAAATGTCTTGTGCACCGGGATGCCAAGCCTGATCGGATTTCCCTAAGATAAGGGGTAATAATTATTATTACTTCAGCTGATCGTGAGAGGTTGTGATGGGCTAAGTTGGGACACCCCTGCAGGGTTATGATCTTTCAAAAGCCGTGCCCGCGGTTATGTGGCAGATTGGAATTTGTTAATGTCCGGTTGTAGAAAACTTGACAAAGGATCCGAAGTAAAAAACACAACTGTGTGAGTAACCGTGACTGTCTCTTTCCACTTTGAGAAGAGAACACGGTGGGGTTATGTTTGACTTGTAAGTAGTTCAGGATCTTTAGCGATCATTACTAGTTGGCGACCATTTCTGTAGATGCTCATCTTACTCTTGCACTCGTAAGTTAGCCACCATATATTATGCTTAGCCGCCGCTGCAACCTCACCACTTTACCTCTTCCTACCCATTAAGCTTGGGTAGTCTTGTTACCCATGGTTATGGGATTGCTGAGTCCTCGTGGCTCACAGATACTACAACAACAGTTGCAGGTGCAGGTTTCCGATGTCTTGACGTGAGAGCGTTGATTGTTGTGTTGGAGTTCTTTCTTCTTCTTCTTCTTCTTCAGTCTTGGGTTTGGCTCCGGGTCGGCAGCCTAGGATAGCAGATGGATGTCTTTGTGCTTTTCATGTTTGCATCCGTAGTCGGATGCCTTGTATTAATGTTGTGGTATTCATGTGACTGGTATGTATTGTTGTATCCCCCATGTATGTATGTATGTAATGGTACGATGTAATGATATCCATCTTGCTAAGCGCCCGAAATGCGGTTGTGCCCCAATCACGTAAGTGTCACGTGATCGGGATAGAATCGCATCTTGGGCCTGACACGTAATCCGACACTTCTAATTTGTCAAAATACCCTTATGAGGCAACCCTTTTAATGTGGCAGAGTGATATTGGTTTCATCTTTCATATGGTGTATTTCTTGCATTGCTTATAATTAGTTCAAACACCTTCTGCTTAGTTTACACTTTCCACATATCATACATGTCAATATGTCATGCTGCCACGTTTTTCATACATATTCCATCCACCTATCATGCGGTTGCCTTATATCAAAGTAGTGTTCGTTAGTATCATGCATCAATGAGTTCTGAAGAGCAAATTTTATTATTTTTTCTTGTGGGTTTGACTTGACAAGGCAGAATCAAAAAAGAGGAAGGAAAATAGTAAGGAAGGCAATGATGGTGGTCCTCTACAGTAACGTAAATGAAGCATCTGTATGGATTCTCCTCGTTCTACTAGTGCATCACAAGTTCCAAGTCTCCGCTCCCCTATTCCACCATCCCAGTTGCTTGCTCTAACTTGGCAGTGTGATATCCGGTTGCATGTTGCATATGGTGTTCAGCTTGTATTGCTTCTAATTAGTGTAAATTGCATTTGCTTAGGTTACACATTATATGTGTGAATATGACATGCCTTCCTGTTTTTGGTACATACTATATCTGTCTATCACACCATGTTCCTACATGAAACTATTGTTCTTGTGTATCCTGCATCAGTCACTTATGATGAGACACCTTTAAGTTGGAAGTGTGATATTGGTTGCGTCTTGAATATGATTTCTAGCATCTACTGTTTCTAATTTTTTGAACGCCACCTATGACAAGAAAGTTCTAACTTGGCAGAGTGATATTGGTTACACCTTCCATATGGTGTCTAGCTTGCAGTGCTTCTAATTTGTTCAAGTGCCTTCTGCTTAGTTTCCACATCATATGTTTGAATATGTCATGACGTCTAGTTTTTCGTACATATTCCATCCTCGTGTCATGAGTTTGCCTTTCATCAGCGTAGTGTTCATTAGTATCATGCATGAGTGAGTTTTGAAGAGCGAATTTTTATTCCCTTTTCTTGTCGGTTTGACTTCACAACGGAAAATCAATAAAGAGGAAGGAAATTTGTATGGCATTGGATGGTGGTGGTCCTTCCGAGCAACTGAAACGGAGGGCATCTACTTATTCTACTCTGCCATCCTCCCAACGAGATTCGCAAGACAACGCAAGGCTAGACAATCAACGTAGCTGTGTAGATGATGAACACATCTCCCCTACTCCACCATCATAGGTGTTTGCTCTAACTTGGCACTCTTTGGTTTGCCTGTTGCGTATGATGCATAACATGTATTGCTTATAACTTTGATGTATTGCATCTACTTTACACATTATACCTGTGAATACGACACGTGTTCCTATTTATAGAACATACTATATCTCATCACACCAAGTTCTTACATCAGACTATTGTTCTTGCGTATCCCGCATTAGTCACTTATGATGAGACACCTTTAAGTGGTCACTGTGATATTGGTTGCGTCTTGCATATGATCTCTAGCATGCACTGCTTATAATTTGTTAAAATGCAGACAGTTTTAACTTGGCAGACTTATATTGGTTGCATCTTTCATATGACTAGATGCATCGATTGATGCAGAGGCCGGAGGTTAACATCATTTTCCAAAAAAAAGGTCTAGCTTGTAGTGCTTCTAATTTCTTGAAATGCCTTCTACTTAGTTACCACATCATAGGTCTGAATATGTCATGACGTCCTGTTTTATGTACATATTTCATCCTCGTATCATGTGTTTGCCTTTCATCTGCATAGTGTTTGTCAGTATCATGCTTGAATGAGTTCTGAATAGTGATTTTTTCATTTTTCTTATCAGTTTGACTTCGCGATGCAAAATCAATACAATGGAAGGAAATTAGTATGGAAGTGGATGATGGTGGTCCTTCAGAGCAACTCAAACAGAGGGTCTCTACATATTCTACTCCACCATCACAGGTGCTTGCTCTAACTTGGCACTGTTATATGTGGTTGTGTGTTCCGTATGATTTCTGGTTTGTATTGCTCATAATTTTGTTGAATTGATTATGCATAGCTTACAACTTATACATGTCAATATGACACGTGTTCGTGTTTCTAGAACATAATTAATATGTCTATCACACCATGTTCTTTCATCAAAGTACTATTGTGTATCCTACAACAATCACTTACCCATAAGATACTTTTAACTTGGGAGTGTGGTATAGGTTGCATCGTGCATTGTCTTCTAGCTTCTACTGCTTCTAATTTGTTGAAATGGCACTTATGACGAGATACTGTTTACCTGGTACAGTGATATTGGTTGCATGTTCATATGGTGACTAGCCTTGATTTCTTCTAATTTTGTTTAAATGCCTTCTATTACTGTTTTTCATACATATTCCATCCTCCTATCATAGGTGTGAACATGCAATGGTGTCCTTCTTTTCGTATATATTCCATCCTCCTATCATGTGCTTGCCTTGCATCAATGCATTGTTCATCTGTATCATCCATCAATGAGTTACGCAGAGCTAATTTTATTCCCTTTCTTGTGGTTTTGACTTCAGAAGGCAATATCAAAAGGAGGAAGAAAAAGAGTAAGTTAGGGGATGTTGGTGGTCCTTCGGACCGACGCAAACGGAGGCTCTCTAGATTTGCCCCTGCTACTTCTACTACAGTTGAAGTCTCGAGTCTATATGATGAGTTCATCTCCCCTACTCCACCATCTCAGGTGCTTGCTCTAAGTTGATAGTCTGATAACTGGATTCATGTTGCATATGGTGTCTAGACTGTATTTCTTATAATTTGATTAAATTGCACCTGAGTTTATATGTTATACATGTGCATATGACATGCCTTTCTGTTTCTAGAATACACTACATCTATCTAGCGTACCATGTTCTTACATCAAAGTACTGATGTTGTGTATTTCGCATCAATCACTTATGAGTGGATGCTTTTAACTTGGCAGTGTGATATTGGTTGCATGTTGCATTGATTTCTAGGTTGTACTGCTTCTAATTTTTCAAAATGCCACTTATGGCAAGACACTTTTAACTTGGCAGAGTGATATTGGTTGCATCTTTCATATGGTGTCTAGATTGCATGGCTTCTAATTTCTTGAAAACCCTTCTGCTTAGTTTACACATCGTAGGTGTCAATATGTCATGTTGTCCTCTTTTTCTTACATATTCCAGCCTCCTCATACGGTTGTCTTACATCAAAGTATTGCTTGTCTATATCATGCATTGATGAGCGAATTTTATTCTTTTTTGGTGTGGGTACGTCTTGACAGGGCAAAGTCGAAAAAGAGCAAGGAAAAGAATATAGTAGGTGTTGGGGAACGTAGCAGAATTCAAAAAAATTCCTACGCTTCACCAAGATCAATCTAAGGAGTCATCTAGTAACGATCATAATGGAGTGCATCTACATACCCTTTGTAGATCGCGAGCGGAAGCGTTCGAAGGAACGTGGATGAAGTAGTCGTACTCTTCGTGATCCTCGTCACCGATGATCCCAGCGCCGAACGGACGGCACCTCCACGTTCAACACACGTACGGTACAGCGACGTCTCCTCCTTCTTGATCCAGCAAGGGGGGAGGAGAGGTTGACGGAGAAACAGCAGGACGACGGCGTGGTGGTGGATGCAACAGGAAAACCTGCAGGGCTTCGCCAGCGCCCTGCGATAGGAGAAGGAAGTGTTACGGGAGGGGGGAGAGGCGCCAGAGGCTTGGGGTGCGGCTGCCCTCTCCCCCCCCCCCCCCCACTATATATAGGGGCCAGGGGGGCGCCGGCCCTAGGGAGATCAGATCTCCATGGGGGGGCGGCCAGGGGGGAAGACTTGCCCCCCAAGGCATAGGGACGCCCCCTCCCCCTAGGGTTTCAACCCTAGGCGCATGGAGGGGGGCCATGTGGTGTGCCAGCCCACCAGGGGCTGGCCCCTTCCCCCTTGCGGCCTACGGGACCCACCGGGATGGGTGGCCCCACCCGGTGGACCCCCGGGACCCCTCCGGTGGTCCCGGGACACTCCCGGTGACCTCCGGAATTCACCCGATGGCCGAAACTGGACTTCCTATATATCATTCTTTACCTCCGGACCATTCCGGAACTCCTCGTGACATCCGGGATCTCATCCGGGACTCCGAACAACATTCGGGTTTCCATGTGCATGTATCTCTACAACCCTAGCGTCACTGAACCTTAAGTGTGTAGACCCTACGGGTTTGGGAGACACGCAGACATGACCGAGACGACTCTCCGATCAATAACCAACAGCAAGATCTGGATACCCATGTCGGTTCCCACGTGTTATTCGATGATCTCATCGGATGAACCACTGTGTCAAGGATTCACTCAATCCCGTATGTTATTCCCTTTGTCCATCGGTACGGTACTTTCCCGAGATTCGATCATCGGTATGCCCGATACCTTGTTCAATCTCGTCATGGCAAGTCTTTTTACTCGTTCTGTAATCCATCATCCCGTGACTAACCCATTAGTCACTTTGAGCTCATTATGATGATTTCTTACCGAGAGGGTCCAGAGGTACCTCTCCGTCATACGGAGTGACAATATCCCAGTCTCGGTTCGTACCAACTCAACAGACACTTTCGGAGATACCCGTTGCGTACCTTTATAGCCACCCAGTTACATTGTGACGTTTGGCACACCCAAAGTATTCCTACGGTATCCAGGAGTTGCACAACCTCATGGTCTAAGGAATAAATACTTGACACCGGAAAAACTTAAGCATTACGAACTATACGATCTCATGCTAGGCTCAGGATTGGGTCTTGTCCATCACATCATTCTCCTAATGATGTGATCCCCTTATAAATGACATCCAATTTCCATGGTCAGGAAACCGTGACCATCTGTTGATCAACGAGCTAGTAACTAGAGGCTTACCAGGGACATATTGTGGTCTATGTATTCACACATGTATCACTGTTTACGTACAATACAATTCAAGCATGAATAACAGCCAATTATCATGAACAAGGAAATATAATATTAATACTTTTATTATTGCATCTAGGGCATATTTCCAACAGTCTCCCACTTGCACTAGAGTCAATAATCTAGTTACATTGTGATGAATCGAACACCCATAGAGTTCTGGTGTTGATCATGTTTTGCCCGTGGAAGAGGTTTACTCAACGGGTCTGCGACATTCAGATCCGTATGCACTTCACAAATATCAATGTCTCCATCTTGAACATAATTCCGGATGGAGTTGAAATGGCGCTTGATGTGCTTGGTCTTCCTGTGAAACCTGGGCTCCTTGGTAATGGCAATAGCTCCAGTGTTGTCACAGAAGAGAGTCATCGGGCTTGATGCGCTTGGAATGACTCCTAGGTCGGTGATGAACTCCTTCATCCAGACTCCTTCTTGCGCTGCTTCGCAAGCAGCTATGTACTCCGCTTCACATGTAGAATGTGCCACGACGATCTGCTTGCAACTGCACCAGCTGACTGCTCCACCATTCAAAATATACACGTATCCGGTTTGTGACTTAGAGTCATCCAGATATGTGTCAAAGCTAGCATCGACGTAACCCTTTACGACGAGCTCTTCATCACCTCCATAGACGAGAAACATATCCTTAGTCCTTTTCAGATACTTCAGGATGTTCCTGACCGCTGTCCAGTGTTCCATACCGGGATTACTTTGGTACCTCCCTACCAAACTTATGGCAAGGTTCACATCAGGTCTGGTACACAGCATGGCATACATGATAGAACCTATGGCTGAGGCATAGGGAATGACACTCATCTTTTCTCTATCTTCTGCCGTGGTCGGGGACTGAGCCTTGCTCAATCTCATACCTTGCAAAACAGGCAAGAACCCCTTCTTGGACTGATCCACATTGAACTTCTTCAATATCTTGTCAAGGTATGTGCTTTGTGAAAGACCAATGAGGCGTCTTGATCTATCTCTATAGATTTTGATGCCTAAAATGTAAGCTGCTTCTCCAAGGTCCTTCATTGAAAAACTCTTATTCAAGTAGGCCTTTATACTTTCCAAGAATTCTACATCATTTCCCATCAGCAATATGTCATCCACATATAATATGAGAAATGCTATAGAGCTCCCACTCACTTTCTTGTAGATACAGGCTTCTCCCCAAGTCTGTATAAAATCAAACGCTTTGATCACATCATTAAAGCGAATATTCTAACTCCGAGATGCTTGCACCAGCCCGTAAATCGAGCGCTGGAGCTTGCATACCTTGTTAGCATTCTCTGGATTGACAAAACCTTCCGGCTGCATCATATACAGCTCTTCCTTGAGGAAACCATTAAGGAATGTCGTTTTGACGTCCATTTACCATATCTCATAATCATAGAATGCGGAAATTGCTAACATGATTCGGACGGACTTTAGCATCGCTACGGGAGAGAAAGTCTCATTGTAGTCAATCCCTTGAACTTGTCCATAACACTTAGCGACAAGTCGAGCCTTATAGATGGTCACATTACCATCCGCGTATGTGTTCTTCTTAAATATCCATTTATTTTCTATGGCGTGCCTATCATCGGGCAAGTCCACCAAAGTCCATACTTTGTTTTCATACATGGATTCTATCTCGGATTTCATGGCTCCAAGCCATTTGTTGGAATCTGGGCCCGCCATCGCTTCTTCATAGTTCGAAGGTTCACCGTTGTCTAACAACATGATTTCCATGACACGGTTGCCGTACCACTCTGGTGCGGAACGTGTCCTCGTGGACCTTCGAAGTTCAGTAGTAACTTGATCTGTATCTTCATGATCATCATCATTAACTTCCTCCCTTGTCGGTGCAGGCACCTTAGAAACAATTTCCTGCGCTGCGCTACTTTCCGGTTCGGGAGTGGTGACTGTCACCTCATCAAGTTCTACTTTCCTCCCACTCACTTCTTTCGAGAGAAACTCTTTCTCCAGAAAGGATCCATTCTTGGCAACAAAGACTTTGCCTTCGGATCTGTGGTAGAAGGTGTACCCAATCGTTTCCTTTGGGTATCCTATGAAGACGCATTTTTCTGATTTGGGTTCGAGCTTCTCAGGTTGAAGTTTCTTGACGTAAGCATCGTAACCCCAAACTTTTAGAAACGACATCTTAGGTTTCTTGCCAAACCAAAGTTCATATGATGTCGTCTCAACGGATTTCGACGGAGCCCTATTTAAAGTGAATGCGTCAGTCTCTAAAGTACAACCCCAAAAAGATAGCGGTAAGTCGGTGAGAGACATCATAGATCGCACCATGTCCAACAGGGTATGATTTCGACGTTCGGACACACCGTTACGCTGAGGTGTTCCGGGCGGTGTCAATTGTGAAACAATTCCACAGTTCCTAAGGTGCGTGCCAAATTCATGACTTAAATATTCACCCCCACGATCTGATCGCAAGAACTTTATTTTTCTGTCATGTTGATTCTCAACCTCATTCTGAAATTCCTTGAACTTTTCAAAGGTCTCAGACTTGTGCTTCATCAAATAGACATACCCATATCTACTCAAGTCATCTGTGAGGGTGAGAACATAACGATAGCCTCCGCGAGCCTCAACACTCATTGGACCGCACACATCGGTATGTATGATTTCCAATAAGTTGGTTGCTCGCTCCATTGTTCCGGAGAATGGAGTCTTGGTCATCTTGCCCAAGAGGCATGGTTCGCACGTGTCAAATGACTCATAATCAAGAGACTCCAGAAGTCCATCTGCATGAAGCTTCTTCATACGTTTGACACCAATATGACCAAGGCGGCAATGCCACAAATATGTGGGACTATCATTGTCAACTTTACATCTTTTGGCATTCACACAATGAATATGTGTATCATCACGATCGAGATTCATCAAAAATAAACCATTGACCAGCGGGGCATGACCATAAAACATATCTCTCAAATAAATAGAACAACCATTATTCTCGGATTTAAATGAGTAGCCATCTCGCATCAAACGTGATCCAGATACAATGTTCATGCTCAAAGCTGGTACTAAATAACAATTATTAAGGTTTATAACTAATCCCGAGGGTAGATGTAGAGGCAGCGTGCCGACGGCGATCACATCGACCTTGGAACCATTCCCGACGCTCATCGTCACCTCGTCCTTCGCCAGTCTCCTCTTATTCCGCAACTCCTGCTTAGAGTTACAAATATGAGCAACTGCACCGGTATCAAATACCCAGGAGCTACTACGAGCGCTGGTTAGGTACGCATCAATAACATGTATATCACATATACCTTTGACATTTCCGGCCTTCTTGTCCGCTAAGTATTTGGGGCAGTTCCGCTTCCAGTGACCTGTTCCCTTGCAATAAAAGCACTCAGTCTCAGGCTTGGGTCCATACTTTGGCTTCTTCACGGCAACTGGTTTACCGGGCGCGGCAACTCCCTTGCCGTCCTTCTTGAAGTTCTTATTAGCCTTGCCCTTCTTGAACTTAGTGGTTTTATTAACCATCAACACTTGATGCTCTTTCTTGATCTCCACCTCCGCTGATTTCAGCATTGAATACACCTCGGGAATGGACTTCTCCATCCCCTGCATATTGAAGTTCAACACGAAGCTCTTGTAGCTAGGTGGGAGCGACTGGAGGATTCTGTCAACGACCGCTTCGTCTGGGAGATTCATTCCCAACTGAGACAAGCGGTTGTGCAACCCAGAAATCTTGAGTATGTGCTCACTGACAGAACTGTTTTCCTCCATCTTAAAGCTGTAGAATGCGTTGGAGACATCATATCTCTCAACTCGGGCATGAGCCTGGAAAACCATTTTCAGCTCTTGGAACATCTCATATGCCCCATGGTGATCAAAACGCTTTTGGAGCCCCGATTCTAAGCTGTAGAGCATGCCGCACTGAACCAGGGAGTAATCATCACAACGCGACTGCCAAGCGTTCATAACATCTTGGTTTGCCGGGGCGGGAGCATCACCTAGCGGTGCTTCTAGGACATAAGTTTTCTTGGCAGCTATGAGGATGATCCTCAGGTTACGGACCCAGTCCGTATAGTTGCTACCATTGACATGAGCGTGGGCCATTTGATCTACAAGACATATTGTAAAGAATTTAGACTAAGTTCATGATAATTAAGTTCATCTTAATCAAATTTTAATGAACTCGCACTCAGATTGACATCTCTCTAGTCATCTAAGTGATACATGATCTGAATCGACTAGCCCGTGTCCGATCATCACGTGAGACGAACTAGTCATCAACGGTGAACATCTTCATGTTGATCGTATCTTCTATACGACTCATATTCGACCTTTCCGTCTTCCGTTATCCGAGGCCATGTCTGTACATGCTAGGCTCGTCAAGTGAACCCTAAGTGTATTGCGTGTGTAAATCAGGCTTACACCCGTTGTATGCGAACGTTAGAGCCTATCACACCCGATCATCACGTGGTGCTTCAGAACAACGATCCTTACCAATGGTGCACAATTAGGGGGAACACAATTCTTGAAATTTTTAGTGAGACATCATCTTATTTACTACCGTCGTTCTAAGTAAACAAGATGCATAAACATGATAAACATCACGTGTAATCAAATAAAGTGACATGATATGGCCAATATCATCTTGCTCCTTCGATCTCCATCTTCGGGGCACCATGATCATCTTTGTCACCGGCTCGATACCATGATCTCCATCGTCGTGTCTTCATGAAGTCGTCACGCCAACTATTACTTCTACTACTATGGCTAATGTTTAGCAATAAAGTAAAGTAATTACATGGCGTTATTCAGTCACACGCAGGTCATACAATAATTAAGACAACTCCTATGGCTCATGCCGGTTGTCATATTCATCGACATGCAAGTCGTGATTCCCTATTACAAGAACATGATCAATCTCATACATCACATATATCATTCATCACATCTTCTTGGCCATACCACATCACATAACACATGATGTAAGAACAAGTTAGACGACCTCTAATTGTTGTTGCAAGTTTTTACGTGGCTTCTATAGGTTTTCTAGCAAGAACGTTTCTTACCTACGCTAAAACCACAACGTGATTTGTCAATTTCTATTTACCCTTCATAAGGACCCTGTTCATCGAATCCGATCCGACTAAAGTGGGAGAGACAGACACCCGTCAGCCACCTTATGCATCTAGTGCATGTCTGTCGGTGGAACCAGTCTCACGTAAGCGTACGTGTAAGGTCGGTCCGGGCCGCTTCATCCCATGATGCCGCCGAATCAAGATTGTACTAGTAACGGCAAGAAAATTGAGCAAACTCAACGCCCACAATTTGTTTGTGTTCTACTCGTGCAAGATGCTACGCAAAGACCTAGCTCAGATGCCACTGTTGGGGAACGTAGCAGAATTCAAAAAATTTCCTACGCTTCACCAAGATAAATCTAAGGAGTCATCTAGCAACGAGCATAATGGAGTGCATCTACATACCCTTTGTAGATCGTGAGCGGAAGCGTTCGAAGGAACGTGGATGAAGTAGTCGTACTCTTCGTGATCCTCGTCACCGATGATCCCAGCGCCGAACGGACGGCACCTCCGCGTTCAACACACATACGGTACAGCGACGTCTCCTCCTTCTTGATCCAGAAAGGGGGAGGAGAGGTTGACGGAGATCCAGCAGCACGACGTCATGGTGGTGGATGCAACAGGAAAACCTGCAGGGCTTCGTCGGCGCCCTGCGAGAGGAGAAGGAAGTGTGACGGGAGAGGGGAGAGGCGCTAGAGGCTTGGGTGTGGCTGCCCTCTCCCCCCCCCCCACTATATATAGGGCCAGGGGGGCGCCGGCCCTAGGGATATCAGATCTCCAAGGGGGGCGGCGGCCAGGGGGGAAGACTTGCCCCCCAAGGCATAGGGGCGCCCCCTCCCCCTAGGGTTTCAACCCTAGGCGCATGGAGGGGGGGGCATGTGGTGCGCCAGCCCACCAGGGGCTGGCCCCTTCCCCCTTGCAGCCTACGGGACCCACCAGGATGGGTGGACCCCCGGGACCGCTCCGGTGGTCCCGGGACTCTCCCGGTGACCCCCGGAATTCACCCGATGGCCGAAACTGGACTTCCTATATATCATTCTTAACCTCCGGACCATTCCGGAACTCCTCGTGACGTCCTGGATCTCATCCGGAACTCCGAACAACATTCGGGTTTCCATGTGCATGTATCTCTACAACCCTAGCGTCACCAAACCTTAAGTGTGTAGACCCTACGGGTTCGGGAGACACGCAGACATGACCGAGACGACTCTCCGGTCAATAACCAACAGCGGGATCTGGATACCCATGTTGGTTCCCATGTGTTCCTCGTTGATCTCATCGGATGAACCACTGTGTCAAGGATTCACTCAATCCCGTATGTTATTCCCTTTGTCCATCGGTACGGTACTTGCCCGAGATTCAATCGTCGGTATGCCCGATACCTTGTTCAATCTCTTCATGGCAAGTGTCTTTACTCGTTTCGTAATCCATCATCCCGTGACTAACCCATTAGTCACTTTGAGCTAATTATGATGATGTCTTACCGAGAGGGCCCAGAGTACCTCTCCGTCATACGGAGTGACAATATCCCAGTCTCGGTTCGTACCAACTCAACAGACACTTTCGGAGATACCCGTTGCGTACCTTTATAGCCACCCAGTTACATTGTGACGTTTGGCACACCCAAAGTATTCCTACGGTATCCGGGAGTTGCACAACCTCATGCTCTATGGAATAAATACTTGACACCGGAAAAGCTTAAGCATTACGAACTATACGATCTCATGCTAGGCTCAGGATTGGGTGTTGTCCATCACATCATTCTCCTAATGATGTGATCCCGTTATCAATGACATCCAATGTCCATGGTCAGGAAACCGTGACCATCTGTTGATCAACAAGCTAGTAACTAGAGGCTTACCAGGGACATATTGTGGTCTATGTATTCACACATGTATCGTTGTTTCCGTACAATACAATTCAAGCATGAATAACAGACAATTATCATGAACAAGGAAATATAATAATAATACTTTTATTATTGCCTCTAGGGTATATTTCCAATAGTAGGGAATGGTGTTACTCACCGGGTGCAACGAAAAAGGGTCTTTCCTCAAGATTCTGCTGGTACTTATAGTGCAGTAGAAGGTCCAAGTCCACCAGCTAAATCTACAAACATAGTATCCCCTAATCCACCAGCTCCAGCACCTCCTTCAACTGTACCGACATCTCTACGAGTTACTCGTTTGTTTCCTCCGCGAGTGGCATGTTCCCAAGTTGCCTTCACACTTAACACTACTTCCGAAGAACTGCTGACACTACAGGACTTGGCAAGATCATATGAACCTCATGAGCATCAACACCAAGATGGTACCTGGTCGAGTCAAGTTGTAGTTGCATGCTCCTTTATATGTACTCTCATAGTTTGATGTGCACTAACACTTTCCATATTTATTGTTGAACTAGCACCACGGCGCAAGAGGAAACATACATCAGGGATAATGCTTGACAGATTAACAACATCTAAAGGAGGAAGAATGGAGTTCCATTTTGTGGAAGGTCTAAAAAGGCCCCGTGATGCTACAGAGTCAGCCAAGTTAGTATCAGAGGCGGCTGTTGCCATTAGGTGTCATGCATGTATCCTCCCAACATGGATCCACTACAGGAATGCGAAAGACGATACCCAGTTTAACACCTTCCTTGACCGTTTATCCGTACATAATGTTATTCACCGCAATTGGTAATGTTGTCTTGCTCTGTCCCATACTTTCTAGCTTCCTCCTAATGAGACTCCCATTCTTTTTTTCAGCAGATGAGGTTCAAGTTGGATCCGAAACATGGTGTAAATAAACAAGCATGCACTCATGTTTTCAAGTCTGCTCTGTGATAGTATCGGTATCACCTTAGAAAAAACTCATTTTGAAGGCAAGGCTAACAATGAAATCGCCCAAACATCTCCAGTGGAATATATTACAGATGAAGACTGGACAGCCCTTGTTAAACACTAGTTTGATCCAAAGTATCATGTAGGGTATATGTATGTGATCATATCACATATTGAACTCATATTTACGTATGTGCCTTACAAGTCTATCTTCTTCTAGGCTAACTGTTTGAAGAACAAGACCAACCATTATAAAGTGAAATTCCAAAAGACAACTGGATCTCGTAGCTATATTGCACACGGTGAGGCTCTTGTAAATAGTTGTTATTTCCTCATTTTTGTTTTGTCATATTATCGTATCTGTAGCGACCACGATCCGAATGGACCGAAGTCTCTGTGTTCTGTGTCATCCCTGGATCGGTATGCTGACACACACAGTATTTGAGGATTTATAACAGAGGTAAATCACATGTATTAAGTAACGTAAATACTATTACCTCAATTGATCATAACGGACGCAACAAAGGTTGTGGATTCCCATCAACACCAACGGCAAAGTTGAGTGTAGAAATCGTAACCCTAACGTATCACTTACTCGTCGTAAGATAATCCTGCAACATGAGACGTTGCAGCCACAAAGGGTCAGTACATTGAATGTACTGTCAAATTCACACTCTAATGATAATGATGAACGAAGCCTACAACTACATGCATATTTGGCTGGTGGAGGCTGTAAGGTGAAGGTTTTTGCGTAAAGCCAATTTTTCCCTACTGCAAAGGAATAGATTTTATTTAACTATCATGGTAGTTGAAACATCGTTGAGAAGATAGACATCCCCTCAACCCCAATTAAAAATCATCATTAAACCCAACAATATTAATTAAAGTAACATGATGAGATTCACATGATAATCCAAGTACCAGATACTCAAGACGTCCGTAACAGGGGACACGGCTAATCATGATCAGTTTGTACACTCTGCAGAGGTTTGTGCACTTTTCCCCACAAGACCCGATCTCCTCCATTTGATTTCTCGCATTGCATGATGTTTGAGAAACGGATGACCGAGACACAGTCTTTCAGAAGCGCTAGCCCTTACGTCCGGGTGGACCGTACCAACCTACATCCCCTACATCTGCTAGTCCACCACTGTAAGAGTTCGCATGACTTACTCATACTATGCTAGAGCCCATAATAGCTTGTGGCTGCACACGGAAGTTTATAGTATGAATAATCTCATGATCCCTTTGAGCCTGGGTGGCGGTCCGAAGAAAAACAGGCAATCCATGGAATACCCAGATGCCTCAATCCACCCAGATGTGTATTAATGTTGCCACCTTAAGTTGAACCATTAATTAACAAACTCACATCTGTCATGGATACACTCACCCAATCCACGTCTACGAGCATAGCATGGCCTAACAACAAACGTAGAAGTAACTCCCAAAGGTTTGAATGTAATGCAGGTAATAGGTACTACCTCAATCTACTTCCCAGCCCCACAAGTTAATTGATCCTACTAATGCAATGTGTGAGGGTTTAACTAATGCAATGAAAATTGGGTAATTGGAAAGTATGATCAAATTGTGAACTAGCCTGCAATGTTGATGAAGATGATTCGCACTCAAAACTCTTGATAGATCTACTCGTCACACTCCGTTCAATCTATCGTAAGCGGGCAATAGTAACCACACATAAGCAATCACTCAGAAAGATCAGACAGAGCGAATAAAGCACTTCGGAAAACTTCGAAAACAAATGAATGACTCTTGAAACATAAAACAATTCCCAACAGTACCAAAATTATGTGAATTTGGCTTTATCAGAAAGTTTAGGTCAAGAGCTTCGATTTGCAAAAAGAATCAACTAAAACGGAGTCACGAAACTCAAGTTATGATCAAACGAAGTTCAAATCTAAAACTAGTTGATTCAAATTTTAAAACTTTCAAAACATGTTTAAGTTGTATTAGTAGAAAGAGGGGATTGAAACGAAGACGTGGGCGTTGGTTTCGTTGGATTTGGACCAACTGGTAAAAAATTGTGCCCTTTTAAAGTTTAGGGGCTAATCTGTAAATAAAAGATTTACATCTAAGTCCCTGGCTGGAAACTAAACAGAAAAGAAAAAGTTAATGAATGAACGTTCGTTTTATAGGCCTAACTGGTGAACGTTCACTAGATAGTTAGATCTAAAAAAATAAAACCGATCTAAGAACAAAAACCTAACTAACAGAAAACCGAAGCGATTTTTTATACCTAGGCGGTTATCCCGACGAAAACGGGGTTTCGGGGAATCGGACTGGTAGGTTTGGGCATCGAAGCTCCGGCAAACTGCGGCCTTGCTCCGGTGGCGGGGCTACGGCGGCGAGGGGCAGCAGGGTTCGGCGAGTGGCGAGGGCAGGCGCGGGGCGCAGCGGTGTGCAGCGCGGGGTGACGCGGGGCACAGGCAGTGGCGGCGGCAGCAGCAACTTGCGGCGGCGGCGGGCGAAGCGTCGGCGGCGAGATGCAGCGGCGGCGGGCGAAGCGAGGGCAGCGGCGGAGGCGAGAAACGGGGCCTGGGGCTCCGTTTTTATAGGAGGGGAAGGCGGCGGCGAAGCTTGGAGGAGGGGGCACGACGCGGAGTCCTAGCGTGGCACGAACGCCAAGGTCGGCCGGCGGCTGCGGTTTCCATCGGGAGGAAGGAGGGCGGCGGCGTGGGCCGGCTGGCCTGGCCTAGTTGGCTAGGCCGGTTCGGTCCAAAGAGGATCTATTTTTTTCTTTTAAACATTTTTTAACACACATAGAAAACGAATAAAAGCAAAATAAATAAAAATATCCTATAGGCATGTAATATATCAAAATTTACAGAAAAATAAGCCCTACAACATGAACATTTTATTACTGTCAAATAAAATGCCCACAAATTCTAATAAATCAAAAGGTCCTACTGTTGCAATAAAATCCAATAAAGATCATCTTTAAAATATCAAAAAGACTTCAAATTTATTTATCTCCAATTTTCTGATGTAGGGAATCATGTTACCCTATTTTCCATATATGTTATTTTTGGAGAAAAATAATTTGAATAAAAACCAAATAACTCAATATTTGAAATTGAGTTGCAGAAAATTTCAGAAGAACTTCCAACTCATATTTCCTATATTTTGAAGAAGTCATTTTATCTTCTCTCGGGAAAATCATTGAGTTGCTTAAAGTTTCTGAATCAAAAAAAATATTTCGAGGATGAAATTCAAAATCCTTTCAAAGCCCTTTTATCATTCAAAATAAATGGAAGAAGTCATATTATCTTCACTCTAGGGTTTTGTGTTGAAAAGAATTTGAATTCCCTCGGAGATCAAAAGCAAAGTGAAAGTTTGGGAAAGTCATTTCATTCCCTCTCATTTAACTTTCAAAAGTTTCAAATTTCACTCAATTTCACTCAGCATATCAAACAGCAATCAAATCTATCTATTTATTATAACATTCCAAAATTTAGAATTTTGGGATGTTACAAACCTACCACACTTAAAATGAATCTCGTCCTCGAGATTCGGAGAGGCTAGCAAGAAATAGGTTAGGGTTTGGGGGTCTTCTAACAAATCCACTGATTGGTGTGGCCTAGTGTGCTACCACACTTAGGAACAGGGATACGGTTCCATCAAAACTCAGGTACTCCATCCTTTGGGTTGATGGAGTCGGTCTTCTCAAATCTTCAGGGTATTTCCTTCTCTGGCTCTTCTGGTAGTGGCATAACCTTTGTCCTCAATTCTTGTGTCCTTCCAACTTGATAAGGTTCTTTCAGGACTTGTTCTTCTTAACCGACAAGTCTGGCGCCAAAATTAAACAAATATCGGTCTCTCATGGTGGTCATTAACCAAATTAATTGGGTCCCTGCAAAAAATGGGTCTGGGCCTCATCCTCACCGTATATCCTACGGTTGGCAACAGCATGCCGTGTACCAGGGAAAATTTCTATACCATTCTAAGGTTTGAACAAGGTTTTGACATCGTCGTCTCTCTACTATAGGTAAGTCACTCAGATTTACCATCCCGTATAACAAAGGCGAATAATAAGATTAAGTCGGTATGGTGATCAATCCATCCCGCACCCAAATCATTACCTTGTACATGGTTTAGTGAATCTCGTATTCTAACACTCAGTCATCCTCACAAGCATTGCAGAATTTTCTCTTATCAACGAACTAAGTTCGGATAAATCCGTTGATTCTGCCAGCCAAACAAAACATCTAACGTTTCTTCACCACCCTCGGGTTTAACGTAACCACCTATAAAATCGTATGTTGGCCAAGTCGTAACTTCTTCCAGGGGTTTTCCTTCAGCAAGAGTGAGCTTGCTTTCTTGACAGGTCTTGGGGCCTGTGGGTTATGGCTCGTCTCATCACTAGCAACACTTGGTCTCATCCTCGGGTTGCCACTGATCATTCTTCCAACATCCAACTTCCTTGGTTTTCTTAAATCCATCCAGGTATCCTTTACTTCTCTTGGGTAAAACTATGATGTAATTACTCAGACTCATCTTTGGGCAATCCACTCCAAGTCTGACGTAACTAACCACTAGTTAGTGTATTCGGGTAACGGTGTTGGATTCTACCACACTTAAAATGAATAACACTAGTTTTATTCAAAATCTTATTCCATGCATCATGTCTTCACTCATCACTATAGAGTAACAACTCATAAAATCCAAAATCAATACCATGATGCCAACTGTATTGATTCTCAACTTACCACGATCTACTGCACTTCCATTGCATGCTTCAACTCCGATACTTAGCACAAAACTCCTTCTTCTTCTTGGAACAATCACTAACAAAGTGCTCTACTGCCTTATAGCAGAAACCTATTACTTCTGGCAAGTCTCGTGGTTCCCATATAATTACGTAGCCTCCTTTAGGTCCTTGGCTAAAGCGTCCACGTCAGAACTTGTATATCCATAACTCAATCCTTGGGGTCACTGTAGTTCCATACTCCAGTCTTACACCCTCTTAAAAATCCAATCGTACTTCTTTCCTTCATACTCTTGGTGTAAGCCTCATATCAAAATAAACTCCAACTAATTTGGGCCAACTCTACTCCTTGGAGCAACACTTTCCTTTCTATTGGTCCAGGGTTCACTCAGTAAGGTTCAACTAAACAAAATGCACTGGTTCATCCAAAATCCATATTCTCCTCATATCAAATCTTGTATTACTACTTGAACCAGTATTCAACACTCAAGTTACAAAGGTGCTTCACTACAAATGTTGCCATCCACATAGTGGGGTATGGTCAAACATTCCTCCCATCTTTATTCCTTTGTCCTAGCTAAGGACGCTTCAGTCCCACTGGAATTGTGCAATGTGATTCTTGAAATCATCAATCTTTTGCTTCGTCTTATTGGTCGTGTGCTTCATCTCCACCATCTCTACGTGCATCATACTCAGGCATCCCTGGGTATAACGAAGTCTTGCTTCGAGTATTTCTCCAATTTGACGAATGGCCTCCATAGCAGCTTCACGAACAGAGTCGAAGAATGTTGGTCGTGGTACTCGGGAAATGAAAAAGTATTGACCCATAGTTTTTGGGCAAACTCCTTTCACACGGTGGAGGTGTACCTCCACGTACCAAAGTTCAACTCCATTCTCCATGAAGGGATAACCCTTGTAAACTGCATCTCCTTCCAGGTGAATATGCTTCATCATGTCCTTCAGGATCTTTGGATAATCTTGATCACTAGTCAAGGTCATGATTGTTTCCGGGCCCTTGAGAAAAGACTCGTATAGGGTTGTCATCTCTGGGTATAAGATAGAAGGGGTTCTTAGGACAACATACAGATATCCTCGGGTAAAACGGGGTCATTTGTCCGAGAAAGGTTTGGGTCAGCTTCTCCATGGGTTCTAGGTTTTGGTCTGGGTGAGATAGCAAGAGAGGCACTCACAATCATCCAACAAATCCTAAGATCTCCTTCTTAGACTCCAAAATATCAACTTCTATTGCTTCACGAACTATTACAATGTTCTTTCCATAACTCAACTCAACATTGTAATAAACGTGTATTCCATATTTGGCTACATGCTTCATTCTAATTTCCAGACCTCAACTACTCTGATCATCCTTCCTACGGTCTGAAACTTCTCTGGCAAAATGCCCTACTTCCTTGCAGCGTAAACTAATGACATAGGACAAATCTAGGGACTTCATGGTGACTATCCCGGTTCACTGGATTCTCCGCTTCCTGGTTGGGCAGTTGCTAGCATAATGACCTAATTCCTTGCACCGATAACATGTGATGTGACTTAGGTCCTTTTCCGCAAAAATTGGGTTCTTCTGGGGACACATGCGCTTTCTCTTCCTCGACTTCTTTGTCCCTATCAATTCTTCTATCTTTTGTGGACCAAACTCCACTTCTTCTGTCGGGAAGTCTCCCAGATACTCTTGGCTTTCCTTCGTGCAATACTGTGAAAAATGTCCTTCTTCTCTACATAAATAGCAAGCACGTGAGTAATATTTGTCTAGTCTTTCCCCATCAGGGTCATCAATATTTTCCTCCATCGCGGATTCCCTTAAGGTTTCCTCGAGGACTTCTTTCATTGCTTCTTTCTTCTGTTGGACAGTTCATTGCACCATGGGGTAAATGTGACACTAAGCAGGGTAGTGGGTAGTCCCTTCACATAAGAAACAAGTAATCTGCCTAGTTGGGCATTCTTCAGCTAGGTGACTTCCTTCACAATTAGGGCATTCATCCTTATGCTCCTCCTGGGTGTGTCCTATTTCTCCACAAATCCTGCAGGCACAATGTTTCTTCTTCGGGTTGTCAGCACGCTTGCGGATGAGACGGGATCTTAACAGTGTATTCTTGAATTCTTCCCAATTTTCTGCTCTATTACATCCTTGTATGTCTTGATGCATCTCCCACCATGTTGCAGCACTGTTTGTAAAGTACTGGAGAGCGTATTGAACCTCATACTTCCTTGCTACCAAATTTTTCCTGAAGTGATCCTCCATGTTTTGTATCCATAGCTCTGCCTCCGGCTTGGTCATCGGTCCAGAGAATACAAGGCTATCTTCAGTCATCCTCTATTGGTTCCAAGGGTTTTGGGATGAGATTCAGAAGAGATAGGGAGAGATACACTCAATACAATTTTTTTTTTGAAAAGACGGGTTTTGTTTTGTGGCCATCGAAAAACATCAAACAATTGAAGGCTCACAATCGTCGTATCTAACGTAAGTACATAACAGAGGTTTGATCTTCTAAAGGTCATCATCTCTTCATAGTTGTCAACTCTTCAAACCTTCGGAGTATCCATTGTTGTAGCTTCAACACTTCCAATGTATGGTAAAATCCTCTTTACTCTGAAGTGATCCAAATGGTAAAAGGGTATTGTCTAACTATTTAAGGTCAAAGGGAAGATTTGACAAATCTCAGAAAAGAAGAGAGATAAGAATCTTTTGAAAAAGATAGTTTTAGAGAAAACTTTTCCTATGGGCTTGCCAGTTTCTAGGGTCATGTCCTACAGTCAACATGTGCTCTGATACCACCTTATAGCGACCACAATCCGAATGGACCGAAGTCTCTGTGTTTTGTGTCATCCCTGGATCGGTATGCTGACACACACAGTACTCGAGGATTTATAACAAAGGTAAATCACATGTATTAAGTAACGTAAATACTATTACCTCAATTGATCATAGCGGAAGCAACAAAGGTTGTGGATTCCCATCAACACCAACGGCAAAGTTGAGTGTAGAAATCGTAACCCTAACATATCACTTACTCGTCGTAAGATAATCCTGCAACATGAGACGTTGCAGCCACAAAGGGACAGTACATTGAATGTACTGGCAAGTTCACACTGTAATTATAATGATGAACGAAGCCTACAACCACATGCATATTTGGCTGGTGGAGGCTGTAAGGTTAAGGTTTTTGCGTAAAGCCAATTTTTCCCTACTGCAAAGGAATAGATTTTAATTAACTATCATGGTAGTTGAAACATCGTTGAGAAGATAGACATCCCCTCAACCCCAATTAAAAATCATCATTAAAGCCAACAATATTAATTAAAGCAACATGATGAGATTCACATGATAATCTAAGTACTAGATACTCAAGACGTCCGTAACCGGGGACACGGCTAATCATGATCAGTTTGTACACTCTACAGAGGTTTGTGCACTTTTCCCCACAAGACCCGATCTCCTCCGTTTGATTTCTCGCACTGCATGATGTTTGAGAAACGGATGACCGAGACACAGTCTTTCAGAAGCGCTAGCCCTTACGTCCGGGTGGACCGTACCAACCTACATCCCCTACATCTGCTAGTCCACCACTGTAAGAGTTCGCACGACTTACTCAAACTATGCTAGAGCCCATAATAGCTTGTGGCTGCACACGGAAGTTTCTATTATGAATAATCTCATGATCCCTTTGAGCCTGGGTGGCAGTCTGAAGAAAAACAGGCAATCCCTGGAATACCAAGATGCCTCAATCCACCCAGATGTGTATTAATGTTGCCACCTTAAGTTGAACCATTAATTAACAAACTCACATCTATCATGGATACACTCACCCAATCCACGTCTACGAGCATAGCATGGCCTAACAGCAAACGTAGAAGTAACTCCCAAAGGTTTGAATGTAATGCAGGTAATAGGCACTACCTCAATCTACTTCCTAGTCCCACAAGTTAATTGATCCTACTCATGCAATGTGTGAGGGTTTGACTAATGCAATGAAAACTAGGTAATTGGAAAGTATGATCAAAGTGTGAACTTGCCTGCAATGTTGATGAAGATGATTCGCACTCAAAACTCTTGATAGGTCTACTCGTCACACTCCGGTCAATCTATCGTAAGCAGGCAATAGTAACCACACATAAGCAATCACTCAGAAAGATCAGACAGAGCAAACAAATGACTTCGGAAAACTTCAAAAACAAATGAATGACTCTTGAAACATAAAACAATTCCCAACAGTACCAAAATTATGTGAATTTGGCCTTATCAGAAAGTTTAGGTCAAGAGCTTCGATTTGCAAAAAGAATCAACTAAAACGGAGTTACGAAACTCAAGTTATGATCAAACGAAGTTCAAATCTAAAACTAGTTGAATTCAAATTTTAAAACTTTCAAAACATGTTTAAGTTGTATTACTAGAAAGAGGGGATTGAAACGAAGACGTGGGCGTTGGTTTCGTTGGATTTGGTCCAACTCGTAAAAAGTTGAGGCCTTTTAAAGTTTAGGGGCTAATCTGTAAATAAAAAATTTACATCTAAGTCCCTGGCTGAAAACAAAACAGAAAAGAAAAAGTTAACGAACGAACGTTTGTTTTATAGGCCTAACTGGTGAACGTTCACTAGATAGTTAGATCTAAAAAAATAAAACCGATCTAAAAACAAAAACCTAACTAATAGAAAACCGAAGCGGTTTTTAATACCTAGGCGGTTTTCCTGACGAAAACCGGGCTTCGGGGAACGGACCAGTCGGTTTGGGCGTCGAAGCTCCGGTGAACTGCGGCGCTGCTCCGGTGGCGGGGCGGCGGCGGCGAGGGGCAGCAGTGTTCGACGAGTGGCGAGGGCAGGCGCGGGGCGCAGCGGTGTGCAGCGCGGGGCGGCGCGGGGCGCATGCAGCGGCAGCTTGCGGCGGCGGCGGGCGAAGCGGCGGCGGGCGAAGCGAGGGCGGCGGCGGAGGCGAGAAACGGGGCATGGGGCTCCGTTTTTATAGGAGGGGAAGGCGGCGGCGAAGCTTGGAGAAGGGGGCACGGCGCGGAGTCCTGGCGTGGCACGAACGCCGAGGTCTGCCGGCGGCTGCGGTTTCCATCGGGAGGAAGGAGGGCGGCGGCGTGGGCCGGCTGGCCTGGCCCAGTTGGCTGGGCCGGTTCTGTCCAGAGAGGATCTATTTTTTTTCTTTTAAACATTTTTTAACAGACATAGAAAACGAATAAATAAAAAATAAATAAATAATATCCTATAGGCATATTTTATATCAAAATTTGCAGAAAAATAAGCCCTACAACATGAACATTTTACTACTGTCAAATAAAATGCCCACAAATTCTAATAAATCAAAAGGTCCTACTGTTGCAATAAAATCCAATAAAGATCATCTTTAAAATATCAAAAAGACTTCAAATTCATTTATCTCCAATTTTCTGATGTAGGGAATCATGTTACCCTATTTTCCATATATTTTATTTTTGGAGAAAAATAATTTGAATAAAAACCAAATAACTCAATATTTGAAATTGAGTTGCAGAAAATTTCAGAAGAACTTCCAACTCATATTTCCTATATTTTGAAGAAGTCATTTTATCTTCTCTCGGGAAAATCATTGAGTTGCTTAAAGTTTCTGAATCAAAAAAAATATTTCGAGGATAAAATTCAAAATCCTTTGAAAGCCCTTTTATCATTCAAAATAAATGGAAGAAGTCATATTATCTTCACTCTAGGGTTTTGTGTTGAAAAGAATTTGAATTCCCTCGGAGATCAAAAGCAAAGTGAAAGTTTGGGAAAGTCATTTCATTCCCTCTCATTTAACTTTGAAAAGTTTCAAATTTCACTCAATTTCACTCAGCACATCAAACAGCAATCAAATCTATCTATTTATTATAACATTCCAAAATTTAGAATTTTGGGATGTTACAGTATCTATATTGACTTGTTTGAAATACAGAGGAAAGCCCATGCGGACCAAAAAGAACCTGAACCGAATGTAGTGCAAATATTCAAGGATTGTCACACCAGCAAGATAAAGGGCATGAGCACATCAGTTCAAGCCGTTGTTGTAAGTCCTTACTCCTCATGCCTTTGAACTGCTTGTTACTGTGATGTCTTCATTTAACTGCTTGGTTTGCAGCCAATCTCAGTTACTCTGTTCACTTTTATACACAATTTTCTTAACGTATCATTTCACCTTACATGGTTTAAAAGAAAGGAAGGATATTCCTTTGGTCTTGATCAATAATCTAGTTGTGATGTTCACGTGCCCACACAATGATACAATAGTCCATTTGTTTGATATCTGTTTGCCCGTGATATGAATGATGTCATACTATGTTCACCCTACTTCAAACCATCACCAGTACGCGTCCGTGCTATACAAACGGTTTTAAACACCTTTCTGCGACGGCATTTGGTACCGTCGCCTAGTGAGTGACGGCGATAAGGGTCCTTCCCACACGACCTAGAAACTGTCGGGGATATGCCCTCCTAGCACACACGCTCGGCCGTGTGCGTCCGACGAGCGCTCAAATACGGAAATACATACAATAGAGCTAAAAATACAATTATACAGGCGAAATTGTTTCCGGTCGCAAGTACATCCCACACAGTAAGTCCCCGCTAAACGTTTCTGTTAGTATGTACATCCCACACAGTTGCTCCAAGGAAAACGTTTCCGTTCACAGGTACATCACGCATAATTTTTCCCGTTAAGTCGTTTGTAATAGCGTTGCCATTGCACACGATATTAACAATTTCATCGTTCGCGTTATTGAATGCATCACACACGGTGGGAAGAAGAAACTGTGTGGCAAAGGTTGTCCATAACACACAGTTTTTATGTGGTAAACGTTTGCGCAAGGTGGCCTAATGCAAACAGTTTTCAAGAGAAGGTCGTGTGTGATTGTTCATTGATCCAACACGGTTTGTTTCTAGAAACTATGTGTGTTGCATGTTCTCATCGCCCACGGCATTTTCTCAATAACCGTTTGCAATAGAAAAACCCAATTAGTAGTCTAACTACCCAATTATTAATAATCCATTTATTAATCTAATTGACATTCATATTAAGCTCATAATATATTTCATTTCCATACTAAGGAAGCAGGATTTCATAATTGAAATACATCAGAGTACAACATGATATAGCTTTGCCACTCATCTACCCCATTATACAACTACACCAGCACCAAGTTTCATAGGCAACATGTAGAACCTTTCGAAATTAGCATCATAGATGGTATATAGACACATGCATATCATCTGGAAAAGTGTTGAAGCGGGAGGCGAATATTGATCCTTCGTTCATGTTGAAGGTCTTTGCAACTTTAGGCCAGCGCTTATGGATCATTGACCATCTGTCGGTCGTCCTCTTCAGAAACACTTCAATATTGAACGGTGGGTGTTGTATGAAAACATACCTCGCCTCATGACCATAGAGGTGGTTTGAGAGGTAATCATCAGTGAACTGCTTTGGAAAAGCCTGAAAACAAGGATGTGCATAAATATCTTCTCTATATTGGAAAAGGGGCAAAGCAATAAAAATGCCAGGTATAATACTTAGTACCATCTTGTAGTGAACTGATGTCTTCTTCATAGTGAGTCAAAACCTCTGACAGCAGGACCTACATGTGCAAGACCAAATTGTTAAAAACTTAAATATTAGAATGGTTCCTGCAATTGCACAATAATGTGCTATTAGACAACGAACCATGCACGTGCAATTAACTAAACACCACAACAAATGAACCAAATGTTAACTGAGCACCACATTGCACAATATAACATACTCCTAATAGAAGATCGGACATTTAACCAAACCAAGCATGCTTAACAACTTGGAAATATAGCAATTTTATTTGTTTCTCATGTATTTAGTACAGCCAAATTCGATTTATTTCTCACATGGAATACAATAACAGAATGCAGCCACAAGAATTGAACATCGCATTGTAGAATTGAACCATGCAGTTAAGTAAACACCACAACAAATGAACCAAATGTTAACTGAGCACCACATTGCACAATATAACATACTCATAAT
>LR738712.1:485491947-485516649 GCA_902687465.1 Secale cereale
ATTTCTCACATTGTATACAATAACAGAATACAGCCACAACAATTGAACATCGCATTGCAGAATTGAACCAAAGAGTTAACTAAACACCACAACAAATGAACGAAATGTTAACTGAGCACCACATTGCATAATATAACATACTCCTAATAGAAGATCAGACATTTAACCAAACCAAGCATGCTTAACAACTTGGAAATATAGCAATTGTATTTGTTTCTCATGTATTTAGTACAGCCAAATTAGATTTATTTCTCACATGGTATACAATAACAGAATGCACCCATAACAATTGAACGTCGCATTGCAGAATTGAACCAAACAGTTAACTAAACACCACAACAAATGAACCAAATGTTAACTGAGCACCACATTTCACAATATAACATAGTAATAGAAGATCGGATAGTTAACCAAACCAAGCATGCTTGACAACTTGGAAAATTGCACCCTGAAGAACTGAACATCACATTTGCAGAATTGAACCAAACAGCTAACTGAACACCACATTGCATGATATATAGAACATATACTCTAGATCAGAAGTCTGCATGGTAAAAGTAGATAGCACAATTCACTAGAATTTGTTAAGGAAAGGTAATAGCTAGCAAACTAAACATGGGTCCTTATAGTGACCTAATAAGACAAGCTACTCCTCATTGTCGGAGATATCGATGACGATTGGCTCCTTGGACATGGAAGAGGGCGAGGCCTCTGCTTCATGGGTGCCCTCATTGTAGTGGTGAGTTGCCTGAGCCGCTCCGAGCACCAACCTGCTGGCTCTCGAGATGAGGTAAGCACGTGCATGCTGATAAAACACATCAGAGTCTTCGTCGAAGGCACCGATGGTGGCCTCGAGAAAACGCCACGAACTGTCGTTTAAGGTAGCCAATCGAGTCGCGGCATCGGTGCGCAAGGTGTCGACGGTGGCCTCGACGGTGAGGTGCTCCTCCAAGATCTGGGGGTTGGCACGAATGGCAGCCATCACAACCTCATCCGTGCGTGCGGCCGCGATTTGCTTCTCTGCTGCTAAAAGCTCCTTGAGATCCTGGCTATACTGCGTGCACCATGGCTTAGGGAGGCGCTTATTTGGTGGAGGGGCCAGTGATTTGGGTGGAAGGTGCCGCGCACGCGTCAGCTATCTGGGCATGTGGGATGTGGAAGGAGGAGGATGGGGGTTGGGTGTGGATTACCTGCCTGGATAGACGAGGCCGAGCAGCGTTAAGGAGGGTCACTGGCGAGGAAGCAGCGCTGCAAGCAAGGAGTGACGGTTTCAACTTGGAAAGGAAGGTGGAAATAGGGGAAATGTGGCTTTTGGTAAGGGGGGGAGCGGGGAGGTAGATATTTCCGTGGAGGCCGAAAATTTGGAATCGCTTCAGCGAAAACTAGCGCGCAAAGTGTCATCAGACAAGGTCCCTTATTAGGAACTGTGTAGGATATGTGAACATCACAAACGTTTCAGATAGCTTAACCCATGTGTGATGAGTTTGAACGTCAAAAAATTTGGTTCAAATTTCCATGGTTACAGTGGTCATCCACGTCATTGCATAATTTGGGTACACAAAGGATACTACAGCATAACCACACTTCTTAATCGAGCAAGTTCAGCAATTAAACAGAGCTAGCTGACCTAAACATTACTCTAACAAATTAAAGACCGGCGCTCTTAATTAAACAAAACAAAGAGTACAACTACGGCTGGTGCTCATCAATCTCCGCCGCCGCCTCCATGTCCAGCTCGTGCCCGATGGTTTCCTGGGGAAGGGGATCCATGACATCAATCGCACCATACTCGGCATGCATCTCGCCATCCGCATACACCATATCTTTGGAATAGGCTGCCACGAGCTGGGTGTGGGTGGCCGTGATCTGGGCTTTGGCGGGCTCCATTGTGGCAAGGTATGCCGTGCAGGAACGGCGGATGCTCGAACGCTCTCGACGATTGCCAACTCTTCGGCCATGGGTTGCCGACCGTTCTCGGAGAAGCTTCGTTCCATTTGTACGGTGACTACCACGAGCTGGGCGTGGACGACCTCAACATGGTCGTGGGCAGCTTCTATCAAGGCTATGGCCGCCACTGCAGAATGGACAGCTGTTGTGCCACTCTCTCCTCTAGCTATCCCCGAGGCAGATGTTGCTGCCGCCGCCTGAGAAGCAATAGCGGGCGTTTGGCCTGCCTTGGCCGCCCGGCCGCAGATTGCGGCCACGCTCACGAAGCTTCTGAGCACGTGCATGGCGGCTGCGGCCACGCTCTCGCTGGAGTGGACCACCAAAGTTTCCCTCACGTCACGGGTCCACGGGCCCATCTTTCACCGGCAACGATTAAATAGTGAAATGATATTTGGGGAGCGAGCTAGTTGGCTTGAGACACCGGCTATGGACTGTAGCCGACGCACCTTCTCGTGTAAGCCATAGGCGTACTATACATCGACGGTGCTCTAGGATATTTTGTGTTGCATCTCACACGGTTGGTGATAATAAACTATGTGCGATCAACTTGATTTTTCATCTTGATTTGAATTACATAATGGGGACACAACGGCAATGGACGGTGTTGAATTGCTAGACCTTTTATTGCAGTGAGCATGCAACTATATGTGTGTCGTAAAAGAATTGGAATTATTCAGGGTTCGTTTGAACATTTTATACATTAAATTGGTATTCTAGCCATTTCAAGTGCACAATTCAAAATTAAACTACATGCACATGCTCCGGTACACCAACATGGGCTGTAAAATCATATATGTGTCCATGGGTTTATGCTTATGTCTCATGCAAGAAATGGGAATGAAATTCGAACATCGCGGCACCGTGGCTCTCCGACAAACATCGATGTACTTGCTTTTGTAATTCTAGTAAATACAAAATTCATCCGAAATTCATGAAACTTGGCATGCTATCATGGAGCGGCATCAACATGCCGTGGTAAAAAATTGGTTCCATTTGGGGCAGGTTTGGGTATAAGCTTCTCATAAACTAGAGCTTCTCACAACAAGTGTGATGGTTTCGGTAGTGAATGTTTCACCTTTCTAGACGAAATGATATCCGTTCCCTCTTCTCAATTTCAATTTTTTTCCTAGTGTCAACATAGAACAACAGAAGTGTTGTGTCAATTTTTGGGATTTTTCGGGGTTCGCTTGGACATTTTAATACATTAACTGAGTTTTCTATGCATTTATGTGGATAATTCAAATTTGAACTACATGAACATTCTATAATGCATATAAATTGGTTGAAAATTCAAATATGTGTCCTTGGTTGCATGCTTAGGTCCCATGCAAGAAATGGGAATGAATGTCAAACACCCTGCCACGGTCACTCAGCCACAAACATTGAGATACCTGGTTTTTTAATTCTAGTACATCCAAAGCTCGTCTGAAATTCATGGAACTTAGCATGCTATCATGGAGCGGCATCAACATGCCGTGGTAAATTTTTTGTCCCATTTGGGGCAGGTTTTTGCATATGCTTCTCACAACAAGTCTGATGGTTTCGGTAGGGAACGTTTCACCTTTCGGGACGAAACGATATCCATTGCCTCTTCTGGATTTCAAATTTTTCCTAGTGTTAACATAGAACAACAGGAGTGTTGTGTAAATTTTTGGGATTTTTCAGGGTTCGTTCGGACATTTTTATGCATTATTTGAGTTTTCAGTGCATTTATGTGCATAATTCAAATGTGAACTACATGCACATGCTCTAATGCATATAAATTGCTTGAAAAAACAAATTTGTGCCCTTGGTTGCATGCTTAGGTCCCATGCTGGAAATGGGAATGAATGTCAAACACACTGCCACGGTCACTCGGCCGCAAACATTGAGATACCTGGTTTTTCAATTCTAGTAAATCCAAAGCTCGTCTTAAATTCATGAAACTTGGCATGCTATCATGGAGCGGCATCAACATGCCGAGGTAAAAAAAAATTGTCCCATTTGGGGCAGGTTTGGGGATATGCTTCTCACATACCAGAGCTCCTCACAACAAGCCTGATGGTTTCGGTAGGGAACGTCCCACCTTTGGGGATGAAACGATATCCATTGCCTCTTATTGCTTTCAAAAAAAATCTCGTGTCAACATAGAACAACAGGAGTGTTGTGTCAGTTTTTAGGATTTTTCGGGGTTCGTTTGGACATTTTATGCATTAATTGAGTTTTCAATGCATTTATGTGCATAATTCAAATTTGAACTACATGCACATGCTCTAATGCATATAAATTGGTTGAAAGATCAAATTTGTGCCCTTTGTTGCATGCTTAGGTCCCATGCAATAAATGGGAATGAATGTCAAACACCCTGCCACGGTCACTCGGCCGCAAACATTGAGATACCTGGTTTTATAATTCTAGTAAATCCAAAGCTCGTCTTAAATTCATGAAACTTGGCATGCTATCATGGAGCGGCATCAAGATGCCGAGGTAAATTTTTTGTCCCATTTGGGGCAGGTTTGGGGATATGCTTCTCACAAACCAGAGCATCTCACAACAAGCCTGATGGTTTTGGTAGGGAACGTCCCACCTTTGGGGATGAAATATTATCAATTGCCTCTTATTGCTTTCAATTTTTTTCTCGTGTCAACATAGAACAACAGGAGTGTTGTGTCAATTTTTGGGGGTTTTCAGGGGTCGTTTGGACATTTTTTATGCATTAATTTAGTTTTCAATGCATTTATGTGCATAATTCAAATTCGAACTACATGCACGTGCTCTAATGCATATAAATTGGTTGAAAAAACAAATATGTGCCCATGGTTGCATTCTTAGGTCCCATGCAAGAAATGGGAATGAATGTCAAACACCCTGCCACGTTCACTCGGCCGCAAACATTGAGATACCTGGTTTTTTAATTCGAGCAAATCCAAAGCTCGTCTGATATTCATGAAACTTGGCATGCTATCATGGAGCGGCATCAACATGCCGTGGTAAATTTTTTGTCCCATTTGGGGCAGGTTTGGGGATATGCTTCTCACAAACCAGAGCTTCTCACAACAAGCCTGATGGTTTCGGTAGGGAACGTCCCACCTTTGGGGTTGAAACGATATCCATTGCCTCTTATTGCTTTCAAAAATATTCTCGTGTCAACATAGAACAACATGAGTGTTGTCTCAATTTTTGGGATTTTTCGGGGTTCGTTTGGACATTTTTATGCATTAATTGAGTTTTCAATGCATTTATGTGCATAATTCAAATTTGAACTACATGCACATGCTCTAATGCATATAAATTGGTTGAAAAATCAGATATGTGTCCTTGGGTGCATGCTTAGGTCCCATGCAAGAAATGGAATTAATTTCAAACACCATGGCACCGTTGATTGCTGGCAAAATTTTGAGATACTTTTTTTAAATTCTAGTAAATCCAAAACTCGTCTGAAATTCATGAAACTTGGCATGCTATCATGGAATGGCACCCGACTTGTTGTGGTATTTTTCATGCCCATTTTGAGAGAAGGCGCACTCGAATAACAGCCAACCAAAGGCATTTTGAAAAAATAGCTGCCACTTTAATATCTCAAACGTTTGTATAATTCAAATTGTGTGCGTTCTGTTAACCATTCACGTGATGCCGTGTGTCTTCATTTAAATGGCTATAGGAGGTGTCGTGCGGACAGCTACTTGACCTTGATTGAACAGGAGGCGTGTGAGCGGAGTCCGGTGCGCAGGCTGACCAAGAGGCGTGCAAGCTGTCCTCCAATGCGCAGGCTCACTCGGAAGCATGCGAGTTGTATGTTGTGTAGGCTCACTGGGAAGCGAGCCCTTTGACTTCCATGGCCGCCTGCCTTCCTCTCCATTTATGGAGCCCGAGCCGCTATTTAATACGGGCGGCCTTACTGTTCGCCTCCCATTCCCCTCCCTCCCGCAGACCTCCACCAACGCCATGGTGCAGAATGATCATCTGCCACTAGTCTTCAAGTTTGGTGAAGTCGACTCCGAGCCAGAAGAGATAGAAAATAAGGAGGAATGGGGCCTCATGGACATGGCCCAGAACGAGTTGGCCGCGGTGGTTGCTGCACCTGCTCCCGTCCCAGCTCCCATCCCCGTGCCCGCGCCAGTGACCATCCCCGTAGCATTGACGGGCTGGTCGCCGAGCACTGTCGCAGAGCTGGAAGCCTCGGGCGTCAGCGAGGTCTTCGTGGACCCACGCGAGCTCGTGTACATGCCAGCGCCAGCGCCCGTGCCCGTGCGCGCCCCTCCACCCACCATGGCACCGGCCCCCGTGCATTTGGCTGCACCTGCCGCGCATGTGCCCCTGCCCGTGCGCGCCCCTCCACCCACCGTGGCACCGGTCCTCGTGCGTTTGGTTGCACCCGCCGCGACCGTGCCCATGCGCACGCCCCCCTCAACAGCATGGGACGCTGCTGTCAACCGCTACCTCTCAGCGGCGCCAGTTGCCGCCCTCCTGTGCCCCGCCCGTCGATCGCGCGACGACATGATGTTTGATTTGCAAGTGAAGAACATTTTGTGCTGCCTTGAAGACTTCAACAACGGCGTCCCTGAGGACGACAACGACAATGACAGTGCGGCACACCGCCTCCGCCTCCGCCGGAAATAGTATTTTTGGGGTTTAATACTGTATCTCGAATATTTGATCATATGAATATAAATTCGCAGTGTGACTGAATGAAAGATATGGTTTGAACAAACTTGCGTTTTTCTCTCTTAATGTACAGACTTATCAAATGATTTTCATTTGAAAAAACGTCAATGGTTTTTAAATATAAAACACTCATCACAAACGTTTTGGTTAGAACACCCATATGCAAACCGACAGCTTCCCCAGGAAGCCAAAGGAAAATGTGCCAAGCAGGATTTGTGCAGCTCTTGATCGCAAACGTTTTAGATAGAACACCCTATGCAAAGTGAGAGCTATGGAAAATTCCCAGTGCAGGACTTGTGCATCCCTTCAACGCAAACGGTTGCTTTGGATGACCCGTGTGCAACCACGTAGAAACAATTGGGTAAGATTTCCATGTGTCATATTGGGTATGTTGCCATTTGTCAAACTAGAAAGATTGACATTTGTTTATCTAGTAACATTGCCATGTGTCAACCTTGTAACACATCGATTTGTCAAAATATGCAACTAAAAATCACTAGTACTATCTAATTTTTGCAACTCAAATCACTAGTACTGTTCATATGGACACCAATACAAAGTGGCATTGTACTTTTTTTGTCATCCAAATAGAAAAATAATATATGTGCTGCCACGCGACCCGTGTGATGTGCGAGCAGGCGTGAGTTGATGGGACACATATGCAAATGTACCATTCATTACATACAACAAGTCATCAACACACAACAACAACGAGGATACATGTTGGATTATAGATTATTTCCAACAAAACATTCTAGGAAAGTAAAGTTTTTCTCACACAACAAATAACAAAGCGATGAAATGAACTTCAGCTCAACCAATCCTCGGCATTGGAAATGCTTTCTTTGAATCATAACTGATTCTCTGGGAAGGTCTAGCTATTGTCAATCTGAAGACCAACGCAGGACTGATCATCCAGGCTGAAGCGGCCTATATCAGGTAGCATATTGTGATAGCCAGGGTAGGGAACCATAGCAATGTCCAAGGTATAGATACAATTGCTTCTCATAAATGGTAGTAACGTTGTGTCAACAGCAGCTGGATCGCCTTTCACCATCATTGGATAGTTTTATCCAAGGAAGAGCGAGTCTCCTCCAAGACTATCAATACGAAACCATTCAGAAGGTGTTGGCGCTAGTACACTAGTATCCATCCCGAATACCCTGCAATGGATGTTGGAATAGGTCCGGATAGTGCGACCATGGGAGACAACACCTACTTCGTTAGTAACATCAGCAGTGCCATGTATACATACAGGAAGAGGTGATCCATCGGAATAAGTTGCCAGGCGCCACTGAGTATATAGGTCCTGCTCGTCCTCATGCTCGTGATCATCACCATCGTCATCTCCCCCTTGGTTATAAAATTGTTCAAGTATAGGTGGTGGAATGTTCATAGGACCTTGGAAACACAAGAAGGTTAATTAGTACGATGATACTAACTAGCATGCATGTGGATGAAACAATTCTAATTACGATGGAAGACAGACGTATCGAAACAATAAGGATCCCATGCAAAAACAGTGCCACAAGTGGTGGCAGCAAACACAAGACGCTCGTGTCGAATTGCATCACAGTCCTCATTCGTGTATAGAAATTGATTTTTGAGCAATATCCATCCATCCATGGAAGCAGAGACGGCAACAAGCTTGTCGAAGATAGAAACAACATCATAGTTCTTGTAATCCCAAGAGTGGTTGGGAACTCGAGAAATTACTATCTTCCATAGATGATAGTCATGATGATCGTATATGAACATACGTAGACTATCTGTGTGCTGAACCTCATGGCAGTCTGAGATTTTTGGAAGTGGAACCCGGTGACGAGTGTACACATTCACAAGTTCCCACTCGCAGTTGTTCCCAATATAAACAACCCAATCTCCGTTTGTGTCTGCCCAGGCCTTACCCTTAAGCGATGGCATCTTAACATCCCATGTATCATCATCAAGCGGCATCAACTTGCACAAGGCAAGGCTTCCATCGTCTTCGCGATGGCAAGCAGGGCTGATACGTCCATTTTGCATGATGCTTTTTTACTGTTATTTACAATGTTTCTATCCATATTAATTCTTTTTGGAGTAATTCTAATGCATTTTCTCTCATAATTTGCAAGGAAAACACCAAGAGGGAGAATTCCGGCAGCTGGAAATCTCGACCTGAAAAAGCTACGTCAGGCCACCTATTTTGCACAACTCCAAATGAGCTGAAACTCCATGAGGATTTGTTATGGAATATTTAAGAAATATTGGAGTCAATAAACACCAGAGGGGGGCCACCAGGTGGGCAGAACCCACCTGGGAGCGCCAGGCCCCCCTAGCACGCCCTGGTGTATCGTGGCCTCCTCGGCCCAGCTCCGGTGCCCATCTTCTGGTATATAAGCGATGTTGACCTAGAAAAAATCAAGAAAATGCTTTCAGGACAGAACGCCGCCGCCTTGAGGCGGAACTTGGGCAGGAGCACTTTTGCCCTCCGGCGAAGCGATTCCGTCGGGGGAACTTCCCTCCCGGAGGGGGAAATCATCGTCATCATCATCACCAACTACTCTCCCATCTTGGGGAGGGCAATCTCCATCAACATCTTCACCAGCACCGTCTCATCTCAAACCCTAGTTCATCTCTTGTGTTCAATCTTGTTACCAGAACTATAGATTGTTGCTAGGGGGTGACTAGTAGTGTTGATTACATCTTGTAGTTGATTACTATATGGTTTATTTGGTGGAAGATTACATATTTAGATCTATTATGCATATTAATACCGCTCTGATCTTGAGCATGTTCATCACTTGTGAGTAGTTACCTTAGTTCTTGAGGTCACGGGAGAAATCATGTTGCAAGTAATCATGTGAATTTGATATGTGTTCGATATTTTGATAATATGTATGTTGTGATTCCCTTAGTGGTGTCATGTGAACATCGACTACATGATGCTTCATCATATTTGGTCCTAAGGGATGCATTGTGGAGTAGTAAATAGGTGGTGGGTTGCGAGAGTGACAGAAACTTAAACCCCTGTTTATGCACTATTCCGTACGGGACCTATTGGATCCTAGAGTTTAATGATATGGTTATAATTTAGTCTTAATACATTTCTCGTAGTTGCGGATGCTTGCGGGAGGGTTAATCATATGTAGGAGGTTTGTTCAATTAAGAACAACACCTAAGCATCGGTCCACCCACATATCAAATTATCAAAGTAGCGAACACAAATCAAACCAACATGATGAAAGTGACTAGATGAAATTCCCGTGTACCCTCAAGAACACTTTGCTTATTATAAGAGACCGTTTTGTCCTGTACTTTGCCTCAAAAGGTTTGGGCTACCTTTCTGCATACATGTTTCAATTATCATTACTTGCTCGTTACAAATTACCTTGCCATCAAATGACTCGCTACTTACAATTTCAGCACTTGCAGACACTACCTTACTGAAAACTACTTGTCATTTCCTTCTGCTCCTCGTTGGGTTCGACACTCTTACTTAGCGAAAAGAGCTAAAATTGATCCCCTATACTTGTGGGTCATCAAGGCTATTTTCTAGCGCCGCTGCCGGGGTGTGAAGCGCTTTTGGTAAGTGGAATTCGGTAAGGAAACGTTTATATAATGTGCTGAAATTTATTGTCACTTTTCAATATGGCAAACAATCCTTTGAGGGGTTTGTTCGGGGTATCTTCACCTAGTTTGGAACCACAATTAGCTACCCCTCAACCCGCTGCACCTACTGAAAATATTGGATATGAAATCCCTTCAGGTATGATAGAACAACTGCTAGCTAATCCTTATGCAGGAGATGGAACCGAACATCCTGATATGCGCTTGATATATGAGGAACAAATTTGTGGATTGTTTAAGCTTGCAGGTCTACCCAGGGATAAAGTTATGAAGAAGGTTTTTCTTTTTCTTTGAGGGAAAAAGCAGTACCATGGTATAGGCTTTGCGATGACATTGGATCTTGGAAAAGGAATCGATTGAAAATGGAGTTCCACCAAAAAAATTATCATATGCATCTAGTTCATCGGGATCGGAATTATATATATATATATATATATATATATATATATATATATATATATATATATATATATATTGGCCTCGTGAAGGTGAAAGTATCGCTCTAGCTTGGGGGAGGCTTAAGTCAATGTCATATTCATGCCCCAATCATGAGCTCTCAAGAGAAATTATTATCCAGAAATTTTATGCTCAGCTTTCTCGTAATGATCAAACCATTCTGGATACTTCTTGTGCTAGTTCTTTTATGAAGAAAACTATTGAATTCCGGTGGGATCTTTTGGAAAGAATTAAATGCAACTCTGAAGATTGTGAACTCGACGAAGGTGAAGAGTCAAGTATGAAACTTAAATATGATTGTGTTAAATCTTTTATGGATACCGATGCTTTTCAAAAGTTTAGCACTAAATATGGACTTGACTCTGATATAGTAGCCTCCTTTGTGAATCATTTGCTACTCATGTTGAACTCCCTAAAGAGAAGTGACTTAAATATCACCCACCTATCAAAGAAGAAATTAAGGAACCGATACCCGTTACATAACAAACTATACTTTATCATGTTGATCCAGTTGTTCCTTCTGCTTATATTGAGAAACCACCTTTCCCTGCTATGATAAAGGAGCACGCTAAAGATTTAACTGTGGTTAACAAAAGTTATATTAGAACAATTAAACCAGATAAGAAAAATAAAGTAGAGCCTAATATTGTCGTGGTAAAGGACCTCTTGGAAGAAAATATAGATGGACATGTTATTTGCTTTAATGAAGAGGCTGCTAGAATTGCCAAACCTGATGAAAGGGACAAACATAGACCCGTTCTGGGCGTGCCTGTTATTTCAGTTAAAATAGGAGATCATTGCTATCATGGTTTACGTGACATAGGTGCTAGTGTGAGTGCTATTCCATACTCTTTATACCAAGAAATTATGAATGACATAGCACATGCAGAAATAGAAAATATTGATGTCACTATTAAACTTGCTAATAGAGATACCATATCACCAATTGGGATTGTTAGAGATGTTGAGGTCTTGTGCGGGAAAATAAAATACCCTATTGATTTTATTGTTCTTGGTTCCCCACAAGATGAGTTATGTCCCATTATATTTGGCAGACCTTTCTTGAACACTTTTAATGCTCAAATAGATTGTCATAAGCAAACTGTCGGTGTTAGTTTTGGTGATGAATCTCATGAGTTTAATTTTTCCAAGTTTAGTAAGAAACTTCATGAAAAAGAATTGCCTAGTAAGGATGAAATTATTGGTCTCGCTTCTATTGATGTGCCTCCTACTAATCCTTTAGAGCAATATTTACTAGACCATGAAGATGATTCACATATGCATGAAAGAAATGAAATAGAGAAAAGTTTGTTTGAACAATGTCCTTTGCTTAAACACAATCTACCTATTGAAACTCTTGGAGGTCCTCCTCCACCTAAAGGTGATCCTTTGTTTGAATTAAAACAATTGCCAGACACTTTGAAATATGCTTATCTTGATGAAAAGAAAATATATTTTGTTATTATCACTGCTAACCTTTCAGAACATGAAGAAGAAAGATTATTGAAAGTTCTAATGAAGCACAGAGCTGCTATTAGATATTCTCGTGATAATTTAAAGGGCATTAGTCCCACTCTATGTCAGCACTAAATTAATATGGAACTTGATGCTAAACCAGTTTTTGATCACCAACGTCGGTTAAATCCGAAAATGAAAGAAGTGGTAAGGACTGAAATATTGAAACTTCTGGAAGCAGGTATAATCTATCCCATAGCTGATAGTAGATGGGTAAGTCATGTTCATTGTGTCCCTAATAAAGGAGGTATAACTGTAGTTCCTAATGATAAGAATGAACTTATTCCACGAAGAATTGTTACAGGCTATAGAATGGTAATTGACTTCGGAAAATTAAATAAAGCTACTATAAAAGATCATTACCCTTTGCCTATTATTGATCAAATGCTTGAAATATTATCTAATCACACACATTTTTGCTTCCTTGATGGATATTCTGGCTTTTCACAAATGTCTGTTTCTCAACCTGATCAAGAAAAGACCACCTTTACTTGTCCGTTTGGAACTTATGCTTATAGACGTATGCCTTTTAGTTTATGTAATGCACCTGGTACCTTCCAAAGATGCAAGACGGCTATATTCTCTGACTTTTGTGAAAAGATTGTTGAGGTTTTCATGGATGATTTTTCTGTTTGTGGGAAGTCTTTTGATGATTGTTTAAGCAACTTAAGCGAGTTTTACAGAGATGTGAACAAACAAAACTCGTCTTGAATTGGGAGAAGTGCCACTTTATGGTTAATGAAGGCATTGTCTTGGGTCATAAAATTTCTGAAAGAGGTATTGAAGTGGACCAAGCTAAGCTTGATGCTATTGAGAAAATGCCATGTCCTAAGGACATAAAACGTATTCGTAGCTTCCTAGGCCATGCTGGTTTCTATAGGAGGTTTATTAAAGAGTTCTCTAAAATTTCTAGGCCTCTCACTAGTCTCTTGCAAAAGGATATTCCTTCTGTTTTTGTTGATGATTGTCTCAAAGCCTTTGAAACATTCTAGAAAGCCTTAATCTCTACACCTATTGTTCAACCACCCGATTGGAACTTCCATTTTGAAATTATGTGTGATGCTAGTGATTAAGTTGTTGGTGTTGTCGTAGGACAAAGAGTTGATAAGAAATTGAATATTATTCATTATGCTAGTAAAACTCTACACAGTGCTCAAAGAAATTATGCTACAACTGAAAAAGAATTCTTAGCAGTGGTGTTTGCTTGTGATAAATTTAGACCTTATATTGTTGACTCTAAGGTAACTCTTCACACAGACCATGCTGCTATTAAGTATCTTATGGAAAAGAAAGATGCTAAGCCTAGACTTATTCGTTGGGTCCTCTTGTTGCAAAAATTTGATCTACATATCATTGATAGAAAAGGAGCTGAGAACCCCGTAGCCGATAACTTGTCTAGGCTTGAAAATGTGCTTGATGACCCACTACCTATTGATGATAGTTTTCCTGATGAGCAATTAGCTGCAATAAATGTTTCCCATAGTACACCTTGGTATGCTGATTATGCTAATTACATTGTTGCTAAATACTTGCCACCTAACTTTACTTACCAACAAAATAAAAAATTCTTCTATGATTTAAGACATTTACTTTTGGGGTGACCCACATCTTTATAAAGAAGGAGTAGATGGTATTATTAGACATTGTGTACCTGAGCATGAACAGGGACAAATCCTACGGAAATGTGACTCCGAAGCTTATGGAGGGCATCATGCTGGAGATAGAACTGCTCACAAGGTATTGCAATCTGGATTTTATTGGCCTACTCTCTTCAAGGATGCCCGTAAGTTTGTATCATCTTGTGATGAATGCCAAAGAATAGGTAATATCGGTAAGCGTCAAGAAATGCCTATGAATTATTCACTCGCTATCAAACCATTTGATGTTTGGGGATTTGATTACATGGGACATTTTCCTTCCTCTAATGGGTATACACATATTTTGGTTGCTGTTGATTATGTTACTAAATGGGTAGAAGCTGTTCCAACTAGTAGTGCTGATCACAATACCTCTACTAAAATGCTTAAGGAAGTTATTTTCCCAAGGTTTGGAGTCCCTAGATATTTAGTTACTGATGGAGGTTCACACTTTATTCATGGTGCTTTCCGGAAAATGCTTGCTAAGTATGATGTTAACCATAGAATTGCATCACCCTATCATCCTCAGTCTAGTGGTCAAGTTGAACTTAGCCACAGAGAAATAAAATTAATTTTGCAAAAGATTTTTAATTGGTCCAAGAAGAATTGGTCTAAGAAGTTAAATGATGCACTTTGGGCTTATAGAACAGCATATAAAAATCCTATGGGTATGTCTCCTTATAAAATGGTCTATGGAAAGCTTGTCATTTGCCTCTTGAGTTAGAACATAAAGCATATTGGGCGGTTAAAGAACTCAACTATGATTTGAAACTTGCTGATGAAAATAGGTTATTTGATATTAGCTCATTAGATGAATGGAGAACCCAAGCTTATGAAAATGTAAATTTATTCAAAGAAAAAGTTAAAAGATGGCATGACAAAATAATTCAAAAACGTGAGTTTAAAGTCGGAGAATATGTTCTTTTGTACAATTCTCGTTTCAGATTTTTTGCAGGGAAGCTCCGGTCGAAATGGGAAGGCCCATATGTCATCAAGGAGGTTTACCGGTCTGGCGCCATCAAAATAAATAATTTAGAAGGCACTAACCCGAAGGTTGTCAATGAGCAACGAATAAAGCATTATATCTCAGGTACGCCCATTAATGTTGAAAGTAATATTATCCAAACTTTGACACCGGAAGAGCACATACAAGAGTCCTTCCGGAACACTCCAAAATCATGAAAATAAGGAGGTATGTGATACGGTAAGTAAATAGACTCCGAAAAATCAACAAAAAATATTTCCTATCAGTTTTGGAATATTTTACAATTTGGGAAATAAATAAACTTCCAGGAAGCGTCCCCTGGTGAGCACAATACACCAGGGTCCGCCAGGTGGGTTGCGCCCAACTGGGACACCTTCCGGACTCCGTTTTTCTACAGCTTACTTGTCCTACAAGACAAAAATTCTATATATACTCCTCGAACCTGCTGACCACCGTATCACGGACAAATCTTCTGTTTTCTTTTCTTGCTGTTTTTGGTCAGATCTACCAAGCTAGACATCATGTCTTCCTCCTCCTCGAACCTCATGGAAGAAGATGCTTGGCTGATGAAGATCAAGATGAAGAGGGAGGAGCATACAGACGTCATCAAAGGAGAATTGAGCATCTGATATGGGCACTCCCCTTGGCTTCTGCCAAGCATGGGGGAGGTGGCCCGGTATCATATCATCCCACTCTCTTTTTTCTTTTACTTATTTTAGTTCAGTCTTTTTGCTTTAGAAGAAATAAAGTTTAGTTTGATCCTTTGTTTTCGAGAGTTTGCTTAGTGATCTATCCTTGTTACCATGTGTAAGGTATATAGTAAAGTTTAGATTGAATTTTTGCTTTCTTTACTTTCAAGCTGCAAATAAAGAAAAGAAATAAAGGAAAGAAATAAAGGAAAGAAATAAATCAAAATGATCATACACTAATCCTATGGTAGGTGATAGCACCACATAAGGAAAAGTATAAGTAGAAAATTTTGTTAGAGATTGACAAACATAGCATTGGTCAATGATGCAACTCATGAAAGAATTAATAAGGGAAGAGAAGATTCACATATAAATATATTATCCTAGAAATCTTTTGTGATTGTGAGCCCCCATCAAAATATTATATGCCAAAATTATTGACGTTGGATAAGGAAGACAACTTAATGGTTTGTGTTTGTTCATATTCACATAGAAGTCATATTGTAATAGATCCTTTAACATGTGGTGCTTACCCGACATATTTTCTAGCCAAAAAATTCCGCACTAAGTAGAGATACTACTTGTGCGTCCAAACACCTTTAAACCCAAACCTTTTTCTAGAGTCCACCATACCTACCTATGGATTGAGTAAAATCCTTCAAGTAAGTTGTCATCGGTGCAAAAAGGCAATAACAATTGCTTCTAAATATGTGAGATCATTTAGTGTAAGAGAAAATTGAGCATTGTACGAACTTGGATGACAAAGAATAAAAGCAACAGACTGCATAATGAAGGTTGTCATCTTAAGGGGCAATACAACATGACATTCTCTTGCACTAAGGGATTGAGCATGCAAACAAATAAGTGCATGGTAACCTCTGCTTCCCTCTGCGAATGGCCTATCTTTTACTTTTATGCAAAGAGTCAAAATTTTCCCTCCTTCCTCTTTTATTTTTACCCTTTGGCAAGCATCATGTGTGTCGGTGTATTTGGATCGACACCTATGGGATCACAAGAATCCCTACTACGGTTGCGGGGCGCGGGGTTGAGAGAAGAGCGGATCTAACAGTCAGGACACAGTTCCTTTACCCAGGTTCGGGCCGCAAAGATGCGTAAAACCCTACTCCTGCTTTGGTGGATTATATGTTTGTGTTCTTCAGCTAGTGAGGAGCTACAAAAGAGTCGTGAGGAGTTCTAAAAAGCCGAATCCTCCTCCTGGTCGCCTTGGGCCTCCTTTTATAGGGAAAAGGGGTTGCCACAGTGGCACACAGGAGGTGGAAAGGGTACAGTGATGCGAGGTTATCCCTCGCATTACAGAACAAGGCGCATTTAATGCGCTTAGCTTAGGTGTCCTTGCTTTATCGGGGACGAGGGGAGACGCCCGTCTTGTCCGTCGCCGCCCCTCCTCGTGTTGACACGCGCCCTGGCCAGCAGTGCCTGAGACGCCATGTAGGCAGATAGGCAGCTGAGGTGGCGCAACGGCGGGTCTCCATGAACATCTGTGGGTTGCCACGCAGGAGCATGTCCAGCTGGTTAGGTTGGCAGCCGCGTGGGTCGGTGGAAACCTGGTTGGTGCGGGCCTGACGGTGGCCCCGCGGGCGTCCTCGGCAAGGGCCTTACCGGGGCTCCGGCAAGGGCCCTGACATGGCGCCTGCTGTCATCCCCGGCAAGGTACTTGCCGGGGGACTTGTGGTTCTCCTTGGCTGGAATCCTGCCAAGGCTCGTCGTCTTCTCAACTTGCATCTGTTCTTGAATGTCTTCACAAAGATCTGCATGCCATCACGGGGATATCTCCCGAATCCTCGACCCATGGGGGCGGTGGACTCAAGGGTGATTCGCTCCGTAGGCGCGGAGCGAGCTGCCGCGGCAAGGGTCTTGCCGGGGCTGCCAGGGCTGGCCCCGGCAAGGATCTTGCCAGGGAGAGCCGCTTCGTCCCTCTGCTCTTTGTGGTCTTGTTCTTGGCGTTGCTCCAGTCTCCATCAAGCTTTGATCCTACCCCGGCTCACCTCCCTTGCCATGCTTGGTGTGGTGGTGCCCTTGGCTCAGACTGCCCGTGCACAGTCATAGGGGTACAAAAAGTGTACCCCTCTTTTTGTACACCGACTGAAGCCCCCGGGCCTGGGCCACACATAAGCGCGACACGTTGTTGGGCCAGGCCCAGAACGGTGCGCGGGCAGGCGGGGCGGTTTTCACCGTGGTAAAATTTTCCGGGCGCGGCGCCTCCCACGACCCGCGCGCGCGGCGCTGGGTGGAGGGGCGTGCGTGACGTGGGTGGCATGCGTGGGGCGGTTCCCACAGGCATGCGTCACGTCGCAATAAATGCGAAAGGAGGCGGCTCGCGTTTTCCCCCATAAAAAGGAATAACAGCGAGCGCGCTCCTCACTTCCTCCATTTTCCTCGCGTCTCTTCCAATCTCTGAGTTGTTGTTCCCTTTCTTCCTTCCTTTCGAAGCCTTCGCCGTCGCCCGCCGCCGTTGCTTCGCCATCCCCTTCCCTTAGCCTTCCCATTCAGCCGCGATGGCGTCCAAATCCGCCAAGGGAAAAGGGGCGGCCAAGGGTGTCGGGCCAGTGGCGCCGCCGGAGGGCGTGTTTACGGGGGATCGGACGAAGGCCGCTTTATTCATCCCGTCGTCGGTCGATGTCTTCGAGCTCCGGGCTGCCTTGAAACCCCTTTGGGGGGCGGAGACGGGGGATTGGGCGAAGGACTTGGGCCATCCGGCGACGCACGTCGTTCCGGCCGCTTGCGCCCCGCCCGGCTCAAATCGGTACCCTTTCTTTGTTGATTACTTCTCTTGCGGGTTGTGTCCCCCCTTCTCCGATTTCTTCTGTGATGTCATGCACACCTTTGGCTTCCGCCTTTTGGATTTTACCCCAAATGCGGTGGCGTGCATGGCTTTCTTCGCGCACCTCCGCGAGGGCTTTGTCGGAGTGCAGCCCAACACGGTGCTCTTCCGCCACTATTTCACCCCTCGGATCCAGCCGGGAGGTGCAGTCTCTGGATGTATTACCTGGATCCCGAGACCCAAGGTGGTGTACCCGGAGGGCGCTGTGAAGGAGAGGTGGGATGAATGGCGCGGCGGTGGTGCTGGATTGAGGAGGACGAGCCGCCAACATTATGCAGGGTCCATCGGGCGTCGCCGGTCCGCGGCAGCGACTGGAGTGACGTCGACGCCGCCGACGGGAGGCTCACTGTTGCCTTCACCAGGATCACCCGGCTCGTCCAAGCCAGACTCACCCTCGAGATGATCGGGGCGGATTTCATCCGCCGTCGGATCGCTCTGCTGCACAAAAAGGGGAGGCCAGCCTGGCTCTTCAGGAACCCGGCTGATGTCATGCGGCTCCGCCCAGGCCTCGACCACAACCTCACAGTGATGGGACACGCCCATTTCTGTCAGTGGCTCTTCCAGCTGGATGTGGGTCGCAATGGCGAGGTCGAGCGGACCGGCAAGGCTGTGAAGGCTGCCGCAAAGGCCGGCAAGGCTATCAAGGGGCAGTTCTTCAGACTGCCAGCGGGAGTGGTCCCGCTGTGCAACAATTCTCACCAGTCTGATATCGTCGCCATGATGCCGGAATGCAGCGGCACGGCCCCGTCCCGAGCTGGCAGGAGCCGGAGGATGAGATCGTGCAGCAGTTCTTTGACACTCTAGTCGAGGTGTGCGTCGATCCTGACGCCGAGCAGTGGCTCGTCAGGGACACCACCCCGGAGGAGCTGGACTACATCGCTGCTAGGGCGAGGGAGGCGCGGCTCATCAGGGAGGCCGGCAGCGCCGGAGGCACGGGGGACCAGGACGGCGCGGCTGCGGAGGAGGAGGAGTTCGCCCAGTGGGCGACGGCTGCCGGAGAGGCTAGCAGCGCCAGCACCGGGGCTCCACTGGTTGAGGACGCGGCCGACGAGTCGTCGTCGGAGGACGATGCGGCGGCTGGCCCGGCGCCAGCCAGGGGAAGAGGGCGAGTCTTGCGGCGGGCCTGTTCCGGCGAGCCGGTCCGGCCCGGCAAGACTGCGCAGCCTCAATTGGCCCTGGAGGGGTCCGGGCGCCTCACGAGGGCCACGACGGTGAAGAGGTCGACGAAGGCCACCGAGAAGAAGAAAACGGCAGCTCCCTCTTCGTCGAGGCGCGCACAAACTCCGCCCCCTTCTTCGCCTCCCCCGGCAGACGTCGATTCGGAGGGCGACGCGGAGTTCCCCTTCGACCTCGGGTCCCTCAGCCCGAAGAGGAAGAGGAAGACGACAGAGGAGGAGGAGATGGACGACGAGTAAGTATTCCATTCTTTATCGTCATCCCCATCTCCCTAGACCATGCCACTCATCTTGACTTGTTCTTGCTTCTTCAGGGACACAGAGACGTTGACCCAGAGGGTGAAGAGGGCCAAGGCTTCGGCGAGCAGCCAGCCCTCGGCCGGGGCTACAGAGACACTACTGGTGGTGTTGAGCAGCTCCGACGACAGACCCCGGCACAGCCCCCAGCGTAAGCCCGCTAGCCTCTTCTCGCTCGACATGCAGTAGGCGTTCGATGCTAAAGGTGCTTACCTTGCCGGTTCTATAGGACGGGAGCAGCAGCGGGAGGAGCCGCAGGGGGCTATTCCCAACACACCACCCCCATCGACTATGCTGCCACCAGGGGCGTCCCCGGCAAGGGCACCAAGCATGGAGCCCGCACGCATGGAGGAGGAGGGGAACTTGGGCGCTGGTGGTCCGGCCCCTGCGTCCGACGCCGGCGGGGAGGGAACTTCCGCTTCACAGCCCGGCGCTGGTGAGTCGCGTGCCTTTTGTCTTTGCTTTTCCCTTGTGCTTTTTCTTGAATTCATTATCCCCGTCACGGCCCAGGCCCTCCTTCAACGGATGCGGAGGACATGGACGCCGCCATCAAGGAGGTTGCTGAGGAGGTCGCGGCGGAGGCCGACAAGATTGCCGCCGAGTAGGCCACCAAGGACGCCGTCGGGGCTGTCGCGGATAAGGCTGCTGAGGATGCCGCCAAAGGTGCCGCCGAGGGCACTGGCGGTGGGCCTACCTGGGAGGCCGGCAAGGCCACAGCCGAGGAAGAGGCGATTGATGATCAGCCTTCTTCCTCCGCGACCTCGGGCCCCGGCAGGTATCTGAAGGTGGGCGACAACCTTTTCGTCCATGTTGCCGGGCGTCAAGCTCCCGGGCGCCCGCCGGGGAGGAAGTCTTTGATGGCGAGGTGTTCGCCGCCACCGGGCTCGAGGTTGTTGATGAACCGAGCGCCGGCGGCGACGGCTCCCCAGAGGAGCAGCTCTTCCGGGCCATGGGGGCCAACTTCCGGAAGCTCCAGGCGCTCTACCCTGCCCGTTTGGACAAGGTTAAGTATAGAACGGCAGCGGTGGACGATGCGGAGGCGTACTTCCAGGCGCGCGTCGGTGAGGCACAAACCTGGTTCCACCAGTCTCGCGAGGAGCAAAGGGCCTCCAAGGAAGAACTGGCCAAGCGTAACGTGGAGCTCATCATGAAGATGGCCGCCATCGAGAAGGCCCAGGAAGAGGCGGCGAACTTGGCTGCCTAGGCGGAGGCCGCCCGGAACCAGCATCAAGCCGCCCTCGATTCCCAGGAAGAAGACCTCTCCGCGCGCGAGGCGAAGCTTGCCGCAACACTCCACGGAAAGGATGAGGAGCTCGAGGCTCTTGTCGAGCGGCGGACCCGCGAGCTGGGGCAGAGGCACAAGGAGGCGCTCGATGCCCTGGCTCTGGCCCATGCCGGCAAGATACAAGAGCTGGAGGTGGAACGGGACGGGCTGAAGGAGCAAGCCCTCAGGCTGTCTGATGAGAAGAACAGGCTCAACTGCGCCTTGACAGAGGCGCAGGGAGCGGTCATCAGCAGGACTGGGGAGCTCTCCGAGGCACAAAACTCCATCAGAGATCTCAGGCTGAGGCTGGAGAATCTCGAGAAGATGTTGGCGGAGAGCTCTGCTCGGGAGGAGGCCTTGGCCAAGATCCTGGAGGAGGAGAAGCATCTGCGGGCGGATGAGGGCGCCTCCCACCAAGAATACATGGTGGAGGAGAACGGGTGGATCAGCCGGCTGGAGGACATCGCCTGCAGGGTCGCCTCACAGTTGGCCCTCATGGGGATGCCAAACGTGAGGTATGCCCCTGAATGGAGCAGGTCCGTCAACACCAAGTTGACCCTGTTCTTCAAGGGCGTCCTCAGCGCCTTGACTGATCTTCACTCCAACAGAACGGCCACGCTCGCCGGGGAGGCCCGGCAGCTCTGCCGGGGAGTCATGACCAAGGTCCTCACCAAGGTGGCGTTCTGGAACCCCGCCCTCGACTTCGAAGCCACGATGGACAGCTTGCTGGAGGATGCCAACCTCACGGCGCTCAAGGAGCGCATCAAGCCTGTCATCAGCCGCATCGACGAAATCAAGAGGGTGGAGGGCCAGCGCCGGGATTAAGCATCCCGTTCTTCCTCGCCGCTGCGGGTTCATGCCCAAGACAAATTTTATCTTTAGTTAGAACCGAAGTGATGGCACGATGTAATATAACTTTGAAATATCTTCAGTATCATGCATGTTATTTTCCTGTTTGCTGCCTCTTTGTGTTTCCACCCTACGTTAACTGGGTAGGCTTGCCGGCGCGAAATACCCAAGGCGGCGTCTTGGGGACGGGTCCCCATTGGCCTGCCAGGTGAGCGTGCTGCCGGGTCTGCCACCTTGCCGCTCTCAACGCAGCCGCTCGAACTGTCGAGTTTGACTCGAGTCAGAGTTGAGAGATTTGTCAATTGTGGAAGGCTACCCTACCATTTCAAACGCGGCCGTCTGAACTGTTGAGCTGACTCGAAACAGAACAAAGGCGTTGCCGATCGGGAAGGGCCCCATCTGCGTGCAGGTTTTTTTTGCACAAAGATTGACAGCTCCGAGGATAATAACTTTAAATAATAGTGTAGAAATATCCAAAGTTTGATGTAACTTTGCTTTTATTTGCAGTCGCTCGAGCGCAGGTCTTCCGGCCTCCTCAAAGGCCCACGAAGATGAGAGAGCGTCGGGCCAACCACTAGAGCCGATTTTCACATCTGCGCACCCCTACCTGGCGCGCCAAAGATGTCGGTGTATTTGGATCGACACCTATGGGATCACAAGAATCCCTACTACGGGTGCGGGGCGCGGGGTTGAGAGAAGAGCGGATCTAACAGTCAGGACACAGTTCCTTTACCCAGGTTCGGGGCGCAAAGATGCGTAAAACCCTACTCCTGCTTTGGTGGATTATATGTTTGTGTTCTTCAGCTAGTGAGGAGCTCCAAAAGAGTCGTGAGGAGTTCTAAAAAGCCGAATCCTCCTCCTAGTCGCCTTGGGCCTCCTTTTATAGGGAAAAGGGGCCGCCACAATGGCACACAGGAGGTGGAAAGGGTACAGTGATGCGAGGTTATCCCTCGCATTACAGAACAAGGCGCATTTAATACGCTTAGCTTAGGTGTCCTTGCTTTATCGAGGACGAGGGGAGACGCCCGTCTTGTCCGTAGCCGCCCCTCCTCGTGTTGACACGCGCCCTGGCCAGCAGTGCCTGAGGCGCCATGTAGGCAGACAGGCAGCTGAGGTGGCGCAACGGCGGGTCTCCACGAAGATCTGTGGGTTGCCACGTAGGAGCCTGTCCAGCTGGTTGGGTCTGCTGCCGCGTGGGTCGGTGGAAACCTGGTTGGTGCGGGCCTGACGGTGGCCCCGCGGTCGTCCTCGGCAAGGGCCTTACCGGGGCTCTGGCAAGGGCCCTGCCGTGGCGCCTGCTGTCATCCCCGGCAAGGTGCTTGCCGGGGCCTTGTGGTTCTCCTTGGCTAGAATCCCGCCAAGGGTCGTCGTCTTCTCAACTTGCATCTGATCTTGAATGTCTTCATAAAGATCTGCATGCCACCACGGGGATATCTCCGGAATCCCCGCCCCATGGGGGCGGTGGACTCAAGGGTGATTCGCTCCGTAGGCGCGGGGCGAGTTGCCGCGGCAAGGGTCTTGCCGGGGCTGCCAGGGCTGGCCCCGGCAAGGATCTTGCCGGGGAGAGCCGCTTCGTCCCTCTGCTCTTTGTGGTCTTGTTCTTGGCGTTGCTCCAGTCTCCATCAAGCTTTGATTTTACCCCGGCTCACCTCCCTTGCCATGCTTGGTGTGGTGGTGCCCGTGGCTCAGACTGCCCGTGCACAGTCATAGGGGTACAAAAAGTGTACCCCTCTTTTTGTACACCGACAATGTGGTGAGGAAAGATCTAGGCACATATGTCCATTTGAATATGGGTGACATGAGTTATTATTTTTGACATCACCCTTGAGCTGAGTATGTTGGCACGTGAAACTATAAGCCCCTATCTTTATGTGTGTCCGGTTGAAATGTTTTGCTCATGGGTATGCAGTGAGTGTTAGCAATCATAGAATACTATATGATGGTTGAGTATGTGGACTTGCCTAAAGGCTCCGATACGTGACCCTTCCTAAAAAGATGATGAATTCTAGTTGCAAAAGATGACTGAAAACATAGTTTGTTGGTTTCTAATAGAGTTTATGCTTTATACTTCAGTTGTGTGATGAACTGTCACTTATTCATGAGAACTCTATGATACAAGTTATAGGATAAAAGTATAATGTTTAATTCTATTGCTGTTATAATAATCAACATGATGCTTCTATGTCTGTATTTTTTTATCAACACCTCTCTCTCAAAGCATGTGGACATGTTTTTCGATTTCGGTTTTCGCTTGAGGACAAGCAAGGTCTAAGCTTGGGGGAGTTGATACGTCCATTTGGATCATGTTTTCTGACTATTATTTCTAATGTTTCTATCCATAATAATGCTTTTTGGAGTAATTCTAATGCCTTTTCTCTCATAATTTGCAAGGAACACACCAAGAGGGAGAATTCTGGCACCTGGAAATCTGGACGTGAAAAAGCTACGTCAGGCCACCTATTCTGCACAACTCCAAATGAGCTGAAACACCAGAGGGGGGCCACCAGGTGGGCACAACCCACCTGGGCGCGCCAGGCCCCCCTGGCGCGCCCTGATGTATAGTTGCCTCCGCGGCCCACCTCCGGTGCCCAGCTTCTGGTATACCAGTGATGTTGACCTAAAAATCAAGAAAATACTTTCGGGACGGAACGCCGCCGCCTCGAGGTGGAACTTGGGCAGGAGCACTTTTGCCCTCCGGCGGAGTGATTCCGCCATGGGAACTTCCCTCCCGGAGGGGGAAATCATCGTCATCATCATCACCAACTACTCTCCCATCTTGGGGGGGGGGGGGGC
>LR738712.1:485516751-485684201 GCA_902687465.1 Secale cereale
GGGGGGGGGCAATCTCCATTAACATCTTCACCAGCACCATCTCATCTCAAACCCTAGCTCATCTCTTGTGTTCAATCTTGTTACCGGAAATATAGATTGTTGCTAGGGGTGATAGTGTTGATTACATCATGTAGTTGATTACTATATGGTTTATTCGGTGGAAGATTATATGTTCAGATCTATTTTGCATATTAATACCCCTCTGATCTTGAGCATGTTCATCACTTGTGAGTAGTTACCTTTGTTCTTGAGGTCATGGGAGAAATCATGTTGCAAGTAATCATGTGAATTTGATATGTGTTCGATATTTTGATAGTATGTATGTTGTGATTCCCTTAGTGGTGTCATGTGAACGTTGACTACGTGATACTTCACCATTTTTGGGCCTAAGGGAATGCATTGTGGAGTAGTAAATAGATGGTGGGTTGCGAGAGTGATAGAAACTTAAACCCTAGTTTATGCACTATTCCGTAAGGGACCGATTGGATCCTAGAGTTTAATGCTAAGGTTAGAATTTATTCTTAATACTTTTCTCGTAGTTACGGATGCTTGCGGGAGGATTAATCATAAGTTGGAGGTTTGTTCAAGTAAGGACGACACCTAAGCATCGGTCCACCCACATATCAAATTATCAAAGTAGCGAACACAAATCAAACCAACATGATGAAAGTGACTAGATCAAATTTCAATGTACCCTCAAGAACGCTTTGCTTATTATAAGAGACGGTTTTGGCCTGTACTTTGCCTCAAAAGGATTGGGCTACCGTGCTGCATACATGTTACAATTATCGTTACTTGCTCGTTACAAATTACCTTTCTATCAAACTACTCGCTACTTACAAATCTAGCACTTGCAGACACTACCTTACTGAAAACTACTTGTCATTTCCTTCTGCTCCTCGTTGGGTTCGACACTCTTACTTGGCGAAAAGAGCTAACATTGATCCCCTATACTTGTGGGTCATCAAGGGTCATGGCGAAGAAGATAGGGGAGATCAAACCGCTCCTGAACCCTTGCGTTCTTTGTAATGATCCTATTTGTTGATTCGAGAATGGTCTTGTATGAACCTGCCATGCTAGCCGAGGTGATGATGTCGCACCGATCAATGAATGCTTCCATCACGTCATCTTTCATATCGGGGCAAGAATAACGGGGTCGTTTCTGGCATGTTCCCTCCATGGAGAAGACGATCGAACAATGGCAGAAGGAAGGGTGAAGGCAAATGGAGGGAGGAAGAGCGTGCGACAGTAGTTCCAAATCGAGAGGGATAGGTGAAGAGGCGGTGCACGGTTGCCACGGTACAAGAAGAGGCTAGTGGGGAGCAAATGGTTGCCACTGAGGTCACACACTGACGACAAGGCTGAATGACCCACATGCCGTATATTGCACACACCTTGATCTGGCTGACCATTTCTTTGGTGTTGCCTAATCACAAACAGTTCATCTGAGTGAACTTTATGTTGTATATCGCACACGCCTTCATCTGGCTGCCCATTTCTTTTGTGTTGCCTCATCGCAAACAGTTAATTGAACTGAATTGTACGCCCTGCATCGCACACGCAACTAAAATCCGAATCGTGTTTAATGCATCCGTCATCGCAAATGTTTTGCACCTTTTTTGACGGGTTTTTTACACCACCGTTTGCGATTATTGCATCGCGCATAGTTTCGTCGAAGGGTCTTTGATCGTAGTGTCGCATTAGCAGCATCCTACAGTACTGCATGTCTCCTTTATCCTTAGATGTCAATGAATGTGGGGAAACAAACAATACAGTAGGCATGCTACATGGACATAGGTTCCGAGAGTGATTTTATTATGTAGTTAGCACTACAATACATGCTAATGTATTACAATAGCTCACCAAAATAAGTTATCTATAAATGTGAAACCTATTTTGTTTGTTTTTGTCTCATTAGTAACTTATCTGGTACAGTAATCGACAAAATCAAATTTTCAGCAAGCTATGGAACAAATGATTGAACAACCACAACCACCTGAAGGTGACGGCGCTACCATAGGCACAATGTCACCTCTCTCTGCAGTGCGTCAGTATCTCTCCCCTAATAGTGCAAAAAGCACCTTCCTGCGTAATTCTGCGTTAATTGTCAAGGTAACCTCGTCCAAATCGCCTAATGAACAAAATCTTCTGGCTAGACAGAGTGATATATATGTGCTCCAGACACAAGTCCAATCTCTAATGGATGTTGTTTCTGAAACAAGAATAGTGGTTGACAAATGTCGTCAAGATATGAATGGTTTTGAAACTAGACTATTAGACATTTTCTTCATTGTTCAAGAGCTATGGCGGAAAAAGGGGGAAGGTCATGCGGCTCCATCAGATTATACAGCCTGAAACATTAGCACTCGTGTCAAATGATATGTTCTTCTATACGTCTGATGGTGCAAGGACTATAAACTTTTATGCCAATAGGCCTTTTGTTGTATGTCTGTAATTTATTTTGTTGTGATACAACATTTATCGTGCTGCCAAAGGCCGTAGAAATTATGACGCTATTTTTGTATAGTGTAAGTTTATCTTAGTAATGTATTTGGCATCATCGATCTCCTTTCACCCGAAAGCAACATAGGAGCCCGACGGGCCAGCATTGCTTGGGCCCACAATTCCAATTTGGCTAAAAACAATTATTGGTCGTAATCGGCATGTAGCCAACTTGAAATATCTGGGCCTAAATCAGTATATGCTTTATTATTTTTTATAGGTCTGTGCCCGCAGTGGACCATTAACAGGCCTAATATAATTTTGGCCCTTAGTAACAACAGTTCCTTAACATGTGTAAATATCTCCAGGCCTAATATGGTCCATAAATAAGAAGGGCCTTTAGTAGGCCAAAAGTCAGACTAGGTCGTAATTGGGCTTGATTATGCCCAGAACTTTTAAGAGGCCGAAAGATGATTGGGCCTGAAATGTGCCAAATAAGCCACTGGTCATTAGCAGGCCGAAATGTATCTCGGCTCCTGGTGGCCCATTTACAATTTGGATCATTCACGGGCGGAAATTCAGACGGGCCACGAATGTGCCGACCTATTAGACATGCCTTTAACAGGCTGGAAGTGCGGTCGAGCTTGATTTGTATGAGCGAGTATATGGGCCATTAGTAGGCCCGATGTGACGTTGGGACACATATGGCCCATGGGCTTCGTCCGACATTAACAGGCCGAAAAGCACAATAGGCTAGAAGTGGGCCAGATCTGCAATGGGCCGCTGACAGGTCGAATGTCAGACCCGGTTGAATATGACCCAGTTTCATCCCACTATTTTATGGGGCCGAAAGGTTCATCGGGCAATAAATGGGCCCAAATGTAACAGGACCTTTAATAGGCCGGAAACACACTGGGTCATAATTCGGCCCAAGTACTTAGTGGACTGTTAACGGGCCAGAACACACCATGGGCCGCAATGATGGATAATCTATAACGGTCCATTGACGGGCTGATTTGACACTATTCCTATGGTCCTTAACTGTGAATGGGCCGTCTGCAAGCAGGCTGTCAATGGGCCAGCCCGCCAATTTTGGTTGGGCCGGCCTTTTAAACATAAATGGACCATTCTTGTGCTTTGCCACATGTTGATGTATCATAGGCGCCCCCAGTCCATTGGGCGGTAGACATCTGTCCCAACGCCGAGCTGATACATGGTTGCTATGGCCAATGAGAATTTTACACATGGAAAATCGCCATTGGTCCTGGCTGTTAATGGGTTATCGGATCAAAAACCGGAACCGATAGCTTTACTGCAACCCATTATGGTGGATGACATGTGTCGATTACCCTTGACGAAAGCACTTCCATGACGCGCCATTTATCGTCATGGAATTGGACACTTCCATCATGATAATTTCAGTATTGTCATGGAACACTTCTACGATAGCTCAAGTATGGCAATCTTGATTCTTTCATAAAATCATCATGGATGTAAATGCATGATAGAAAACCTGACCTACTATGAAAAACACATACCATCACATAAGTGTTTTTTTGTAGTGTGGCCCACCATCCAGGAAGATTTTCCATTTAAAATCTATGTTCCATGTTCTCTAGTCGGTCATGCAGCAATCCGGTGGGCTGGGGAAAATGAATCACAAATATATAGCATACCAGATTGATTACGAGACCCTTTGTGCTCGCGATCACATACTACATGTCCTGAAATACATACCTACAATAATCCTAGAACATGAGCTAGGTAGTGACCCCTATGAATTGTACAATATGCATAGATATCATCCATACAATGTCCCAATATCCATTGTATGTCCATGTTTTAACGCTATTGTTGCTCTCTGTAAGTACCTTATACTCGGCAACTGTTTGGTATTTTTACAACTGTAAAATTTATTTTTCACATAAACCACTCCATTCACCATGTAGTCATTACTACTAACAATTCTCACAAGCAAGTATTTCATGCACGCGTGGTTGAATTGACAACGCAATCGCTAAAGCTTATAAATATTATTTGGGTTTGTTCATGTGAAATGAATAAATTTTGGTTGTAATACTTCCCTCGAAGATTGTTGTGAATCCTTACACTTGTGGGTTATCATGCAACAGCAGACTTCTTTCTGTCCAGGATTCCATGGCTCCATCCGACGTCCTGGACTGGGGATCAGCTGGATTTGCATTTCCTAAAGAAGGATCATGCTGTAGTTGTGATTTTGGTAATGGGGGCGATTTGGAGTAGAAGGAATAAGTATACTCATAGCTAGGGAGGCTCAGTATGAGCCTCAGAAGTCAATGGATATTATACATGAGAGAATATTTTCGTTGGATATTTCAAATCCTGCTTTTCAGAGGCTTTTTGTTGTTAAGAAAGCCTAGAAGGCCCCTCTTCATGGATGGGTTAAGATCAATGCTGATGGTGCAGTCGATTCGGCCAACGGAATAAGAGAAGTGGGATTTGTTGGTCACGATTCATGATATTTCTTGTTTGCTAGAGGCTCCAAGTATTTTACCATTCATGACCCTTTTATGTGGAGCTTTTTGTGTGCCGCGACGCAATGGGATTTTTTGCGGAGGGTCTTTATCACATGTCACAACTAAAGACGGGTCATCAAAATATTTGGTCCTTGTGGAATCAAAGAGATGACACTTTGTGGGAGGCTATTCGTAGATGCACTCTTATCTCTTGAATTTTCATGGATTCAATATTGTTTACATACGAATGGAGGCCAATTTAGTTGCTCACAAATGTGCTAGGCAGTCTCAAGCTTTACTTGTTAGTTCATGTACCTTTGATGTAATCCTTGACATTCAGATTCAAATGATTCTATTAGAACTTGTGCTGTTTGAATGAATGAATAAAAGGCCTCATAGGCGGTTCTTAAAATAAAAATAAAAACATCTTCTTTTAGACAAAGAAAAAAATCTAGAAGAGTTATACATGGGTGCTCCTATTCCGTGTGTTCAGTACCGTGGATCCCATCCGGGGCCGACTGCAATGCCTACTCGACCGCCCCACGAATGCACAGAAGTAAATTTTCTCACTAGTGTAGAAAAGCTTGGCTATGGCGTGCCAAAACAGCCTTGGTCGTGTGGACACCCGACGCCACTAATATTGCACCAGTGTTAAAAATTAGCGCTGGTGTTGGCACCTACGCCAACAGTATTTTGGATGGTAATGGCATGTCGCGTGGTCAACGCAAGTACTATTAGTCATCAGTTGTAACGTTCCATGTTTCTGTGCCGCCAGTAATTTGATTTCAGATTTGAAATAAAAGTTGTACAACAACAATTTCAATGAAAGTGACAGCATAATCCAGATTAAGAACAGCCAATAAATCAACTATAAATAGACCCAATGATAGCATTTAATTTCAACAATGCACTTATTGATATAGTTCAACAAAGTGGTCAAAGCAACACACATATGAATGAACAAGTTCAAATAAATAGCGGTGATAATAACATGATATCTTCCATGCATGCCAACTAGCTAACTAGGACTTTTTAGCGGGCTGAGTCAGGGTCATAGTCCGGAGTAAGTGAACCATCATCGCTCTCGGCAGGCTTTGAGTGGACCATGATCTCATCATGATTGTAGTCAAGGTGGAATGTGGCTCTCTCCCCAGCTTCCGTCTCGTAAGCATTTGAAGGGCTTTCCATCCAGGGCAACCAAAATAGGTGCGGTTTGCCTCGTTGGTGACAAGACAATTGAATTCTTGGCCGTCAGAATCTTCATGAGGGTGCACTAGAATGTGGTCGTTGCATCAACTGGAACTCTAAACTTCCCTAAGAAGTCACGCAATGCTCCGCAAGGAATGACCTCAGCAAAATTGAAAAAAAAGTAGCTACCTACTTAGACAATTTTGGGCACAACCGTATACATCATATGAAACTCAATCAAAACATGTTCAACTAAAACATACCGTCCTAGTGAGGAAGTCATTCGGTAGATCTATGAAGAACTTCTTATCCCTTTGGCATCTCACTGAACCACATGTCTCACATGGGGCATCCATTTACTGCTTTCATGAAGTTGAGAAAAATAAGCATACATAACAGATGCACATAGATATAATGCAAAATAAGCAGTTAGTACGAACCAGCGCTATCCGGCCATCTAGATATTAACACATACTTGTAATTAAACAGTTCTACAATCCATGTGTAGTTCAAACATAAAACATGCATAAAGTTAAATAGTTCATATGAAATAGGTAGCGCGCGCTAAGCTAGTGGCCAGAGGGACCGGCCTCGTGGTCGTGCCTAGTGGACCTACGACGACACCCCTGCTAACCCTTCTCTTCACGCTCCAAGGCATCCCATTCTATGGGATCCTCCTCCGCGCTCGTCCTGGCTGCATATTGAAGTAACATCATCTTGTTGGCCTCCACGAGTTTGTCATCTCTCGCAAGCTTGCTCACCAATGGGTTGAACAACTGCATCTCGGCATCTTTGTTCTCCTTCTCCTCAACCCTAGTGCATATCCTCATATCCTCAGGCGAGAGGAACATCGCGAACTCACGACACCCAGGGAAGTTCATATTCGCACCTTCCTGAAAGAACTCTACTGCCATGGCATCACAAGCGCGTGCCGCTAACTCCGGGGTGTCCCAATGACCAAGTTTGTGGACGACATCGTCCTTCATAATGGTGGCATAATACTTATTTCCCTTTTGTCGCACACCATGAAATTTTGGAGCCATCTGTGATGATGCATATATAACTAACAAGTTAGTAAAAATGGGCATATTAACGAGTAGCTGCAAAACTTACACAATGCATAAAACATACAGTACAACTACACTAACTAAAATCATAGTCTAGAACTACACTAAATTCATTCACCACAAGTACACTACATAGAACTACAATAAAATTACACTATCTAAAATCATAGTCTACGGATACACTAAATTCTTTCACCATAAGTACACTACATAGAACTACAATAAAAATACACTATCTAAAATCATAGTCTACAAGTCATATAATATAATCTCACGCTAAAATTTTACACACACTACTGTAGGATGCTGCTAACGCGACACTACATCAGAGACACTTTGACGAAACGGTATGCAATGCATTAATCGCAAACGGTGATGTAAACAAACCGTCAAGAAAGATGCAAAATGTTTGCGATGAATGATACATCAAACATGGTTCATATCTTAGTTGTGTGTGCAATGCGGGGCATACGGTTGATCCATACGAATTGTTTGTGATGAGGCGGAACAATATAAACGAGCATCCAGATCAAGGTGTGTGCGATATATGGCATACAGTTCACTCCGATGAACCATTTGCGATGATCGAGGTGAAAACGAACGATTCGGTGTAACAAGATGTGTGTGATACCCGGCACACAGGTCGGTAATCAGAATTGTGTGCGATCATTATAGACAGCCCATACGGTCTTTTTGTGAATTGTGTGCTCGTCGCGGCACACAGTTTAACAAACCAACATGTTGGCGATATTGTAGAAGATATATGTTGAATATATATTACTAACCGTCTGCGATGTGATTGACAGGATAAACGGAAATAACAAATTAATATGAGCGAACGGAAACAGAGATATATGTAGTCTGCTTAATTTAGTACTTCTTGTTGTTATTGTTGTTGTTGGATGGCCCTGCTACATCGTCTTGGCGAGGACGCTTCTTGCCACTGACCGTTGGCTTTTCATCGCCGCCGCTGTAGTCATCGTCGTTGCTGTCATCGTCCTCCTCCTCCTAGTTGGACTATTCCTTATCATCATCGTCATCCTCTTCTTTGTCCTCCGACGGCTCCTCGTCCGTCTGGTTGTCGTCTGACAACTCCGAAGGCGGCGTCCCTTCCATGATCCGGATATAATCGAGGTCTGGGCTCGACGCGCGATTCATGGAAGATGAGCGGGAAGATTCCGACGTTGACATATCATCGGGCGCCAGACTGCTGGCCGAACTGCCATCCTCGCTGTCGCTCGACGTGGCTGCATTCATATAAAAACCGCAATAAAGCATATTGCAGAGTGTGTGCAAGTGTGTACCGTGGCGTACCGGGTACGATGAAGATGGTAGACACTTAAGCAGGGTATGCAGAGAAGACGAAATGCCAATTCAAGCGGGGGTTGACGTATTATCTAACCGCTGATATAATCAACCGCAATTATTTGTACCCAGTTGCTCCAAATTCCCGGGGTTGCGCATGACTCCTATTGGATTTATTTTTTTAAGACAAAAACAAGTAACAAGTTCTCGGATTATGCACCAGTACCGGTACGAATGGAGTAGGAAAGTTGGCAAGCAATGCATTGAGCTATTCTTATTGATGAAGCGAGTAATAATGAAACAACAAAGGAAAAGAAAAAAAGACAGAGGAAAATATTTGCATGAATCTTCGCGTAACGTTAATGGCATAGGACCTAGATGTGCATTACTTAGAGCACATCTAGATGTGCTTTAGCAATACTATCAAACAAAACCCCTAATCATCATTGCAAACAGCGCATAGAACATGGCTAATGCGATAACCACAACTACACATGCTAGTTCCTTCTTGTCTCTTGCTTTCATGTGTTGCGTGTGATTGATTCTTTATTGCTTCATCATACTGATTGTACATTCCAGAACAGCCAGTTTCTTCATCAGCTTTACGTTATCTTCTACGAGATTGGTGATAACACTCCGAGCCCTGCCATGTCATTCTTCATCCAGCCAGTTAAAAAAGGCACAAGCCTCGTATCCCTGCCAATGCTAAATAGTATTCAGGATGAGCGATGGCATTAACTCAAGTAAAATGATGAACTTAGCACTAACCTCTAAGGCGCAACTGAGAAATCGCCTGCCAATATCGAATCCATCCGTGCATACACCTCGAGCGGGAGTGTGCCCATGCAAACAACTTAGCTTTTGGTACTTCTCGGTGGCGCAAAACATGGATTAGAACTCGTGTTGCGGGAGTCTGGAGTCATGCTTCGGATCCGGCGGCAGATCGCTTTCTTGGTGGGGGGATCATTCAGGACGGATTCAGCAAGGAGCTACTTTGGACATGCTAAAAAAGATCGACATGATTGGAACCTGACTGGATGATGCAGATCCGTAGTACACATGCCTTCTGATGAACTTAGGCAAGTGCTCGGTGGCGACCACCATCGTGGTGGCGCTACCGAGAGCGGCGATACGAGTAGGAGCAGCCGCACCAAAACCATCAGCACCACTCGTCCGCATTCCCCCAATGTCAACGCCATGCGAGGGAATTTACAGGCTATCTAGGGATTTGGGGGAAATTGGGAAACTGGGGGGATAAGCTAACCGCCGGGAACTACTTATGGCACTATATGTTGTATATGGCACACTGTTTATACATGTTGTTTGTGTTAGGTATTACAACTTCACACATGATTTCCGCACCAAACCGTGTGAGAAGACAACGTAGGTGAGACACGGTTGCCGTTACATAACCGTATGTGACCCTGTACATATACTTGAGTTACAGTGATACCGTGCAAACAACCGCTCTGCGGATATCCGTCAAAAAATAAAACAGCTGCTCTGTAGATAGAGATGGCGGTGACGGTGGCCTAGGCAGTGGCTACTAGATAAGAGGTCAATCCTCGGTCGGTGGGTGGTGGCGGCGTCATAGGAGGTCAATCCTCAGTCTGCGGAAGGAGATAGGAGGATCTCAACCATCGAGGTCGGCGGCGGTGTGATTGGAGCACATCCATCATGGTCGATGGCGGGATAGTGGAGGTCGAACTTCAAGTGGCAGCCGCACTAAGCTTTTGTAATGCCCAGTATGCGGCTATGTCCCCCACGTGTCGAGGCATGACTTAAGGACATAATCGCATACTAGAATGATCTCAAGTATGGTATCTTTGCACGACTCATGTAAAAGCAGGGATGAATGTGTAAAACGGTAGTTGGCTTACACTCGCCACGTCACACAATGTAATACATTAACATACATTATCCGAATAACATCATAGTCCGACTACGGACGAAATCCAAACGAAAGATACCATAAAACAACACAAGGCCTGGATCATCCTAGTAAGAGCCACTACTGGTCGTCGGGATAAGACACATAGTAACGTCCACACTCTTCATCGAACTCCCAATACAGCACTGAACCACCACCTGTGTAGTTCTCAACGGTATGTGCATCTAGTGTTGTGTAGAATCTATGAGCCATAGAGGACTCCGCAATCCCATTCCCGGGTAACAAGACTATCAAAGCCTTACGTGTGGAAAAGGCTTAAAACAAGGTTGTAGCAGCACTAAGCACTAACTTACAAGTTTAGAGCGAGAAGAGAACAAGTGCCAACGATCACCATGTAGATCACGAAGTGATCCTAACTACTCACGATCAAACATAACCCGACCGTGTTTACTTCCCGAACCCCTTCGTAAAGAGACCATCACGGTTACTCGCGCAGGTATTGTATTCCAGAACATGATGTCAAATTGTCTACAACCGGATATTAACAAATTCCCATCTGCCACATAACCACGGGCACGGCTTTCGAAAGATCAAACCCTGCAGGGGAGTCCCAACTTAGCCCATCACAAGCTCACGATCTGCGGAGTCGCAACTCCAAGGTGGGAAGACCCGAGTATTCTCAGAATCCCGTGCTCAAGATATTCCGACAAAGGTAAAACTAATCCAGCAAGACCTCCCGGCGTGCCGACACCCTGACAGTAGCCGCGCGTATCTAGTCTCAGGCCACGACCGGATGGGACAAGCTACGAGTGTATACCAGCCCATGAGTTTCCCCGAGGTGGCCCCGCAGGTTGCCCAATTTGGACCAACACTCATGAGGAGCACTGGCCCGGGTTGTTAATTAAGAACTCGGGTTTGCAACGCCCTATGCAAGTTTTAGTTATTAGGCAAATGTAAAACCAATGTTGGGCCTTGCTAGAAAAGCTTTAGCATTGAGCGGGTTATCAAGGGGGGCCCATAAACCCCAACCGTGTTAGGGACACAAAATCAAGGAACATAACACCGGTTTAACGGTTCCTAGGGTGGCATGAGTGGAACAAAACACCAAGCAAGAGGCTTAGCCTTCCACCCATTACCAATATATAGATGATTTAGTTTGACAGTTCATATATATTGTGATATCCCAACAATAACTTCATCACGAAGCAAGAATCTTCAAAACTTCACCTGCAACTAACAACGCTATAAGAGGGGCTGAGCGATGCATACTTAGCCAAACAACGGTTTGCTAGGAGGGAGGTTAAATAGTTTCATGGCAACAATAGGAGGGCTGACAAACAGACATAGGCATCGAGGCAATATCTAAAGAGTGAGACATCTAGCATAGGCAAAGATAGTAGTGATATCTGGGTATGGTCATCTTGCCTTTTGATTCCATGGAGGGATCGTAACCTTGCTCCTCAAACTCAGCCTCGGTAGGAACCTCGTACTCCGAATCGTCATCGGGCTCTAAGCAACACAACAAGCAACACCAAAACAACAATCAATCAACATGCAATGCTCAACCACATGATGCATGATCATGATGCATATGGACATGGGAAGAAATGATGCAAGGACTAGGGACACAAGAGTGCAATAACATCATAACCAACAAGATCACTCACAAGAAAGAAAACAAGTAAAAGAACAAAACTAACAAGTTTATGTAGGTTATTCAAACAAGCACCCAACAAGTTTAAAGGAGTTGGTTAACATGGCAAGGGTGCAACTAAGATTACAGCAACATGCTAGCATAATTAAATGGGCTGGAAATAACAAACAACAATTTCCAGAAACTCCCATAATTAATTAAATGCATTTGGGACAGATCTGAAAAACTTCTGTTATAAAGTAGTTAAACATGCAAAACAACAACACCATAATCTTCTGCACATTTTTCCACACCAAATGCACATAAAGTTTGTTACATTTGGATTTGTAGATATTTAGTTATGATTTTTACAAATTTTAAGCCTATTTGAAAACAAGAATAACACAAACAACATTTTAAATGTTTTTAAACATGGCAACAAACAGCATATTTATAATCTACATGAAAAACTAAGCATTTTTCATATACAACTTATTTCCATCAGATGCATATATCAACAGATATTAAATAAACAAAGAAAAAGCAGAAAAACAAAAACAAAAACAAAAACAGAAAAGAAAATAGGCGCAGAGGTCAAACTGACCCAGGCCTACTCTAGCTAGAGACACTGACGGGTGGACCCAGCGAAGCTGTGGTGGCGCCAGTGGGTGCGCGTGTGGGTGGAAGGGACCTGAGAGGCTGACATGCGGGGGCCACTGTCAGGCACACACGCGAGGCAAAAAGGGGGGCTAAATTCCCACTGCCCCGGACGGAATTGAACCCGCATCTCCCTGTTAACTGACGAAGAACCAGACCACTGAGCTAAGCGAGTGTTCTTGACAGAATACAGATGCAGCGCTTGATGTGTTAACTGAAGAAGCTAGCAACAGGGGAAAACAGAGGCTCGTTGGAGCTACTCGTCGGAGCCGCTCTGGCGACCTAAAGGGACGGCGGAGGGGTGCAGGCTGTTCCTGGGGGAACACCACATCCACTCGAGCATGCACTACAACGCCGGCGATGAGCACATGACAGAACGGCGGCGGCGGACAACTACGAGACGAAGCAACAGCCTAGGCGGAGCTGCGACTGCCCTGACAGCATCTACACGACAAGGCGAAGCGGATGGGCAACAAGAGACGGCCTACGGTGGTCGGGATACTCGCCGGCGACGAGTCCCGATGGCAACAAGCACGAGCGCACGATGAACTTGAGCCTAGAAAGCGCTAAGGAGGGGGAAAATGCACAGGAAGGTGGAGACGCTCACCACGAAAACGGCGAGGTGTTCGGCTGGCCCGGAGGTGGTCGGAGACGACGACGGCGACGCTCGAACAGCTACGGCCACCGGAGTGGAAGAAGAGGAAGAAGACGACGAAGACGAGGCGATCGGATCCGCGTAGAGGACGTAGTCAACGTAGTCGACAATGGGGAAGAAGCTTGACAGGGTTGGCGATGCCGAGGTCGACGGGAGGCACGCCGGCGATGAGCTCGCGCTCCTAGATGCGTGCGAGACGGCTTTGGAGTGGCGGGTTTGGTGGAACTTGGCTCTCCAGGCGGCGGGAGGAGGTAGGAGGAACCCTAGGGAGAGGATTGGACAAGCTACAGGTTTAAAAGGGGGGCTTTGATCGCGAGGCCTCGACGTCTGTGATCACGGCGCGACGGCAAGCTCAAGCTCTGTCTCAACAACGCGTGATGGAGGAAGACGGCGACGCGGGGGTGTGAGGCTAACGTGTGGGACCGCGGGGAAACAGTGAACGGCGCGACTGCGCGCGACGCTGGCACTAGCTGGGACGCTGTGGGAGAGAGGAGTGGGCCGAGGCGCTGCTGCGGAGAAGGACGGGGCCTGGAGGAGGAGGAGGAGGCCCAAGCCACTGCTGTTTCTGCTAATTCCTTTCTTTTCTATTTTTCCTTCACACAGAAATGAATAGAAAAGTACAGGCTCAAAGGAAAAGAGTTTGGGGATAAATAAAATTTCCCCATGCTCCTTGATTTATGCCCTATTTAATAAAATTGGTTTGGGCATTTTTGGAGGTAGAAAAATAAAAGGAGTTTGAATAAGCTTCAAACTCTTGTCATTTTTGAACCCAACCAAATCAATTCCAAAAAGGATGAAATTTTGCAGAGAGGGTGTAGACATGGTGCCAGGTTTTTAGGAAAAGAAAGAACATTAATGGACTAGGCTAGGTGACTTGCAAAAAATAAATAAAGAAATGAAGAAAAGGAAGAAGGAAGAGGGAAAAAAACAAAGGAGGGGGGTCTAGGGTTGCAAGGGCAAGGTTAAGCACCACATTCACATACATCACAAGGTGCCTCTCACATACACATCAACAAGAAGTAAACTAAGATGACTAAGATGCCATGATGATGAAGCAATGCAAGGATGCAAAATAAAATGAAATGACAATGCAAAGAAAAAATAAAATAAGCTCAAATGACAAGAACCCCCAAGGATAAGGACAAGGATCAAAATGAGAATTGCTTTATTGCCATTATAGGAAAGTATCACATATGGGGTGTTACAAACACTCCTACACTACGAAAAGATCTCGTCCCGAGATCTAGGACTGAAATAAGGAAGGATACTCGGAACAAAGGTGATCTTCTCGTTCCCACGTAGCTTCTCGGTCGTTATGGTGTGACCACTTCACTTTCAAGAACTTGAAGGACTTGTTGCGGGTTTTGCGCTCAGTTTCCTCAAGAATAGCAATAGGGTGCTCACGATAAGACAAGTCTTGTTGAAGATCAATCTCCTCGAACGGAATGGTGCGTTCAGGTGTCTTGAAGCACTTGCGGAGTTGAGACACGTGAAACACATCATGAACATTTGCAAAGTTGGAGGGAAGCTCGAGTTGGTAGGCTAGATCGCCTCTTTTGCCAAGAATCTTGAAAGGGCCCACGTATCTCGGAGCAAGCTTGCCCTTGATACCGAATCTCTGAGTGCCCTTCATAGGAGAAACACGGAGATAGCCATGGTCTCCAATGTCGAAAGCCAAGTCACGATGCTTGCCGTCATAGTATCTCTTTTGACGCGATTGAGCGGCTTTGAGATTCTCACGTATGACTTTGCACATTTCTTCGGCTTCTGAGATCAAATCATTTCCAAGAAGTTGACGTTCACCAGTCTCGGACCAATTGAGAGGGGTACGACACTTTCTGCCATAGAGGATTTCAAAAGGAGCTTTGCCGGCACTTGCTTGGAAGCTGCTATTGTAGGAAAATTCGGCAAACGGGAGACAATCTTCCCATTTCATACCGAAAGAGATGACACAAGCTCTTAGCATGTCTTCGAGGATCTGGTTCACTCTTTTGACTTGACCACTAGTCTGAGGGTGAAACGCAGTGCTGAAGCGAATTTTTGTGCCCATGGCTGACTAAAAGGAGTCCCAGAACTTGGATGTGAAAAAACATCCACGGTCTGAGGAGATGACTTGAGGAATGCCATGCAAGGAAACAATTCTGGAGGTGTACAGCTCTGCCAGTTGAGCTGCGTTGATGGATTCTTTGACGGGAAGAAAATGAGCTACTTTAGTTAGCTTGTCAATCACTACAAAGATAGCATCATTTCCCTTCTTGGACTTAGGAAACCCAGTGACAAAATACATTTCAATGTGATCGAATTTCCACTTGGGAATAGGTAGAGGTTGAAGGAGACCGGATGGACGTTGATGCTCTGCCTTCACTCTTCTGCAGACATCACATTCATTCATGAATTGGGAAATCTCCCTTTTCATGCAAGTCCACCAATATGATTGCTTGAGGTCTTGGTACAGCTTAGAACTTCCGGGATGAATCGAGAGGAGGGAGTCATGTGCTTCGTTCATTATGAGCTTCCTGAGATCACCCTTGGGAACCACAATTCTATCCTCAAAGAACAAGGTGTCTTTCTCATCAACGCGATAGCACTTGTATTTGGGAGTACCCTTAGCAATACCATGTTTCACTTTCTGCACCATAGCATCACTGAGTTGGGCCTCACGGATCTGATCTTCCAAGGTAGGAGCAACTTGAAGGTTTGCAAGAAAGCCTTGCGGAACAACTTGGAGGTTGAGCTTCCTGAATGATTCACAAAGTTTAGGCTGGAACGGTTTGAGAAGGAGACTGTTGCAATATGCATTTTTGCTCAAGGCATCTGCAATGACATTGGCATTGCCAGGAGTGTACTCAATTCTTGGATCATACTCTTGAATCATCTCAACCCAACGAGTTTGGCGAAGTTTAAGGTTTGGTTGTGTGAAGATGTACTTTAAGCTCTTGTGATCGGTGAAGATGTCCACTTTTCTTGTGACACCCCGAGACCGGTGCGCCAGGTGTCAGCCAGCTATTCGTTGTCAGTGCCTTGTCATGTGCTTGCGTGTTGCATCTTGCCATGTCATCGTGTGCTTGCATCAGCATGTTTTCAAAACTTGCATCCGTCCGAGTTCCCTCGTCCTTTCCGTTGTGCGTTCTGAGCCCAGACACACTTGCACGCGCCCGCGGTGCCTCCGAATATTTATTTTGTGAGTGGCCTAAAAATGTTCTCGGAATGGGATGAAACTTGTCAGGTGGTCTTATTATAGTGTAGACAGGCCTCCTGCCAAATTTCATCGCATTCGGAGCTCGTTTGATAGCCCAACGGATATATATAGCGGCACTAGTCGCCGGTTATTTCGTCGGACGTTTTCGGTCTCCGAAAACCCTCGCGGACCTCTCTCCCTCTCCTCTCACCTCAGCCCAACTACTCTACACAGCCCAACAACCCAGCTCAAACCCATCCCATCATCTAGGCCGTTCAATTGTGATCGCGTGGCCGAAAACCGCTCCTCATTTGGACTCTCCTAGCTCCTTGTGCCTATATAAACGTCCACCCCCTCCAATTTTACGTCCAAAACCCTAGTGCTTCCACCGCCGCCGCACAGTGCTTCCACCGCCGCCGCACATTGCTTCCACCGCCGCCGCGCGAGCCCGCAGGCCCAGCGCCGGCCCGCTCCCGCAGTCGATCTGGGCCGAGTTCCCAGCCGCCGCGCCCTTCGTCTTCCTTCCGCTCGGCGCCGACGCCGCCGGAGCAACCCTCGCCGCCGGAGCACCTCACCGCCGGCCCGAGCCCGCTCTCCTCCACCGCCCCTCGCCGGCCTTCACCCACCCGCCGCCTCACTGCCCCTCTGTCAGGACCCCGATCCTAAGTCACACCGGTCTAGCTGTAACACGTCATATCACTTTGCGGCCTCACGCACGGTAACCCCACGGGTGCCACCTTACCTGGCCCGGGACCGTTTGCGCATTTTGGCACACGTATATGACAGTGTCGCTAGCATCCATATGACAGAGAACCCGGGCAGACATGGCTAGTTATAAACCAAAAGTGGCACTAGATTACAGAGACAGGCATCCATGACCCAGCAACGAACGTGTCGGTCATCAACGTATGAACCCAAGTCGTAGCAAGCTACATGGACTTAAAGGAACAACGCGTGACATTTCCCCTAAGGGACAGACACAGGAATTAAGAAGGACACATGCCGGCCAGCCTACGTGTTCCGAGCAGTAGCAAGCTACCAAGGCTCATTGTAATCACTAGGAGGCATTTCCCTGTAAGGTAGGCTACCAAAGGAAAACAACTAGGTGTCGGATCCCACACATACCAAGCATTTCAATCATACACGCAATATGCTCAATATGTGCAAATACAACATTGCATCACAACAGAACTCTATGACTCAAAGTACTTTATTTAAAAGGCTCCAAGAGCCATACATAACATATCCATACAGGTAGGGGTCACATGACCCAACACTCAAGTCATACAGTCATACAAGCACAAGCGGAAGCTACATGTCTGAGTACAGACAACTTAGAAAATAAAACAGGCTTGGTGTAGCCTGACTATCTACAAGGCCCTTCACAAGCTCCAGATCTCCGTCTGGGTGTCAAGCTACTCGTCGACGTCAACGTCTATGTAGAACCCATCAGCAGGGGCAGGGTTCTCCTCTGCAACAGTTATTAAGCAAACATGAGTACAAAGGTACTCAGCAAGTCTTACCACAGAACCTATCATACATGCAACATTATCAAAGGGGGGTAGTGGAGTTCATAGCAGAATGCCAGCTTTGACCTTGGCTAACCTATACTACAACTCTCAACAGATTGCAAGATGTTATTACGAACACGAGTCCTCTACTCACCACATCAATACACTACCGAGGATCCTCTTCCGTCATCCTACGGAAGGGCCATCCGCGGCACTCACACTTATCTTGAGGCTTTTAGTAGTATCCATCAACTTGTCTATGAATTGTAAGAGTAACCAAGTAGTCCGTACCGCGAACAACGGCTATTCAAATAGATTGATAACCCTGCAGGGGTGTACTTCTTCACACATGTTTTCACCACTTAGCGTCTGCACACGACATGTGCTCGGCAGACTTCAAGCGAAAGCCGACGTGGGTGTAGACCACGACCTAACCAACCACTCAAGTCTCTCGTCCAGGTTAATCGCCTATTTGGGTTCCATCCGTGGGGAGATCCGGCCGGGGTGTCGCTCATGGCCCCAAACGATGTGTACAGGGTTCCCGAGTCACCAAACGGGCAACCGGTACATCGTGCCACGTACCTGTCGCATCACAGCCCACCCCGAGGGTCAGTGTTGTGCACGACCTCCAGTAAACTATAAACACCAGAAACTAGTTGCAACTCCTGGACAGAGTACAAGGGCAGTCAATAAGTCGAGCGGGGTCATATTTCAGGGCCCAATGTGTGGTAGTAACTGTAACTTGAATCACACACACAGATCTCGGGTCCAATGGACGATTCCAATGAAACAACCCACCATGTACTCCTACATGGCCTTTCATCGATACCTTTACCAAGCGTATTCCACACTTCCTTCTCTTTATCGGTATGATCATTTCACTCTGATCCATCACCCAGATGAACCAGACCTGACACAACTCTAAGCATAGCAGGCAACATAAACAAATAGCATGGTGGATCACACATCACATGGCTCAATCAACTCCTACACATGCTAGTGGCTTTCAACTACTTACTGTGGCAATGACAGGTCATGCAAGGGATAGGGTTCAACTACCGCAGCAAGTAGCAGTTCACACGATGTTGCCTTAATGCAGTTAAAGAGCGCATGAGCGGGAAGATTGGGTTTGTATCGGAATGGTCAATGATTGCTTGCCTGACAAAGTAGTTGTCGGGTACTGCTCTTCAACTGGATACGCAGCAGTATCCTCGGGAGCAGGACCTAACACAGAGAATACCGGCGGTACAATCATTAACAAACAAATGCAACAATATGATCCATGCTCATGACATGGCAAGATGCATGTGTGTTGGCTAATGCAACTAAAACCCGAAGGGTTTGAACCTATTTGAATCAAAGATTCAAATTGGAGTTCAGACTATTATTTAAATAAGTGCATTATCATGTTTTTGATGTATACAGCAAGTTAACTTGTTCAAACATGCACGAAACCAGTGCCATTGGAAAGATTGGATTTTTCTGATCATTTTTCATATCTAAAACTTTTCCATCTGAGCTATGGTTGATTTTATATGATTTTTAGAAGTTTTGGGTATTTTCTGGAATTTCCTGAATTAATTTTAATCTAAAAATCCCAGAAAAACCTTTACTGCGTAAGCATGACATCATGCTGACGTCAGTCAGTCAACAGGAGCTAGTCCAAGTCAAACATGACAAGTGGGCCCTGCATGTCAGTGTCATAGCTAATTAACTAAGTTAATTAGAGTTAAACTAAAACTAATTAGCTGTCAGTGGGGCCTGGGCCCACGAGTCAGTGACTAAACTAATTAACTAATTAAATTAACAGAAACTTAATTAAACTAACTAATTAGCAAAAGGTGGCCCACACGTCAGTGACCCAGGGGTGGTCAACCCCCTGGTCAAACAGGTCAAACCCGCCGGCGACGTGACGCCGGCGAGGCCAAGTACGGCGGCGTGCTTCGGAAATCGTCTACGGGGTACGGCTCGAGCTGCGGCTAGGCGCGTTGGAAAGCTCTTGCCCTTGCGCTTCGGATGGTGGTGGTCGCCGGACCTGGGGTGGCCGGAGACGACGGCAACAAGCTCGACGGCGGCGACCGGCGTCGGGCGTGTGTGGAGAAGCAGCTACAGAGGCCTAGGCGATGCGTGCATAGCACCTATCGCATCTACGCGCTGCGGTGAGTCTGATGGATGTGTGCCAATGACCAAATGGTCACCGGAGCATCGCCGGCGGCGAGCACGGCGGCGGTGCGTTTCGGTGATCAACGGTGCGACGGCTACAAGGTGCAAACGAGGCGGAGGAAGGAGGGGTTCGACGTAGAAGCTCACTGCGGAGCTAACGAGCTCGACGGAGGGGTCGGGGACGCGCTGTAGCTTCGTAACGGCGGCGAGGTGCTCCGGCGATCCGAGGAAGGGGACGGCGGCGTGTGGACGTTGCAGGGCTTCCGACGGCTCGTGGCTCAGCGAGGAGGAAGAGGACGACGCGGCGGATCTTCTGGACACACTCACGGGGCGAGGGGGTGGCTCTAGGTGCGGCTACGGCGAGCGGCGGCGACGGCGGCTCGGTGATGGAGGAGGAGAGAGCCAAGGGAGGGCGATGGAGACGAGGGGGAGAAGTGATAGCGGTCGGGGCAGCTGCGTGTCGATTCGTGGAGTCATCCAGGCCATCGGGGAGGCAGGCAAGCAGCCTGGAGGTGGCCGGGCGCGTGCCGGCGCGCGGCGGCCATGCGCGCGTCCTTCTGGCGCGAGGAGGAAGACGACAGAGGAGGGCTGGTGGGCTAGGCCGTCCTGCTACAGGGCTGGGTCCGAGGTAAGTGCTTCTTCCTATTTTCCTTTTCCTATTTTCTTTTCTGTTTCATTTGTTTTGCATCTTTGTTTAATTAATAAAAATGCTAGAGCATTTTTACAACTCATGAAACTTGTCATACCCACTGTATATAATATGAACAGTAGGAAACATTATAGTTCATGATTATTTGAGCATTTAAAATATTTAAAAGTATTTAAATGCCCAAATACAAATACTATATGATTTAATCCAAAGCCCTAGAGTGTCCTAGAAAAATTGTGCACCATTTTTAGCAAAGGTTTGAGACCAAGGCAGAAATGATGAACATTTTTGAAGGGTATTTTGGGTACATTGGAAAATATTTTATCAAACCCTAGTTGTTAGAAGAGGGGTGCTGGGGTTTCTGTCATTCCCATTTCAAATTTCTTTGAAAAGTAAACATGATGCACACACCAACTAACCCTACTGCAAGTGCTAACTAGGGATGTGACAACTCACCCCCACTTAAAAGAATCGCGTCCCGAGATTCGGGTTCCTCCGGAAAGATGGTGGGGTACTCAAGTCGAAGACGATCCTCCCTTTCCCAAGTAGCTTCACTCTCGGAATGATGTGACCATTGAACCTTGAGAAACTTGATATTGTGGCGTCGAGTGGTGCGCTTGGTTTGATCAAGAATACGAACGGGGTATTCTCGATAGGTGAGATTGTCCTGGAGATCAAGTGTTTCGTGGTCCACTCCGCGGATAGGATCCGAGAAGCAACGCCTGAGTTGAGAAACGTGGAACATGTCATGAACTCTGGATAGGTGCGGAGGTAGTTCCAGTTGGTAGGCAACTTCTCCTCGTTTGGCAAGAATGCGAAAAGGACCGATGTAACGAGGGGCCAATTTGCCTTTGATACCGAAGCGATGGGTTCCCTTAAGAGGAGTAACCCGAAGGTAAGCCTTATCGCCGACTTCAAAAGTCACAGCCTTATGATGACTATCATATTGACTCTTCTGGCGAGACTGGGCTGTTTTCAATCTCTCACGAACGATGCGAACTTGTTCTTCTGCTTCCTGGATCATATCCGGGCCAAAGAATTGTCTTTCCCCGGTCTCTGACCAGTTAAGAGGTGTTCGACACCTTCGTCCATATAGAACTTCGAAGGGAGCTTTGCCCAAGCTGTCTTGATAACTATTGTTATAAGTGAATTCGGCAAATGGAAGACATTTTTCCCATTTCATACCGAAAGAAATGACAGAGGCTCGAAGCATGTCTTCCGGAATTTGATTGACTCGTTCCACTTGACCACTTGACTGGGGATGGAAGGCGGTACTGAAGGAGAGATGAGTTCCCATAGCATTCTGGAAACTTTCCCAAAATCGTGAGGTGAAAAGACTTCCACGGTCTGAGATAATCTCCAACGGCACACCATGAAGTGATACTATCCGAGAGACATACAAATCTGCTAGCTGGCTAGCGGTAATACTCTCTCGAACAGGCAGGAAATGAGCTACTTTAGAGAGGCGGTCGATAACAACGAAGATAGCATTATTCCCTTTCCTGGCCCTGGGTAATCCGGTAATGAAGTCCATACCGACTTTGTCCCATTTCCATTCAGGAATAGCTAAAGGTTGAAGGGTGCCAGCAGGCCGCTGATGCTCTGCTTTGACTCGACGACAAACGTCGCAGTTAGCAATGAATTGAGCGATTTCTCTCTTCATCCTAGTCCACCAGAATCTTTGGCGTAGATCCTGATACATTTTGGTACTACCGGGATGAATCGTGAGAGGAGATTCATGAGCCTCCTTAAGGATTAACTGCCGTAGATGGTGGTTCTTGGGAACCACTACACGGTTCTCAAAGAAAACAACACCTCGATCATCCATAGAGAAACTTTTAGCGAGTCCGCTAGCAATGTTCTCTTGGAGTCGGGTTATACCTTTATCACGCTTCTGGGCAGCTATAACTTGATCCATAAGGGTAGGTTTCGCCACCATGGTGGAAAGGAATCCTCGAGGAACAATGTGAAGGTTAAGCTTACGAAATTCCTCGTGGAGAAGTGGTTGACCTTGTTGTAACATTAAGTTGTTACAATATGACTTACGACTTAGTGCATCAGCCATGACATTGGCCTTTCCAGGGGTATAAGTGATTCCTAAGTCGTAGTCTGTGAGCAACTCAACCCAACGTCTTTGCCTGAGATTTAGATCCGGTTGGGTGAAGATATACTTCAAGCTTTGGTGATCAGTGAAGATTTCACAGCGATTACCAAGGAGGTAATGTCGCCATGTTTTGAGTGCATGGACTACAGCTGCAAGCTCTAGATCATGAGTAGGATAGTTATCCTCATGTGGACGCAACTGTCGGGATGCGTATGCAATCACTTGACGATCTTGCATGAGAATGCAACCTAGTCCTTGTCGCGAGGCGTCGCAATAGATTATAAAATCCTTGGAAAAATCTGGTGGTACCAGTACAGGTGCAGATGTCAGGCGTCTTTTCAGTTCCTGAAAACTGGACTCGCACTGTGGGGTCCACTCAAACTTTTTATCTTTCTTGAGGAGTTCAGTTAGAGGTTTAGCAACCTTGGAGAAGTTCTCGACGAAACGTCGGCAATAGCTCGCTAAGCCAAGAAAACTCCTAACTTGCTTGACCGGTTCAGGGGGGTCCAATCAAGTACGGCTTGAACTCGCTCGGGATTGACAGCAATACCCTTTCCAGAGATCACATGACCTAGATAGGTTACTTCTGGCAACCAAAATTCACATTTAGAGAATTTGTCATAAAGGCGGTGCTCTCGAAGTTTCGTCAATACCAGCCTTAAATGCTCGGCATGATCTTCCTTGTTCTTGGAATAGATGAGTATATCATCGAGGTATACCACGACGAATTTATCCAAATACTCCATGAATATAGAATTCATTAACCGAGAGAAGGTAGCTGGGGCATTGGTTAATCCGAAGGACATAACGGTGTACTCATATTGGCCATAACGAGTAACAAAAGCCGTCTTAGGAATGTCCCCGTTCTTGATTTTGATTTGATGGTAGCCCAACCTCAAATCCATCTTAGAGAAGACTGAGGATCCAGTGAGCTGATCATACAGGTCATTGATCCTGGGGAGCGGATACTTATTCTTTATGGTGACCAGATTGACAGGTCGGTAATCTACAACCATCCGCTCCGTTCCATCCTTCTTCTTGACGAAGAGGATGGGGCAAGCCCAGGGGGAAGAACTAGGACAGATGAAACCTTTTTGCAAGGACTCATCGAGTTGTTTCTTTAGCTCAGCTAATTCTAGTGTTGCCATCTTATAAGGTCTCCTAGAGATTGGGACAGTTCCTGGGATAAGATCTATCACAAACTCGACATCTCTGTCAGGTGGGATTCCTGGCAGTTCTTCTAGAAAAACATCCGGGAAGTCACGGACTACCGGGATATCTTCGAGTTCTGGTAGAGGGCTGGCATTAAGAGAGTAGAGCTAACGCTCAGCCATTCGAGTCAAGACATTGACTATCTTGTCGGATGGATGTGTAAGTTGAACGGTCCTAGTATAGCAATCAATTTTGGCGTAATGAGTTGTCATCCAATCCATACCCAAAATGATGTTTATGTCCGAGGACTTGAGGGCGATTAAAGATGCTAGGAAAACAAGTCTATCGACAAGGATTTCATTTCCATGGCTTACCCTAGAAGTTTGCCACTTTGAACCAGGAGTTTGAATAACCATGGAAGTAGGCATGTCACAAAAAGTCATGTTGTGCAATCGAGCATAGCTCTCAGATATGAACGAATGGGATGCTCCAGTATCGAAAAGAAGAGATGCCGGATGGCAGTTTACGAGAAACGTACCAAGGACGACGTTAGGATCCTCATAAGCTTCCTCGGCAGAGACATAGTTAACATGACCACGTGTAGTGGGGATTGGCTTGACATAATTCACCTTGTCGGTTGGTTTACCACGGCCAACGGGTTTTCCTAGTTGGTTCTGAGGACACTCACGCATGTAGTGCCCCGGTTCTCCACACTTGAAACATGTCACAGTGGTAGTGCGTGGAGCAAAGTTGGAAGGTGGTCCTCCATAGGTCTTAGCAGGTGCAAACTGTTGAGTTGGGCGAGGCGCCTCATAGGATGGCCTCGGTGTGTACTTGGGTGGCAGAGCAGTGTTAGGAACCCACACACGGCGCTTGTGAGAGCCAGAGCCGGATGAGGAACCAAAGTCTCGAGTATGCTTGCGGGTGGCCTCAAAGTCGGTCTGGCCTGTTTCAGCACTGATAGCCTTGTTTACCAACTTCTGAAAGGAAGTGCACTCGTGCAGACGTAGATCTCGGCGGAGTTCAGGGCTGAGTCCCTTGCGGAACCTCGCCTGTTTCTTGGCATCGATGGATACTTCCTCAGGTGCATAGCGTGCCAAGTTGCCAAACTCGCGGCTATAGCCATCCACAGTTAACCGGCCCTGGGTGAAATTGCAGAATTCCTCCCGCTTGCGATCCATGAGACCTTCCGGAATGTGATGTTCACGGAATGCCTCACTGAACTCAACCCAGGTAGTGACTTGGCCAGCAGGACGCATAGCTTCAAAGTTTTCCCACCAAAGACTGGCAGGGCCCTCAAGATGGTAGGCGGCGTAGATAACCTTGTCAGCTTCGGCCACACGGGCAGAGTGTAGCTTGTGGGTGATACTACGTAGCCAGTCATCAGCATCCAGAGGTTCAGTGGAGTGATGGAACCTCGGTGGACACATCTTGATAAAATTGTGGATTGACACCACGTCATTCCTCTGACGGAACCCAGTGTTCTGCTCTATGCGTTCCAGCAGACGGTTGGTCTCTCTCTTGTTTCGTTCTGCTTCAAGCATAACTTCCGCCAAGGAGGGTGGCTGGGGCAGATTCCCATCTCTAGTCCCACTAGCCTCACCCTGCTCCTGAGCAGCAGGAGTGTTGCGAGTGTTGACCATCCTAGGAAAACAAAACAACGGTTTAGACAAGGATGGCAAAAATTTGACATAGAAGTGCAGAATGTAATGGATGACCCGGAATGCAAGGATGTTCATCCGTACGACATGGTAATATAGAAACTGCTATATATACACCAGTGGTCATACACACCATACAAAGTTCAGTACAAGCCAAGGCTAAAGTACAACTGCGGTGAAAGACGATACATCCCATCAGAGGCATTCCAAGCTCCTATACATTATTTAACTACACCTCCGGAACTCAGTACACACTAAGTCATATTCCACAAGACGCGCAGGACTGTGGAAATACAACTACTACAATACTACTACTACCACGGTCTAGCTCAGACATTAGCGTAGTAATCCTCATAAAGATTACCACCGTAGCCTGGAAGTGGAACAGATGGATCTTGAAACTCGCGAGCACTCGAAGGCTGTGGACCATAGGGACATGGATGTGGCCTCAGTCCCGATGCTGATGGTAACCGACGCCCACGTGGAGGTGTAATACCCCCAACGTCAAGCCAATCCATGCGATCAGGCAGACGAGTCCGCACGGGGTACAAATCCCGCATGTCCAGATATCCGGCGTGCACAGCAGGTGCAAGCCGTGTCAAAGTAGTCCAGTGGGCGGCTCGAGTGTTATACAGCTCCATTCGGAGGGCACGGACCTCACGGTCCCGATCCTCCAGCATCTGAACAGTGGTCTGAAGCAGTGGCTCTTCATGAGCAGCATCAGTATACAGACCAGTGTAGTAGCCTTCCTCCCCGGGAAGTGAGGCTGGCATGTAACAGAACTCAGTGTTCAGCAATAGGGCATGCCTAGCACGGAGAATGGTCATCATCGAATAAGCGGCATCCTGCACTGCCATCTCGATGGTAACCCCGAGTCCATAAGACCAATGGATGGGGTCATTAGCTCCAGGATATGAGGGGTATATCCGGACTGTGCAGAAATACTGACTCTGATTGAAATCCCGGTACTGTTCCTCCACGGTGTACTCAGGATACCAGCGATAACCGGTCTCAGTCAGCACACGGACTAGCATGGCCGTGTGACCGGGCACATTAATGCACCGAGTCAAACGAACCACTTGGTGAGGGATGCGGCCAGACATCTGAAACACGGAATAATGCAAAGGCATTAGTGTTTCTGGAAGAAATCGGGCAGCATAACAACTGTAAATGCTCAAACAAAGATTAGAGACATCATACAAATGATAGCATAGCCACTCAACAATCCATATCAAGGTTCCGGTCCAACAATCATCATACTAAAAGGATAGAAACTGAACTGAGGCTTGAAACCAACAATCCTAAGAGTCTACGGATTAGTAACACGTGAACCTAGAAAGGATAAGAGGCCTAGTCCTAAATCCCCGTAGAAAGAATAGACTGACTCAGATCAGAAGGCATAAGGTAAAGGAGTAAAAAGAGCCTTACGTTCCCTCCCACAATCAATTCCCCTACATATAACTAAGAATTTTTCTAGACTCAACATCGACCAGTTTGGCTTGAGAAACCTACAGGCAGTCCAGCTCTGATGCCAACGCTGTCAGGACCCCGATCCTAAGTCACACCGATCTAGCTGTAACACGTCATATCACTTTGTGGCCTCACGCACGGTAACCCCACGGGTGCCACCTTACCTGGCCCGGGACCGTTTGCGCATTTTGGCACACGTATATGACAGTGTCGCTAGCATCCATATGACAGAGAACCCGGGCCGACATGGCTAGTTATAAACCAAAAGTGGCACTAGATTACAGAGACAGGCATCCATGACCCAGCAACGAACGTGTCGGTCATCAACGTATGAACCCAAGTCGTAGCAAGCTACATGGACTTAAAGGAACAACGCGTGACATTTCCCCTAAGGGACAGACACATGAACGAAGAAGGACACATGCCGGCCAGCCTACGTGTTCCGAGCAGTAGCAAGCTACCAAGGCTTGTTGGAATCACTAGGAGGCATTTCCCTGTAAGGTAGGCTACCAAAGGAAAACAACTAGGTGTCGGATCCCACACATACCAAGCATTTCAATCATACACGCAATATGCTCAATATGTGCAAATACAACATTGCATCACAACATAACTCTATGACTCAAAGTACTTTATTTAAAAGGCTCCAAGAGCCATACATAACATATCCATACAGGTAGGGGCAAATGACCCAACACTCAAGTCATACAGTCATACAAGCACAAGCGGAAGCTACATGTCTGAGTACAGACAACTTAGAAAATAAAACAGGCTTGGTGTAGCCTGACTATCTACAAGGCCCTTCACAAGCTCCAGATCTCCTTCTGGGTGGCAAGCTACTCGTCGACGTCAACGTCTATGTAGAACCCATCAGCAGGGGCAGGGTTCTCCTCTACAACAGTTATTAAGCAAACATGAGTACAAAGGTACTCAGCAAGTCTTACCACAGAACCTATCATACATTCAACATTATCAAAGGGGGGTAGTGGAGTTCATAGCAGAATGCCAGCTTTGACCTTGGCTAACCTATACTACAACTCTCAACAGATTGCAAGATGTTATTACGAACACGAGTCCTCTACTCACCACATCAATACACTACCGAGGATCCTCTTCCGTCATCCTACGGAAGGGCCATCCGCGGCACTCACACTTATCTTGAGGCTTTTAGTAGTATCCATCAACTTGTCTATGAACTGTAAGAGTAACCAAGTAGTCCGTACCGCGAACAACGGCTATTCGAATAGATTGATAACCCTGCAGGGGTGTACTTCTTCACACATGTTTTCACCACTTAGCGTCTGCACACGACATGTTCCCAGCAGACTTCAAGCGAAAGCCGACGTGGGTGTAGACCACGACCTAACCAACCACTCAAGTCTCTCGTCCAGGTTTATCACATATTTGGGTTCCATCCGTGGGGAGATCCGGCCGGGGTGTCGCTCACGGCCCCAAACGATGTTTACAGGGTTCCCGAGTCACCAAACGGGCAACCGGTACACCATGCCACGTACCTGTCGCATCACAGCCCACCCCGAGGGTCAGCGTTGTGCACGACCTCCAGTAAACTATAAACACCAGAAACTAGTTGCAACTCCTGGACAGAGTACAAGGGCAGTCAATAAGTCGAGCGGGGTCATATTTCAGGGCCCAATGTGTGGTAGTAACTGTAACTTGAATCACACACACAGATCTCGGGTCCTATGGACGATTCCAGTGAAACAACCCACCATGTACTCCTACATGGCCTTTCATCGATACCTTTACCAAGCGTATTCCACACTTCCTTCTCTTTATCGGTATGATCATTTCACTCTGATCCATCACCCAGATGAACCAGACCTGACACAACTCTAAGCATAGCAGGCAACATAAACAAATAGCATGGTGGATCACACATCACATGGCTCAATCAACTCCTACACATGCTAGTGGGTTTCAACTATTTACTGTGGCAATGACAGGTCATGCAAGGGATATGGTTCAACTACCGCAGCAAGTAGCAGTTCACACGATGTTGCCTTAATGCAGTTAAAGAGAGCAGGAGCGAGAAGATTGGGTTTGTATCGGAATGATCAATGATTGCTTGCCTGACAAAGTAGTTGTCGGGTACTGCTCTTCAACTGGATACGCAGCAGTATCCTCGGGAGCAGGACCTAACACAGAGAATACCGGCGATACAATCATTAATAGAAAAATGCAACAAATATGATGCATGCTCATGACATGGCAAGATGCATGTGTGTTGGCTAATGCAACTAAAACCAGAAGGGTTTGAACCTATTTGAATCAAAGATTCAAATTGGAGTTCAAACTATTATTTTAATAAGTGCATTATCATGTTTTTGATGTATACAGCAAGTTAACTTGTTCAAACATGCATGAAACCAGTGCCATTGGAAATATTGGATTTTTCTGATCATTTTTCATATATAAAACTTTTCCATCTGAGCTATGGTTGATTTTATATGATTTTTAGAAGTTTTGGGTATTTTCTGGAATTTCCTGAATTATTTTTAATCTAAAAATCCCAGAAAAACCTTTACTGCGTCAGCATGACGTCATGCTGACGTCAGTCAGTCAACAGGAGCTAGTCCAAGTCAAACATGACAAGTGGGCCCTACATGTCAGTGTCACAGCTAATTAACTAAGTTAATTAGAGTTAAACTAAAACTAATTAGCTGTCAGTGGGGCCTGGGCCCACGGGTCAGTGACTAAACAATTTAACTAATTAAATTAACAGAAATTTAATTAAACTAACTAATTAGCAAAAGGTGGCCCACACGTCAGTGACCCAGGGGTGGTCAACCCCCTGGTCAAACAGGTCAAACCCGCCGGCGACGTGACGCCGACGAGGCCAAGTACGGCGGCGTGCTTCGGAAATCGTCTACGGGGCACGGCTCGAGCTGCGGCTAGGCGCGTTGGAAAGCTCTTGCCCTTGCGCGTCGGATGGTGGTGGTCGCCGGACCTGGGGTGGCCGGAGACGACGGCAACAAGCTCGACGGCGGCGACCGGCGTCGGGCGTGTGTGGAGAAGCAGCTACAGAGGCCTAGGCGATGTGTGCATAGCACCTATCGCATCTACGCGCTGCGGTGAGTGTGATGGACGTGTGCCAGTGACCAAATGGTCACCGGAGCATCGCCGGCGGCGAGCACGGCGGCGGTGCGTTTCGGTGATCAACGGTGCGACGGCTACAAGGTGCAAACGAGGCGGAGGAAGGAGGGGTTCGACGTAGAAGCTCACTGCGGAGCTAACGAGCTCGACGGAGGGGTCGGGGACGCGTTGTAGCTTCGTAACGGCAGCGAGGTGCTCCGGCGATCCGAGGAAGGGGACGGCGGCGTGTGGACGTTGCAGGGCTTCCGACTGCTCGTGGCTCAGCGAGGAGGAAGAGGACGACGCGGCGGATCTTTTGGACACACTCACGGGGCGAGGGGGTGGCTCTAGGTGCGGCTACAGCGAGCGGCGGCAACGGCGGCTCGGTGATGGAGGAGGAGAGAGCCAAGGGAGGGCGATGGAGACGAGGGGGAGAAGTGAGAGCAGTCGGGGCAGTTGCGTGTCGATTCGTGGAGTCATCCAGGCCATCGGGGAGGCAGGCAAGCAGCCTGGAGGTGGCCGGGCGAGTGCCGACGCGCGGCGGCCACGCACGCGTCCTTCTGGCGCGAGGAGGAAGACGACAGAGGAGGGCTGGTGGGCAGGGCCGGCCTGCTACAGGGCTGGGCCCGAGGTAAGTGCTTCTTCCTATTTTCCTTTTCCTATTTTCTTTTCTGTTTCATTTGTTTTGCATCTTTGTTTAATTAATAAAAATGCTAGAGCATTTTTATAACTCATGAAACTTGTCATACCCACTGTATATAATATGAACAGTAGGAAACATTATAGTTCATGATTATTTGAGCATTTAAAATATTTAAAAGTATTTAAATGCCCAAATAAAAATACCACATGATTTAATCCAAAGCCCTAGAGTGTCCTAGAAAAATTGTGCACCATTTTTAGCAAAGGTTTGAGACCAAGGCAGAAATGATGAACATTTTTGAAGGGTATTTTGGGTACATTGGAAAATATTTTATCAAACTCTAGTTGTTAGAAGAGGGGTGCTGGGGTTTCTGTCATTCCCATTTCAAATTTCTTTGAAAAGTAAACATGATGCACACACCAACTAACCCTACTGCAAGTGCTAACTAGGGATGTGACACCCTCGCCGCAGGCCGCCGTCCCGCCGGCCACGGCGAGGCCTCGCTCCGACGGGATCGAGGAGCCGATCCTCGATCGGGATCCAGATCGAGGCAGATCGGGCGCCTGGAGGAAACCCTAGCGGGCGCGGACCAGTTGACCCGCAGCACCAACGACCCGGCCGCCCGTTTGACCAGACCCGCGACCCGGTTGACCGATCCAGCAAGTTGACCCTCGTTTTTCTTCTAAGTCCTTAGTGTTTTTCAGTGTCTAATGCATTTTTGTGATGAGGATAACTTTTACTGTGCTTGTCCGTTTTGTGCGTATGATATGTCAAAATGATCGTGGTGACATGTACTATGTTTTGTTCCATTGAGCCATGCATGTTTGAGTCCATCTAGATGTCTTAATCTTCATGAGAAGAGTGCTACTTATTATAAACTGCTGCTATTAGTTGTTTTCATGCCATGTTTGATATGTGATAACTTGATGCATGTTTATCCAAATGAAGCAAATGATATGTCCACATGTTCATCATGAGATGCTCTACATGTTGGTTGCTTTAGCTTGCATGATAGAATTCATATTGCCATGTTTATCTCCTTTGCAAAAGTGTATGTGGCTGTTAGGTTCTTAAACTTGTTACGAGATGCCTAGTTGAGGAGCTCGTTGCTTTTGATGTGGTTGTCCCCATGTTGCATGCTTATATGTTTTGGACTCCCCATCATGTGTACTTTGCTGTGGTGCAAACCACTTGCCATGTTATGCTTTGAGGTGACTTAAACTTGCTCACAAACATGCCATGATAATACTGATGTTTTAACACATAGTGAAATTTCACTAAGTCTGGAATCTGTAATATCCAGATGCTATGTTTGCTTGTTGTTCTAGGCAAATCCATGCTAGTTTTGGGGTTAATCTTGATGTTTCCTTGTTGTATATGTTGTTGTCTATACATTCATGCCCTTACTTGCTCATTTGACTTGCTGTAGCTTATTTAATTCTTGCTCCCAAGTTGCTATAAAATGTTGCTGTCAGGTTTTTAGTGTCATGATCAAAATGTTGTAGCTTGTTGCTAATGATCCATGCCTCCTATGGAGATGCTCCAATGGAGTTGTTTGCTGTAGGATATGTCTACTTCATGTTCATGCTTCTTATCACCATGTTTGAGTGTTGTAGCTTATATTTATCATGCTCCAAAGTTGCTATGTGGCTGTTAACTTCAGCTTGTTGTTATATCTTGTTTCATGTGTATCTTTTAGCCCGTTGCTCCGTTTGGAGTGTTCCTTATATGAAACTTGTGTGATTTTGCATGTAGAATCATAATATCATCTTGTTTTCATGTTTGGAGTGAGTTTGGTTGATGTTTGGGTGCATCTTGCACCGTTGCCATGTTGTGCTTCCTACCTTGTCATGTTATGTTTCCTACCTTGCCATGTTATGCTTCCTGTATATACTTGTTGTGCTTCCTGTATAGATTTTTCATGCATCATATCTTGCCATGTATTGCATCATATGGACTTGTGTTGTTTTCTGTGCTTCCTACCTTGCCATGTTATGCTTCCTGTATAGACTTGCTGTGCTTCCTGTATAGATTTGTCATGCATCATACCTTGCCATGTATTGCATCATCTAAACTTGTGTTGTTATCTGTGCTTCCTACCTTGCCATGTAATGCTTCCTGTATAGACTTATTGTGCTTCCTATATAGACTTGTTTGCATCATACTTGCTTAAGCACATTGCCATGTTTCCTGTGATGTTTTCTTTGCTTCCTACCTTGCTATGTTTTGCTTCCTGCGTAGACTTTCTGTGCATAATAAGTAGACTTGTTTTGCATCATACTTGGTAGTGCCCATATTCATGTTCTTGAGTGGTTTGTTTACCGTGTTGCTTGCTTCTTCTCGTTAGTGCTTGTTCCGTTGCGTTCGTGAGGATTCGTTCGTCTACCCATGGTTCTTCTTCAAGGCTTCTTCTCCGTCTTCTTCACGGAACCGTTCCTCTTCCTTGAGGGATCTCAGGCAAGATGATCATACCCTTGGATACCCTTACTATCATTGCCTTTGCTTAGTTGTCTCGATGCTATCATTATATGTCGCGCTACCCATCATTTATGTCAGCCTCTCCTTGTTGCCATGAAACCTCTAACCGTTGAAACCTTCCTAGCAAAACCATTGTTTGGCTATGTTACCCGCTTGCTCAGCCCCTCTTATAGCGTTGTTAGTTGCAAGTGAAGATGAAGATCATTCTAGGAGGGAACTTGCTGTTGGAATATCACAATATCTATTATTATTATTAACACACCTATATACTGGGCATGGGTGGAAGGCTTGGCCTTTTGCTCGGTGTTTTGTTCCACTCATGCCACCTTAGGCGCCGATAAACCGGCATTATGTTCCTTGATTTTGCGTTCCTTACACGATGGGTATATGGGGACCCCTTGACAGTTCGACTTTGAATAAAACTCCTCCAGCAAGGCCCAACATTGGTTTTAATTTGCTCATATAACAACTTAATTAATTAATTAATTGCATAGGGGGTCATGTCCCCAGGTTCTTAATTCTACATAACAGGGGGGGCCAGTGCTGATGGTGTTGGTCCCAAACGGGGAGCCTGCGGGGCCACCACGGGGAAACTCGAGGTTTGGTTTTACCTGTAGCATCAACCATCCGGACGTGGCCTGATATGAGATACGCGAGGCTACTATCAGGGTGTCGGCACGTCGGGAGGTCTTGTTGGACTTGTTTTACCATTGTCGAAATGTCTTGTGCACCGGGATGCCGAGCCTGATCGGATTTCCCTAAGATAAGGGGTGATGATATTATATTTATCACTTCAGCTAATCGTGAGAGCTTGTGATGGGCTAAGTTGGGACACCCCTGCAGGGTTATGATCTTTCGAAAGCCGTGCCCGCGGTTATGTGGCAGATTGGAATTTGTTAATGTCCGGTTGTAGAAAACTTGACAGAGGATCCGAAGTAAAACACACAACTGTGTGAGTAACCGTGACTGTCTCTTTTCACTTTGAGAAGAGAACACGGTGGGGTTATGTTTGACTCGTATGTAGTTTAGGATCTTTAGCGATCATTACTAGTTTGCGACCATTTGCGTAGATGTTCATCTTATTCTTGTACTCGTAAGTTAGCCACCATATATATTGCTTAGCCGCTGCTGCAACCTCACCACTTTACCTCTTCCTACCTATTAAGCTTTGGTAGTCTTGTTACCCATGGTTATGGTATTGCTGAGTCCTCGTGGCTCACAGATACTACAACAACAGTTGCCGGTGCAGGTTTCCGATGACTTGACGTGAGAGCGTTGATCGTTGTGTTGGAGTTCTTTCTTCTTCTTCTTCTTCAGTCTTGGGTTAGGTTCCGGGTCGGCAGCCTGGGATAGCAGATGGATGTCTTTGTGCTTTTCATGTTTGTGTCCGTAGTCGGATACCTTGTGTTGATGTTGTTGTATTCATGTGACTTGTATGTATTGTTGTATCCCCCATGTATATATGTAATGGTATGATGTAATGATATCCATCTTGCTAAGCGCCCGAAGTGCGGTTGTGCCCCAATCACATAAGCGTCACGTGATCGGGATAGAATCGCATCTTGGGCCTGACAAGTTGGTATCAGAGCTTTGACCGACCATAGGAGCCCCCTTGATTGACCCTAGCTTGGCCGTTGTTGAGTCTAGCAGTAAACTTTTTTCGGAGTCTAGTTATATCGGAGAGTAGGAATTCTTTTTACTCCCCAGCCCCTTCGTCGCTCTGGTTAGGAATCTTGACGTAGGTGTTTTGAATTACCCCTCTTCCCCCTTCAAATTTTTTTTTAGGATCACGTGGATAGTTTTCGTTCGTTGCGTTGTTAGTTCTTTTATCTGGTGCATCTCTCGTCAAGTGGATTCAACCCTCTTCTTCTTACAAGTTCAACCCTCAGTTCTTTTCAATCGACGGTGTTTTCCCCGTCCAATGTGGTCTTTTCTTTTCCACCCGCCCACCCTTTTGCTTTTCGGACCGGAGTCCTTAATCGAGTATCCATCCTACTCGTGTGAAGTCTTTGCTTTCTTTCATCAATTATTTGAACTGGTGAATTCTCCTCTCGATTTGATATTCTTCACCTCTTCTTCTTTTCCGGTGGATTCAATTCAACTATTCGGTGTTGTTCATATTCTTTTTCCTCAGCTCAATTGCTTCACCTTGCTCGTTCATCTCTCCCCATTTAATTATTCCGGAGTTTCGAAGAAATCTCAGCAGATTCGTCTGTGTTCCAATTAATTGAGGTTGTCACCTCATTCGAGTTTTTGAATTGTTCCGGTGCATCATCTCCTTTTTAATCCTTTTCAACGGTGTTTTCTCTTCGGTGGGCCCTAACCCAAAGGTCTTTCCCAGGATCTTACCTGACTCCTCTAATTTCCCGGAGTGTTCCAAATTCTTTTCAAATGTGACGTAAGTATGGATCCCATCAGTCATATGCCTTCGGCAAATTCGCTTTTATTTATTTTCATGTTGGTTCAACCTTTACTCATTTCATTCGTCCGGAGTATTTCATCAATTATTTTCTTTGTGTTCCTCCGAAGGCCATCATTTCAGAAGATTTCTTCATTCTCAGTTTTCAACTTCGTCCTCCAAATATTCTTCATTGATGCCTTTTCATTCGTCTCATATTCTTTTCGGTGCTTCGTTCAAGTATCCTTTAATCAGTTCATGATCTCGTTGCTCTCATCATTCTAATTCCCTCAAGTTATTTATTCTTCCCGGAGATTCATTCTCTTGTGCTCACTCAATCTCAATTCTTCACGGTGGCTTGTCCTCTTGCATCGTTCAATTTCATTCCTTACGGTGGTCATTCTCGTTCTTCACTCGATTGTAATTCTTCTCGGTGGTTTGTTCATTTCATCATTCGATTAATTCTTCATGGTGGTGCATTCATTTTATTCACTCGGCTTTAATTCTTTACGGTGGTTCGCTCAAGAATTCTTTTCCGGCGTTTTCATATCAATCCATTCATTCATTTTATTCCAATCCTACCGGTGGTTCATGAAGATTGTCGCAGTTCGCGACATATCCCTCTTTAATCATTCAATCAAGAATAAGTGGTATGTGAATCCATTGCTTTTCATCAATTTAATTGATGGAGGATAAGCATGACATAATTCTTATTCTTTTCATCGATTTGATTTATCCTTTCCTTTGGAGTTTATTCTTGATGAATAAATTCTAGTTCCAGGTGTGTTATTCTTTTCCCCGGAGTTCATAGTTTTTCTCGGTTATCTCGTCGGAACCTCGACTAATCATCGCAAGGCTATAATCTTATTCTTTTCATCCGTCATTTCTATATTCGTCATCCTTTCATTTTACCGGAGTTCATGGTGGTTCTCCATCATTTAATTTAATCTTCAAAAGTTCAGCTAATTCTTCTGGAGCAGCTAAAGCATTCTTATTCTTTTGCCTCTCGAGTGCAAATAATTCTCCGTATTCTTTTGAAGTGGAGTTTTGCATTTCTTATTCTCAGCTAATCCATCTTTTGGTTGTGGCATAATTCACCTCAAGTTTTGACATGATTTCCATAAGTCCACAACAAGCTTATTCTTTTGTTGTTGATTTTCTCAACAACTCCGTTCAAGTCTTTCTATTATAAATTCTCGTTCATGTCACTTGTGCTCAAGTTTTCATCTTCTTCTCTGTTCTTCTAATTCCATCATTTCAATTCTTCCGGAGGTTTTGTGTTGTTACTCTCGTCGAGCATCGTTCCATCTTCTCAAGTTCTCATTCTATTCCATTCTTGTCAACCGGTGTGCTATTTCTTTCAGTTTCAACCGGAGTGTTGCCGAATTCCTTCGTTCAATTCCTTTTCTATCTCTTTTAACCGGAGTGGTTTTCAATGTATTCTTGTCCCCTCAGCTCGTGTTTCATGCCTTCCAACCTAATTGGTTCTCGTGTTCCTTGTTCCTCTTTTCTAATGGAGCTTCTCTTTCTCGTTCATCTCCATTATATTCTTTCTTTCGAAGTTGTTCATCCTCTCAAGGTTCTCTCGTTTCACTCTTTTGTCCTCAAAGAACTTTGTTCTTCCTTTTTCTCTTTCGTCTCGTTCCTAAGATCTCGGGACGAGATCTCTTGTTAGTAGGGGAGTGTTGTGACACCCCGAGACCGGTGCGCCAGGTGTCAGCCAGCTATTCGTTGTCAGTGCCTTGTCATCTTCTTGCGTGTTGCATCTTGCCATGTCATCATGTGCTTGCATCAGCATGTTTTCAAAACTTGCATCCGTCCGAGTTCACTCGTCCTTTCCGTTGTCCGTTCTGAGCCCAGACACACTTGCACGCGCCCACGGTGCCTCCGAATATTTATTTTGTGAGTGGCCAGAAAATGTTGTCGGAATGAGATGAAACTTGTCATGTGGTCTTATTATAGTGTAGACAGGCCGCTTGCCAAATTTCATCGGATTTGGAGCTCGTTTGATAGCCCAACGGATATATAGAGCGACACTAGTCGCCGGTTATTTCGTCGGACGTTTTCGGTCTCCGAAAACCCCCGCGGGCCTCTCTCCCTCTCCTCTCACCTCAGCCCAACTACTCTACACAGCCCAACAACCCAGCTCAAACCCTTCCCATCATCTAGGCCGTTCAATTGTGATCGCGTGGCCGAAAACCGCTCCTTATTTGGACTCTCCTAGCTCCTTGTGCCTATATAAACGTCCACCGCCTCCAATTTTGCGTCCAAAACCCTAGTGCTTCCACCGCCGCCGCACAGTGCTTCCACCGCCGCCGCGCGAGTCCGCAGGCCTAGCGCCGTCCCGCTCCTGCTGTCGATCTGGGCCGAGTTCCCAGCCGCCACGCCCTTCGTCTTCCTTCCGCTCGGCGCCGACGCCGCCGGAGCAACCCTCGCCGCCGGAGCACCTCGCCGCCGGCCCGAGCCCGCTCTCCTCCGCCGCCCCTCGCCGGCCTTCACCGACCCGCCGCCTCACCGCCCCTCGCCGCCGGCCGCCATCCCGCCGGCCACGGCGAGGCCTCGCTCCGACGGGATCGAGGAGTCGATCCCCGATCGGGATCCAGATCGAGGCAGATCGGGCGCTTGGAGGAAACCCTAGCGGGCGCGGACCCGTTGACCCGCAGCACCCGCGACCCGGCCGCCCGTTTGACCAGACCCGCGACCCGGTTGACCGATCTAGCAGGTTGACCCTCGTTTTTCTTCTAAGTCCTTAGTGTTTTTCAGTGTCTGATGCATTTTTGTGATGAGGATAACTTTTACTGTGCTTGTCCGTTTTGTGCGTATCATATGTCAAAATGATCGTGGTGACATGCACTATGTTTTGTTCCATTGAGCCATGCATGTTTTAGTCCATCTAGATGTCTTAATCTTCATGAGAAGAGTGCTACTTATTATAAACTGCTGCTATTAGTTGATTTCATGCCATGTTTGATATGTGATAACTTGATGCATGTTTATCCAAATGAAGCAAATGATATGTCCACATGTTCATCATGAGATTCTCTACATGTTGGTTGCTTTAGCTTGCATGATAGAATTCATATTGCCATGTTTATCTCCTTTGCAAAAGTGTATGTGGCTGTTAGGTACTTAAACTTGTTACGAGATGCCTAGTTGAGGAGCTCGTTGCTTTTGATGTGGTTGTCCCCATGTTGCATGCTTATATGTTTTGGACACCCCATCATGTATACTTTGCTGTGGTGCAAACCACTTACCATGTTATGCTTTGAGGTGACTTAAACTTGCTCACAAACATGCCATGATAATACTGCTGTTTTAACACTTAGTGAAATTTCACTAAGTCTGGAATCTGTAATATCCAGATGCTATGTTTGCTTGTTGTTCTAGGCAAATCCATGCTAGTTTTGGGGTGACTCTTGATGTTTCCTTATTGTATATGTTGTTGTCTATCCATTCATTCCCTTACTTGCTCATTTGACTTGCTGTAGCTTATTTAATTCTTGCTCACAAGTTGCTATAAAATGTTGCTGTCAGGTTTTTAGTATCATGATCAAAATGTTGTAGCTTGTTGCTAATGATCCATGCCTCCTATGGAGATGCTCCAATGGAGTTGTTTGCTGTAGGATATGTCTACTTCATGTTCATGCTTCTTATCACCATGTTTGAGTGTTGTAGCTTATATTTATCATGCTCCAAAGTAGCTATGTGGCTGTTAACTTCAGCTTGTTGTTATATCTTGTTTCATGTGTATCTTTTAGCCCGTTGCTCCGTTTGGAGTGTTCCTTATATGAAACTTGTGTGATTTTGCATGTAGAATCATAATATCATCTTGTTTTCATGTTTGGAGTGAGTTTGGTTGATGTTTGGGTGCATCTTGCACCGTTGCCATGTTGTGCTTCCAACCTTGTCATGTTATGTTTCCTACCTTGCCATGTTATGCTTCCTGTATATACTTGTTGTGCTTCCTGTATAGATTTTTCATGCATCATATCTTGCCATGTATTGCATCATATGGACTTGTGTTGTTTTCTGTGCTTCCTACCTTGCCATGTTATGCTTCCTGTATAGACTTGCTGTGCTTCCTGTATAGATTTGTCATGCATCATACCTTGCCATGTATTGCATCATCTAAACTTGTGTTGTTTTCTGTGCTTCCTACCTTGCCATGTAATGCTTCCTGTATAGACTTATTGTGCTTCCTATATAGACTTGTTTGCATCATACTTGCTTAAGCACATTGCCATGTTTCCTGTGATGTTTTCTTTGCTTCCTACCTTGCTATGTTTTGCTTCCTGCGTAGACTTTCTGTGCATAATAAGTAGACTTGTTTTGCATCATACTTGGTAGTGCCTATTGTCATGTTCTTGAGTGGTTTGTTTACCGTGTTGCTTGCTTCTTCTCGTTAGTGCTTGTTCCGTTGCGTTCGTGAGGATTCGTTCGTCTACCCGTGGTTCTTCTTCAAGGCTTCTTCTCCGTCTTCTTCACGGAACCGTTCCTCTTCCTTGAGGGATCTCAGGCAAGATGATCATACCCTTGGATACCCTTACTATCATTGCCTTTGCTTAGTTGTCTCGATGCTATCGTTATATGTCGCGCTACCCATCATTTATGTCAGCCTCTCCTTGTTGCCATGAAACCTCTAACTGTTTAAACCTTCCTAGCAAAACCATTGTTTGGCTATGTTACCCGCTTGCTCAGCCCCTCTTATAGCGTTGTTAGTTGCAGGTGAAGGTGAAGATCGTTCCAGGAGGGAACTTGCTGTTGCAATATCACAATATCTATTATTACTATTAACACACCTATATACTGGGCATGGGTGGAAGGCTTGGCCTTTTGCTCGGTGTTTTGTTCCACTCATGCCACCTTAGGCGCCGATAAACCGGCATTATGTTCCTTGATTTTGTGTTCCTTACACGATGGGTATATGGGGACCCCTTGACAGTTCGACTTTGAATAAAACTCCTCCAGCAAGGCCCAACATTGGTTTTAATTTGCTCATATAACAACTTAATTAATTAATTAATTGCATAGGGGGTCATGTCCCCGGGTTCTTAATTCTACATAACAGGGGGGGCCAGTGCTGATGGTGTTGGTCCCAAACGGGGAGCCTGCGGGGCCACCACAGGGAAACTCTAGGATTGGTTTTACCTGTAGCATCACCCATCCGGACGTGGCCTGAGATGAGATACGCGAGGCTACTATCAGGGTGTCGGCACGCCGGGAGGTCTTGCTGGACTTGTTTTACCATTTTCGAAATGTCTTGTGCACCGGGATGCCGAGCCTGATCGGATTTCCCTAAGATAAGGGGTGATGATATTATGTTTATCACTTCAGCTAATCGTGAGAGCTTGTGATGGGCTAAGTTGGGACACCCCTGCAGGGTTATGATCTTTCGAAAGCCGTGCCCGCGGTTATGTGGCAGATTGGAATTTGTTAATGTCCGGTTGTAGAAAACTTGACAGAGGATCCGAAGTAAAACACACAACTGTGTGAGTAACCATGACTGTCTCTTTTCACTTTGAGAAGAGAACACGGTGGGGTTATGTTTGACTCGTATGTAGTTTAGGATCTTTAGCGATCATTACTAGTATGCGACCATTTGTGTAGATGCTCATCTTATTCGTGTACTCGTAAGTTAGCCACCATATATATTGCTTAGCCGCTGCTGCAACCTCACCACTTTACCTCTTCCTACCTATTAAGCTTTGATAGTCTTGTTACCCATGGTTATGGGATTGCTGAGTCCTCGTGGCTCACAGATACTACAACAACAGTTGCAGGTACAGGTTTCCGATGACTTGACGTGAGAGCGTTGATCGTTGTGTTGGAGTTCTTTATTCTTCTTCTTCTTCAGTCTTGGGTTAGGTTCCGGGTCGGCAGCCTGGGATAGCAGATGGATGTCTTTGTGCTTTTCATGTTTGTGTCCGTAGTCGGATACCTTGTGTTGATGTTGTTGTATTCATGTGACTTGTATGTATTGTTGTATCCCCCATGTATGTATGTAATGGTACGATGTAATGATATCCATCTTGCTAAGCGCCCGGAGTGCGGTTGTGCCTCAATCACGTAAGCGTCACGTGATCGGGATAGAATCGCATCTTGGGCCTGACAAGTTGGTATCAGAGCTTCAACCGACCATAGGAGCCCCCTTGATTGACCGTAGCTTGGTTGTTGTTGATTCTAGCAGTAAACTTTTTTCGGAGTCTAGTTATATCGGAGAGTAGGAATTCTTTTTACTCCCCAGCCCCTTCGTCGCTCTGGTAAGGAATCTTGACGTAGGTGTTTTGAATTACCCCTCTTCCCCCTTAAATTTTTTTTTAGGATCACGTGGATAGTTTTCGTTCGTTGCGTTGTTAGTTCTTTCATCTGGTGCATCTCTCGTCAAGTGGATTCAACCCTCTTCTTCTTACAAGTTCAACCCTCAGTTCTTTTCAATCGACGGTGTTTTCCCCGTCCGATGTGGTCTTTTCTTTTCCACCCGCCCACCCTTTTGCTTCTCGGACCAGAGTCCTTAATCGAGTATCCATCCTACTCGTGTGAAGTCTTTGCTTTCTTTCATCAATTATTTCAACTGGTGAATTCTCCTCTCGATTTGATATTCTTCACCTCTTCTTCTTTTCTGGTGGATTCAATTCAAGTATTCGGTGTTGTTCATATTCTTTTTCCTCGGCTCAATTGCTTCACCTTGCTCGTTCATCTCTCGCCATTTAATTATTCCGGAGTTCCAAAGAAATCTCAGCAGATTCGTCTGTGTTTCAATTAATTGAGGTTGTCACCTCATTCGAGTTTTTGAATTGTTCCGGTGCAGCATCTCCTTTTGAATCCTTTTCAACGGTGTTTTCTCCTCGGTGGGCCCTAACCCACAGGTCTTTCCCAGGATCTTACCTGACTCCTCTAATTTCTCGGAGTGTTCTAAATTCTTTTCAAATGTGACGTAAGTATGGTTCCCATCAGTCATATGCCTTCAGCAAGTTCGCTTTTAATTATTTTCATGTTGGTTCAACCTTTACTCGTTTCATTCGTCCGGAGTATTTCATCAATTATTTTCTTTGTGTTCCTCCGAAGGCCATCATTTCAGAAGATTTCTTCGTTCTCAGTTTTCAACTTCGTCCTCCAAATATTCTTCATTGATGCCTTTTCATTCGTCTCATATTCTTTCCGGTGCTTCGTTCAAGTATCCTTTAATAAGTTCATGATCTCCTTCCTCTCGTCATTCTAATTCCCTCAAGTTATTTATTCTTCCCGTAGATTCATTCTCTTGTGCTCACTCAATCTCAATTCTTCACGGTGGCTTGTCCTCTTGCATCGTTCAATTTCATTCCTTGCGGTGGTCATTCTCATTCTTCACTCGATTGTAATTCTTCTCGGTGGTTTGTTCATTTCATCATTCGATTAATTCTTCATGGTGGTTCATTCATTTTATTCACTCGGCTTTAATTCTTTACGGTGGTTCGCTCAAGAATTCCTTTCTGGCGTTTTCATATCAATCCATTCATTTATTTTATTCCAATCCTACCGGTGTTTCATGAAGATTGTCGCAGTTCGCGACATATCCCTCTTTAATCATTCAATCAAGAATAAGTGGTATGTGAATCCATTGCTTTTCATCAATTTAATTGATGGAGGATAAGCATGACATATTTCTTATTCTTTTCATCGATTTGATATATCCTTTCCTTTGGAGTTTATTCTTGATGAATAAATTCTAGTTCCAGGTGTGCTATTCTTTTCCCCGGAGTTCATAGTTTTTCTCGGTTATCTCATCGGAACCTCGACTAATCATCGCAAGGCTATAATCTTATTCTTTTCATCCGTCATTTCTATATTCGTCATCCTTTCATTTTACCGGAGTTCTTCATGGTGGTTCTCCATCATTTAATTCAATCTTCAAAAGTTCAGCTAATTCTTCTGGAGCAGCTAAAGCATTCTTATTCTTTTGCCTCTCGAGTGCAAATAATTCTCCGTATTCTTTTGAAGTGGAGTTTTGCATTTCTTATTCTCAGCTAATCCATCTTCTGGTTGTGGCATAATTCACCTCAAGTTTTGAGATGATTTCCATAAGTCCACAACACGCTTATTCTTTTGTTGTTGATTTTCTCAACAACTCCGTTCAAGTCTTTCTATTATAAATTCTCGTTCATGTCACTTGTGCTCAAGTTGTCATCTTCTTCTCCGTTCTTCTAATTCCATCATTTCAATTCTTCTGGAGGTTTTGTGTTGTTACTCTCGCCGAGCATCGTTCCATCTTCTCAAGTTCACGTTCTATTCCATTCTTGTCAACCGGTGTGCTATTTCTTCCAGTTTCAACCGGAGTGCTGCCGAATTCCTTCGTTCAATTCCTTTTCTATCTCTTTTAACCGGAGTGGTTTTCAATGTATTCTTGTCCCCTCAGCTCGTGTTTCATGCCTTCCAACCTAATTGGTTCTCGTGTTCCTTGTTCCTCTTTTCTAATGGAGCTTCTCTTTCTCGTTCATCTCCATTGTATTCTTTCTTTCGAAGTTGTTCATCCTCTCAAGGTTCTCTGGTTTCACTCTTTTGTCCTCGAAGAACTTTGTTCTTCCTTTTTCTCTTCTGTCTCGTTCCTAAGATCTCGTGTAACGCCCGGGTAATCACGCTACAGTAATTCTCTGCTAATGATGCCACGTCATCGTGTTACTGTTGATAACATCGCGTTAATCGAGAACCCCGTTCCCTCGTTCGAAATAAGAACCCGAAAAAGAAATAAACAAAATAAGTTTTCAAAATGATAAATAAAAATGTTCGGGCGGTGCTAAATATTGCAAGATCAATTATGGACTAGTTATTACAATTTCTAAAATTGCCTAAGTATTTTAAATAAAGTAAAACAGAAAAGGAATAATTAAATAAAAGAAAAAGGAAAAGCAAACAACAAAATAAAATAAAACTAACCTAGCTTAATCTACTGGGCCTCGGCCCACTACCAACCCAACCTATAAAACCCCCCACCCCACCGTGGGAAAATATCCCCCCACCGACACTTCCCACAAAAATATCCCCTACCCCCCTCTCCCCCGATTGGATCGGGATCGAGAGGAGGAGGCCGCGTCTTCGTCCCACTCTCGCTGGAGCCACGCCAATCGCTGCTTCCTCGCCAGACCGCCTCGACCGCCGCCCCGTTCCCCCGCTGTCAAGTCCTCTCCTCCCCCTCGTGAGCGCTCCCCTCCTTCCCCCTTTCTCTCTAGCGGCGCCCCGATCGAGCCCGTCCACGCCGGACCCCCCCCTGCGAAGCAACCGCCCACTGCCCCTGCGCGCCCCGCCGCCCCCAGGCTCGCCGGACCGCCGCTCGGCCACTTCCCCACCGGCGCCCCGTCGTGCCCAGCCACCTGCGCCCTCCGCCTGCTCCAACTACCGGCCGCACACGCCGTTCCCCCCGCCGTCGCCTGCAGCCTCCGCGCCGGCGCCGCCTGCCGCCCCCGGCCACCATGGCCCCGCGACGCTGCTGTCCGGCGCCCCCGGCCCGCGCGCGTCGCCCCGCGCCTGCCGTCCGCGGCCACCGCCGCCCGCTCCTCCCGCTCGCCTGGCACCTCCGCCACCGCGCCGCAGCCCCGCACCCGCGGCCCCTCTCCGCCTCCTCTAGCTGCCGGCTACACCGACCGGCCGCACCGCGGCGGCCTCGCCCTGCCACTCCGGCGCCGCGCCGGCGGCCTGCCTCCGCCCGGCTTGCGGAGCCCCGGCGGCCTCGTCCCGTACCACCTGCGGGCGAGCGCTCGTTCGGGCGGCCGACGCCGCACCCGTAAACCCATCGCCCGTTTAGGCCTCCTGGGCCACTGCCAGGGTGGCCCCGCCCCCCAGAACAAAAAATAATAATATTGAAAATAAATAGATTAATAATTATATTAATTAATTAATTAATTAACAAATTAATTAAGTTAATTAGTCATGTTTAATTAATCTAATTAACTAGTTAGATTAACTAAATTGTAATTAGATTAGATAAACCCAGATTAGGCTTAACACTGTATGACACACGGGACCCACTGGTCAGTTTGACCAGTCAACCATGCTGACGTCAGCATGATGTCATGCTGATGTCATAAATCATTTTTCGAATTAATTTAATTAATATTAAATTTCAGAAATTAATAAAACCATTAGAAAATCATATCTTTTAAACCGTAACTCGGATGAAAATAATTTTTATATGAAAGTTGCTCAGAATTTCGAGACGCATCTGAATACGCAGACCGTTCGTCCACCACACATCACTAGCATACCGAACCCGCAACTTTCCCCCTCCGTTTCATCCGCCCGAAAACGCGAAACACCGGGAATACTTTCCCGAATGTTTCCCCCCTTCGTCAGTATCACCCGATACTGCGTTAGGGCACACTTAGCACCGTTACATGTCATGTCATGCATCGTCATGCATCTGTTTGCATTGTATTCACTGTTTCTTCCCCCTCTTCTCTCCGGTAGACTACGAGACCGACGCTGCTGCTGCCCCGATCGACTACGGTGTTGACGACCCCACTTTGGCTGCCGAGCTTCCAGGCAAGCCCCCCCCCTTTTGATCACCAGATATCGCCTACTCTTCTCTCTACTGCTTGCATTAGAGTAGTGTAGCATGTTACTGCTTTCGATAATCCTATTCTGCTGCATAGCTTGTCATTGTTGCTACCACTGTTGATACTTTACCTACAATCCTAAATGCTTAGTATAGGATGCTAGTATTCCATCAGTGGCCCTACACCCTTGTCCGTCTGCCCTGCTATTCTATCGGGCCGTGATCACTTGGGGGTGATCACGGGTATATATTACATACACATATACATGATACTTGATGTGACTAAAGTCGGGTCGGCTCGTTGAGTACCCGCGGTTGATTCACGGATTGGGGGCTGAAAGGACATACTTTCCCGACGGCCCTCTGTGTGGATCTTTGTGGCGGAGCGACAGGGCAGGTTGAGACACCTAGGAGACAGGTGGCCTGGCCCTGGTCGTTGTCCGCGGTTATTTCGTAATAACACGCTTAACGAGTTTGGATATTTGATCTGAGTCTGGCCATTTGGTCTACACGCACTAACCAGCTGCGTGGGAACAGTTATGGGCACTCGACGTCGTGGTATCGGCCGAAGCCTTCTTGACGTCAGCGGCTTAGCGGCGCGCGCCGGGTTGGACCGCGTAACGCAACTTCCTTAGTAATGGAGGTTGCTAGGTCTGCTCACCGGCCGCGTACGCAACGTGCAGGTGTGCGTTGGGCGATGGGCCCGGACCCCTGCGCGCTTAGGACTTAGACCGGCGTGCTGACCTCTCTGTTGTGCTTAGGTAGGGCTGCGACGTGTTGATCTTCCGAGGCCGGGCATGACCCTGGGAAGTGTGTCCGGCCAAATGGGATCAAGCGTGCTGGGTTATGTGGTGCACCCCTGCAGGGAAGTTAATCTATTCGAGTAGCCGTGTCCCTCGGTAAAAGGACGACCCGGAGTTGTATTCCGACCTCATGATAACTAGAACCGGACACTTGATAAAACACACCCAGATGAGTTCCAGATATAACTCGGTGGTTGCTCTCTCACAGGGTGATGTGCGGGAGAATCGCCGAGTAGGATCATGCTATTCGATGTTACTTGGTGAACTTACCATCTATTCTCTTCTACTACTGCAAGATGGAGGCTGCCTGAAGCGTAGTCTTCGTTTGGATTAGCTATCCCCCTCTTATTCCCGCTTGCTGCAGTTCAGTCCACCGATATTACCCATATCATTGTTACCATTGCATATGTAGTTTAGATCCTTGCTTGCGAGTACTTTGGATGAGTACTCACGGTTGCTTTGCTCCCCCCTTTTCCCCCTTCTGTACCTTCTTCTTGGATGATGCAACCAGATGGTGGAGCCCAGGAGCCAGACGCCACCTACGACGACTCCTACGACACCGGAGGCGCCTACTACTACGTGCAGTCTGCCGACGACGACCAGGAGTAGTTTAGGAGGATCCCAGGCAGGAGGCCTGCTCCTCTTTCGATCTGTATCCCAGTTTGTGCTAGCCATCTTATGGCACCTTGTTTACCTTTATGTCTGTACTCAGATATTTGTTGCTTCCGCTGACTTGTCTATGATCGAGCACTTGTATTCGAGCCCTCGAGGCCCCTGGCTTGTAATATGAAGCTTGTATGACTTATTTTACTTTTAGAGTTGTGTTCTGATATCTACCAGTGAGTCCCTGATCTTGGTCGTACACATTTGCGTGCATGATTAGTGTACGGAGAAATCGGGGGCGTCACAAGTTGGTATCAGAGCCGACTGACTGTAGGAATCCCCCTTCCACACTCCTTGGCCGAAGTCGAGTCTAGACATTGCAAAACTTTTACTAACATGGCTGTGTGGCTTACGGGCCCACGTCGCCATTTGGGTGGTACTAGATTCTTTTACTCCTCGATCTATACTCCGGGATTCTGAACACTCTCCTATTTCGGGTAAAACGATTTTACTAACTCTAACATTAGGATCCCCGAGAACCCTCACCCCAAAGTTGGATTAGCCATAGTTATTGTTTAGAATAGAATTCTGCATAACCCCCACGTTGTCATTTGACTCCTTTGAAACATCTTTGTTTTCAGATGGAACCCACGAGGCAGGTCGTGCGCCACACGCAGGCCTTTGAAGTGGAGTTTTGCATTTCTTATTCTCAGCTAATCCATCTTCTGGTTGTGGCATAATTCACCTCAAGTTTTGAGATGATTTCCATAAGTCCACAACAAGCTTATTCTTTTGTTGTTGATTTTCTCAACAACTCCGTTCAAGTCTTTCTATTATAAATTCTCGTTCATGTCACTTGTGCTCAAGTTGTCATCTTCTTCTCCGTTCTTCTAATTCCATCATTTCAATTCTTCCGGAGATTTTGTGTTGTTACTCTCGCCGAGCATCGTTCCATCTTCTCAAGTTCTCGTTCTATTCCATTCTTGTCAACCGGTGTGCTATTTCTTTCAGTTTCAACCGGAGTGCTGCCGAATTCCTTCGTTCAATTCCTTTTCTATCTTTTTTAACCGGAGTGGTTTTCAATGTATTCTTGTCCCCTCAGCTCGTGTTTCATGCCTTCCAACCTAATTGGTTCTCGTGTTCCTTGTTCCTCTTTTCTAATGGAGCTTCTCTTTCTCGTTCATCTCCACTGTATTCTTTCTTTCGAAGTTGTTCATCCTCTCAAGGTTCTCTGGTTTCACTCTTTTGTCCTCGAAGAACTTTGTTCTTCCTTTTTCTCTTCCGTCTCGTTCCTAAGATCTCGGGACGAGATCTCTTGTTAATAGGGGAGTGTTGTGGCACCCCGAGACCGGTGCGCCAGGTGTCAGCCAACTATTCGTTGTCAGTGCCTTGTCATCTGCTTGCGTGTTGCATCTTGCCATGTCATCGTGTGCTTGCATCAGCATGTTTTCAAAACTTGCATCCGTCCGAGTTCCCTCGTCCTTTCTGTTGTCCGTTCTGAGCCCAGACACACTTGCACGCGCCCGCGGTGCCTCCGAATATTTATTTTGTGAGTGGCCGGAAAATGTTGTTGGAATGGGATGAAACTTGTCGTGTGGTCTTATTATAGTGTAGACAGGCCGCCTGCCAAATTTCATCGCATTTGGAGCTCGTTTGATAGCCCGGCGGATATATATAGCGGCACTAGTCGCCGGTTATTTCGTCGGACGTTTTCGGTCTCCGAAAACCCCCGCGGGCCTCTCTCCCTCTCCTCTCACCTCAGCCCAACTACTCTACACAGCCCAACAACCCAGCTCAAACCCTTCCCATCATCTAGGCCGTTCAATTCTGATCGCGTGGCCGAAAACCGCTCCTCATTTGGACTCTCCTAGCTCCGTGTGCCTATATAAACGTCCACCCCCTCCAATTTTGCGTCCAAAACCCTAGTGCTTCCACCGCCGCCGCGCGAGCCCACAGGCCCAGCGCCGGTCCGCTCCCGCTGTCGATCTGGGCCGAGTTCCCAGCCGCCGCGCCCTTCGTCTTCCTTCCGCTCGGCGCCGACGCCGCCGGAGCAACCCTCGCCGCCGGAGCACCTCGCCGCCGGCCCGAGCCCGCTCTCCTTCGCCGCCCCTCGCCGGCGTTCACCGATCCGCCGCCTCACCGCCCCTCGCCGCCGGCCGCCGTCCCGCCGGCCACCGCGAGGCCTCGCTCTGACGGGATCGAGGAGCCGATACCCGATCGGTATCCAGATCGAGGCAGATCGGGCGCCTGGAGGAAACCCTAGCGGGCGCGGACCCGTTGACCCGCAGCACCTGCGACCCGGCCGCCCGTTTGACCAGACCCGCGACCCGGTTGACCGATCCTGCAGGTTGACCCTCGTTTTTCTTCTAAGTCCTTAGTGTTTTTCAGTGTCTGATGCATTTTTGTGATGAGGATAACTTTTACTGTGCTTGTCCGTTTTGTGCGTATGATATGTAGAAATGATCGTGGTGACATGTACTATGTTTTGTTCCATTGAGCCATGCATGTTTGAGTCCATCTAGATGTCTTAATCTTCATGAGAAGAGTGCTACTTATTATAAACTGCTGCTATTAGTTGATTTCATGCCATGTTTGATATGTGATAACTTGATGCATGTTTATCCAAATGAAGCAAATGATATGTCCACATGTTCATCATGAGATGCTCTACATGTTGGTTGATTTAGCTTGCATGATAGAATTCATATTGCCATGTTTATCTCCTTTGCAAAAGTGTATGTGGCTGTTAGGTTCTTAAACTTGTTACGAGATGCCTAGTTGAGGAGCTCGTTGCTTTTGATGTGGTTGTCCCCATGTTGCATGCTTATATGTTTTGGACTGCCCATCATCTGTACTTTGCTGTGGTGCAAACCACTTGCCATGTTATGCTTTGAGGTGACTTAAACTTGCTCACAAACATGCCATGATAATACTGATGTTTTAACACTTAGTGAAATTTCACTAAGTCTGGAATCTGTAATATCCAGATGCTATGTTTGCTTGTTGTTCTAGGCAAATCCATGCTAGTTTTGGGGTGACTCTTGATGTTTCCTTGTTGTATATGTTGTTGTCTATCCATTCATGCCCTTACTTGCTCATTTGACTTGCTGTAGCTTATTTAATTCTTGCTCCCAAGTTGCTATAAAATGTTGCTGTCAGGTTTTTAGTGTCATGATCAAAATGTTGTAGCTTGTTGCTAATGATCCATGCCTCCTATGGAGATGCTCCAATGGAGTTGTTTGCTGTAGGATATGTCTACTTCATTTTCATGCTTCTTATCACCATGTTTGAGTGTTGTAGCTTATATTGATCATGCTCCAAAGTTGCTATGTGGCTGTTAACTTCAGCTTGTTGTTATATCTTGTTTCATGTGTATCTTTTAGCCCGTTGCTCCGTTTGGAGTGTTCCTTATATGAAACTTGTGTGATTTTGCATGTAGAATCATAATATCATCTTGTTTTCATGTTTGGAGTGAGTTTGGTTGATGTTTGGGTGCATCTTGCACCGTTGCCATGTTGTGCTTCCTACCTTGTCATGTTATGTTTCCTACCTTGCCATGTTATGCTTCCAGTATATACTTGTGGTGCTTCCTGTATAGATTTTTCATGCATCATATCTTGCCATGTATTGCATCATATGGACTTGTGTTGTTTTCTGTGCTTCCTACCTTGCCATGTTATGCTTCCTGTATAGACTTGATGTGCTTCCTGTATAGATTTGTCATGCATCATACCATGCCATGTATTGCATCATATAAACTTGTGTTGTTTTCTGTGCTTCCTACCTTGCCATGTAATGCTTCCTGTATAGACTTGTTGTGCTTCCTATATAGACTTGTTTGCATCATACTTGCTTAAGCACATTGCCATGTTTCCTGTGATGTTTTCTGTGCTTCCTACCTTGCCATGTTTTGCTTCCTGTGTAGACTTTATGTGCATCATAAGTAGACTTGTTTTGCATCATACTTGGTAGTGCCTATTGTCATGTTCTTGAGTGGTTTGTTTACCGTGTTGCTTGCTTCTTCTCGTTAGTGCTTGTTCCGTTGCGTTCGTGAGGATTCGTTCGTCTACCCGTGGTTCTTCTTCAAGGCTTCTTCTCCGTCTTCTTCACGGAACCGTTCCCCTTCCTTGAGGGATCTCAGGCAAGATGATCATACCCTTGGATACCCTTACCATCATTGCCTTTGCTTAGTTGTCTCGATGCTATCGTTATATGTCGCGCTACCCATCATTTATGTCAGCATCTCCTTGTTGCCATGAAACCTCTAACCGTTGAAACCTTCCTAGCAAAACCATTGTTCGGCTATGTTACCCGCTTGCTCAGCCCCTCTATAGCGTTGTTAGTTGCAGGTGAAGATAAAGATCGTTCCAGGAGGGAACTTGTTGTTGGAATATCACAATATCTATTATTATTATTAACACACCTATATACTGGGCATGGGTGGAAGGCTTGGCCTTTTGCTCGGTGTTTTGTTCCACTCATGCCACCTTAGGCGCCGATAAACCGGCATTATGTTCCTTGATTTTGCGTTCCTTACACGATGGGTATATGGGGACCCCTTGACAGTTCGACTTTGAATAAAACTCCTCCAGCAAGGCCCAACATTGGTTTTAATTTGCTCATATAACAACTTAATTAATTAATTAATTTCATAGGGGGTCATGTCCCCGGGTTCTTAATTCTACATAACAGGGGGGGCCAGTGCTGATGGTGTTGGTCCCAAACGGGGAGCCTGCGGGGCCACCACGGGGAAACTCGAGGTTTGGTTTTACCTGTAGCATCACCCATCCGGACGTGGCCTGAGATGATATACGCGCGTCTACTATCAAGGTGTCGGCACGCCGGGAGGTCTTGCTGGACTTGTTTTACCATTGTCGAAATGTCTTGTGCACCGGGATGCCGAGCCTGATCGGATTTCCCTAAGATAAGGGGTGATGATATTATATTTATCACTTCAGCTAATCGTGAGAGCTTGTGATGGGCTAAGTTGGGACACCCCTGCAGGGTTATGATCTTTCGAAAGTCGTGCCCGCGGTTATGTGGCAGATTGGAATTTGTTAATGTCCGGTTGTAGAAAACTTGACAGAGGATCCTAAGTAAAACACACAACTGTGTGAGTAACCGTGACTCTCTCTTTTCACTTTGAGAAGAGAACACGGTGGGGTTATGTTTGACTCGTATGTAGTTTAGGATCTTTAGCGATCATTACTAGTTTGCGACCGTTTGCGTAGATGCTCATCTTATTCTTGTACTCGTAAGTTAGCCACTATATATATTGCTTAGCCGCTGCTGCAACCTCACCACTTTACCTCTTCCTACCTATTAAGCTTTGATAGTCTTGTTACCCATGGTTATGGGATTGGTGAGTCCTCGTGGCTCACAGATACTACAACAATAGTTGCAGGTGCAGGTTTCCGATGACTTGACATGAGAGCGTTGATCGTTGTGTTGGAGTTCTTTCTTCTTCTTCTTCTTCAGTCTTGGGTTAGGTTCCGAGTCGGCAGCCTGGGATAGCAGATGGATGTCTTTGTGCTTTTCATGTTTGTGTCCGTAGTCGGATACCTTGTGTTGATGTTGTTGTATTCATGTGACTTGTATGTATTGTTGTATCCCCCATGTATGTATGTAATGGTATGATGTAATGATATCCATCTTGCTAAGCGCCCGAAATGTGGCTGTGCCCCAATCACGTAAGCGTCACGTGATCGGGATAGAATCGCATCTTGGGCGTGACAGTTTTGCCCAACAGAAGGTGTCTCCATGTGATCAAGGCATGTACAACTGCTGCTAGCTCGAGATCATGTGTGGGGTAATTCTTCTCATTTGGTTTCAACTGACGAGAAGTGTATGCCACAATCTTCTTGTCTTGCATGAGAACACCACCAAGACCTTGCAAAGACGCATCACAAAAGACTTCATAAGGCTTGGACTCATCCGGAGGAGTAAGAACCGGAGCAGAAATGAGCTTCTCTTTGAGTGTTTTGAATGCCACATCACAATCAGGAGTCCAGGAGTACTTGACAATCATCTGCAACAGGTTGGAAAGAGGCTTGGCAATCTTGAAGAAGTTCTCAACGAACCTTCTGCAATAGCTAGCGAGACCAAGGAAGCTTCGGAGTTATTTGACATTCTGCGGGGGTTCCCAGTTGACAATAGCTTCAACTTTCTCAGGGTTCACAGAAATGCCCTCGGCAGTGATAATATGGCCAAGATATAGGACTTTATCCAGCCAAAATTCACATTTGGAGAACTTCGCACAGAACTTGTGTTCATGGAGCCTGTCAAGGACCAAACGGAGGTGCTTGGCATGGTCTTGTTCATTCTTGGAGAATACCAAGATATCATCCAGATAGACGAGAACAAATTCATTGGTGTAGGGGTTGAATATGAAGTGCATCATCCTTGAGAAGGTGGGTGGACATGACCGTGTATTCATAAGAGCCAAAACTCGTTCTGAATGCGGTCTAGTGAATATCCTCTTCACAGATACGAATCTGATGGTAACCCATCCGGAGATGGAGCTTCGAGAACACCTTTTCTCCTTTGATCTGCTCGAACAATTCATTGATATTGGGGAGCGGATACTTGTTCTTTATTGTCTTCTTGTTCAATGGCCGGTAATCAACACAAAGGCGTTCCGTGCCATCCTTCTTCTTGACAAATAGAACACCACAGCCCCAAGGAGAAGAACTAGGCCTGACTAGACCCATAAGTTCTTGCCCATTGAGTTGTTTCTTCAGCTCCTTCAACTCAATTAGGGGAAAGCTTGTACGGACGCCGACATGCTGGCTCGGTACCGGGCTCGAGTTCAATGACGAATTCAACTTGACCGTGGGGAGGCATGCCTGGAAGCTCTTCAGGGAAAACATCTTCATATTCATTGACCACCGGAATCTGAGAAATGGCATTAATCTCGCCCTTGTCATTGAGAGAGAATAGCCTAATTGTGTTATCTCGAGAGGCGAAGATAATCACGTCTTCGTCAGGATGAGTAAGCTTGACTTCCTTATTTGCATAATCAATGTTTGCATCATGCTTGGAGAGCCAATCCATCCCAAGAATAAGATCAATGTCGGAGTTGCCAAGAATAACCAGAGAAACTAGAAAACTGTAATCACCCATATGAATAGATATACCCGGAGCCACCATACTCGAACTCAATCTCTTGCCAGGAGATACAACACTCAAAGTTCTTGGTAAAGCTTCGGTGCGAACATTATGCTTGGATGCAAATGGATATGACATGAAGGAACATGATGCACCCGAATCGAACAAAACTTTAGCAGGTATAGAGTTAACTTGAAGATTACCAAGTATCACATCTGAAGAATTCTCTGCTTGAGCTGCATTCATCAAATTCACTCTTGCTGCCTTTGGATTGTGCTTGACAATAGTAGTGCTGACAGGTGGAGGAGGCGGAAGGCGCCTTGGGTTGGGACACTTGTTGGCATAGTGACCCTTCTGAGAACACTTGTTGCAAGTCACTTCTGAGAGAGGCCGGTGATAAGGACCACTTGATCTTGAAGCTTGAAACTGAGGCTTGGACTCATTGCTTGGGTTGGGTGGGCGGGAGAAACCACGACCACCTGAGTGCTTGTTGTTGTTTGGAGGATGGAGCACTGGAGGAGGCGGTATCCAGAACTTCTGCTGCTTGGCAACCACTTGGGAAGAAGAGGAGGAGTGAATAGCATCTCTGATCCTCTTTTTGGAAGCTTCACTCTTGAGCTGAGCTGCCTCTTGCTTGAGAGCCATATTGTAGAATTGGTCAAATTCATCCGGCTCGAACAAGGTGAGAGCTAGTTGGAGTTCATCTTTCAGACCACCACGGAACTGATTAATCTTGCTCTTGGCATCGGGGATGTCTTGCTTGGCATAAGGAGCAAGATTCTGGAACTTGACATTGTATTGATAGACGGACATGGTGCCTTGCTTTAGGTTGCGGAATTGCTCACGCATGCCTTCAATGACACTGGTTGGAATGTGGTGAGAGCGGAAATCTTTGCAGAAGTCAGTCCACGAGATCTCACGTTCACCTCTAGAATCTTTGTACTGTTGCCACCAGTCAGCAGCTTGATCTTTGAGTTGGAAAGTGGCAAACTTGACATAATCCTCAGGTCTCACATTACTGCATTCAAAGTGCTTTTTGATGTCTGTGGTCCAGTCTTCAGCATCTAGCAGATCCACACAGTAACTAAACGACTTTGGTTGGTTTGCCAGGAATTGGTTGAGAGTCGCAAAGTGAGATTGATTGAACAAATGGCCTTGGCCTTGGTTCCCATGATTGCCTTGATTTGCTTGGTTGGCTTGAAAGTTCTGCATCAATTGCATAAGCATCTGGGTGTTCTGGTTGGTCGCTTGCATAACTTCTCTACATGCCTCAGACGGAGGAGGAGGGGAAAGAGGACGTTCAGGAACACGCTCTTCTTCACCCTATTGGTTAGTGTCGTGGATTTAGCGCGGCAGATGTCCTAGCAAAAGGACTTAGTCGTGAGGCCATCGCTACGGGTTAGCTCAAAGGGGTTAAAGAGGACGAAGGACACAGGGATTTTATACTAGTTCGGCCCCTTCGATGAAGGTAAAAGCCTACGTCTAGTTTGGTGTGGTATTGCTTGGGCTTCGATGACCAAGGAGCGAATCCGCTTTGCCTGTGTCTCGAGCTGTGTTTTCTTGTCCTGAACCGTCGCTGGGCCGTCCCTTTATATGAGAGGTGACGCCCGGTCCGGTTTACAGAGTCCCGAGGCCGGCTCATAAACGTGTCCGCCTCGGTCTCTGCTCTTTCTTACATCCCAAGTTACATGATATGACGGTTTACAAATCATGGGCCCTAATACATGGGCTCTAAGCCTATTGGGCTATAATATTCTATTCCATACTCCGCTGGGCTTCTGATAATATAATCTTGATAATATAAACGGGACCCTCCTGGCCGGTTTATAACTGGTAGTAATATCCCTGACATTAGGCCCCAGATTGATTTGAACCTGTTCATGTCAATCTCCAAAGTCTTGTACAGATTTTCCTGTCTGCGGCTTCAGTACACTTGGTAAACCGGCGTGACGTCATCCCCTCGAGTCGCTTTAAACCGTCGTGATGCCATCCATGCATTTAATGCATGTACATATTTCTTACCTTTATTTATTAAAACTGCAAAGATCGAGGCGACAGCACCATCCATATCCAATTTTTGATCTCCTCAATTCCTGTGCTTGCCGTTTTATCCCCTCAGCTTATAAATAGGGCCCAAAGGGCATCTCTTTTCCCCTCTGCTTCGCCTTCCTATGTCCTCCAGCGCTCAAGATCCGCCGCCGTCCTTCGAGCTCGTCGCGTTCACCAAGCCCGGCCGCTACATCAACCTGAGCGTGTCCAGAGTTTCGCCGCCGTCCTTCCACTTATGTTTCCTCAGGTGCGTTATTCACTCCTCCGCATAGATCTTAGTTCTAGGGTTTCACGGAAGCTCGCGGATGAACCTCCATTCTTCATAGTTCATCACCATAGGTAGTTCTTAGCCATAGATATTTAGACTTTTTTGACCAATTCTCATGTGCATGACTCCGCTCTGCCTTTATAATCTTAGTTCCCCCAATACTGCTAGTTAGACTGGATTTGTAGAAAATCCCCACTGCCTTCGATGAATATGACTTGAATTATCCTAAGTTTTCCATACGTCGTAGATCCATACCTTAGATATGCACCTCATATGCATGTATCGCCGGTTCAGTTTGTAGATCTGCATCTCACCTGCTGGTATTTGGCGGTTTAACTTGTTCCTTTCAGACTTCATAATCCGGTAGCTGTTACGTTCATAAGTATTCTGGACCAATAGGTACCATTAGTCCCCTGCTTAAACCGCCAATTAGATCAATGCCTTCATAGATCATGCCGGTTTATATTTACGTAGATTGTAAACTGGAAGTTGTATTGTATTTTTCAGCATTCCCTCTTTGAAAAAGATGACTTCCACGGTGAAGCAGTTTGTTGCCTGCAACTGGGTCCCGTCCCGGATTACCGAGAACGACTTAGAAAAGGTGGCCTCATGTTACGCCCAAGATGTGATTCTATCCCGATCACGTGACACTTACGTGATTGGGGCACAACCGCATTTCGGGCGCTTAGCAAGATTGATATCATTACATCATACCATTACATACATACATGGGGGATGCAACAATACATACAAAACACATGAATACAACAACATCAGTACAAGGCATCCGACTACGGATGCAAACATGAAAAGCACAATGACATCCATCTGCTATCCCAGGTTGCCGACCCGGAACCTAACCCAAGACTGAAGAAGAAGAAGAAGAAAGAACTCCAACACAACGATCATCGCTCTCACGTCAAGACATCGGGAACCTGCACCTACAACTGTTGTTGTAGTATCTGTGAGCCACGAGGACTCAGCAATCCCATAACCATGGGTAACAAGACTATCAAAGCTTAATAGGTAGGAAGAGGTAAAGTGGTGAGGTTGCAGCAGCGGCTAAGCAATATATGGTGGCTAACTTACGAGTACAAGAATAAGATGAGCATCTACGCAAACGGTCACAAACTAGTAGTGATCGCTAAAGATCCTGAACTACCTACGAGTCAAACATAACCCCACTGTGTTCTCTTCTCAAACTGAAAAGAGACAGTCACGGTTACTCACACAGTTGTGTGTTTTACTTCGGATCCTCTGACAAGTTTTCTACAACCGGACATTAACAAATTCCAATCTGCCACATAACCGCGGGCATGGCTTTCGAAAGATCATAACCCTGCAGGGGTGTCCCAACTTAGCCCATCACAAGCTCTCACGATCAGCAGAAGTAATAATAATATTACCCCTTATCTTAGGGAAGGCCCGATCAGACTCGGAATTCCCGGTGCACAAGACATTTCAACAATGGTAAAACAAGTCCAGCAAGACCTACCGGCGTGCCGACACCCTGATAGTAGCCGCGCGTATCTCGTCTCAGGCCACAACCGGATGGGCGATGCTACTGGTAAAACCAGCCCTCGGGTTTCCCCAAGGTGGCCCTGCAGGACCCCCGCTTGGGACCAACACCATCAGCACTGGCCCCCCTGCTATGTAGAAAAGAATCCCGAGGGCGCGACCCCCTATGCAAATTTAATTATTTAATTAAGTTGTTATTATGAGGCAAATTAAAACCAATGTTGGGCCTTGCTGGAGGAGTTTTATTCAAAGACGAACTGTCAAGGGGTCCCCATATACCCTACCGTGTAAGGAATGCAAAATCAAGGAACATAATGCCGGTTTATCGGCTCCTAAGGTGGCATGAGTGGAACAAAACACCAAGCAAAAGGCCAATCCTTCCACCCATGCCCAGTATATAGGTGTGTTAATATAAATAAGACATATTGTGATATACCCAAAGCATCAAGTTCCAACATGGAACAAACTTCATCTTCACCTACAACAAACAACGCTATAAGAGGGGCTGAGCAAGCGGGTAACATAGCCAAACAACGGTTTGCTAGGAAGGTGTCAAAGGTTAGAGGTTTCATGGCAACAGGGAGAGGCTGACAATAAAGATGGGTAGCGCGACATATAACGATAGCATTGAGACAACTAAGCATGGAAATGATAGTAAGGGTATCCAAGGTGATGGTCATCTTTCATGAGATCCCGCAAGGAAGAAGAACGGATCCATGAAGAAGACGAAGAAGAAGCCTTGAAGACGAACCACGGGTAGACGAACGAATCCTCATGATCGCAACGGAACAAGCACTAACGAGAAGAAGCAAGCAACAAGGTAAACACCCAACACAAGAACACAACAAGATGCTCAAGCAAGTATGATGCAAGACAATTCTATATATGATGCAATACATGGCAAGGTAGGAAGCACTCAAAAACAACATGACCCAACAAGTTTAAATGAGGCCGGAATGAACATATAACAAATCCGGTAAGCCCTCATATGCACATTTTGAAATTAGTCCAGATCTGAACAAACCTTAAGTTAAAGTTGTTAAACATCAAGTTAACATGCATCATGATGATCTACACGAAATTCTAGTCAAGTTCCATCTAAAGTTTGTTTAATTCGGAGCTACGGCCTAGAAGATATGAGCAAAACAAGACAAACAAGGCAACGGTGCAAGATGCACCCAAACATCAAGCAAACATACTCCAAACATGAAAACAACATGATATAATGATTCTACATGCAAAATCACAAAAGTTTTATATAGGGCACACTCAAAACGGAGCAACAGGCTAAAAGATACTAGCAAAACAAGTTACATGGCAAAGCTGAAGTTAACAGCCACATAGCAACTTTGGAGCAAGGTAAATATATGCTATAGCACTCAAACATGTTAACAAGAAGCATGGATGTGAAATAGACATGATACTTAACAAGCGTGAACTTAGAACACACCCAAAAGCTTGCTGGAACACATTTAAACAAGCATGGCAAGTTGCAATAAAATTATCCAGACTTAGCCAATATCTAGGAAGGCAAAAATATCATAATGATGCTGCTTTCGGAGGCACAAAACAACAAGCATATCAACTCTACTAAGCATATAAAGAGCATGGACATGTAGTAGACATATCCTACGGCAAACAACTCCATTGGAGCAACTCCATAGGAGGCATGGATCAATAGCAACAAGCTACACCAAATTGATCATGCTGTTAAAAGCTGACAGTTATAATTTATAGCAACTTGAGAGCAAGAAATAAATAAGCTACAGCAGGCCATATATGCAAACAATGGCATGAAAGGATAGACAATAACATGGACAACAAGACATGATCATTGGCCACTCCAAAACAAGCATGGATTTGATTAGGGCGTCAAGCAAACATAGCATCAGGTTATAACAGATTCCAGACTTAGCAGTTTTTTCACTAAGTATAAAACAGCAATTACGACATGGCATGTTTACAAGCTTGTTTATGTCACCTCAAGGCATATCATGGAAAATGAATTGTACCACAGCAAAGACCATATGACTGTGATTCTAGAACATATAGACATGTGGCATGAAGACAAACACATCAATAGCAATGAGCAAGTGAAAATAGCATCTCATAACAAGTTTCAGCACTTAATAGCCACATGCACTTTTGCAACAGAGATTAACATGGCAATATGGCACCTAACATGAATGCTACAGCAACCAACATGTAGAGCACTTCACAATGAACATTTTGACATATCATATGCTCCATTTGGTTAAACATGCACCAAGTTATCATATCTTAAACATGGCAACAAAATAACAAGTAGCACTCTTGCAACAGAGATTAGGGCATCAATATGATGTCAAACAAGCATGGCATAATGGAACAAAGTGAAGATCATATCACCACGATCATTTTGACATATCATACACTCAATTTGGGCATACACACATCAAGTTACAGCCACAAGAACATAGCAACATAATATGCAATTTTGAGGACTTAGCCATATTTCTAACACGAAAAGTGAGCGCAGAATAGTAAAGGGACTCACAGTGCGAGGAATAGTGGGCTCACCCTAGCGGACCGAGGCCCAATTGCGGAGGAGGTGGGCCGGCTTGGGCCTGGCCGGCTGGACGGGGCTGCTGCTGCTCGGCCTTGCGGGGCCCATGAGGAGGGATGTGGCCCACGCGAGGAGGAAGAGGAGGCCCAGGAGGCATGGGCGTTGGTGCCGGTCGTCCTCCCTAGCGGGAAGGATCGGCGGCGGCTCGGTCGAGCTCCGGCGACGTGGAGCACCGGCGAGGCCGGGGCCATGCGGCGGCGAGAATGGGGACCTCGGATCCGGCCGGCGGGTGGCCGGATCTGGGCGCAGGCGGAGAGGATCGGCATCTGGGCGGCGGCGGAGAAGGAGCTGGAGCGGCGCCGGCGGGGAACTCCAGGCGGCATCTGGCCAGTGGAACTCGGGGCGAACGAGATCCGGGCGGCCGGCGGCGGTGTCCTGCGGGCCGTTGGCGGCGGCGTCCGACGCGCTAGGGCGCAGAGGTGGCGGCGCGGGATCCCGGGTCCGGCGGGCCGCCGATGGGCTTCGCGGGCCCGCGGGGCTGGGAGGAGAGAGAAGGGTGGCGGGGCGACGTGGCGCGTGCTGATTTGCTGAGGGCGCGGCGGACATGTCCGGATGGGGAAGAAGTGTTCGGCGACGCGGAGGGAAGAGGGTTAGGGTTCATTTGCGAGAAATTTCGGGGGAAGACACATATTTATAGGTAGAGGGAGCTAGGAGTGTCCAAATGAGGAGCGGTTCGCGGCCACGCAATCGTGATCGAACGGCCAAGAGCATGGAGGGGTTAGAATGGGCTTGGTGGGCTGTGTGAAAGGGGTGCTGGGCCAAAAGAGAGAAGGCTTCCGGCGGTTAACACGGTTAACCGTTGGGCTATCAAACGAACTCCGAATGCGGCGAAAATTGACAAGCGGTGTACTTATTCTATAATAAGACCACACGCCAAGTTTCAACCCATTCCGAGAACATTTTCTAGGCACTCATAAAATAAATATCCGGATGCATCGCGGGCGCGTGCAAGTGTGTCTGGGCTCAGAACAGACAACGGAGAGAACGGGCGGACTCGAACGGATGCAAGTTTTGAAAACATGATGATGCAACGCACATGCTGACATGGCAAGATGCAACACGCAAGCAGATGACATGGCAATGACGATGAATAACTGGCTGACACCTGGCGCACCGGTCTCGGGGTGTCACACCTCAATTGGCGTTTTAGGTCTGAAAGAGGTTCTGCACTAGCGGGCCCCTGTGAAAGAGTGTCCTCCTCAGCCTAAGGAGGGAGAAACCATCGTCTTTTTTTATCATCTGGCCCGGGGCTTTAGTCCTCCTGGTTCAAAGTTTTTCCACGACGTTTTAGCTGACTTTCAACTCCATCCACAAGACATAGGCCCTAATTCCATATCAAACATCTGCAATTTCCAAGTCTTCTCAGAAGCCTATCTGCAAGAGGAGCCATCCGTGGAGTTATTTCGGGACTTCCTCCATCTGAATCACCGGACTGAATTCCATGACGGGCCCAATACTAAACTTGGAGGAATGAGCATCTAGAAGAAAAAAGATGTCAGCTTTCCTCACGCCACTCTTCATAGCCATCCCAAGGAATGGAATCAGACTTGGTTCTACTGCCTCGACACTTCCCCAGAGGGGGAGAATCCACTGCCGGGTTACCGCCCTTATCATCTGACAATGGATCACCCCTTCCCGCAGCGTCTGAGTGCCCAAGACCAGGCTCGGTATGCCCCCCAACTTTCGAAACTCAGGGCCTTTGTTGCAAATGGTTTAACCGGGGTTGACTTTGTCCGCTGCTGGCTCTCTTGGAGCATTCTCCCGTTAAGCCGGCGCTCAGGCTTAATGTGCGAGTATACTGGTAATCCGAAGGACCCTCAGCGTCACACAGATATGGTGCTTCCCAACAATGAAGTTACTGAGTCTGCTAAAAAGATGCTGAATAATCCTCTCGAGGAGTGCAGTCGAACCGGTTTAGCACCTTTCTGCGTGAACAATAAACCGCCATCTGTAAGATTCTTCTGTCCCTTTCTCTTTGTTTTAATCCGTCCATATTACTTGTCTTCAACATATTTTTATTCATTTACACAGGCCAATGGCCCCTTCTGGAAGAGGAAGGCCTAGGACAAACCGGCAAAGCCAACTTGCAAGAAGAGCTTGGCCGTAAAGAAACATAAGAAAAGACCTGCCGCTGCTTCTGGTTCAAACGCCGAGGAAGATCATCCGGCTTCTGAGGTACTGCTTGGCTCTTATGTCTCTTCATTTTCCTTTGTGTGTATTCATAGTAACAATGTTCTTTACCAGGATCCGGCGAAAGGGAGTAAAGCAGATGAAGTCGAGGTAATCTCTCTCTCCTCTGATTCAGAACCATTGCCACCCAAAGTTCGCTGGGTAGCCTGGAAATATCCATTTTCTCACCCTTATGCTCAATTGGATCCCAACTTTCTTTTGAGAAACAGCAGCATGAGGCTCGCCGGACCACATGCCACAGTGGTCACATGGTTGAATCAACCAGATTACCCCATACGCCGGCTCGAAGACGCCGCTCAGAGGTTTTGCTTACTCCAACCATTCTTCATCCAAAAGCAGGTCTTATTCGCAAACCTCTTAAACCGTCTGATCCAAACTATCAGGAAATTCCTTTATCTTCTTCCGGCGAGTCAACTGCCACCCTAGTCTCGGTGCTCAAGACCGTTCCTGGGTAAGCCATCTTTTAGTATGTCCGGTTTATCTTTCCTTTTTGACTTTTGATTTTCATTATTCCTTTAATCTTTTCAGTATGCCCAAGCCTAGCAAGAAGGCAAAGTTGAATAAACCGGCGGTCGAAAACACCACCGCTGAACCGGCTGAAGATCCTGAAGCTGCCAATCCTCTGGAAGAAAACATCAAAGTTCCACATGATGATCCTTCCCCTATGGACCAAGAAGATCTTGCTGCTCCGGGGGGTGAAGCTATGGAAAATGTTGTTGAACCGGCCAGCCCTGTCCGGGTTAGTCCTCCCCGGGCTAGTCCGGTACAGACCAATCCTGCTACTGCTGCTGATCCCCCCCCAGGCCGACTGTTGCCTCGACAGATGATGTCGAGATCACTGGGATAAGCTTTACGGCTCCTGCGGAGCCTGTCATCTTGGCCAGACACACTACCAAGGAAGAGGTTCTTCAGAAGGACAAGGGTAAGTGGAGCACTGATCTGTCTAGCTATGCTCCGCTTAGTGCCCAGGAGCTTCATTATGGGTACCTAAACCGGCTCTTCACCAGCCGCGACCACGAGGCCGGTTTGGTAAACTTGATGAAGGAAAAATATGAGGTAACTTCTTTCCCTTTGCCTTTCATTTCTGCTTGTAACTTGTAACTGTACCTTTAGTCCATTGTAGCCCCCAAGTGTTGGTTTAGCCTTCAGGGTAAACCGAGACTTTGGTAGATTAACTGGAATAGCTTGATTTGCACTTGTAGCCCCCAAGGGCCGGTTTAATCCACTGTAGGTGAATTGGGACTTCTACTATGTTTGAGAATGACCTTACATTAGCCCCCAAGTGTCAAGGACATAACTTGTTATGTGCTTGGGACTTGTTTGAAAAAGTTGCTTTCTTTCACTTCAATTGTACATTAGCCCCCAAGTGTCGAGTGCATAACTTGTTATGTGCTTGAGACTTTTGATTGAACTGTCTTCATGAATATCTGATATTTTCTATTCTCTGTAGACTGGCTTGAACCAGAGGGCTTTGGAGATAACTGAGCTCCGGAATAGCCTGGCCTTCCAAGAAACTGCTTCAACTAAAGTCAAGGAGGAACTTACCCTTGCTTTAGCTAGTATGGAGAAGCTCAAGGAAGATTTTGAAGCGGAGCGGTCCACTTGGGAGGTATAGAAGGCTGCCTTAGAGAAAAGAGCCAAGGATGCCGAGGCTGCTCTTAACCCGGTGACGAAGGAGTTATCCGGGTTAAGGCAGCATATAGACGATATGAAATATGCCATCTTCGGTAAGTACTTGTTTTCATACGCTTTATCCTTGCTGTCTTATACTGCTCCGGCTTAACTCATCACTTGTACACAGGGAGGCGTGTGACTCATCTTGGGGATGATGTACGGAGGAAGCTGAAGGCTACTTACACCTTGGTGGAACAACTTTATGCTGGTGCTCAGAGGGCCATTAGTGCTATTTCACATAATAAACCGGCACCAACCACCATCCAAGGTACTCTGGAGAAATTATCCATCTTGCCTACCCGAATTGTTGAAGTGAAGAAATCTTCTGCAAGACTGGGTTCCCTCATGGCGTTAACCCGGGCCAAGGCATGGGTTCCCGATTTTGATCCGGCGGAGGCCATGAATGGTTATCCCAGTATGAAAGAAGACGGATCAGCCTTTTCCGCTGAAGATCTTCGCGCCTTGACCAAAGACATGCGCCCTCTTGCCAGTAAGCTTGCTGATGAAGCGGACTTAACAAGGTATCATCCGGGTTATGATCTAGAGAATGTGCGGGTGTAGTGGCCGTCTTATGACATCGAAAATCTGATTCCACCCGTTCATAAGCATACCTTCGCTCCGGACAATGAACCGTCAGAACTTATAAACGATGAAGTATATTTCCGCGCCCTTGCCAAGATTGACTGGAGCACCCCTGATTTCCAGCAGCTGCCAGAAGTCGTCGAAGACCCGGAACAAGCTGACTCTCAGTCTTCACAGCGAGCCGAAGAAGAATCCTAATCCGGCTCCGGTTTAATCTTATGTGTTGAATACTTTGCGAGAAACTGATATTCTTTTGGGCATGCCAGTGCCTTGTAATAGAATAGTAGAGATATTGTCTATGTCCCACTCTATCCTTCATGGCATTACTTTGTTTGGCAATTCCTAAATTATCTCCTGCTTGCAATGCTTTGACAATTTATATTACCTGTGTCTTCATGAATAAAGCTAAAAAAATCCTGGCGGTTTACCACCGGACGGGTTATACTGCCCAAACACATGATCTAAGTAAATAACTTGAATTGTGTATAAAATAGAAACACGCGTCGTACCTGCGATTAAGTGTATATGTAAACCTTAACCCGGCAGGAACAATCCAAGGCATGAGTGTTGATGACTTACTTGGCTCTTTGTCGGCTTATCATGAAGGCCGATCCGGGTTACAACGAACGCCGGTTTAACTAGTACTGGTGTTCATGACCCAACCTATAGCTCTGTAAATACAGATGTAATGACAACTTTGTAGTTATCAGTCTTGAATCAATGGACTTGGTTGAAAAACCAATGACCATGAAGATAAAGATTTGAGAAAACATAAAAAATAAAAAATAAAATTTTTTGGGCAAATAAAACCATGTAGTCGAGGCTTTTTACGAGCTGCCAGGCTCCAAATTCGAGGCTTTTTATGAGCTGCTAGGCTACTATCATTAACCATTTTAGCAAAGCCTGTTAAGATGATCCGCAATCTTTAACCAAATCATCAATGTCAAATGCTACCAATGTTCCAAATCTCATAAAGATTTTGGCTTGTGTAATCACTTGATGATCGTCAATTTAACGTGACCAAGTTCAGGGTCCCGAAGGATTGACTTGTGATACGTTCGACGGGTCATACCAGGTTTACCTGGAAGGCGCGATTTACTTCATGCAGGCAGGTTAATCCGGGGTTTTAGGTGCATACACCGGGCTTCCAAGCCGTGTTCACTACAAGAGTTTTCAACTCACTGATGAACTTGCATCAGGAGCCCCCAGGTAGCGTGTGAGCATTGCTCGTCGGGGCATATGTTTGAGTTGTGCTAGGCATCAAACCCTCTTTTGCCCCTCATCATCATGTGGAAATTGCCGAAGCAACTAGAGCAGTGCTCTTATGATGGTCTTCATATGGCCGCCGGTTTAAGAGGCCATGGGAAACTTCCTTGCCCGCGGAAGCCCCCATGTGATTCTTTTTTGTACAGAAAGGACGGCTGATTCCTTGATTTATCTTCCTTGTGCTTTCTTCATAAACCGGCCCACCATAACATGAATCGGCCATCTAGGCCTTGGGCCTTGTCATCCATGATCCGCCCGCCGGGTTACCCATGAATCATAAAACCGTCTGGTCCGGGCGGGACGCCAGTGAACCGCCAAGTGTAAACCGTCTCAAATGATTCGTCAAGTCCGGCCGGGTTATACTTCCGGCCGGTTTACGCCGTGGGGCATATCCCCGACATTATCCCCCGAGTGCCTGGGGGACTCGAAGAGTCGCTCAGGGTCTCCAATCTGTGTTAACTTCTGTAGTGCGTGTTACTTTTATGAGCTGCATGATATCTGTAAGATGTACTTTGTAAGTATGGACTCGAGGCGTCGTCAAGTGAGCACTCGAGCCTTCGTCGGGTGAATGGTCTTGTACAAGTAACATGATCGATGCATCATTTGCTGATGAGCAGTCGAAGTTGCCGCGAGTATGCTCCCGATGGGAGTATTTGGATGAAGCATCGAAATTGCAGTCGAGTTCGTCTTCTTGTAGGATGTGCGAGCAGCGGTCGTTGGGTGCGCGTCAGCGCTCCCGATGGGAGTAGCCCCAGAGGCTATGCGCGACTCGTAGAGTCGAGCATAGGCTCAAGTTGTTTGTCAAGCTAACCCCGTCTTCCTTGTCAGATGCACGAGTAGTGTTCGTCGGGTGCGCGTCAGCGCTCCTGATAAGAGTAGCCCCCGAGGCTATAGTCGACTGCTTGCAGTCGTGCATAGGCTCAAGACCTTTTCGTTGTCGAGTAACTGTTATCCGAGGAAGTGCTCGACTCGGGTCTTGCACCGTACGCGTGAGTTGTTGTAGAGACCGGTCGTGGACGAGGAGGTTAGCGTCGCCGTGTCATGAGGGCGCCCAGCCCCCATGCATCTGTTGAGAAGGAGAAAAAGGTGCAACTGCATTAAGGTGTGCTTGCGTGATATACAGAACAATTGTGAGGTGGATGATTTGTAGATGTTGCACTTTTGTTGAGTGGATAATGTAGCAGCATATAAGGTTTATGCGTGTCTTTTCATGAGTAGGCAGACCTCCGGCAGCATACTCTTGCCGGGTAACAGGGATGCGATGCCAGACTTGTTGAACCCGGAGACAAGGTCGGCCTTTTGGTACCCAGCCTCACTACTTCGACGAACGCGAATAAACAGCATATAAAACTGAGCATGATCCAAAAGATGGTTTGGTAGCCCCGGGAGGGTTGTGTGCGACTGCATAGTCGGCTTTGGCGATTGATCGAGAATGCATATAGGTTTTGAAATCATAGCATATAAGAGTGTAAAGAAACTTAGCTGTAGAATCGACGCGGCGGAGGGAGTCGAAGACGAGCAGTCGGTGATGAGCAGTCGACGTGGCGAAGCGGAGTCGATGCAGCAGACGATCTTGATGCGGATGATGGACTTGACGCGGCGGACGTAATCAACGCGTCGGAGTTTTGCGCGGTGTTGCACTCCATGAAGGCGACGCAGCGCGAGGGCGGCTCGGAAGCGGCGATTCGATCGGCCGTTCGGCGGCTTGGTCACTGTAGCAGAAGAGGCACAGGGCCGGCTTAAGGACAAACAGTCAGCCCGCCGAGAATGGAGGTCGAAACGGAAAGCATCTCACAGGGCTCGGCGATCGGCGGCTCAACGCGGTGGCCGGTGTGCTGGCGAACGGGTGATGATGAGAGGCCGGGAGCAAGACGAGGTGGGTCGTGGCGCTCGGCGGCGACTCCCGGCGGAGCAAGGCCGGCTCAAACAGAGGCGCGTGGTCCAGTCGACTCAAACGCGAAGCTGGGGCGGCTTTACACGTGGCGGAGTCACGGCAAAAGTAGCTGGTGTCCGGTTCGACGGAGATCGGTGGAAGAAGCAGCTCGGAACGTGACCATAGCTGCAGAAGCGCGGACGAATCGGGTCAAGGAGCGCGGTCGTGCTGACAGAGGCGGTGGCTCAGCGCGAGCCCGTGGCAGAAGCGATTGAATCAGGCCGGGGGCGACTCCCCAGTGACTCGGCGAAGGCATCCCGAGGCCGGGGTGGCTCGGGCGGCTGAGGCAGTTTAGGCAAGCGGCGGCTTGTGGCCACGAGACACGGGCTAAGACCATCCTGGTGCCGAGGCGGAGTCGGGAACAACTCATGGTCGCGGTGGTATCGGCTTGTCGTAGGAAACTGAGACATAGATGGAGGAAAGGGAAGGCGGCTTCACACGGCAAGGCGGCTCGAGGTCCAGCTCGAGGCGCGCTCTGTTGACTGCCGCAGCGGCGGCTTCGGGCAGCTCCAAAACGCGGCCAAAACGGCAGAGACGACACGGCGGCTGATGCAGCAAATCCCACTCCCTTGACAGCTCTTGCTTTCCATATTTGTATATTTCTCAATCTGTGCGTGAGTCAAATTAGTGGAAGTATTTTTGGAGTTGATTTGTCCTCCACGCCCAAAGTAGCAGGAGCAGTAATAATTGATTCCCTCGGGACTCGTACTCGAGGGGGTCGGGTGGAGGCGTGCTGAGGCCGCAGTTTTGCGGTGGCTCAAAGGCGATTTCAGAAGGGGCCCATCCACTTGCGACATGAACAAGGAGACTTGAAAGGTCACGGCGGCTTGATGCGGTGAATCCCAGTCTTGGATGATCCACGCCCGGGCGTAATTGGCTTTGGCAAAAGAAAAACAAAACACCGCGGATGTCTTACCATATGCCCGTAGTAGAGACCCGCTAGATCTGCCTTAACCCGGCTCTTCTTCATCCGAAAATCGCACACTTCTCGATCCTTGTAAAGATCCCTTCAAGAATTCATCACCACCCTACGCAGGCCCCATGGTGGGCGCCAACTGTCGTGGAATTAGCACGGCAGATGTCCGGTTTAGAGGACTTAGGTGTGGAGCCATCGCGCGGGTTAGCTTGAAGAGGTTAAAAGCACACAAAGGACACAGAGGGTTTATACTAGTTCGGCTCCTTCGAAGAAAGTAAAAGCCTACATCTAGTTTGGTTTGGTATTGCTTGGGCGTCGATGAACAGGGAGCAGATTGCTTGCCTGTCTCTCAACGGATTGTTGCTTGTCCCTAAACCGTCGCCGGGTCGTTCCTTTATATAGGAGGCAACGCCCGGTCCGGTTTACAGAGTCCCGAGGCCGGCTCATAATCGTGTCCGCCTCGGTCTCTACTCTTTCTTCCTTGTACCTCAAGTTACATGATAGGACGGTTTATAAACCGTAAACCTTACATATGGGCCCTGAGCCTTCATGGGCCGTAACCTCTACTGAACTTATAACAACACAGCTACATTACCGTAATCCGGACCTCCCTAGTCGGTTTATACCTGCTAGTAACATCCCTGACAGCGCCGGTTTAAGAGGCCATAGAAAACTCCCTTGCCCGCGGAAGCCCCCATGTGATTCTTTTTTGTACAGAAAGGACGGTTGATTCCTTGATTTATCAAGGGCGCCGGTTTAAGAGGCCATAGAAAACTCCCTTGCCCAGGGAAGCCCCCATGTGATACTCTTATAAAAAGAATGGCTGATTCCCCGGTTTACCAGGGGCGCCGGTTTATTTTATTAATCATAATATATACATTGTACATAAAGCGGAGCCTAATGGCTCAAGTATAGTAAGGTCGAAGAAGAGCGATGTTCCACGGCCGCTTGGTCTCCTCCTCTGCCGTGCGTGAGTCCTTATGTTCTCGAACGTCGACGAGATAGTATGATCCGTTGTGCAAGTTCTTGCTGACCACAAAGGGTCCTTCCCAGGGTGGGGATAACTTGTGCATATCTGTCTGGTCCTGGATGAGCCAGAGCACCAGATCTCCTTCTTGGAACGTCCTGGTTTTAACCCGGTGACTGTGGTACCAGCGCGGGTCTTGCTGGTAAATCGCCGATCGAGCTGCTGCCGTGTCCCGTTCCTCGTCTAGCCGGTCCAAGGCGTCTTGTCTTGCTTGTTCATTATCCGCTTCAACATAAGCCGCCACCCGCGGCGAGTCGTGCCGGATATCACTAGGGAGGACCGCTTCAGCTCCATATACCATGAAGAAAGGTGTGTACCATGTGGATCTTTTAGGTGTAGTGTTGATGCTCCATAAGACAGATGACAACTCCTCCACACAACAACCCGGTGTTCTCTGCAAAGGAACCATAAGCCGGGGTTTGATGCCTCTTAAGATCTCTTGATTGGCTCTTTCAGCTTGGCCATTAGATTGAGGGTGAGCTACTGATGATACATCAAGATGAATATGCTCACGTTGACAAAATTCCTCCATAGCCCCTTTGGACAGATTGGTGCCATTATCAGTTATAATACTGTGCGGAAACCCAGACCAGAAAATCACCTTTTTGATGAACTGAACCGCTGTTGCTGCATCACACTTACTTACAGGCTCCGCTTCAACCCATTTTGTAAACTTATCCACTACCACCAACAGGTGGGTTTTCTGGTCTTCGGATCTCTTGAAGGGCCCAACCATATCGAGCCCCCAAGTCGCAAGCGGCCAAGTAATTGGGATCATCCTCAACTCCTGCGCCGGTATATGAGCACGGCGTGAGAATTTCTGGCAAGCATCACATTTTATGACCAAGTCCTCTGCGTCGGCGTGAGCCGTCAACCAGTAGAACCAATGACGAAAAGCTTTAGCCACCAAGGATTTTGAACCGGCATGATGACCACAGTCCCCTTCATGAATCTCTCGAAAAATATCACAGCCTTCTTCTGATGATACACACCGCTGAAACGCTACAGAAACACTGGGATGATGAAGTTCTCCATTGACAATAGTCATAGATTTAGACCGCCGGATTATCTGCCGGGCTTCGACTTCGTCCTCTAGTAACTCACCTCGGTTCATGTATGCCAAGTAAGGGAGCGTCCAATCCGTAATGACATGAAGTGCTGCAACCAATTGTGCTTCCGGATCAGGAACAGCCAAGTCATCCTCTGAAGGTATCTGCACCGACGGATTATGCAATTCATCCAAGAAAGTATTCGGTGGAACCGGTTTACACTGGGAACCCAGCCGGCTTAACGCATCGGCTGCTTCATTCTTTCGCCGGTCTATATGATCCACCTGATATCCCTTGAAGTGTCCAGCGACAGCGTCCACCTCTCGTCGATATGCTGCCATAAGCGGATCCTTGGAGTCCCACTTGCCAGATACTTGCTCTGCCACCAGATCTGAATCGCCAAAGCACTTAACCCGGCTCAAGTTCATCTCCTTGGCCATCCGCAAACCATAGAGGAGAGCTTCATACTCAGCAGCATTATTAATACAAGGGAACATTAAACGGATGACATAACAGAACTTATCACCTCGTGGGGAAGTTAACACGACTCCAGCCCCCGAGCCCTCCAATTGCCTTGAACCGTCAAAGTGAATAGTCCAGTATGTATGATCCGGCTTCTCTTCAGGTGCTTGCAACACTGTCCAATCATTGATGAAATCCACCAGCACTTGGGATTTTATAGCAGTACGGGGCACATACTTTAATCCGTGCGGGCTAAGCTCAATGGCCCACTTTGCAACCCTACCAGTGGCTTCTCTGTTCTGGATTATATCCCCTAACGGAGCTGAACTGACAACAGTGATTGGGTGGCCCTGAAAATAGTGCTTCAACTTCCGGTTTGCCATGAACACTCCATACACCAGTTTCTGCCAATGTGGATATCTTTGTTTCGACTCAATGAGCACCTCACTGATGTAGTAAACCAGCCGCTGAACTGGATATTCTTTGCATGCCTCCTTGCGCTCTACCACAATGGCAACGCTTACTGCACGGGCATTGGCAGCCACGTATAACAGCAGCGGCTCATTGTCAACCGGGGCAGCAAGGACAGGCGGCTCTGCCAATTGCCTCTTCAAATCCTCGAACGCAGCATCAGCAGCATCACTCCAGACGAACCGGTTTGTCTTCTTCATCATCTGATAAAGCGGGATTGCCTTCTCCCCCAAATGGCTGATAAACCGGCTGAGTGCTGCAATACGATCCGCCACGCGTTGGACATCGTTGATGCACGCCGGTTTAGCCAGGGACGTGATCGCCTTGATCTTCTCTGGGTTAACTTCAATTCCTCTGTTTGACACTAAGAACCCCAGGAGCTTGCCTGTCGGAACACCAAAAACGCACTTCTCCGGATTAAGCATCATTTTATAGACACAGAGATTATCAAAAGTTACCTTCAAATCATCTATCAGCGTTTCCTCCTTCCTGGATTTCACCACAATGTCATTGACATATGCATGAACATTCCGCCCAATCTGCCCTTGTAGGCAGTTCTGCACACAACGCTGGTAGGTTGCCTGGGCGCTCTTAAGCTCAAATGGCATAGATACATAGCAGAAGGCTCCAAATGGGTTTATAAAGGTTGTCTTCTCCTGGTCCTTAACTGCCATCTTGATCTGAGGATAACCTGAATATGCATCCAAAAAACTTAGCCGCTCACATCCTGCCGTAGCATCAATAATTTGATCAATACAGGGGAGAGCAAAAGGATCAGTTGGGCAAGCCTTGTTCAAATCTGTGTAATCAACACACATTCTCCAAGTTCCGTTTTTCTTAAGCACTAGCACCGGATTAGCCAACCATTCTGGATGAAACACTTCAACTATAAAGCCTGCAGCCCAGAGCCAAGCCACTTCTTCTCCAATAGCCTTGCGCCTCTCCTCATTGAAGCGGCGCAGATATTGCTTGACCGGTTTAAACTTAGGATCAATATTAAGATTGTGCTCAGCGTGTTCCCTCGGTATACCTGGCATGTCAGAAGGCTTCCACGCAAAGATATCCCGATTCTCACGGATGAACTCGATGAGCGCGCTTTCCTATTTCGGATCTAGGTTAGCGCTGACAGTGAACTGCTTGGATGAATCGCCAGGGACAAAGTCCACCTGCTTAGTCTCCTCAGCCAATTTGAATTTCAACGCCGGATCATGCTCTGTGGTTGGCTTCTTCAGCGGGGACATATCCGCCGGAACAACATTGTCCTTATAGAACTTCAGTTCCTCAGTGGCACAAACAATCTCAGCATAAGCCGCATCACCTTCCTCGCACTCCAATGCGATTTTGCGGCTCCCATGAACTGTAATAGTTCCCTCATGGCCCGGCATCTTGAGCTGTAAATAAACATAACATGGCCTAGCCATGAACTTGGCGTAAACCGGCCGCCCAAACAAGGCGTGGTACGGGCTTTTGATCTTTACAACCTCAAAGGTCACAGTCTCTAATCTAGAGTCATGCGCATCTCCGAAGGTGACCTCCAAATCAATCTTGCCGAATGGATAAGCCGATTTACCGGGTAGTACCCCATGGAATACTGTGTTGGATTGTCGAAGCTTTTTATCTGTTAGCCCCATGCGCCGAAAAGTCTCATAATATAGGATGTTGATACTGCTGCCTCCATCCATAAGCACTTTGGTGAACTTGTAACCACCCACCTGTGGTGCCACTACAAGAGCCAACTGACCCGGATTATCAACCCGGGGTGGATGATCCTCTCTGCTCCACACAATGGGCTGCTCACACCAACGCAAAAAACGTGGTATCACCGATTCAACAGAATGCACTGCCCTCTTCAGAACCTTCTGATCCCGTTTGCATAAACTCGTGGTGAAGATGTGATACTGCCCACTGCTCAGCTCCTTCGGATTATTCTGATATCCCGGATTGCTGCTGCTGCTGACGTTGTTGGTTCCCTTGGTTGTTGTATCCGCCCTGACCATGCTGCTGGTTATGCTGATGTTGATTGTTGCCATTGTGGTTACCGTTACCGACGTGGTATCCTGAACCGGATCCGCCACCTTGATAACCCGGACCTTGAAAACCGGGGCCTGACCCGCCTGGGGACCCGTGATCATATCTGGTCTGTTTCATGAATTCTTGCATAATAAAATAGTCTTTCCAGAGATGCGTAGCCGGGTTTTCCAATGTACCGTGCTTTGGGCAGGGCACGTTCAACTGGCGCTCTAGATTAATAGGCGGCATCCCATTGCGTGGGGGCGGTCTACCCTTGCGGCGCTGCCCATTGTCCTGAGCATTGGTATTGGCCACAAAGTCTGAGCTGCCTTCCACTTTACGCTTGCCATTGTATCCTTGACTCGCCGGATTGGCCTGCGGCGGTTTACCGTTCTTGCTCGCCTTCCCTGACTTGTCTCCATCTGCGTCTGGATATTTGCTGTTATCAGAATCTCCGTATTTCACCAAAGCACCCATGAGTGTTCCCATGTCGTTGCAATCACGTTTGAGCCGTCCCAACTTCTGCCTCAAAGGTTCAAACCGGAAATTGCCTTCCAAGGTTACTATTGTTGTACTTGGGTTGATGCTATTGGAGGAGTGCAAGATTTCGGACACTCGACGCACCCAACTGCTTGTAGACTCTTGCTCTCCTTGAACGCAGACAGCTAAGTCGACAACAGACATCGGCTGCTTGCACGTGTCCTTGAAATTATTGATAAACCGGCACCGCAATTCCCCCCACGATCCGATGGAATTAGGTGGTAAACCCTTCAGCCATGTTCGGGCCGTACCCTCGAGCATCATTATGAAATACTTAGCGCATGCTGCCTCGTCCACATCGAGCATCTCCATTGCCATCTCGTAGCTCTCTGCCCATGCCTCCGGGGCAAGATCCGTCGTGTAGTTGGGCACCTTGCGTGGACCTTTAAAATCTTTGGGTAGTTTCACGTTCCGTAAAGCGGGGATGAGACACTGTACGCCCAGGGAACTGGACATGACCCCGGGTTCAACTGTGGTGGTGGGATGAATCGGCGTCGCCTGACGGGCGTCGTACTGGGCAGTGTGTCTGGCCTGATCCACCACCTCTTGCGCATGTGCTTCCTCTCCTGCCGGATTATCCTGCCTTGGCCGATGACGTCTCCATGCGCTGCTTGATACGGCCGGTTCATCCAGACGCCTCGTATAACTCCGGCTCGGGCGGGGGGTTGAATGAATCCTCTCCCGGCTATAGGAATAAGCTTGTTGTTGAGTTAGCACCGTGTCCAACAACTCCTTGGCCCGCCGTGCCTCCACTGCTATGGGGGACGTTCCTTCAATGGGAAGGGCAGCCAGTCATGAAGCGGCAGCAACCATGTTATCCAATGGATTAGAATAATGACCAGGAGGGGTGGGCACATGCTGGGTCGGCATAACTTGGCGATTTGGCTCTGCGGCCGGTGGCTGAACCGACGCGCCTGTTCCTGGTGCTCCTCCTCGGTTTACCTCTGGCTGGTTACTGGTTCCTGCGCCTGGTGTGCTAAAGAGATTCCTCGCCTCATAAACCGGCGGCAAGCGAGATCGTTGTCTTCTCATCATTACCTCTTGTGAAGCGTTCTGATCTAACCTGAGTCGATAAGCCTGAGCATCCAGCTCTGCCTGCCTTGTAGCCATCCTAGCTTTCTCAGCAGCTAGATCCAACTTGGCTTGCTCAATCCGGCTCTTCACCTGAGCGACCTCTGCATCATGCTGCTCCTTGTCGGCCTGGGTTACTTCTGATGTTACAAGCGTTGTCAAAGTGTCGACTAAGATGGATAGAGCGTCAGAAGGCGATGGGGGAGGATCTCCAACTCTAGCTCCCATTGCCTCTGATGTTAACGCCCCTGTCGTGGAGGGTTGCTGCATAGATTGTGATCCGGCCATGAAAACAGCAACCCTGTTTGGAGGATCGAGGGGGTCCAGAATACTGTCACCATCGGAACAACCCTCAGACCGGCCATCCTGCAGCATATACAAAGATTCGGTCTCTTCGGACGAAGATTCATCGCCGGAGTAAACAACAGTCTCACCGCCAGAGTCCGATTCGTCCTCGGCTTGTACTCCATGCACTGCTCCAAAGAAAACGTGCTTCACGGCGGGCTGAATCCGGGCAGGTCTCACACGCTGAGCCGACTCGACGATGTTGGGGAAGGTGTCCGGCTCAGGGCCCGGTTCGCCGATCTTGCCGATGAAGACGTGGATGCCGCCGAAGGGGACCCGGTACCCGTATTTGATTGAATCGGCCTCGGGGCCCCAGCCTGCATCATCGATGTAGATTCGGCCGGGGACGACTCTTAGTCATCCAGCCCACTGCGTAGCCCTTGAGCCCTTCAAAGCTGCCCTTCAAGAACTCGAAACCATCGTGCGATAGCCCCACGGTGGGCGCCAACTGTCATGGATTTAGCACGGCAGATGTCCTAGCAAAAGGAATTAGTCGTGAGGCCATCGCTACGGGTTAGCTCAAAGGGGTTAAAGCCGACAAAGGACACAGGGATTTTATACTAGTTCGGCCCCTTCGATGAAGGTAAAAGCCTACGTCTAGTTTGGTGTGGTATTGCTTGGGCTTCGATGACCAAGGAGCAAATCCGCTTTGCCTGTGTCTCGAGCTGTGTTTTCTTGTCCTGAACCGTCGCTGGGCCGTCCCTTTATATGAGAGGTGACGCCCGGTCCGGTTTACAGAGTCCCGAGGCCGGCTCATAAATGTGTCCGCCTCGGTCTCTGCTCTTTCTTACATCCCAAGTTACATGATATGACGGTTTACAAATCATGGGCCCTAATACATGGGCTCTAAGCCTATTGGGCTATAATATTCTATTCCATACTCCGCTGGGCTTCTGATAATATAATCTTGATAATATAAACCGGACCCTCCTGGCCGGTTTATACCTGGTAGTAATATCCCTGATAGTTAGGGTTGGGAACCTTCTTAGGAGCCATCTTGAATGAGATGACAACTATTAGCCATTGATGGAAAATATATAAGCTGAATCAACGGCTAGAAATTGCAACATAAGGCTTCACAAGAACATTCGAACAAAATGAATGAATGAATTCCACGGTTTAATGATACAACAATCTTCTCGAGAAGCCGCTTGGGAGAACAAAATGTAGATAAAACAATAAGGAGCAGATGGAACCAATACATGATAGAACCTTCGTCCCACATGTTCGTGCTGAATGCTCATGGAACGTGTTACAAAGGGTGTTGCAATCCTCGGATCAGCATAGCCAATGACCCTTTAAGATGCAACTCCCAATTGGAACAATGCCCATGAAACCTCTTCACTCGATGTTGAACCCCAAACCTCATACCATGCACTCGTTGGAAGAATGCCTACGAGCTACTTGAAGAACCCACCTATTAATTCCCGAAGGTTTCCGGTTATGCAATCGGGTGTTGGGGATACAGGGGAAGCACCGCGCACTCAACTCTAATCCTACATCCAGCTGTATCCATCCTTCAACACATAACCAGTCTTCCTCGGAAACTGTTTACCTCGGACCTTTGAAACGCATCCGCTATACTAGTTGTGGCAATACTCCAGAACTATCCCACCAATACTGGGTGACGTCGGGGTTATCTCACCACTAACCGCATAGAAGAGTTTTCGATGTCGGTCGTCTTAAGTATTCTAGAACCGCTGCGATACATTTGTGACGACAACACCTCGGAGCTCAACTCCCCGGGACACTGCCACAACCCCTAAATGACAAGAGGCATCAAGAACAATGTTCTCGTCACAAAGATATCGAAACAATCAAACAATACTCGCGTGATCCTAAAAAAAAATAGTGAATTTTTTAGAGTAGAAGTGTAACGCCCCGGACACACCCGCCGGTGGTCGTTACTCCCGGCGGGATCTAGACTGGCATCACATATCAATACTAGTCTTTTCTGCGCACTTTGTCCTCACTCATGCGCACCCGGGAGCAACTTCCTGGTCGGTCACCCATCCTGAAACTACTCCAAGCTGAGCACGCTTAACTTTGGAGTTCTATCCGAATGGGCTCCCGGAAAAGAAGGAATTCCTTATTGATATGAGTAGTCTATCATCCCTAATAAGCCAGGCTATCACATACACCCACACTCAGAGGAACCGACGTCCTCGTTGGGCCACAGGAACGTTCCCTCTTGGCACAACCGTCTGTGCTTCCAGGACAGCACATGTGCCATGCCGTGTGCCACGACGGGTCACAAACGTCATGCACAACATGACTGCAAACTGTCTGCAAACATCCGTGTAACCGCGAGGGTCGGCTCTGATACCAACTTGTAACGCCCCGGACACACCCGCCGGTGGTCGTTACTCCCGGCGGGATCTAGACTGGCCTCACATATCAATACTAGTCTTTTCTGCGCACTTTGTCCTCACTCATGCGCACCCGGGAGCAACTTCCTGGTCGGTCATCCATCCTGAAACTACTCCAAGCTGAGCACGCTTAACTTTGGAGTTCTATCCGAATGGGCTCCCGAAAAAGAAGGAATTCCTTATTAATATGAGTAGTCTATCATCCCTAATAAGCCAGGCTATCACAAGAAGAGATAGAACAACGTCAGGAGTCCTCACCAGAGCGATGAAGGGATGAGGAGTAAAAAGAAATCCTACTCTCCGATGTATATATAGGACTCAAAACATTTTTATGTGTGTGCCTAGACTCAACCGTCAACGATTCGATCAATTAGGGGCGTTCCTAGGTCGGAGAAGGCTCTGATTACCAACATATAATGCCCAGTATGCGGCTATGTCCCCCACGTGTCGAGGCACGACTTAAGGACATAATCGCATACTAGAATGATCTCAAGTATGGTATCTTTGCACGACTCATGTAAAAGCAGGGATGAAAGTGTAAAATGGTAGTTGGGTTACACTCGCCACGTCACACAATGTAATACATTAACATACATCATCCGAATAACATGAGAGTCCGACTACGGACAAAATCCAAACGAAAGATACCATAAAACAACACAAGGCCCGGATCATCCTAGTAAGAGCCACTACTGATCGTCGGGATAAGACACATAGTAACGTCCACGCTCTTCATCGAACTCCCAATACAGCTCTGAACCACCACCTGTGTAGCTCTCAACGATACCTGCATCTGGTGTTGTGTAGAATCTGTGAGCCACAGAGGACTCAGCAATCCCGTTCCCGGGTAACAAGACTATCAAAGCCTTAGGTGTGGAAAAGGCTTAAAACAAGGTTGCAGCAGCACTAAGCACTAACTTACGAGTTTAGAGCGAGAAGAGAACAAGTGCCAACGATCGCCAAGTAGATCACGAAGTGATCCTAACTACTAACGATCAAACATAACCCCACCGTGTTCACTTCCCGAACCCCTTCGGAAAGAGACCATCACGGTTACTCACGCAGGTAGTGTATTCCAGAACATGATGTCAAATTGTCTACAACCGGATATTAACAAATTCCCATCTGCCACATAACCGTGGGCACGGCTTTCGAAAGATCAAACCATGGAGGGGTGTCCCAACTTAGCCCATCACAAGCTCATAATATGTGGAGTCGCAACTCCAAGGTGGGAAGACCCGAGTATTCTCGGAATCCCGTGCTCAAGATATTCCGACAAAGGTAAAACTAATCCAGCAAGACCTCCCGGCGTGCCGACACCCTCACAGTAGCCGCGCATATCTAGTCTCAGGCCACGACCGGATGGGACAAGCTACGGGTGTATACCCGCCCTTGAGTTTCCCCGAGGTGGCCCTGCAGGTTGCCCAGTTTGTACCAACACTCATGAGGAGCACTAGCCCGGGTTGTTAATCAAGAACTCGGGTTTGCAACGCCCTATGCAAGTTTTAGTTATTAGGAAAATGTAAAACCAATGTTGGGCCTTGCTGGAAAAGCTTTAGCACTGAGCGGGTTATCAAGGGGGGCCCATAAACCCCAACCGTGTTAGGGACGCAAAATTAAGGAACATAACACCGGTTTAACGGTTCCTAGGGTGGCATGAGTGGAACAAAACACCAAGCAAGAGGCTTAGCCTTCCACCCATTACCAATATATAGATGATTTAGTTTGATAGTTCATATATATTGTGATATCCCAACAATAACTTCATCACGAAGCAAGAATCTTCAAAACTTCACATGCAACTAACAACGCTATAAGAGGGGCTGAGCGATGCATACTTAGCCAAACAACGGTTTGCTAGGAGGGTGGTTAAAGAGTTTCATAGCAAAAATAGGAGGGCTGACAAACAGACATAGGCATCGAGGCAATATCTAAAGAGCGAGACATCTAGCATAGGAAAAGATAGTAGTGATATCTGGGTATGGTCATCTTGCCTGTTGCTTCCACGGAGGGATCGTAACCTTGCTCCTCAAACTTAGCCTCGGTAGGAACCTCGTACTCCGAATCGTCGCCGGGCTCTAACCAACACAACAAGCAACACTGGAACAACAATCAATCAACATGCAATGCTCAACCACATGATGCATGATCATGATGCATATGGACATGGGAAGAAATTATGCGTGGCCTAGGGACACAAGAGTGCAATAACATCATAACCAACAAGATCACTCACAAGAAAGAAAACAAGTAAAAGAACAAAACTAACAAGTTTATGTAGGTTATTCAAACAAGCACCCAACAAGTTTAAAGGAGTTGGTTAACATGGCAAGGGTGCAACTAAGATTACAGCAACATGCTAGCATAATTAAATGGGCTGGAAATAACAAACAACAATTTCTAGAAACTCCATAATTAATTAAATGCATTTGGGACAGATCTGAAAAACTTCTGTTATAAAGTTGTTAAACATGCATAACAACATCACCATAATCTTCTACACATTTTTCCACCCAAAATGCATATAAAGTTTGTTACATTTGGAGTTGTAGATATTTAGTTATGAGTTTTACAAGTTTTAAGCATATTTAAAAACAAGAATAACACAAATATCATTTTAAATGTTTTTAAACATGGCAACAAACAGCATATTCATAATCTACATGAAAACTAAGCATTTTTCATATACAACTTATTTCCATCAGATGCATATATCAACAGATATTAAATAAACAAAGAAAAGGCAGAAAAATAAAAAGAAAAACAAAAAACTAAAAAGAAAATAGGCGCAGAGGTCAAACTGACCCAGGCCTACTCTAGCCAGAGACACTGACGGGTGGACCCAGCGAAGCTGAGGTGGCGCCAGCGGATGCGCGTATGGGTGGAAGGGAGCTGAGAGGCTGACAAGCGGGGGCCACTGTCAGGCACACACGCGAGGCAAAAAGGGGGGCTAAATTCCCACTGCCCCCGGACGGAATCGAACCCGCGTCTCCTTGTTAACTGACGAAGAACCAGACCACTAAGCTGAGCGAGTGTTCTTGACAGAATACAGATGCATCGCTTGATGTGTTAACTGAAGAAGCTAGCAACAGGGGAAAATAGAGGCTCGTCGGAGCCGCTCCGGCGACCTAAAGGGACGGCGGAGAGGTGCAAGCTGTTCCTGGGGAACACCACATCCACTCGAAGCGCTCGCAAGACCTAGCATGCACTACAACGCTGACGACGAGCACATGACAGAATGGCGGCGGCGGACAACTACGAGACGAAGCAACGGCCTAGGCAGAGCAGCGACTGCCCTGACAGCATCTACACGACAAGGCGAAGCGGATGGGCAACAAGAGGCAGCCTACGGTGGTCGGGATACTCGCCGGCGATGAGTCCCGACGGCAACAAGTGCGGCGCATGATGAACTCGAGCCTAGACAGCGCTAAGGAGGGGGGAAATGCACGGGAAGGTGGAGACGCTCACCACGAACACGGCGAGGTGTTCAGCTGGCCCGGAGGTGGTCGGAGAAGACGACGGTGACGCTTGAACAACTACGGCCGTCGGAGTGGAAGAAGAGGAAGAAGACGACGACGGTGAGGCGGTCGGATCCGCGTAGAGGACGTAGTCGACGTAGTCGACGACGGGGAAGAAGCTTGACAGGGTTGGCGAGGCCGAGGTCGACGGGAGGCACGCCGGCGACGAGCTCGCGCTCCCAGATGCGTGCGGGATGGCTTTGGAGTGGCGGATCTGGTGGAACTTCGCTCTCCAGGCGGCGGGAGGAGGTAGGAGGAACCCTAGGGAGAGGCTTGGACAAGCTGTGGGTTTAAAAGGGGGCTCTGATCTCGAGGCCTCGACGTCCGTGATCACGGTGCGATGGCGAGCTCACGCTCTGTCTCAGCAACGCATGACGGAGGAAGACGGCGATGCGGGGCTGTGAGGCTGACGTGTGGGAACGTGGGGAAATAGTGAACGGCGCGACTGCGCGTGACGCTGGTGCTAGCTGGGCCGCTACGGGAGAGAGGAGTGGTCCGAGGGGCTGCTGCAGAGAAGGACTGGGCCTAGAGGAGAAGGAGGAGGCCCAAGCCACTGCTGTTTCTGCTAATTCCTTTCTTTTCGTTTTTTTCCTTTAAACAGAAATGAAAAGAAAAGTACAGGCTCAAAGGAAAAGAGTTAGGGGATAATTAAAATATCCCCATGCTCCTTGATTTATGCCCTATTTAATAAAATTGGTTTGGGCATTTTTGGAGGTAGAAAAATAAAAGGAGTTTAAATAAGCTTCAAACTCTTGTCATTTTTGAACCCAACCAAATCAATTCCAAAAAGGATGAAATTTGGCAGAGAGGGTGTAGACATGGTGTCGGGTTTTTAGGAAAAGAAAGAACATTAATGGACTAGGCTAGGTGAGTTGCAAAAAATTAAAGAAAGAAAGGAAGAGAAGGAAGAAGGAAGAGGGGAAAAACTAAGGAGGGGGGTCTAGGGTTGCAAGGGCAAGGTTAGGCACCACATTCACATACATCACAAGGTGCCTCACACATACACATCAACAAGAAGTAAACTAAGATGACTAAGATGCCATGATGATGAAGCAATGCAAGGATGCAAAATAAAATGAAATGACAATGCAAAGAAAAAATAAAATAAGCTCAAATGACAAGAACCCCCAAGGATAAGGACAAGGATCAAAATGAGAACTGCTTTATTGCCATTATAGGAAAGTATCATATATGGGGTGTTACAGCTTTGCTCCTCGACCCTACTGTCTCGGCGTGCCACCGCATGGCACTTCTCTGTCTGCTGGGTGGAGGTCGCCGTGCGGCTAATTAATTAAGGTATTCTTTTCATGAGTGGCTTAATCAAGGTATTCAATTCCTAAGGGTAGTGTTGTAGTACTATGCGTGTAAATTGACTGGCCATTAATTTTTGTCATTGCACGTCTGGATAACAATATTGAGCGCCCTCAGTAATTATGAAAATAAAATCTTTTGATTTATGCACACATCTTTGGGCATCAGTTAATCCGTGTATTAATGTTGTTGTTTTATTTTTAATTACCATTTGTGTGGTGCAGATGGAACGATCTCAATGGATGAAGAATCGGAGCACCATAGATTTTATCAGTGGCATGACAGAGTTCATGTATTTGGCTGAAAGTACAAAGAGGTGAATTGGTAATGCAGATTACATCATGTGTCCATGTACTCATTGTGCCAATACAGAGTCACATGAAGTTGGAGATGTCCAGTGGAACTTACTCTCACTGGGATTCATGGATGGATATACATGTTGGACCAGACACGGTGAAGAGCAGGTCATGGATGAATATACTCTGGGCTGCGAGATGCCAAACCCCGGTTAGTGTCACATGGATGTTGAATCTAACATCAGGGCAGAGGCGTCAAGCTATCAATGGAACGTCAGAAAGCCGAAATGCCCACTGGAAAACCAAGACGTCGACGTAGATGACGACAATCTTGATATGCCAGATTTTGCTGCTATGATTGCAGATTTCAAGGGCCCAAAAAAGGATACGATTGGGTACAAGGATCTTCCAACCATTGATGCGGACTCCAAGAAAGAATTGTATCCATGTTGCAAAAATAAATATTCCAAGTTGAGTGCCACCCTGGCGCTTCTCGGATTTAAAGTAGCAAATGGTCTATCAAATAAGGGCTTCATAGATATGTTAGGTACTTTCAAAGAAATTCTTCTGAAAGATAATGTGCTCCCCAGAAGCACGAACGAAGCGAAGAAACTTGTTTGCCCATTGGAACTTGAAGTACAGAAGATACATGCTTGTGTGAATGATTGTATATTGTACCGTGGTGAGTACAAAGATTTGCGTGCATGTCCCACATGCAAGCATGCATGATACAAGCACATGAGAGAAAATGACATGTACAAATTGGATGTCGAGATCAAGACATGAATCCCATTCAAGGTTGTTTGGTACTTGCCTTTCATTCCAAGGTTGAGGCGTTTGTTTGCAAACCCTAGAGAGGCAAAGAGGTTGCGGTGGCATCATGATGAGCGAATTGCGGATAAATATATGAGGCACCCAAAAGATGGGGCTCAGTAGGAATTAACCGACAACAAGTTTCAATACTTTGCCAAGGATCCTAGAAGTATAAGGCTTGGGGAGTGTACTGATGGGATGAATCCTTTTGGCGATATGAGCACCAATCACAGCACATGGCCAGTGCTTCTGTGCATATATAACCTTGCTCCTTGGTTGTGTATGAAGAAAAAATACATTATGATGTCAATGATCATCCAAGGCTCGAAGCAACCTGGAAATTACATCAATATTTACTTTCAGCTACTGGTAGAAGAACTACTGACAGTATGGATAGATTTGTCTGTTGTAAAATGTTACGATGCTTACAGAAAGGAGATTTTCGATCTACATGCGATGCTGGTGCACACCATTCAAGATATGCCTGCATTAGGAAACACATCGGAGCAGAAAACAAAGGGAGATGTAGGGTGTGTCACATGCATGGATTGGAAAGCTAACAGATTTCTTCCCAACTCGCGCAAAACCGTGTATTTGCGTCAACGTAGGTTCTTACGGAGAAATCACCTATACCGGAAGATGAAAGCTGAATTTGATGGTACGATAGAGGTAGATGTGGGCCCAAGACCCTATGATGGGTGGGTGGTCCACAACATGGCTAAACAAATTAATGATGTGCTTGGCAAGAAGCACGCTTTGAAGGTGAAACAAACACCCAAGGGTCAAGTGCTTAACAAGAAATCGGTGTTTTGGAAATTACCTTATTTGGAGATTCTACGTGCACGTCACTGCATAGATGTCATGCACGTAGAGAAGAATGTATGTGAAAGCACCCTTGGTACTCTGCTCAAGATTAAAGGTAAAACAAAGGATGCTGATGGTGCACGGTTCGATAAGCTTGCTGATCAATCAAAACGCAAGAGTAAAGCCGAAGATGATGACAAATTAATCAAAGCTCACCAGAGTTACGATTTCAGTACAAAAGAAGCAACACGGTTCTTCACCTATTTGTTGCTAGTTAAGACACCCTCTTCCTACTTCGCAAACATCAGAAGTCTCGTGGATGTGAGCTCAGGTAAAATGAAGTTCGGACACATGATTGCCACGTAAAGTTGACACAAATCCTCCCGGCGGCCATCAGGAATCTGATGGATAAAGATATAAGAAACACACTCATTGAGCTTTGTGATTTCTTCAGCCAACTATGATAGAAAGTTATACATCCTGAAGAGTTGGATCATATGCAAGAGGATATTGCAAGAATATTGTCCAACCTAGAGATGTTTTTCCCACCATCATTCTTTGATGTCATGGTCCATCTCACTGTGCACCTTGTCAACGAGATAAAGTATTGTGGTCATGTGTTTGTTTGCAACATGTATCCCTTTGAGCGGTAAATGGGAATACTCAAGCGTTATTGTCGGAACCGAAACCATCCACAGGCAAGCATCCTACAAGGTTATACCGTGGAGGAGGTGGTTGAGTTTTCCACCAAATACATGAAACAAAGACCTATAGGTTTGCCCCTCTCTTGCCACGAGGGAAGGCTGAAAGGTAAGCCGGTCCTTGCTGGCACGCAAATGGATACACCTGAAGAATTGGTAGAGAAAGCCCATTCGATGGTACTACTTAACGGCTCAGTTCTCACCGCTTATACCAAAGAACACTTGGCGGAGATACGCCAAAGCTTCTTACCAATGGTGTCTTCATTAGATGTGGAGATGAAGGAGCACACTAAGAACTATGCCGAATGGCTGAAGAATCATTTGGCACAAGGATCCATCGATGACATTGCAACATGGTTGGCACAAAAGCCATCACCTACCGTGTTGATGTGCCAAGCATATGACATAAATGGATACAAGTTCTACAGTGAGGAACGTGATGAGAAGACCTCATATCAGAACAACTTTGTTCAAATAGAATGTAGGACTGTAGATGAAGCTGATAAAAGGGTATACTATGGAACCATCAAAGAGATTTTGGAGCTTAACTATGTGAAAGTTAAGGTGGCATTATTCAGGTGCACATGGATCCCTCTTGGTCATGTAAAGGTTGATGATTATAGGAAGACTTGTGTTAGCAGGACAACGATAGCATATCACGCGGACCCATTCATTCTTGCCAGGATGCTACAATATTTTCTATGCGGAAGACCCTTGCATAAGAACTGCCATATAGTGATGCATGGGAAGAGGAGGGTACTGGGTGTCCAGGATGTTCCTAAATTAACAGCAGGTTGTTCGAATCGGGGAGTAACATTATTTCTGACGGCATGGATGATGAAGAAATAGCTTTGTGGCTTGCTAAAAATAAAGTAGCCGTACTGGAAGCACGCAATTACGTCCATGGCCAGCCATTTCTTGTTGGCGAATACTTTGATGAGTGCAGCTCTAGTTGCCGCGAGTTACATAAATATTGAATGGATCAAATATCAGCAGGTCATCATGTTCTACTAGTCCACTACAATAGAGATCATTTCCGAAACGATGCTGGTTCCATTAGTGTGGGTTTCGAGGACATACATCTCATCTTCAACTTCAACGAGCTCGATGTCACTCTTGTTAGATGCTTGATTTTGTAAATACTTAACAAACTCTAATCAACTTCTCCACACAAGGTTGTAAATGATAAACAGCTAACTACATTTTATTCCTCTCAGGAGATTGGACGCGTAGAGAATAAAAAGGAGAGTGTGTATTTCATAGATCCTGCATTAGCAAATGGCACAACATTGGATGGTAAGCACATGCGGGACTTGGCCATTAACATGATTGTCCGTATCTTGGAAAACACGTCCCATGCAGAATCATTTCTATGTCCATATCATGAACGGTAAGTCAAGTAAACAAACACGAATACACTGATTGTCTTTCAGATTTCGGCATAATTCGTAAGTTCATGCCTTTCTTAATATGTATCAATCACGGGATATTGGTATTCATTGTTACAAATAAGAACATAGTTTACTACATGGATTCTCTCATAGAGTCAACAAACGCTCATGATCTAATGCATCTTCAGTAATTCATGGATAGGTATACAATTCTATGATGTTGAAATTAATTTGCATTCATATCTGGTTCAATAATTGATGTTGTCAAAATTCATCTTCATTTGCAGTGTGCTCGCATTGTGGAAAACTAAGCCAGGGAACCTGTTCAAGAGGGAACTACCTCTGCAGCACGATATTGTTTCTCCGATAACACACCAAAATATGTTATTTTCGGAAAATTTATCCAATAATCTGCAAATACCTTTTCTTACGCTAGTCAAATGTTCAAAATTCTAAATAAACCTCTTTCTATTTCAGTCGAAAGAAAAAAAACATCTAACACTGGATAGCTTGTTCCTAACAAGACAGATACATGACTAATTTTGTGCAAAAAAAATCAATGTCCTGATACGTCCATTTTGCATCATGTTTTCTTATTGATATTTACAATTTTTTATCCATAATAATACTTTTGGAGTAATTTTAATGCCTTTTCTCTGATAATTTGCAAGGTACACACCAAGAGGGAGAATTTCGGCAGCTGGAAATCTGGACCTGAAAAAGCTACGTCAGGCCACCTATCCTGCACAACTCCAAACAAGCTGAAACTCCACGGAGATTTTTTATGGAATATTTAAGAAATATTGGAGCCAATAAACATCAGAGGGGGGCCACCTGGGCATGCCAGGCCCCCCTGGCGCGCCCTGGTATATCGTGGCCTCCTCGGCCCACCTCCGATGCCCATCTTCTGGTATATAAGCAATGTTGACCTAGAAAAAATCAAGAAAATAATTTTGGGACAGAATGTCGCTGCCTCGAGGCGGAACTTGGGCAGGAGCACTTTGCCCTCCGACGGAGCGATTCCGCCAGGGGAACTTCCCTCTCGGAGGGGGAAATCATCGTCATCATCATCACCAACTACTCTCCCATCTTGGGGAGGGCAATCTCCATCAACATCATCACCGGCTACATCTCATCTCAAACCCTAGTTCATCTCTTGTGTTCAATCATGTTACCGGAACTATAGATTGTTGCTAGGGGGTGACTAGTAGTGTTGATTACATCTTGTAGTTGATTATATATGGTTTATTTGGTGGAGGATTATATGTTCAGATCCATTATGCATGTTAATATCCCTCTGATCTTGAGCATGTTCATCACTTGTGAGTAGTGACCTTTGTTCTTGAGGTCACGGGAGAAATCATGTTGCAAGTAATCATTTGAATTTGATGTGTGTTTTGATATTTTGATAGTACGTATGTTGTGATTCCCTTAGTGGTGTCATGTGAACGTCGAATACATGACACTTTACCATATTTGGGACTAAGGGAATGCATTGTGGAGTACTAAATAGATGGTGGGTTGCGAGAGTGACAGAAACTTAAACCCCAGTTTATGCACTATTCCGTAAGGGATCGATTGGATCCTAGAGTTTAATGCTATGGTTAGAATTTATTCTTAATACTTTTCTCCTAGTTGCGGATGCTTGCGGGAGGGTTAATCATAAGTAGGAGGTTTGTTCAAGTAAGAACAACACATAAGCACCGGTCCACCGACATATCAAACTATCAAAGTAGCGAACACAAATCAAACCAATGTGATGAAAGTGACTAGATGAAATTCCCGTGCACCCTCAAGAACGCTCTCCTTACTATATGTGGGGACCCCGACTTAGAAGTCGAGATCACCGAATGCACGTGTACAGTGATCCCAGAGATCAATGCTCACTGAACACACAGAAGCTGAATAACAAGAGTCTTACATCCATACATATCGTCTTACACAAATTATGGCCATTGTGGCCAAGTCTTACATAGATAAAGCCTCACGGGCTGAATAGCAAATAACTCAAATAGCGGAAGTCTTCGATAATAGGTAGAACCCATGCCATCTGCCTTAACCCTACAGGCATTCTGACTGGGATAGCGTCCTAGTTCGCATGATCGTCTCCAAAGAACTCTTCATCATAATCCTGTTCCTCCATGCCTGGCCAATTAAATAACCAGTGGCAAGCCAATGAGTACTTTGAATGTACTCGCAAGCAACCCATGACGTGATTCAAAGTAACAGTGCAATTGAACAATAATGAACAATCTAGCAAGGGGCTAGAATAAATATTCTACCATCAAGTTTATGCATCAATAAGCTCGCGTAACCTCGAAGACAGGTTACCGATATCAACATGAATACGATTCAACTCATCGAGTCAAGTCACCACCTTGACTCATCACACACATACTGTCACCGATGAAGTAAAATTCTGGACATAGTTTAAGTAGCACCACCCAACTGTCCATGACCGTGGACACGGCTATTCGAATAGTTTTACACTCTGCAGAGGTTGCGCACTTTACCCACAAGATCCGGGAAGCTTTCGTGTCATCCACGATCCCGCAGTACCTCAAGTACTCAGGGGAAGCACCCGGTCATTATCTTTCCTTAGACGACACTAACATAGAGTCCACTCGTTGGTACACGGCCCTCAGGTACAAACAATAGATCACGGGACTTGCCCTAATTTCAATGTCACGCGTACCCGAAGGGACCAACGGTGTGTCCGGTGCCCTGTAAAAACAGTCATGGCCGTCTATCCAAGCATGACCCCGTCCCGGGAAAGACCTCAAGTCTTCCCGTCACTCGTAATGCGGGCACCATGCTAGTATCGACCTAAGTAATCAATAAAGCCCCGTCCCATTAGGGGTAGTGTGGTTGCACATGTTTGGTTGGGACGGTAGTCACACATAAATCTAATCCATTATTTCACCCATGCACAAGATTTACCGGCACATCACTTCTTCCTCAAGTGATGACCCAACTCAACATCACCCTCGGGCATTAGGGGCACCCGATGGGTTCATGCAAAGATTTTCAACGACGAAGGTTCAAATCACACATGCATCACTAAGCATCATCAATAACTATTTGCATGTCATCTAGCACATAGCAAGATCAAGAGTGAAGCATGCATTATGTGGTGTTTCAACTAGGTTACCACCGTAACCCTATCATCATGCATCGGAAACAAACGGGTTCCGAAGAACAAGTGTATCATGTTCAAAGGGCTGCTTGCCTGGATTGGCTTGGTCTTCAAAGTCTTCAAATCCTTCTCCTTCTCCTTCTTCAGCAACTTCGTCAAATATGGTATCTATACGTCGCATAATAACAACGGGAAAATAAGACCACAAATAAAACAGAAAATCAAAGTGCTCAGAAAAATGTCAACTTATTTTTGTTAAATACTAGAGGGATTTCTAAGATGGGGAAAATTCTTAGTTGGAGTTTTGGAGTAACAGAATGGAATCTAATGATTTTAGAACAGGAGTTTCATTGTTCAAATTTGAATTTAAATTTGAACAGAACAGAAAAGTTTCATGGATGTGTGTGAAAGTGACACCATTAAATAGGTTGGAATATTACAAGATTTTAGGAGTTGGAATTATTTCATTTGGACCAATATTCATTTCTGTAAAAATGTTTGAAATATTTACAGAAAGAATAAAAGAAAATGCCCCTGTGCTACTGGGCCAGAGGGGCCACAGTGCACGGCCCAGGGCAAACCAGCCCAGCCGCACGGGCGCCTGCGCGCGAACGTCAGGTTTTCAAACCTGACGGGCGGGGCCCGGCGGTCAGCGGCTGTGAGGAGGGGGAGAGAGGGGTGAGGATGACAGGCGGGGCCCGCCTGTCATCTCCAACCTCACGGCCACGGCGACGGCGACTGAGGGCAGGAACGGGCTCAGCGTCGTGTTGCGGAGGTAGGGGTGGTGGTGCGGCACGCCGGGGAGGTCGGGTTCGCCGGCGGCGAGGTGGGACGGCGGAGGAGCTTTGGGAGGTCGTCGCTCTGGCCGATTCCGACTGCAACAGAGAGGGGAAAGCGAGGGGAAAGAATCAGTGGTGCACGGCGGTTCTAGATCGGGCAAAAGGAGGGGCGGAGGAGGCCCGTACTGCGAGATCACCGGCGACCCGACGCGGCGGAGCTCCGGTCGATCCCGAGCACTGGAACCTTCTGGGGATGAACCGGTGGTGCTGGAGTGATGCTGGGGATGAGGAGAAGCTGCTGGTGCTGTTGGAGAGGCTCGGGGGGTCCTATTTATAGAGGAACGGCGGAGCCCCGTGGACCGGTGCGCCGGCGAGCTCCTGCTCGATGCTACAGCGCACGGGAGGCGACGGGAGTGAGTCTGCGGAGTTGCTGGACGATCCCTACGTCCATTAGAGGAGAGAGGAGGAGCGGGGAAGCTTCCAGGCCGTGCGCGCGTGTGAGGCCGAGGAGTGGGTGCTGCGGGCGGCCGGTGCACGTGCGACGACGGCCACTGGAGGGCGCAGGAGGAGGGGGGACAGCGCCGGGGTGGTCGCGGACGTCGAGGGGCATCGACTGGCGCGAGGGGAGAGCCCGAGGCTGTCGGGGGCCAGCGATTGGCTGAAGCTACAGTGCGGTGGCGCACTGTAGCGTGCTCCAGAGCGCCCGAATGGCTGGCACATTCGTGCCCTCGCCGCTCTGGTCATGTCCAACGTGCCCAAGGTTGTCTAGAAGGTCAGGAGAGGAGTAAAGAAATGGCCTGTGGCCTTGGATGCTCTGGAGATGCTGTGAGAGAGAGAGGAAGCTGGTAACTTGGTGAGAAATGGCTGTCCAGCAGGGTAAACTAGGGTTCTTACCCCTCAATCATGGAGCTGGGGTCCTGGGGAAGTTACTGGAGGTAGCCAGTAACTGGTTGAACATGTGGTAGAAAGTTGAGGCCAAGGTAAAAGGTGAAAGTGATCAAGAAGAGGGTTTTGGTAAAAAGCCAGAAGGTGTTTGATCAGTGTTTGGTCAAGCAACTGATCTCCACTTGCCATGACACTTAACAGGATTGAATGAAATGTGAAAATAGGGTGCTTCACCAAATTTGGGCTCATTTGAAGAAACTAGCCAATGTAACTTTGGTGAACCCTAGAAATCAACAGGAATGGCTTCATCTTGTTTGAGTCAAGCTAATCATCTCCCCTTGATGCACCACTTGGTGTAGTTTCATCATTTGGGGTATTGATCATGCCCACAAAGTTTGAAGCTCCAGGTAAAAAGTTGGTAATGTAAAGTTGTTCAAATTTGCATTTGAACAGAAAGGGTTTTGGGGTGATCTGATCAAGTTGCTCTATTCCAAATCTTGTGCCATTTGGTCTAGATGCCTTATTAGGCATTTCTAGCATGTGCACCAAGTTTGAGAGCATTTGGACAAGTTTGGCAATGTAGAGTTGCTCAAACTTCAAATATGGACAGAATGGTTATGAAGGGTTTTGATGATGTTTTCTTGCTTCCCAAGGCATGGGTCTTGGCAAGATCATCAAATATGTCATATATGACATGAAAGAATTTCCCTGGAATTTTTGGAGAATATTTCCTTTGTAAATATTTCAAAAGCTTGAAATATCCAGAAAGGGTTTTAGAGGGATTAGCCCATTATTTTGAACATGACCAAGTGTTGAAACTCTTATATATGGACAATATATGTCCTCTGAGTCTCCCTGAATTTTGGCGAATATTTTTGAAATAATTAAATAATTTTCCCCTATTAAAGACCATTTCTGGCCTTAAGAAAAAGATTTTAAATAAAATAGGAAAATAACTTTTAAAATTATACTTTTGTGGTTTCTGGGAGTCCTATGACTACTAGGTCTCAAATATATCTTTTGAAATAATTTTCTCACCCTAAATCAAGTACTTGCAGTGCAAATCTCAATTCAGGGGTTTTCGGAAAACTAAATTTATAAAATACATTTTGGCCCAATTAATTTTGTAGGAAAATACTATACTGTTATTTAACACTTGGCATGATCATTGGGCATAAGTTTTGGGTATGGAGATGAATTCTACAAGAAGTAATAGTTGACTTTAATGAGCACATGAAAAAGCACATGAAGAAAAACTCAACTCCAAATAAAAGCCAAATGATGTTAAAAAAGTTGCTGGTCCAAATTTTCATGGTTCATTGATGCAAATAACAGGTTACAAAATGCAGGGTGTGACAGACCTACCCCCCTTACAAGAATCTCGTCCCCGAGATTCCAAAACTAGGTCTTAAAAGAGATCGGGAAACTCGGATCTAAGATAGTCTTCACGTTCCCAGGTTGCTTCTGCTTCGGTGTGGTGCTCCACTGGACCTTGAAGTACTTGATGGTACGGCTTCGCGTCCGTTGCTCTGCTTCATCCAGAATGCGAATGGGCTTCTCGCGGTAGGTCAAATCAGGCTGCAGATCAATGGCTTGGTGATCAACATCCTTGTAGAGATTAGGCTTGTCTGGAACTTGGAGACATTTCCGGAGTTGTGACACATGGAATACATTGTGCACATCGGATAGCTCAGGTGGTAGTTCCAACTGGTAAGCCACTTCTCCTCGTCGTGCAGTGATCTCAAAGGGTCCGATGAACCTTGGTGCGAGCTTCCCCTTGACGTGGAAACGCTTGGTTCCCTTCAGAGGAGTTACCCGCAGGTACACATGGTCCCCGACATGGAAACTCATGTCCCGACGGTGAGTGTCAGCATAGCTCTTTTGCCTTGACTTGGCTGCCTTCAAAAGCTCTCTGACTAGTTGGACTTGCTCTTCTGCTGCGTGGAGAATATCCGGTCCAAAGACTAGTCCTTCTCCAGTCTCTGACCAGTTGAGGGGTGTGCGACATCTGCGTCCGTACAACACCTCAAATGGTGCCATCTGAAGGCTTGACTGGTAACTGTTGTTATAGGAGAACTCGGCAAAAGGGAGACAATCTTCCCACTTGGCTCCATATGCCAAGACACAGGCTCGGAGCATATCTTCGAGAATCTGATTGACTCGCTCTGTCTGACCTCCGGTCTGTGGGTGGAAAGCCGTGCTGAAAGATAACTTGGTTCCCAAGGCTTCTTGGAACTTCTTCCAGAACCTCGAGGTGAACTGGGTTCCTCGATCTGACACAATCTCCTTGGGAACGCCGTGAAGACTTACGATTCTGTCGATGTAGAGAGATGCCAGCCGGTTGCCATCATAAGTGGTCTTGACTGGAATGAAATGGGCCACCTTGGTCAAATGATCGACTATGACCCAGATAGAGTCATGTCCTCTATTCGACCTTGGTAATCCAGTGATGAAGTCCATTCCGACTTTATCCCACTTCCACTCAGGAACTTTGAGTGGTTGAAGCTATCCAGCAGGTCGCTGATATTCAGCCTTGACCTTTTGGCACACATCACACTTTGCAACATAGGTCGCAATCTCTCTTTTCATCCCGTGCCACCAGAACTGTGCCTTCAAGTCTTGGTACATCTTGGTTCCTCCGGGGTGGATGGAATACGGAGTGTCGTGGGCTTCTTGCAGAATGAGGTACTTCAGCTCTGTGTTGTTTGGTACGCAGATGCGGCCTTTGTACCAAACAATCCCGTGCTCGTCTTCAGAGAATCCTGGGGCCTTGCCTAGCTTCATCTTCTTCTTGATGACTTCAATGCTTGCGTGTCCACCTTGTGCCTTCTTGACTTCGTCCATCAGGGTCGGTCTGACTTCCAAATGATCCAGAAATCTAGGGGTGGCCAATTCCAAACTGAATTGTTCGAGTTCCTTAAACAAGGCTGGTTGCCTTTCTTGAATAACGATATTCAAAGAGCAAGCCTTCCTGCTTAAGGCATCGGCCACCACGTTAGCCTTCCCGGGGTGATATTGAACACTGAGGTCATAGTCTTTGATGAGTTCCAACCATCTCCGCTGCCTCATGTTCAATTCCTTTTGGGTGAAAATGTACTTCAGACTTTTGTGGTCTATGTAGATCTCACACCGTTTCCCTAGGAGGTAATGCCGCCATGTCTTCAAAGCATGAACTACTGCCGCTAACTCAAGATCGTGAGTAGCGTAGTTCTCCTCATGGGGCCGTAGCTGCCTGGAGAGGTATGCTATGACTCGGCCTTCTTGCATCAGAACGCTTCCCAATCCGGTTCGAGAGGCATCACAATATATCACGAACTCCTTGTGAATATCAGGTGTTGCCAGAACTGGGGCGGTGGTCAATCTCTTCTTGAGCTCTTGGAAGCTCTCTTCGCATTTTGGCGTCCACTCGAACTTCTTGTCCTTCTTGAGGAGCTGAGTCATTGGCCGTGCAATGCTAGAGAATCCTTCCACGAATTTGTGGTAATAGCCCGCTAGTCCAAGGAAGCTTCTGACTTCCTTGATGGTCGTTGGAGATTGCCATTGGGTCACAGCTTCGATCTTTGCGGGATCAACTAATAATCCTTCTTCGGTCAAGACGTGACCTAAGAATCCAACTTTATGCAGCCACACTCACACTTGCTGAATTTGGCATACAGTTGGTGTTCCCGAAGCTTGTCTAGGACCATCCTCAAATGTTGCTCGTGCTCTTCCTCCGACTTCGAGAAGACAAGAATGTCATCAATGAAGACGACAACGAACTTGTCCAAATATTCCATGAAGACTTTATTCATGAGATACATGAAGTAAGCTGGGGCATTGGTTAACCTAAAGGACATGACCGTGCACTCGGACAGGCCATATCTGGTTACGAATGCTGTCTTCGGAATATCTTGGGGTTTGATCTTCAGCTGGTAGTACCCAGATCTGAGGTCGATCTTGGAGAACACCTTGGCTCCGCTGAGCTGATCAAACAGATCTTTGATCTTGGGAAATGGATATTTGTTCTTGATTGTAACTTCATTGAGGGAACGATAGTCAATGCATAAGCGGATGGTACCGTCCCTCTTTGCCACAAACAGAACAGGAGATCCCCAAGGGGAGGCACTTGGGCGGATAAATCCCTTCCTCAGCTGCTCTTCCAGCTGCTTCTTCAACTCAGCTAATTCTTCCGTCCCCATTCTATAAGGCTTCTTATAGATGGGTCCTGCTCCGGGCACGAGCTCGATGATGAACTCAATGTCACGGTCAGGGGGCATTCCCGGCAGTTCATCCGGAAAGACATCAGGATACTCACATACCACCGGTACTTGCTCTAGCCCAACTTCAGACAGACAGTTGACTTGAGCGGCTTGAGCGGAAGAGGAGTTGGAAGCAAACTTGACTTCGACTCCTTGGTCATTGGTCACAGTGATTGTCCGATTGGCATAGTCTAACAAGCCTTGGTGCTTGCTGAGCCAATTCATGCCTAGGATCACATCCAAGCCTTGTGATCTCAGGACGATGAGGTCTGCTAGGAAATCTACACCGTTAATGGTAATACTGACTCCTTTACAGCCTATCTTGGCTCTCATCTCGGCTCCGGGGGTTTGTACCACCATAGGGTTATTCAGGGGTGTAGGGGTCATGCCACTTTTTAATGCAAATCTTTGAGTGATAAATGAATGCGTTGCTCCAGAATCAAACAAGACAGTTGCAGGTGCTGAGTTGACAAGGAACGTACCCAACACGACGTCCGGGTCTTCCTGGGCTTCTTCAGCAGTGACATGATTCACACGCCCCTTCCCATGGTTAGGTGGATTGCGAGGAGCTGGGTTCCTTGGTGGCATCCCGCGGCCTTGTCCCTGGTTCTGCGCATTGGGGCGCGGGGCATCAGGCTTCTTGTTGGGGCACACCCTTGAGATGTGTCCGGGCTGACCACATCCAAAGCAAGTGACTTGGTTTGGATTGATCTTGTTGCCACCACTGGTATTGGGGTTGAAAGCTGGCCTTGGGTTGGCATACTGCTGAGGCTGAGGGTTGGTACGAGGTGCAGGAGCTCTTGGTTGCTGATAGGTTGGCTTGGCCGGGGCTGACTGCCACGGACGAGGCTTCTGGTTGCTGGAACTTCCCTTGCTGACCATCTTGCGCTTGCGAGTGTCTTCCAAAGCACGCCGCTTGTCTTCAAGCATAAGTGCTTTGTTCACCAGGTCAGGGAAGGATGGGCAGTCGCACACGACAAGCGAGTATTGCAGAGTCTAATTGAGGCCTTCCATGAAGCACTCCCTTTTTGTAGCATCAGTGCTGACATCTTCAGGGGCATACCTTGACAGAACACTGAACTTCTGCATGTACTCCTTGATAGTGCCACTTCCTTGCTTCAGGGCTCGGAACTCACGCTTTTTGATAGCCATGATTCCGGAAGGAATGTGGGCCTTGCGGAATTCTGCCTTGAAGTTGACCCAAGTGATGTCTTGTTCAGCATGCATGGCCTTGAATCCATCCCACCAAGCTCTAGCAGTCCCCCCGAGGCAGTGGGCTGCATAAGCCACCTTCTCGCGGTCTTCGGTGCATCCGACTAGTTCCAGTATTTCCTCAAAGGAGCGGATCCAGTCGTCTGCATCCAGGGGTTCAGCAGTCTCGATAAAGGTTGGCGGTGCATGCTTCTTGAACTCTGCCAACGTGGAACGTCCATTGCCATTCCCCGCCGGCTGGCGGTTGTTGGTGACAGCTTGAGCAATCAGCTGAAGGGCTGCAGTGTTGGCTTGGCGTTCTTCTCGGAAAGCTTGGAGAAGCTGAGCCATGTCCATGTTCGGAGGAGGTGGTGGTGGAGCTTGGTCGTTGGTTTGGTCGTGGCCTGCCTCTGGCTGAGCGGATGCTCCGGCTTCAGGCTGCTGGGTAGAGGTACCAGTATGAGTTACAACAGGCATCCTGTTGGAGCGGTAAAAGGTCTCATGACTTGGAAGAGGGAAAGCAAGATAGACGGGTGCCTAGTAAGGGGGTGGGTGTGACACTAATCAAATCATGCAAGGGCCGAAAGGCCAAAACACATTCATTAAAATGCAAATGGGTGACGTAGTCGTTTACACATTCCCGAAGGAAGAATACGACATACATCCAGACACAACAAAAGCAAACACTAGATGGTTTCATATGAACCATACAAGGACTCGACTGCGCATAGGGGTTACACGACCTATCCTACCGTAGGGGTCACGATTGGCATATCCGAGTAGCGAATAATGCCTAAGCGGCGGAATGCTCGGTCGTGTATTCCGGATCTTCTGGGTCTTCCTCCTTGGTATGCGATAGCGGACTGTCCAGAAGGTGCTCCTTCCTTCTTGATCCTATTTGTCTTCTCCTGAGCTCGACGAAGAAGTGCCTTGGTCTTGTGAAGTTCTTCCCGAAGCTTCATCGATTCCGAGGCCAAGTCTTGTGCCAAGCTGTCGGCACATAGACTAAAGTAGGTCTGGAACCGAAGCGAGGGTCCTTCCTTCAGTGGAGGGGATAGTGCGCTGCTTTCTTCTTCACCTTCCTTCCGGTAAGGTAAGAAGCGAGTTGTCATCTTGGCTGCCATCTCCAGAAGAAGCTCGCGGAGACGGGTTAGTGCCTTGAGTCCAGCGGCCTCGACAGCGAGTGGTAGTGTTGCCATCTGGGGTCCCTCGAAGAACCAACTTGTGGGAGGATCGTTTGCCTTCACGATCACTTCCACATGGTACTCCACCTCAGTGTCGCTAACCCAATGCTCAAGGTAGGAGAGGATGGGCGCTCGGTGGAACTGACACTCCTGGAGGCTATCCTCGAGAAGCAAGGGAAACCCAGTGGTCAGGTGCTCTTCGGGTACAGCGGCCATCTACAAAGGTGGAATAGGAGGGGTTAATAAGCTGATGAAATCTCAGGTTTAGAAATGAAGAGAGGTTCAGAAGGTTTTTGAAAAAGGGTCTCATCTAACTAACGCCCATGCTAACTAAGGCTTCCTACAGACAGGATGGCTCTGATACCAGCTCTGTGGGGACCCCGACTTAGAAGTCGAGATCACCGAATGCACGTGTACAGTGATCCCAGAGATCAATGCTCACTGAACACACAGAAGCTGAATAACAAGAGTCTTACATCCATACATATCGTCTTACACAAATTATGGCCATTATGGCCAAGTCTTACATAGATAAAGCCTCACGGGCTGAATAGCAAATAACTCAAATAGCGGAAGTCTTCGATAATAGGTAGAACCCATGCCATCTGCCTTAACCTTACAGGCATTCTGACTGGGATAGCGTCCTAGTTCGCATGATCGTCTCCAAAGAACTCTTCATCATAATCCTATTCCTCCATGCCTGGCCAATTAAATAACCAGTGGCAAGCCAATGATTACGTTGAATGTACTCGCAAGCAACCCATGATGTGATTCAAAGTAACAGTGCAATTGAACAATAATGAACAATCTAGCAAGGGGCTAGAATAAATATTCTACCATCAAGTTTATGCATCAATAAGCTCGCGTAACCTCGAAGACAGGTTACCGATATCAACATGAATATGATTCAACTCATCGAGTCAAGTCACCACCTTGACTCATCACACACATACTGTCACCGCTGAAGTAAAATTATGGACATAGTTTAAGTAGCACCACCCAACTATCCATGCTCGTGGACACGGCTATTCGAATAGTTTTACACTCTGCAGAGGTTGCGCACTTTACCCACAAGATCCGGGAAGCTTTCGTGTCATCCACGATCCCGCAGTACCTCAAGTACTTGGGGGAAGCACCCGGTCATTATCTTTCCTTAGACGACACTAACATAGAGTCCACTCGTTGGTACACGGCCCTCGGGTACAAACAATAGATCACGGGACTTGCCCTAATTTCAATGTCACGCGTACCCGAAGGGACCAACGGTGAGTCCGGTGCCCTGTAAAAACAGTCATGGCCATCTATCCAAGCACGACCCCGTCCCGGGAAAGACCTCAAGTCTTCCCGTCACTCGTAATGCGGGCACCATGCTAGTATCGACCTAAGTAATCAATAAAGCCGCGTCCCATAAGGGGTAGTGTGGTTGCACATGTTTGGTTGGGACGGTAGTCACACATAAATCTAATCCATTATTTCACCCATGCACAAGATTTACCGGCACATCACTTCTTCCTCAAGTGATGACCTAACTCAACATCACCCTCGGGCATTAGGGGCACCCGATGGGTTCATGCAAAGATTTTCAACCACGAAGGTTCAAATCACACATGCATCACTAAGCATCATCACTAACTATTTGCATGTCATCTAGCACATAGCAAGATCAAGAGTAAAGCATGCATTATGTGGTGTTTCAACTAGGTTACCACCGTAACCCTATCATCATGCATCGGAAACAAACGGGTTCCGAAGAACAAGTGTATCATGGTCAAAGGGCTGCTTGCCTGGATTGGCTTGGTCTTCAAAGTCTTCAAATCCTTCTCCTTCTCCTTCTTCAGCAACTTCGTCAAATACGGTATCTATACGTCGCATAATAAGAACGGGAAAATAAGACCACAAATAAAATAGAAAAATCAAAGTGCTCAGAAAAATGTCAACTTATTTTTGTTAAATACTAGAGGGATTTCTAAGATGGGGAAAATTCTTAGTTGGAGTTTTGGAGTAACAGAATGGAATCTAATGATTTTAGAACAGGAGTTTTATTGTTCAAATTTGAATTTAAATTTGAACCGAACAGAAAAGCTGCATGGATGTGTGTGAAAGTGACACCATTAAATAGATTGGAATATTACAAGATTTTAGGAGTTGCAATTATTTCATTTGGACCAATATTCATTTCTGTAAAAATGTTTGAAATATTTACAGAAAGAATAAAAGAAAATGCCCCTGTGCTACTGGGCCAGAGGGGCCACAGTGCACGGCCCAGGGCAAACCAGCCCAGCCGCACGGGCGCCTGCGCGCGCACGTCAGGTTTTCAAACCTGACGGGCGGGGCCCGGCGGTCAGCGGCTGTGAGGAGGGGGAAAGAGGGGTGAGGATGACAGGCGGGGCCCGCCTGTCATCTCGAACCTCACGGCCACGGCCACGGCAACGGAGCGCAGGAACGGGCTCAGCGTCGTGTTGCGGAGGTAGGGGTGGTGGTGCGGCACGCCGGGGAGGTCAGGTTCGCCGACGGCGAGGTGGGACGGCAGAGGAGCTTCGGGAGGTCGTCGCTCCGGCCGATTCCGACTGCAACAGAGAGGGGAAAGCAAGGGGAAAGAATCAGTGGTGCACGGCGGTTCTAGATCGGGCAAAAGGAGGGGCGGAGGAGGCCCGTACTGCGAGATCACCGGCGGCCCGACGCGGCGGAGCTCCGGTCGATCCCGAGCACTGGAACCTTCTGAGGATGAACCGGTGGTGCTGGAGTGATGCTGGGGATGAGGAGAAGCTGCTGGTGCTGTTGGAGAGGCTCGGGGGGTCCTATTTATAGGGGAACGGCGGAGCCCCGTGGACCGGTGCGCCGGCGAGCTCCTGCTCGATGCTACAGCGCACGGGAGGAGACGGGAGTGAGTCTGCGGAGTTGCTGGACAATCCCTACGTCCATTAGAGGAGAGAGGAGGAGCGGGGAAGCTTCCAGGCCGTGCGCGCGTGTGAGGCCCAGGAGTGGGTGCTGCGGGCGGCCGGTACGCGTGCGACGACGGCCACTGGAGGGCACATGAGGAGGGGGGACAGTGTCGGGGTGGTCGCGGACATCGAGGGGTATCGACTGGCGCGAGGGGAGAGCCCGAGGCTGTCGGGGGCCAGCGATTGGCTGAAGCTACAGTGCGGTGGCGCACTGTAGCATGCTCCAGAGCGCCCGAATGGCTGGCACATTCGTGCCCTCGCCGTTCTGGTCATGTCCAACGTGCCCAAGGTTGTCTAGAAGGTCAGGGGAGGAGTAAAGAAATGGCATGTGGCCTTGGATGCTCTGGAGATGCTGTGAGAGAGAGAGGAAGCTGGTAACTTGGTGAGAAATGGTTGTCCAGCAGGGTAAACTAGGGTTCTTACCCCTCAATCATGGAGCTGGGGTCCTGGGGAAGTTACTGGAGGTAGCCAGTAACTGGTTGAACATGTGGTAGAAAGTTGAGGCCAAGGTAAAAGGTGAAAGTGATCAAGAAGAGGGTTTTGGTAAAAAGCCAGAAGGTGTTTGATCAGTGTTTGGTCAAGCAAATGATCTCTACTTGCCATGACACTTAACAGGATTGAATGACATGTGAAAATAGGGTGCTTCACCAAATTTGGGCTCATTTGAAGAAACTAGCCAATGTAACTTTGGTGAACCCTAGAAATCAACAGGAATGGCTTCATCTTGTTTGAGTCAAGCTAATCATCTCCCCTTGATGCACCACTTGGTGTAGTTTCATCATTTGGGGTATTGATCATGCCCAAAAAGTTTGAAGCTCCAGGTAAAAAGTTGGTAATGTAAAGTTGTTCAAATTTGCATTTGAACAGAAAGGGTTTTGGGGTGGTCTGATCAAGTTGCTCTATTCCAAATCTTGTGCCATTTGGTCTAGATGCCTTATTAGGCATTTCTAGCATGTGCACCATGTTTGAGAGCATTTGGACAAGTTTGGCACTGTAGAGTTGCTCAAACTTCAAATATGGACAGAATGGTTATGAAGGGTTTTGATGATGTTTTCTTGCTTCCCAAGGCATGGGTCTTGGCAAGATCATCAAATATGTCATATATGACATGATAGAATTTCCTTGGAATTTTTGGAGAATATTTCCTTTGTAAATATTTCAAAAGCTTGAAATATCCAAAAAGGGTTTTAGAGGGATTAGCCCATTATTTTGAACATGACCAAGTGTTGAAACTCTTATATATGGACAATATATGTCCTCTGAGTCTCCCTGAATTTTGGCAAATATTTTTGAAATAATTAAATAATTTTCCCCTATTAAAGACCATTTCTGGCCTTAAGAAAAAGCTTTTAAATAAAATAGGAAAATATCTTTTAAAATTATACTTTCGTGGTTTCTGGGAGTCCTATGACTACTAGGTCTCAAATATATCTTTTGAAATAATTTTCTCACCCTAAGTCAAGTACTTACAGTGCAAATCTCAATTCAGGGGTTTTTGGAAAACTAAATTTATAAAATACATTTTGGCCCAATTAATTTTGTAGGAAAATACTATACTGTTATTTAACACTTGGCATGATCATTGGGCAGAAGTTTTGGGTATGGAGATGAATTCTACAAGAAGTAATAGTTGACTTTAATGAGCACATGAAAAAGCACATGAAGAAAAACTTAACTCCAAATAAAAGCCAAATGATGCTAAAAAAATTTGCTGGTCCAAATTTTCATGCTTCATTGATGCAGATAACAGGTTACAAAATGCAGGGTGTGACACTATAAGAGACCATTTTGGCATGTACTTTGCCTCAAAGGGATTGGGCTACCTTGCTGCATTCTTGTTACAATTATCATTACTTTCTCGTTACAAATTACCTTGCTATCAAACTACTCGCTACTTACAATTTTAGCACTTGCAGACACTACCTTACTGAAAACTACTTGTCATTTCCTTCTGCTCCTCGTTGGGTTCGACACTCTTACTTATCGAAAAGAGCTACAACGGATCCTCTATACTTGTGGGTCATCAAGGCTTTGTTTCTGGCGCCGTTGCTGGGGAGCGAAGCGCCTTTGGTAAGTGGAATTTGGTAAGGAAATATTTATATAGTGTGCTGAAATTTATTGTCACTTGTCATGATGGAAAACAATCCTTTGAGGGGCTTGTTCGCGGTATCTTTGAAGGAACTATGACCTAGAGGCATTAATAAAGTTGTTATTTTATATTTCCTAATATCATGATAAATGTTTATTATTCATGCTAGAATTGTATTAATCGGAAACTTGATACATCTGTGGATACATAGACAAAACATCGTGTCCCTAGTAAGCCTCTACTAGACTAGCTCATTGATGGTTAAGTTTCCTAACCATAGACATGTGTTATCATTTGATGAACGGGATCACATCATTAGGAGTATGATGTGATGGACAAGACCCATCTTTTAGCTTAGCATAATGATCGTTAAGTTTTATTGCTATTGCTTTCTCCATGACTTATACATATTCCTCTGACCTTGAGATTATGCAACTACCGAATACCGAAGGAACACCTTGTGTGCTATCAAATGTCACAACGTAATCGGGTGATTATAAAGATGCTCTACAGGTGTCTCCGAAGGTATTTGTTGGGTTCGCATATATCAAGATTAGGATTTGTCACTCCGAGTATCGAAGAGGTATCTCTGGGCCCTCTCGGTAATAGACATCATAATAAGCCTCGCAAGCAAATGACTAATGACCTAGTCATGGGATGATGTATTATTGAACGAGTAAAGAGACTTGTCGGTAACGAGATTGAACTAGGTATGAAGATATCGACGTTCGAATCTCGGGCAAGCAACATACCGATGGACAAAGGGAATTACGTATGTTGTCATAACGATTCGACCGATAAAGATCTTCATGGAATATGTAGGAATCAATATGGGCATCCAGGTTCCGCTATTGGTTATTGACCGGAGAGGTGTCTCGATCATGACTACATAATTCCCGAACCCGCAGGATCGCACGCTCAACGTTCGTTGACGCTAGAGTAGTATTGGGATATTTGATGAGTGGTAACCAAATGTTGTTCGGAGTCCCGGATGAGATCCCAGACGTGAAAGGATCGAGATGGACCTAGAGGGGGGGGTGAATAGGTACAATTACAAATTTTAATTGTTACTTAGCAGTTTTTAGGCAATAGTGCTAAATATGAAAGTGAGCCTAACAATTGGAAGTAAGATGCTTAACAAGTTAAGCAAGCAACACGAGTAGGTAGGTAAGGTAACACAATAAGATATAAGTAATAACTTAGAGAACAAGTAACCACAAGTAGAAAGTTTAGGTTAGGAATAACCAAAACTTCGAGAGACGAGGATGTATGCCGATGTTCACTTCCTTGGAGGGAAGCTACATCACCGTTTAGAGAGGTGGGTGCTACCACGAAGGCACACCAACGCCACAAAGGCTCACCCTATTCTCTCTTTGAGATATCACCACGAAGGCGATTCCCAACCACTAGTGGTAAGCCTTTAGGTGTCCTCCAAACCCTCACAAACTTTTCTGGGGGTAATCACAGAGTTTGATTCCTCTCTGAAACACTCCTACCGCCTAGGAGTCTCCAACCTCCAAGAGAAACAAGAACAATGAAGGAAAGCACAAGACTTTCTCAAATCACAAATTCCTTTGGTGCAAAGAAGAGGAGGGAGTGGATCTATCACTTGATTGGACAACTTCTCACGAATGCCTTCAAATCCTTTTGGGATCTAAGATTTGGTGTATCAAGGTGAGAGAGAGTGTGAATGTGTTCTTGAGTAAGCTCAAAGTGAGTGGTCAACCTCTCTTGTGGAAGAAGGGGACTATATATATAGTCATAGAAGAGAGGAGACCGTTGTACAGAAAAATGTACAGCAAGTGTCGGACATCCGGTCATTACCGGACGTCCGGTGGCACAGGTAGCACCGGACGTCCGACGAAGACCGGACGTCAGGAGCCTGATGGTTCACCAAACAGGGCCAGGTACCATACTGTGTGCACAGGTGACCGGACGTCCGGAAGATTTCAGACATCCGCTGTTTTCTCTCCGTGAAGAAGTGCCGGACATCCGGAGTGTGCCGGACGTCCGTTAGGCGCTGAAGGACCGGTCGTCTGGAGGAGACCGGAAAACCGCTGTATAGTTTCTGTTGAGGAATACCGGACGTCCGGAGCAGGTCGGGCGTCCGTTAGGCGCTGAGGGACCGGACGTCCGGAAGATACCGGTCGTCCGGTAGGCTGTGAAGGTCCGGACGTGCGTAGAGTGTCGGATGTCCGGTGATAACTGAACACAAAGGTTTAGTTGCTCATACTTCTAGGTGCACAGAATATTATAATTGGTATGGATAGAGTAGAGATGATGTGGGAGGATACTTTGTATGTTTTGAGCAAGCCTTTCACAATATCCATCGATCCCCTCTTAATAGTGCGGGATCCCTATACTCAGAATCAACCTGAAAATCAAGCTAGAAGCTATCATCTTGTATATCCGTTCTTGAGCGATGTAGATTTGTCTGTATTCATGATCCACATACGCATTGAGACATAATCCTGAGATATACTTGATAAACATGATTAGTCCCATATATGCATGTTGTCATCATTTATCAAAATATAATTAAAGGCAAGATTGCACTTTCAATCTCCCCCTTTTTGGTAGTTGATGACAACATGCATGCATTTCTCAAAGAACTGTATTGAAGACTTTCAAATATCGAAATGATGTTATGGAGCTCCCCCTAAATAGGTGCATGAACAATAATAAACAAGAAGAGAGGAGCTCCCCCTCAATATGATATCATGACAATCTCATTCACCAGATTTCATAGCAAACTCATACACAAGATATCATACACCAATCTCATACCCATGATATAACACAATATTTCCATAGATATATAGGTGCATCACATAATAGATAAAGTTTCAACACATAGTACATCATAACAGGTTCACATCATAGGTTCGATACAAATCTCACATCATTACATAAATAGATAATTTCTTAGAGAAGTGCCTACTCCCCCTTTGGCAGCTACTACCAAAAAGGTGTCAGACCATCATAAAGCATCATCATCATCCTCATCATCGTGAGTACCACTGCCACCAGCCTCGTCAAGGAATTCAGACCACTCAGGACCCGAGGGAAAGCCAAAGTCAGAAGGCGGAGCATCTAGAAGGCGTTCATCATCACTCACATCGAATACTCCGGAGTCTCTCAGACGAGCCTTCAGAGCTTTCTTGGAAGTAACCATGCGAGTGACTACATCGTGGTTCTGGGAACACTGAAAGGTGATAGCCTTCATCATGGTAGAGTGAGCTTTCCCAAGAAAGTGAGCAATGCGACCAAGAGATGAAGAACCGGAATGAGTAGTGGGAGTAAAATGAGCAGCAGTTCGACGAGGATGAGTAGAGGAAGAGGGCCTGACCCAGTCATCCGCCATGTGGGATGGAATGACCCACTGCTCATGTAAATGAGTGCGGACAGTGGGAAATGGCGCCACACTCTCAATAAATGCCTGAAGATAGGGGGCATGAGGAAAGGCTCGCTTGAATTGAAAAGAAGCGAGATGGATCTCATGCCACAAAAAATGAGGAACATTTATCTTTCCTTTAGGTGCCGTGTAGAGACGATGCATTAGGTCGATGCAATAGCTATTGCACGACCCTTTGTCTCCCATTTTAGGATAGACGGTGCGAATGACACACTGAAAAATGATGTAAAAGGGAGAGCGCCAGATTGACACTTGGTTTAGATCTTTCTCTTTCTCCTCCTTAGTCATTTCAGTGATGGGTTTGAGGAGATCCATGCAAACATTTATGCCTTTGGGCTTATGGCGGGGATCATCCTTGTGTATTTTGAACCCACTATCAGGAAAGCCCAGAGCATCCACAAATTGGGAGTATGAGGCTGTAAGCACTGTGTCGGAGGTCATCCAAGTGACAGTGTTGTTGGGGTGAAAGTGACATGTGGCATAAAATTGATGGATGGCAGCATTGTTAAAATCATGCTGAAAGGAAAAAGGAGCAGCAAGACCCGAAGTCTCAATGAGTTCAATGGCTCCCGGATACTTCGCCGTATGAGAACGAATGTGCTCAAGATCGATGCACAAATGTAAAGACAGACCCTTAGGTAAAATGACAGTGGTGAAAATGTCTGCCTGGACATTGGTGCGAAAGCGATCATTCGTGGAGTCGCTAGCAACCGTAAATTGGTCTACATCACGACGAAGAGCAAGATATGATGCGATGGGAATGGTATCGAACCGCTCAACCTTTCGACCGTGAGAGAGAGGAGGCTCAAGGGAGATGTGACGAGCATCACCTTGAGGCTGAACTAGTGGAGGAGGTGGCTTAAACGTGGGTCGCCGAGTCCCGGGCTTGGGTGCGGCAGTGTGGGAAGAGCCAAATTCCTCCCTCTCCATAGCTTCGAGTTCATCCTCAAAATCTGATTCCCCCGATGAGGAGTCGCTTGTGGGGCTGCGAGGCTGAGCGACGCGCTTCTTCGCGAGCATGTTCTTGGGAGTCATCAGAGCCGCCACGGCGAGATGGGCGAGCAACCCCACCGGTGGCCTCCTTGTGTGCGGAGTGTTCAACCTTCGGCATCCCGGCCAAGAAGAAGAAGGACCCAAAATCAACACACTACTCTCATAGATTGAGGGCAAACCCGAGGGATGAGAGGAGGGGAAGAAGAAGGGGCAACCTTGGAGTGAAGGAACGAGACGGAGAGCTGCCGACGAGGGAACCAGGCGAGCAGCCCGGCTTATGGACAGGCGAGGGGCCCCCGGCGGCGGCCAGAAGATGGGGTCCCAGCGGCGGCGGCAGCCAGAAGATGGGATCCCAGCGACGGCGACCAGGAGATAGGGACGGAGGAGTGGAGATTTTTAGGGTAAAACTACCTCCCACGCGGCCCGCTTCATATATATGGGCCAGGGATTTTCCGGACGACCGGTGATTTCCGGACGTCCGGTCCTAGAACAATTAGCGGATATCCGATAGTACCGGACGTCCGGCATGGAGTTGACAGAAGGGTTTTGACGGACGTTCGGAGCGTACCGGACGTCCGGAAGCACTCGAAACACCGGACGTCCAGAAAGTACCGGACGACCGGAGGATCAGAGGATTGGCTTAGGGCATTTTGTAAGGAGATGATGATGACGCTTACATGAATCTCTGAGTCTATGAAATAACTTGCTTGGTTACTATGTTTACTCTACGAGCGGTGGCTGATGCCACCATGTTTGAGCATATGTGATATGAGACCTCAAGAATGTTGACTTGGGTGCATAGTCACTACTCCATCATATTAAAGCACCACATGACATGGTAAGCTTTGAGAGTGTTTGTTCTTTTTATGCATTGTATAGGATGTAGAGTACTCATGAGTTGAGTGTCTCCCCCTAAATATATGCCTACATCAAGACGAGATATTAAGTTTATGCATGAATGGGTACTAGATTTCACATAATATTGTCAAGCTCCAAGATACCAAGTTCACGCCTAAGTCGACAAAACCTAGCTTCATCCAATGGCTTCGTGAAGATGTCTGCAAGTTGCATTTCTGTACCAATGTGGGCAACATCAATGTCACCCTTTTCCACATGATCTCTCAAGAAATGATACCTAATGTCAATGTGCTTGGTGCAAAGATGATCTTTGGGATTCTCAGCAATGTTGATGGCACTTTCATTATCACATAGAAGAGGCACATGTCGATAGGTGATACCGTAATCCTTCAAAGTATGCCTCATCCATAGTAATTGAGTTCCACAACTGGCAGCTGCAATGTATTCTGCTTCACAGCTGGAGAGGGCGATACAATTTTGTTTCTTGGAGGACCAACTGACCAATGAGCGTCCAAGAAATTGTCATGCACCGGAGGTAGACTTGCGGTCCACTTTGTCACCAGCCCAATCAGCATCCGTGTACCCAATGAGATCAAACTTAGCATCCTTGGGGTACCATAGACCCAACTTTGGGGTGTGAACAAGGTATCTGGGAATATGCTTAACCGCTTTATGACGGCTTTCCCTAGGGGAAGCTTGAAATCTAGCACACATGCATACGCTAAACATGATGTCTGGTCTAGATGCACAAAGATAAAGCAATGAACCAATCATAGAGCGATAAATAGATGGGTCAAAAGGAATACCGTTTGTGTCTTCAGTGAGGGCAATTGTGGTTAGCATGGGTGTCTTACATGGACTAGCATCAGACATGCCAAACTTTGCTAGGATGTCCTTGAGGTATTTTGCTTGAGACAAGAAAATTTCTTCTTGAAATTGTTGAATTTGAAATTCGAGGAAGAATGTCAAGTCCGCATTGAGCGACATTTCAAAATTCTTGGTCATTGAAGCCGCAAACTTCTTGCATAAATGAATGTTAGGAGAACCAAAGATTATATCATCTACATAGATTTGGCATAATATCAAGTCACCCTTGTGTCTCTTAGTAAAAAGAGTGGGATCGATCACCCCTCTCACAAAACCATCATCGAGTAGAAACTTCTTAAGATGATCATACCAAGCACGAGGTGCTTGTTTGAGGCCATACAAGGCCTTATGAAGTTTGTACACATAGTTTTTGTGATCGGGATCAACGAACCCAGGTGGTTGTGATACATATACTTCTTCTTGTAGAGGACCGTTAAGGAAAGCACTCTTCATATCCATTTGATGTAATGTAAATCCATTGAAAGCAGCATAGGCAAGTAAGATGCGAATAGATTCGAGACGGGCAACGGGAGCAAAGGTCTCACCAAAGTCCAAACCTTCAACTTGTGAGTACCCTTGTGCCACTAACCTTGCCTTATTTCAGATGATGACACCATTCTCATCTTGCTTGTTCTTGAAAATCCATTTTGTTCCAATGACATTGCGTTCTGTAGTTGGTCTCTCCACCAGAGACCATACTTGGTTGCGTTCAAAACTATTCAACTCTTCTTGCATTGCCACGAGCCAATCGTTGTCCATTAATGTGTATTGTACCTTGGCAGGCTCAATACTAGACACAAACGAGAAGTGAGCACAAAAGTTTGTCAATTGTTTACGAGTGACCCTACCTCCGGATATGCCAGTGAGAATCTTGTCAACATCAAGACGACCGGCCACACGAGGCATGATGGAGGTGAGAGTTTCACGAGGTTCAACTTCATGTCCATCATCCACGTCCTCAACATATGGATCATTGATGTGTGGTGGAAGATCTTCTTCTTCATGTTGCATTTGTTGAGGTTCATCGTCCCTGATTGCACTTTCTTGCTCTTGGTCTTGTTGAGGATGATCATGGTGAAGGACTTGATCATCATCAGGTGCTTGAGTTGTGGGCATTGGTTGAGGATTTTGATCTTGTGGTGGTGTGGGTGTTGTAATGGTTGGATATATAGGAAGTCGTGCGTCGTTTCCCATATCATCATGAGGTTCTTGTTCCATTGGAAGAAGAGCACCAACACCCATGTTCAAGATATTTTGAGAGGAATCTTCATCACTTACATCACTTAGATCAACTTTCTCTCCATGAGAGCCATTAAATTCATCAAACACCACGTCACAAGTTTCTACAACACATCCATTGGATTTGTTGTAGACCCTATAGGCGTGGGTGTTTGATCCATAACCAACAAATATACCCTCAATAGTTTTGGATTGAAATTTTCCTAATCGTTATTTCTTGTTGAGTAAGAAGCACTTACATCCGAACACATGGAAGTACATGAAATTTTGTTTGTTTCCGGTTAGGAGCTCATATGGGGTCTTTTCCAAGATTGTGCGGAGGAAAAGACGGTTTGAGGCATGACATGCAGTGTTGACGGCCTCAGCCCAAAAGCTATGTGGTGACTTGTACTCATCCAACATAGACCTTGCCATCTCCACAAAGGTACGGTTCTTTCTTTCGGCTACACCATTTTGTTGAGGAGTGTAGGGGGCGAAGTATTGATGCTCAATCCCCTCATCACTGAGAAACTCTTCCAAGGTGTAGTTCTTGAACTCGGAGCCATTGTCACTTCTTATTGCCAAGATTTCTTTGTCAAATTTGCGTTGAGCTTGTTTGGCAAAATTAATGAAGGTGAACTTCGTCTCGTCTTTGGACTTGAGGAAGAACACCCATGTATATCATGAGTAATCATCAACAATGACAAGACCATACTTTTTCCCACCAAGACTATCCCATGAAGGAGGCCCAAAGAGATCCACATGAAGGAGCTCCAATGGCCTTGATGTAGATACAATATTCTTGGGTGGGTGCTTTGATTGACGTTGCTTCCCGGCTATGCATGCACTACACACACGATCTTTCTCAAAAGAAATATTAGTTAATCCAAGGATGTGATTCCCCTTTAAGAGGTCTTGAAGATTTCTCATGCCGACATGGGCTAGCCGGCGATGCCATAGCCATCCCTTGTCGGCTTTGGCCATTAGACAAGTTGCATGGAAGGTACTCTCTTTCGAGAAATCAACCGTGTAAAGGTTGCCATCCAACTTTCCAACAAAGGCCACTTCAAGAGTATCTCTCTTAAAGACTTTCACATCCGTTAGTCCAAACAGTGTATCATAACCCACAGAAGCCAATTGACGAATGGAAAGTAAATGATATTTAAGAGATTGGACAAGCATGACATTTGCAAGTGGCATGTCATTTGTGATAGCCACCTTACCCAATCCAAGTACCTGTCCTTTTGTTCCTCCACCGAACACGATGCTCATAAATGGTTGAATGGCTTCCATAAAACCGTAGAGCAATTTGCCGTCTCCGGTCATATGGTTGGTGCATCCACTATCGATCACCCATTTGACTCCACCGGAGAAAGCAACCTACACACAATTCACTACTTGGTTAGAGGCACCCATTTTGCAATGGGACCTCTCACATTAGTCACAAGGGTCTTAGGAACCCAAATAGCATAGAAACGAAATGCATTATGATGGCCAACAAATTTTGCATAAACCTCTCCATCCTTTTTTTTACGAAGCACATAGGATGGAGGCATGAAACCCTTAGGTTTGATGGGAGTGGGTTGGTCCCTAGTGGCCTTCCCACTCATAACCTTGTTGACTTGACTCTCCCCTTTCTTCCTCTGCCCTTCACGTACAAATGTCTCCTTGAGAGGAGTGGTGCACTTTTGAGTGGAGGTTTTTGTCTTGCTTGTGCTTGGGTCATACCCAAGTCCTTCCTTTGTGAAAACTTCATTGTGACGGATCAATACTTCATTAAGGTTCTTTTGTCCTTGAGCACAAGTCATGAGTCCTTTCTCGAGTTGTGCTTTTAGAGATCGATTTTCCTCACAAATAGATGCTAGATCATAACTTGCGTTAGTAGTACAGGCATCAACATTTATAACAAGAGAGGAGTAAGCCTTGGCTAGAGTTTCAAGATAAGTAACTTTGAGTGTCTCAAAGCTCTTTGTAAGAAGGGTGAGCTCATCTTCCTTGGTCTTAAGAGACACAGACAGAAGCTCACACTCCTTAGAGAGAGTAGCATGAGACCTCACAAGTTTGCTCTTATCATTCATCAACTCATTGAAAGAGCTTTCAACCTTTTCCAAGGAAACAAGTTTCTTGGCATGTTCATCAAGGTTTGTACCAATTTTTATGCATAGTTCATCATTTTTTGCTTCCTCATATAGGACTTTCCGCTCAAGGATTTCGTATTCCTTTTCCTCGGTGACGAGGGTTTCGAGTTCCTTAATGGTGATGGTGTGTGTAATGCCCAGGATGGAGTTATACCTCCTACGTGTCGAGGCATGACTTAAAGGCATAAATCCATCCTAGAATGATCTCAAGTTCGGTAATTCTTTGCACATCTCATGTAAAAGAGGGGATTGTAAACAGAAAATAGTTGGCTTACACTCGCCATGTCACAGAATTACAATTCAAGTCTCAATCATCAAACATTACGAACATCACAACCCTCTAAGGGCAAAATCCAAATGCAAAATACCAAACTGAAATAAATAAACCACAGGCGGATCGAATCCTAGTAGGAGTCTCCACTACTGATCATCCGGATATCGCACATAGTACCGACTACGCTCCTCGTCGTACTCCCAATCCAGCTCGGTGCCATCACCTGGATAGCTCACAGCTGGACCTGCATCTGGTGTGGTGAAGTAACTGTGAGCCACAGAGGACTCAGCAATCCCGTCTCCGGGTAACAAGACTATTTAAGCCTTTGGGTGAGGATAAGGCTGAAGAAAAGAATAAGTGTCTGCAGCAGCAACTAGCATCTAGCTTACGTGAGTGAGAGCGAGAAGAGAAAGCCTCGGCGAGAAGTGATCACGAGGTGATCCTAGCTACAAGCTCAGCAACCATAACCCCTCCGTGTTCAACTCCCGAATCCCTATTCGGAAATTGACAGTCACGGAACACACGCTGGTAGTGTATTAGAAACATTGTGTCAAGTTATCTACAACCGGAATTAACAAGCTCCCATCTGCCACATAACCGCGGGCACGGCTTTCGAAAGTTCAAACCCTGCAGGGGTGTTCCAACTTGACCCATTACAAGCCCATGATCCGCGGAGTCGCAACTCCAAAGTGGGAAGACCCGAGTATCCTCGGAATCCCGTGCTCAAGATATACAGAGCTAAGGTAAGGCTAATCCAGCAAATCCTCCCGGCGTGTCGACACCCTGATAGTAGCCGCGCGTATCTAAGTCTCAGGACACGACCGGATGGGCGAAGCTACGGGTTTTTACCAAACCTCGAGTTTCCTTGAGGTGGCCCCGCAGGCTCCCCGTTTCGGACCAACACTCATGTGGAGCACTGGCCCGGGGATGTTGATTAAGAAAAAGGGTTTATAACTCCCTATGCAAGTTTAGTTTGTTATTAGGCAAATAGTACCAATGTTGGGACTTGCTGGAAAAGACTTAGCACTTAGCGGTTTATCGAGGGGGTCCCATACACCCCAACCGTGTTAGGAACGCATAATCAAGGAACATAACACCGGTTTATACGGTTCCTAACGGCATGAGTGGAACAATACCAAGCAAAAGGCTTAGCCTTCCACCCTTGCCAATATATAGATGATTTCATTTTAAGCATTTATATAGTGTGATATAACCCAACCAAACTTCATCATGGAGCAAGCATCTTCACTTCACCTGCAACTAGCAACACTATAAGAAGGGCTGAGCGACGCGTACTTAGCCAAGCAACGGTTTGCATAGGTAGGTTGGTTAAACATGGAAATTGGTTACAAGTAGGAGGCTGACAAGAAGATCATGGGCATCGAGGCAAAAACTATAGATCGAGACTACTAGCAATAGGCAAAGATAGTAATGTTATCGGGGTTCGGTCATCTTGCCTGAAGAGAAGTCGTTCGGTTCGTAAGAAGTGTCCTCGTGCTCAACCTCGTTGGAAACCTCGTGCTCGTACTCGACCTCAGACTCTGCATCCGGCTCTAAACAAAACAATCACACCAAGCACCAATCAACAAGATGCAATGCGCACTCGGAAAAGATGAATGCATGATGGATGCACTAAGGATGCACACGGAGCACGGAAAATATCACTCAAGAAAAACATCTCAAAACATGATAACAATCTGATATTAATAATCTACACGGAAAAACAATCAAGTTTGATATAAGATTCGCTGAATTCGGAGTTACGGGCTAAAAGTTATGCCCGAAACAAGAAATGAGCGAAAGCTGAAAATTACAGCAACATAGCAACTTCGGAGCTCAAAATAATTAAGCTACAGCACTCAAATAACATGGCAAAGGACATGAACACAAACTAGACATATACTACAGCAACTAAGTCCAAAGGTGCACCCCCAACGGAGCCACGGATCAATAGCAATGATCTTGGACATATTGAACTTGACAATAAAATTCTGGCAGCAGAATTTTATTGAAACTTTGGAGCAAAAGATAAACATGCTACAGACACTTAAATAGACATGTGAGGACATGAATGGAAAGACAACAATATATACTACAAGGAACAATCAAGATCCACTCCAAAACTATCATGCTTTGACCTAGAACATCACACGAACATGGCATCGGAACGTTACAGATTTCAGACTTAGTGAAAAACCACTAAGTCCTAAAACAGCAATATCATCATGGCATATAAAAGAGCATGTTTAAGTCACCTCTAAACTAAACATGGCAAGAGGGAAGCACCTCATCAAAGTACACATGACGGTGATCCCGAAACACACAAGCATGCTTCATGTAGGTAAACACAACGATTGCAACGAGTTCAACAAGATGGCATTTCATAACAAGTGAAACAACATCATAGCCACATGGCACTTTGCAACGATGATAACAAGGCAATAATAAATCTATCATGCAACCTAGCACATACAACATGTAGAGCATGGCAAGACGAACACGTGGACATGTCATTTGCATCATTCGGACAAACGAGCTAAAAGTTATCACATGGCAAAGATGGCATAAAAACATCACATAGCAGCATTTTATATCATGATGCACTCTTTCAACAGCAAAACAATCACCTAGATGACTTCTAACATGCATGACAACAACAGATAAAACGTAGAGCACGATCCCACGAACGTCTGGACATGCTATACGCGCGAATCGGAGCAACAGACAAAAAGTTATGCATGTTTGAAAATAGCATCACAGATCAAAATAACTGGGACTTAGTGATATTTGGGGCAACCTAGATCTGGATCTGGAGGTGGAGATGGGCTCGGGCCAGATCGGCCCAGCGGCTGGACTTCGGCCTGCTGGAGGTCTCGGGCCGGCGGAGGAGTAGCGGGCCGCGGTTCGGCCTGCGGGAGGGGCGAGGCGGCGCATCGGCCTGCTGGAGTTCTCGGGCCACCGGGCGCCGAGGGGAGGCGGCTGCGGCCTCGCAGCGGCTCGGGCTGGCGATGCGAGCCTGCCGAAGCTGGCGCGCGGGAGGAGCAAGGGAGGCGGGCCGTCGGGCGTTGGAGCTGCCGGCCCAGCTGGCGAAGCCTGGGTGCGGGACGGCGGCTGGGAGGCGCTGTAGGCGGGCGGCCTGGTGGCGCTTGGGCCGCGGGACGGAGAGGCGATGCGGGAGTGGCGCTGCCTGGCGCTCACGAGCCTGGCGACGGGGATGTGGTCCCCCGGGCCCTGGCGACGCGCCTGCGGAGGGACGGAAGGATGGATGAGGCGACGAGGGAGCCCAGCGAGCGATTGGATCGAAGGAAAAAAGGCGGGCGTTGACCTACCGATCGATCTGTCGATCGAGGAGCTGCGGCGCAGCTCGGTTCTGCTGCTTCGATGGATCTGGCTGGTTCCCTCGGGAACTGGCCAGATGGAGAAGAAGGGGACTAGATCTGAGGAAAAAAAATAGAGGGAGGAGTGGGGAAGAAGATAGAGATGCCAAAATTAGACTAGGGTCTAATATATAGCAGTTTTTAGGGTTAGGGGGGAATTTAGGGGTGTTAGGAGCCCTCCGATCGCGATCCGACGGATCCGATCGTGGGGGTAGTTTAGAAAGGCCTAGGAGAAGGCAGTAGAATGCAGTAGGGGTGTTTCTGGGACACAAAGTGAAGGCACTTTGGACCCACACGAACAACGGATTGGATAGCCAACGGGTCCAAACGAGACGAGATTTGAGAGGCGGGTTGCACACAACAAAACAACAACACACACAACAACCTCGCGGCACAACGGCAACGTTACACGCCCAAACAACAAAGTAGGCCTACGGGACGTCACGGACACGTGAGGGAGCTCCGGAACGCGAAACGGACAACGGGAAGGAACGCGTGGAACCGGATGCAACTGACAACACAAATGCAATGCGATGCACATGTCTACATGATATGAATGAATGCCACACACTCACACAACACACGACGAAAACCCGAAAGGCAAAGAACCCGGAATGGAAATAGATGAAGCCGGAGATATATTATATGCCCAAAAGGGAAAGTATTACATCCGGGGCATTACAAACTCTCCTCTACTACAAAAAGATCTCGTCCCGAGATCTAGGAGTGGAAAAAGGAAGGGTACTCGGAACGAAGATGATCTTCTCGTTCCCAGGTAGCTTCTCGATCGGTGTGATGTGACCACTTGACTTTCAGAAATTTGATGGACTTGTTGCGGGTCTTGCGTTCGGTTTCTTCGAGAATGGCAACTGGGTGCTCTCGGTAGGACAGGTCTTGTTGAAGATCAATCTCTTCAAACGGAATCATGCGCTCAGGTGCCTTGAAGCATTTGCGAAGTTGAGACACATGGAAGACATCATGAACATTTGCGAAGTTGGAAGGGAGCTCAAGTTGATAGGCTAGATCGCCTCTTTTGCCAAGAATCTTGAAAGGCCTGACGTATCTAGGAGCAAGCTTTCCTTTGATACCGAATCTTTGGGTGCCTTTCATCCGAGAAACTCGGAGATAGACATGATCATCAATGTCGAATGCCAAATCACGATGCTTGCCGTCATAGTAGCTCTTCTGACGCGACTGAGCGGCCTTGAGATTCTCACGAATGACTTTGCACATTTCTTCGGCTTCCGAGATCAAGTCATTGCCAAGAAGTTGGCGTTCACCTGTTTCAGACCAGTTGAGAGGGGTACGGCACTTTCTGCCATAGAGAATTTCAAACGGTGCTTTGCCTGCACTTGCTTGAAAGCTGTTGTTGTAAGAGAACTCGGCAAATGGAAGGCAGTCTTCCCATTTCATGCCGAAGGAGATGACACAGGCTCTGAGCATGTCTTCTAGAATCTGATTCACACGCTCGACTTGACCACTAGTCTGAGGGTGAAAAGCAGTGCTGAACCTGATCTTAGTGCCCATGGCGGACTGAAAGGAGTCCCAGAACCTTGATGTGAACAAGCTTCCACGGTCTGAGGATATAACTTGAGGAATGCCATGTAGGGACACAATTCTGGAAGTGTACAGCTCTGCAAGTTGAGCTGCATTGATGGATTCTTTGACTGGAAGAAAGTGAGCGACTTTGGTAAGCTTGTCAATCACCACAAAGATAGCATCATTTCCTCGCTTGGATTTAGGAAAACCAGTGACGAAGTCCATTTCAATGTGGTCGAACTTCCACTCAGGAATAGGAAGAGGTTGGAGAAGACCGGCTGGACGTTGATGTTCTGCTTTCACTCTTCTGCATACATCACATTCATTCACGAATTGGGCAATTTCCCTTTTCATGCGTGTCCACCAGTAAGATTGCTTGAGATCTTTATACATCTTGGAGCTGCCAGGATGAATGGAAAGGAGAGAATCATGAGCTTCTTCCATTATGAGCTTCCTGAGATCACCTTTGGGAACAACGAGTCTGTCCTCGAAGAATAAGGTATCTCTCTCATCAACACGGAAGCACTTGTATTTTGGAGTGCCCTTTGCAATCCCATGTCTCACTTTCTTCACCATGGTATCACTGAGCTGGGCCTCACGGACTTGATCTTCCAAGGTAGGAGCAATTTGGAGATTTGCAAGAAAACCCTGCGAAGCAACTTGAAGGTTGAGTTTCCTGAATGCTTCACAAAGCTCAGGCTGGTACGGCTTGATAAGAAGGCTGTTGCAATATGCCTTTCTGCTCAAAGCATCTGCAATCACATTCGCCTTGCCAAGAGTGTATTCAATGCTGGGATTGTACTCTTGGATCATTTCAACCCAATGAGTCTGACGGAGGTTCAGATGCGGCTGTGTGAAGATGTACTTCAAGCTCTTGTGATCAGTGAAGATGTCGACCTTTCTGCCCAACAACAGATGTCTCCACGTAATCAGAGCATGTACCACAGCTGCTAGCTCGAGATCATGTGTGGGATAGTTCTTCTCACTTGGCTATAGCTGACGAGAAGTGTATGCCAGAATTCTCTTATCTTGCATAAGCACACCACCAATACCTTGAAGAGAAGCATCACAGACTACTTCATAGGGCTTGGTTTCATCCGGAGGAGTCAGAACTGGAGCGGAGACAAGCTTATCTTTGAGAGTTTTGAATGCCACTTCACACTCTGGAGACCAAAAGTATTTGACATTCTTCTGAAGCAGGTTGGAAAGAGGCTTGGCAATCTTGGAGAAGTTCTCAACAAACCTTCTGCAATAGCTGGCAAGACCCAGAAAACTGCGGAGCTGCTTGACGTTCTGAGGAGCTTCCCAGTTGACAATTGCTTCAACTTTCTCGGGATTAACCGCAATACCGTCAGCTGAGATGATGTGGCCCAGGTATAAAACCTTATCGAGCCAAAACTCGCACTTGGAGAACTTGGCATAGCATTTATGCTCTTGGAGTCGATCAAGAACCAGACGTAAGTGCTTTTCGTGATCTTCTTCATTCTTGGAAAACACCAGAATATCATCCAGATACACAAGCACAAACTCACCAGTATAGGGGTTGAAGATGTAATGCATCATCCTCGAAAAGGTAGGAGGAGCATTGGCGAGACCGAAGGACATGACGGTATACTCGTATGAACCGTAGCTCGTTCTGAAGGCCGTCTTGGGAATGTCTTCCTCGCGAATGCGAATTTGATGATAGCCCATTCGGAGGTCAAGCTTAGAGAACACTCTAGCTCCTTTGAGCTGCTCAAAGAGTTCGTTGATGTTGGGGAGCGGATATTTGTTCTTAATCGTCTTCTTGTTCAATGGCCGGTAGTCAACACAGAGACGCTCCGTGCCATCTTTCTTCTTGACAAATAAGACACCACAGCCCCATGGAGATGTACTAGGCCTAATGAGACCCATACTCTCCTGCTTATCAAGCTGCTTCTTCAATTCCTTCAATTCATCCGGAGAGAGCTTGTACGGACGCCGGCATGCTGGCTCAGTACCCGGCTCGAGTTCAATGACAAACTCCACCTGACGGTGTGGAGGCATGCCTGGAAGTTCTTCAGGAAAGACGTCTTGATATTCGTTCACCATTGGAATTTGAGATATGGCATTAATTTCGCCCTTATCATTAAGAGAGAAAAGCCTGATAGTGTTATCCCTTGAGGCAAAGATAATCACATCTTCATCAGAATGAGTCAACTTGACTTCCTTTTGAGCACAATCAATGTGAGCATCATGCTGAGAAAGCCAATCCATTCCGAGGATGAGGTCAATATCAGAATTACCAAGAACCACCGGTTTAGCCATAAAACGATAATCTCCCATGCGAATAGAAACATCCGGAGCATAGACAGTAGAAGACATACGTCTCCCCGGGGAAATGACTTGCAACCTCTGAGGCAAATTTGAAGTGGCAATATTGTGCTTGGATGCAAATGGTTGAGACATGAAAGAGCATGAAGCACCCGAATCAAATAAAACTTTAGCAGGGATAGAGTTCACTGGAAGGTTACCCAAAATGACATCAGAAGAATTCTCCGCTTGCGCTGCATTCATCAGATTGACCCTTGCTGCCTTTGGATCATGCCTGACAATAGCTGAACTCACAGGTGGAGGAGGTGGAAGACGCTTCGGATTCGGACATCTGTTGGCATAGTGACCTTTCTGAGTGCATTTGTTGCAAGTCACTTCTGAGAGAGGACGGAAATGAGAGCCACCTGACTTGGAGCCTTGAGACTGAAACTGCTTCTTCGACTGGTTGCTCGGGTTGGGTGGGTGGGAGAAGCCACGTCCACAAGAGTTCTTGTAGTTGGAGTTGTTGGAGTTGTTGTATGGAGCTCGAATCACTGGAGGAGGAGGAAGCCAGAATTTCTGTTGTTTCGCAGCCAACTGAGACGATGAGGAAGAGTGAACAGCATCTCGAATTCTCTTCTTAGAAGCCTCCATCTTAAGCTGAGCTGCTTCTTGTTTCAAAGCTATGTTATAGAACTTGTCGAATTCATCGGGCTCGAACAAGGTGAGAGCAAGCTGAAGTTCATCTTTGAGACCTCCACGGAACTAGTAGATTTTACTCTTGGCATCAGGAATGTCTTGCTTAGCATAGCGAGCGAGGTTTTGGAACTTGACATTATACTGATAAACTGAGCCCTGCTTCAGGTTGCGGAATTGCTCACGCATACCCTCGATGACACTTGTAGGAATGTGGTGCGAACGGAAATCCTTGCAGAAATTCTCCCAAGAGATCACTTGACCTGGCCTGGAGTCTTTGTACTGCTGCCACCAATCAGCTGCTTGATCTTTCAGTTGGAAGAATGCAAACTTCACATAGTCATCTTCCTTCACGTTACTGCACTCAAAATGCTTCTTGATATCGGTTAACCAATCTTCAGCATCAAGAGGGTCGACACAGTAACTGAAAGCTTTAGGATTGTTGGCCAAGAACTGGTTGAGGGTAGCATGGTGCTGCTGGTTGAAGAAGTTGCCTTGGTTCCCTGGAAAACCCTGATTAGCTTGCATAGCTTGCATCTGCTGCATCATCTGCATCATCAACTGAGTGTTCTGAGCATTAGTCTGCATAATCGCTCTCCAAGCCTCAGGCGGAGGAGGAGGGGAAGGAGGATGATCTGGGACCTCTTCCACCTCTGGGTTAGCGTTGGGAACCTTTTTCGGAGCCATCCTGAAAGAGATGACCACGAATCAGCAATTGATTGACAAAAGGTATAAGCTGAATCAATGGAATGAATTGCAACAAGTCTTCACAATAATCATTCGAACAATAAGAACGAATGAAATCATTCGAACAAGAGGAACGAATGAAATTCTCAGTTAAATGATAACATCAATCTTCACGAGAAGCCACATAGGGGACAAAAGGATAAAATAAGAAAACAACAAGGTGCGGATGGGAACAAACACAAGAGAGGAGTTTCGTTCTAACATCTTTGTGCTGAAAGCATATGAACGCGTTACGAAAAGGTTTTGCAATCCCCGGATCAGCATAGCCAAGGACCCTTTAAGATGCAACTCCTGATAGTAACATCGGTCATATAACCACTTCACTCAATGTAGAACCCCGAACTCACTAACCTGCATTCGTTGGAAGAATGCCTACGATCTACTGGATAAACCCACCTATAGATTTCCGAAAGATTCCAGTTATGCAATCAGGTGTTGGGGATACACGGGAAGCACCGCGCAATCAACTCTAAACCTACATCCAGGTGTATCCATCCTTCAACACATAACCAGTCTTTCTCGGAAACTGTGTACCTCGGACCTTCGAAAAGCATCCACTATAACAAGCTATGACAATACTCCCGAACTACCTCCCCAGTACTGGGTGATGTCGGGGTTATCTTGCCACTGGTCGTATAGGAGAGATTTTCGATGTCGGCCGTCTTAAGTATTTAGTACTGCCGCGATATGCTTGTGACAACAATACCCCGAAGCTCAACTCCTCGGTAACAGGAGGCATCGAGAACAATATCCTTGTCACAAGAACATCGAAACAATCCCAGAGTACTCGCGGGAATCCTAAAAAAAATTGTGCAATTTTTGAAGATAGGAGAGACAAGAGTAGTCGTCAGGAGTCCTCACCAGAGAGAAAGGGGATGAGAAGCAAAGAAATCCTACTCTCCGATATAATATAGGACTCAAAAAGTTTTCAGTGTGTGCCTAGACTCGACCGTCAACGATTCGATCAAACAGTGGGGGCTCCTAGGTCGGAGAAGGCACTGATACCAACTTGTAATGCCCAGGATGGAGTTATACCTCCTACGTGTCGAGGCACGACTTAAAGGCATAAATCCATCCTAGAATGATCTCAAGTTCGGTAATTCTTTGCACATCTCATGTAAAAGAGGGGATTGTAAACAGAAAATAGTTGGCTTACACTCGCCACGTCACAGAATTACAATTCAAGTCTCAATCATCAAACATTAAGAACATCACAACCCTCTAAGGGCAAAATCCAAATGCAAAATACCAAACTGAAATAAATAAACCACAGGCGGATCGAATCCTAGTAGGAGTCTCCACTACTGATCATCCGGATATCGCACATAGTACCGACTACGCTCCTCGTCGTACTCCCAATCCAGCTCGGTGCCATCACCTGGATAGCTCACAGCTGGACCTGCATCTGGTGTGGTGAAGTAACTGTGAGCCACAGAGGACTCAGCAATCCCGTCTCCGGGTAACAAGACTATTTAAGCCTTTGGGTGAGGATAAGGCTGAAGAAAAGAATAAGTGTCTGCAGCAGCAACTAGCATCTAGCTTACGTGAGTGAGAGCGAGAAGAGAAAGCCTTGGCGAGAAGTGATCACGAGGTGATCCTAGCTACAAGCTCAGCAACCATAACCCCTCCGTGTTCAACTCCCGAATCCCTATTCGGAAATTGACAGTCACGGAACACACGCTGGTAGTGTATTAGAAACATTGTGTCAAGTTATCTACAACCGGAATTAACAAGCTCCCATCTGCCACATAACCGCGGGCACGGCTTTCGAAAGTTCAAACCCTGCAGGGGTGTTCCAACTTGACCCATTACAAGCCCACGATACGCGGAGTCGCAACTCCAAAGTGGGAAGACCCGAGTATCCTCGGAATCCCGTGCTCAAGATATACCGAGCTAAGGTAAGGCTAATCCAGCAAATCCTCCCGGCGTGTCGACACCCTGATAGTAGCCGCGCGTATCTAAGTCTCAGGACATGACCGGATGGGCGAAGCTACGGGTTTTTACCAAACCTCGAGTTTCCTTGAGGTGGCCTCGCAGGCTCCCCGTTTCGGACCAACACTCATGTGGAGCACTGGCCCGGGGTTGTTGATTAAGAAAAAGGGTTTATAACTCCCTATGCAAGTTTAGTTTGTTATTAGGCAAATAGTACCAATGTTGGGACTTGCTGGAAAAGACTTAGCACTTAGCGGTTTATCGAGGGGGTCCCATACACCCCAACCGTGTTAGGAACGCATAATCAAGGAACATAACACCGGTTTATACGGTTCCTAACGGCATGAGTGGAACAAATCACCAAGCAAAAGGCTTAGCCTTCCACCCTTGCCAATATATAGATGATTTCATTTTAAGCATTTATATAGTGTGATATAACCCAACCAAACTTCATCATGGAGCAAGCATCTTCACTTCACCTGCAACTAGCAACGCTATAAGAAGGGCTGAGCGACGCGTACTTAGCCAAGCAACGGTTTGCATAGGTAGGTTGGTTAAACATGGCAATTAGTTACAAGTAGGAGGCTGACAAGAAGATCATGGGCATCGAGGCAAAAACTATAGATCGAGACTACTAGCAATAGGCAAAGATAGTAATGTTATCGGGGTTCGGTCATCTTGCCTGAAGAGAAGTCGTTCGGATCGTAAGAAGGGTCCTCGTGCTCAACCTCATTGGAAACCTCGTGCTTGTACTCGAACTCAGACTCTGCTTCCGGCTCTAAACAAAACTATCACACAAAGCACCAATCAACAAGATGCAATGCGCACTCGGAAAAGATGAATGCATGATGGATGCACTAAGGATGCACACGGAGCACGGAAAATATCACTCAAGCAAAACATCTCAAAACATGATAACAATCTGATATTAATAATCTACACGGAAAAACAATCAAGTTTGATATAAGATTCGCTGAATTCGGAGTTACGGGCTAAAAGTTATGCCCGAAACAAGAAATGAGCGAAAGCTGAAAATTACAGCAACATAGCAACTTCGGAGCTCAAAATAATTAAGCTACAGCACTCAAATAACATGGCAAAGGACATGAACACAAACTAGACATATACTACAGCAACTAAGTCCAAAGGTGCACCCCCAACGGAGCCACGGATCAATAGCAATGATCTTGGACATATTGAACTTGACAATAAAATTCTGGCAGCAGAATTTTATTGAAACTTTGGAGCAAAAGATAAACATGCTACAGACACTTAAATAGACATGTGAGGACATGAATGGAAAGACAACAATATATACTACAAGGAACAATCAAGATCCACTCCAAAACTATCATGCTTTGACCTAGAACATCACACGAACATGGCATCGGAACGTTACAGATTTCAGACTTAGTGAAAAACCACTAAGTCCTAAAACAGCAATATCATCATGGCATATAAAAGAGCATGTTTAAGTCACCTCTAAACTAAACATGGCAAGAGGGAAGCACCTCATCAAAGTACACATGACGGTGATCCCGAAACACACAAGCATGCTTCATGTAGGTAAACACAACGATTGCAACGAGTTCAACAAGATGGCATTTCATAACAAGTGAAACAACATCATAGCCACATGGCACTTTGCAACGATGATAACAAGGCAATAATAAATCTATCATGCAACCTAGCACATACAACATGTAGAGCATGGCAAGACGAACACGTGGACATGTCATTTGCATCATTCGAACAAACGAGCTAAAAGTTATCACATGGCAAAGATGGCATTAAAACATCACATAGCAGCAGTTTATATCATGATGCACTCTTGCAACAGCAAAACAATCACCTAGATGACTTCTAACATGCATGACAACAACAGATAAAACGTAGAGCACGATCCCACGAACGTCTGGACATGCTATACGCGCGAATCGGAGCAACAGACAAAAAGTTATGCATGTTTGAAAATAGCATCACAGATCAAAATAACTGGGACTTTGTGATATTTGGGGCAACCTAGATCTGGATCTGGAGGTGGAGACGGGCTCGGGCCGGATCGGCCCAGCGGCTGGACTTCGGCCTGCTGGAGGTCTCGGGCCGGCGGAGGAGTAGCGGGCCGCGGTTCGGCCTGCGGGAGGGGCGAGGCGGCGCGTCGGCCTGCTGGAGTTCTCGGGCCACCGGGCGCCGAGGGGAGGCGGCTGCGGCCTCGCAGCGGCTCGGGCTGGCGATGCGAGCCTGCCGAAGCTGGCGCGCGGGAGGAGCGAGGGAGGCGGGCCGTCGGGCGTTGGAGCTGCCGGCCCAGCTGGCAAAGCCTGGGTGCGGGACGGCGGCTGGGAGGCGCTGTAGGCGGGCGGCCTGGTGGCGCTTGGGCCGCGGGACGGAGAGGCGATGCGGGAGTGGCGCTGCCTGGCGCTCACGGGCCTGGCGACGGGGATGTGGTCCCCCGGGCCCTGGCGACGCGCCTGCGGAGGGACGGAAGGATGGATGAGGCGACGAGGGAGCCCAGCGAGCGATTGGATCGAAGGAAAAAAGGCCGGCGACGGGCGTTGACCTACCGATCGATCTGTCGATCGAGGAGCTGCGGCGCGGCTCGGTTCTGCTACTTCGATGGATCTGGCTGGTTCCCTCGGGAACTGGCCAGATGGAGAAGAAGGGGACTAGATCTGAGGAAAAAAATAGAGGGAGGAGTGGGGAAGAAGATAGAGATGCCAAAATTAGACTAGGGTCTAATATATAGCAGTTTTTAGGGTTAGGGGGGAATTTAGGGGTGTTAGGAGCCCTCCGATCGCGATCCGACGGATCCGATCGCGGGGGTAGTTTAGAAAGGCCTAGGAGAAGGCAGTAGAATGCAGTAGGGGTGTTTCCGGGACACAAAGTGAAGGCACTTTGGACCCACACGAACAACGGATGGGATAGCCAACGGAGTCCAAACGAGACGAGATTTGAGAGGCGGGTTGCACACAACAAAACAACAACACACACAACAACCTCGCGGCACAACGGCAACGTTACACGCCCAAACAACAAAGTAGGCCTACGGGACGTCACGGACACGTGAGGGAGCTCCGGAACGCGAAACGGACAACGGGAAGGAACGCGTGGAACCGGATGCAACCGACAACACAAATGCAATGCGATGCACATGTCTACATGATATGAATGAATGCCACACACTCACACAACACACGACGAAAACCCGAAAGGCAAAGAACCCGGAATGGAAATAGATGAAGCCGGAGATATATTATATGCCCAAAAGGGAAAGTATTACATCCGGGGCATTACAGTGTGCTTACCCACCATCTCCATAAGCATACGAAACATAGTGAGTTTCTTTCCTTTGAGGGAACACATGAATTTTTCTAGTTTAGCATACATAGGATCATTCTCATTATTATCCTCATGATTATCCTTCGCATTAAGGTATTCATCATTAAGAGTAGGTGGAGAGAAAAGAGGAGGTTCCGAACGAGAGGTTACCTTCACTTTGTCTGAAGAGGTTTGTTGCTCATGGTCCTCAACAATGGCGTTGGCCATCAAACACTTGTGCGCGTTGCCCTTGTAGTCTTTCATGTAGTTGTAGGTGACAACCTCACCACTTTTGTTGACTAGTCTCAAGGTGTTTTGAGAATCTTGAGCAACACCGGCAACACCTCCAACATCATCGGGATCGGAATCTTCTTGGGCAATCATGGCCCTTCCATCTCTCTTCTTAAGCTTGGAGTTCACAGGGTTTGGCAATTTCTTCTTTACAAAGTTCTTGGGGAATCTGGGCTTATCTTCTCTCTTCTCATATGGGCACTCATTGGAGAAGTGATCCGTCTCGTCATAGTTGTAGCAACTTTGGACCCTCTTCTTTTGAAATCTCCCTTTGAATTTTCCTGCGCTGAACTTCTTCACAAATAGAGCAATGTCTTCATATGAGGGTCCCTCTTCAGAGTCACTTTCATCGCCTTCTTCATCATCTTCATCCTTACTTTCTTCTTCTTCACATGCTTGTTTAGCCTTCAAGGCTAAGTTGGTCACGAAAGATGAATTTCCATGCATGGCAAGATGTCTTGTAGCATTTGCTTTGGTTCTTCAAATAGTTGAAAGGTGGATATGATGTCATCTGGAGTCATTTCTTTGAATCCATGGTGTTGCTTTATGTCCCACACCATTTGATGGTGATACGGGGCAAGAGCATGTAGCAACTTGTCCACAAGAAACCGCTTTGTCAAGTTGAATCCATCTTGTGTCTTGTCACAGTCACAGGACTCTATGTCAGAGGTAAGCGTCATCAGACGCTCATTGAGCTGGTTGGGGGTTTCACCTTTCTCCATACAGAAGTTTTGCAATTGACCTTTGGCAATCTCATATTGTGCAAGCTGAAAGGAGGAGGTTCCAGTTTTTGATCTCACAATGCTATCCCACAAATCCTTGGCACTGGTGATGTGTATGAAAGGTCTCCTTTGCTTTTCACTCATCCCTTTCCTTAACAACATGATTGCAGTGTCGTTGAGATGCCTGTTATATATTTCTCTTGGAGTGAGGTTCCTTGGATCAACAGGGTTGTACCCATCCTCCAAGATGTCCAACATCTCATCGTTTGTGTACCTAAGATGATCCTGCATAGCAACTCTCCACATAGAAAAGTCAGCCTTTTTATCAAGCACGGGAGGTTCACCCCCATGCCTATAATTTGGTTTTTCATCTTTAGGTTTTGCATATAGCCATGGAACATTAGAGTGACCACTATTAGGAGGATGTTGATCAAGAGAAGGAATAGGCGCAGTTTGCCTCGAACCCACACCACCCGGACTAGGGGGTATCGTGGAATCTGTGGTTAGTGCGGCTAACCTTATTTAGACCAAGGCCTCAAGAGAAGAATCATGCTCCTCTTTTTGCTTAGCAAGGGCCCGTTCTAGATCCTCAGAGGTGAAGGTCTTGACTCCCGAAGAAGTTGAGACCTGGTCTTTTGGATCTACAACAAGGGGAGTCCTATCGGGGTTCATCTCGCTCTAGGGCGGTTAAGCCACAAGAATAGAGCACGAGGCTCTGATACCAACTGAAAGGATCAAGATGGACCTAGAGGGGGGTGAATAGGTACAATTACAAATTTTAATTGTTACTTAGAAGTTTTTAGGAAATAGTGCTAAATATGAAAGTGAGCCTAACAATTGCAAGTAAGATGCTTAACAAGTTAAGCAAGCAACACGAGTAGGTAGGTAAGGTAACACAATAAGATATAAGTAATAACTTAGAGAACAAGTAACCACAAGTAGAAAGTTTAGGTTAGGAATAACCGAAACTTCGAGAGACGAGGATGTATGCCGATGTTCACTTCCTTGGAGGGAAGCTACGTCATCGTTTAGAGAGGTGGGTGCTACCACAAAGGCACACCAACGCCACGAAGGCTCACCCTATTCTCTCTTTGAGATATCACCACGAAGGCGATTCCCAACCACTAGTGGTAAGCCTTTACGTGGCCTCCAAACCCTCACAAACTTTTCTGGGGGTAATCACAGAGTTTGATTCCTCTCCGAAAGACTCCTACCGCCTAGGAGTCTCCAACCTCCAAGAGTAACAAGAACAATGAAGGAAAGCTCAAGACTTGCTCAAATCACAAATTCCTTTGGTGCAAAGAAGAGGAGGGAGTGGATCTATCACTTGATTGGACAACTTCTCACGAATGCCTTCAAATCCTTTTGGGATCTAAGATTTGGTGTATCAAGGTGAGAGAGAGTGTGAATGTGTTCTTGAGTAAGCTCAAAGTGAGTGGTCAACCTCTCTTGTGGAAGAAGGGGACTATATATATAGTCATAGAAGAAAGGAGACCGTTGTATAGAAAAAGTACAGCAAGTGTCGGACATCCGGTCATTACCGGACATCTGGTGGCACAGGTAGCGCCGAACGTCCGACGAAGACCGGACGTCCGGAGCCTGACGGTTCACCAGACAGGGCCACGTACCATACTATGTGCACAGGTGACCGGATGTCCGGAAGATTTTGGACATCCGTTGTTTTCTCTCTGTGAAGAAGTGCCGGACATCCGGAGTGTGCCGGACGTCCGTTAGGCGCTGAAGGACCGGTCGTCCAGAGGAGACCGGAAAACCGATGTATAGTTTCTGTTGAGGAATACCGGACGTCCGGAGCAGGTCGGACGTCCGTTAGGCGCTGAGGGACCGGACGTCCGGAAGATACCGGTCGTCTGGTAGGCTGTGAAGGTCCGGACGTCCGTAGAGTCTCGGACGTCCGGTGATAACTGAACACAAATGTTTAGATGCTCATACTTCTAGGTGCATAGAATATTATAATTGGTATGGATAGAGTAGAGATGATGTGGGAGGATACTTTGTATGTTTTGAGCAAGCCTTTCACAATATCCATCGATCCCCTCTTAATAGTGCGGGATCCCTATACTCAGAATCAACCTGAAAATCAAGCTAGAAGCTATCATCTTGTATATCCGTTCTTGAGCGATGTAGATTTATCTGTATTCATGATCCACATACGCATTGAGACATAATCCTGAGATATACTTGATAAACATGATTAGTCCCATATATGCGTGTTGTCATCATTTATCAAAATATAATTAAAGGCAAGATTGCACTTTCAAGACGTCACAAGGAGTCTTGGAATGGTCGAGAGGTAACATTTATATATGGAAAGTCATATTTTGGGTTCCAGAAAAAATGTAGTTTTTTCTGTATTGTTCCGGGAAGCTTACAGAAGGTTCCGGAGGTGTCCGGAAGTCCACAAGTGGGTTCAGAACTTCCCAAGGGCTGGCATGGGCTAAGGGGAGGCGCCCTGGCCTTATTGGGTGCTACCTCTTGAGCTTGCGTTGTTTTCCCTCGAAGAGGAAAGGGTGATGCAGCACAGTAATGTAAGTATTTCCCTCGGTTTTTTAGAACCTAGGTATCAATCCAGTAGGAGACCATGCGCGAGTCCCTTGTACCCACACAAACAAATAAGAACCTTGCAGCCAACGTGATAAAGGGGTTGTCAATCCCTTCTCGGCCACTTGCAAAAGTGAGATCTGATAGAGATGATAAGATAAATATTTTTGGTATTTTTGTTTTATAGATTGAAAGTAAAGACTGCAAAATAAAACAACGGCAACAGAAATTGGCAAGTTGACGGGAAACTAATATGATGGAAGATACACCCGGGGGCATAGGTTTCACTAGTGGCTTCTCTCAAGATAGCAGATTTCTACGGCGGGTGAACAAATTATTGTCCAACAATTGATAGAAAAGCGCATAGTTATGAGAATATTTAGGCATGATCATTGTATATAGGCATCACGTCCGTGACAAGTAGACCGAAACGATTCTGCATCTACTACTATTACTCCACACATCGACCGTTGTCCAGCATGCATCTAGAGTATTAAGTTCATAAGAACAGAGTAACGCCTTAAGCAAGATGACATGATGTAGAGGGATAAACTCATGCAATATGATATAAACCCCATATTTTTATCCACGATGGCAACAATACAATACATGCCTTGCTGCCCCTGCTGTCACTGGGAAAGGACACCGCAAGATTGAACCCAAAGTTAAGCACTTCTCCCATTGCAAGACAGATCAATCTAGTAGGCCAAACCAAACTGATAATTCGGAGAGACTTGCACAGATATTAAATCATGCATAAAAGATTTCAGAGAAGAACCAAATATTGTTCATAGATAATCCTGATCATAAACCCACAATTCATCGAATCTGGACAAACACACCGCAAAAAGAATTACATCAAATAGATCTCCAAGAAGATCGAGGAGAACTTTGTATTGAGATCCAAAGAGAGAGAAGAAGCCATCTAGCTAATAACTATGGACCCGATGGTCTGTGGTAAACTACTCACAACTCATCGAAGAGGCTAGGGTGTGGATGTAGAAGCCCACCGTGATCGATTCCCCCTCCGGTGGAGCTCCGGAATAGACCTCAAGATGGGATCTCACGGGTGCAGAAGGTTGCGGTAGTGGAATTAGGGTTTCGTGGTGCTCTTGGATGTTTTTAGGGTACGTAGGTATATACAGGAGGAAGAGGGATGTCAGGGGAGTCCCGAGGGGCCCATGAGGGTGGGGGCGCGTCTACCCCCCCTGGGCGCGCCCCTGCCCTCGTGGCCACCTCGTTCCTTCCCTGGCGTGTACTCCAAGTCTTCTGTGTTGTATTTGTTCCAAAAATGACTCTCCCGAAGGTTTCATTCCGTTTGGACTCCGTTTGATATTCCTTTTCTGTGAAACACTGAAATAGGCAAAAAAACAGCAATTTGCACTGGGCCTTGGGTTAATAGGTTAGTCCCAAAAATAATATAAGAGTATATAATAAAGCCCATTAAACATCCAAAACAGATAATATAATAGCATGGAACAATCAAAAATTATAGATACGTTGCAGACGTATCAAGCATCCCCAAGCTTAATTCCTGCTCGTCCTCGATTAGGTAAATGATAAAAGCAGAATTTTTGATGTGGAATGCTACCCAACATAATTCTCAATGTAATTTTCTTTATTGTGGCATGAATGTTCAGATCCGAAAGATTCAAGACAAAAGTCTATGTTGACAAAAGAATAATAATACTTCAAGCATAATAACAAAGCAATTATGTCTTCTCAAAATAACATGGCCAAAGAAAGTTCATCCCTACAAATTCATATAGTTTGGCTATGCTCCATCTTCGTCAGACAAAATACTCAAATCATGCACAACCTCGGTTTCAGCCAAGCAATTGTTTCATACTTAAATTTTTTCAAACTTTTTCAACTTTCACGCAATACATGAGTGTGAGCCATGGATATAGCACTATAGCTGGAATAGAGTGGTGGTTGTGGAGAAGACAAAAGAAGAAGATGGTCTCACATCAACTAGGCGTATCAATGGGCTATGGAGATGCCCATCAATAGATATCAATGTGAGTGAGTAGGGATTGCCATGCAATGGATGCACTAGAGCTATAAATGTATAAAAGCTCAACAAAAGAAACTAAGTGGGTGTGCATCCAACTTGCTTGCTCACGAAGACCTAGGGCATTTGAGGAAGCCCATCGTTGGAATATACAAGCCAAGTTCTATAATGAAAATTCCCACTAGCATATGAAAGTGACTAAACAAGAGACTCTCTATCATGAAGATCATGGTGCTACTTTGAAGCACAAGTGTGGAAAAAGATAATAGCATTGTCCCTTTTTTATTTTCTTTCCCTTTTTTTCTTTTCTTTTTTTCTCTTTTTCTTTTTTTTGTGCCTTTCTTTTTTCTTCGGCCTTTCTTATTTTCATTTTCTTTGGGACAATGCTCTAATAATGATGATCATCACACTTTTATTTACTTACAACTCGATACTAGAACAAAGTATGACTCTATATGAATGCCTCCGGTGGTGTACCGAGATGTGCAATGAATCAAGAGTGACATGTATGAAAAATTATGCATGGTGGCCGAGCCACAAATACGATGTCAACTACATGATCATGCATGGCAATATGACAATGATGAAGCGTTTCATATGAACGGAACGATGGAAAGTTGCATGGCAATATATCTCGGAATGGCTATGGAAATGCCATGATAGGTAGGTATGGTGGCTGTTTTGAGGAAAGTATATGGTGGGTGTATGGTACTGGCGAAAGTCGTGGTACAAGAGAGGCTGGCAATGGTGGAAGGGTGAGAGTGCGTATAATCCATGGACTCAACATTAGTCATAAAGAACTCACATACTTATTGCAAAAATCTACAAGTCATCAAAATAAAGTACTACACGCATGCTACTAGGGGAAGGGTTGGTAGGAGTTAACCATCGCGCAATCGCGACCTCCACACAAAGGATGACACTCAATGAAATACTTCATGCTTCAAATTTGTCACACAACGGTTACCATACGTGCATGCTACGGGACTTGCAAACCTCGACACAAGTATTTCTCAAATTCACAACTACTCTACTAGCATGACTCTAATATCACCATCCTCATATCTCAAAACAATCATCAAGTATCAAACTTCTCATAATATTCAATGCACTTTATATGATAGTTTTTATTATACTCATCTTGGATGCCTATCATATTAGGACTAATTTTATAACCAAAGCAAATTACCATGCTGTTCTACGAGACTCTCAAAATAGTATAAGTGAAGCATGAGAGATCAATAATTTCTATAAAATAAAACCACCATCGTGCTCTAAAAAGATATAAGTGAAGCACTAGAGCGAAACTATCTAGCTCAAAAGATATAAGTGAAGCACGTAGAGTATTCTAATAAATTCCGATTCATGTGTATCTCTCTCAAAAGGTGTGTCCAGAAAGGATGATTGTGGTAAACTAAAAAGCAATGACTCAAATCATACATGACGCTCCAAGCAAAACACATATCATGTGGTGAATAAAAATATAGTCTCAAGTAAAGTTACCGATAGACGAGGACAAAAGAGGGGATGCCTTCCAGGGGCATCCACAAACTTAGGCTTTTGGTTGTCCTTGAATTTTACCTTGGGGTGCCTTGGGCATCCCCAAGCTTAGGCTCTTGCCACCCTTTGTTCCATAGTCCATCAAATCCATACCCAAAACATGAAAACTTCACAACACAAAACTTAACAGAAAATCTCGTGAGCTCCGTTAATATAAGAAAACAAACTACCACTCAAAGGTACTGTAATGAACTCATTATTTACTTATATTGGTGTTAAACCTACTGTATTCCAACTTCTCTATGATTCATACCCCCCGATACTACTCATAGATTCATCAAAATAAGCAAACAACACACGAAAAACAGAATCTGTCAAAAACAGAACAGTCTGTAGAAATCTGTAACTTTCGAATACTTTTGTAACTCTAAAAATTCTGAAATAAATTGGTGGACGTGAGTAATTTATCTATTAACCATCTGTAAAAAGAATCAACTTAAAAGCACTCTCCAGTAAAAAATGGTAGCTAATCTCGTGAGCGCAAAAGTTTCTGTTTTTTACAGCAAGATCGCAAAGACTTCACCCAAGTCTTCCCAAAGATTCTACTTGGCACAAACACTAATTAAAACACAAAACCACATCTAAACAGAAGCTAGATGCAATATTTATTACTAAACAGAAGTAAAAGAAAAGAATAAAATAAAATTGGGTTGCCTCCCAACAAGCTCTTTCTTTATAGCCATTAAGATAGGCTTGAGAATTCAATGATGCTCACATGAAAGATAAGAATTGAAGCACAAAGAGAGCGTCAAATAGCATGTGAAAATCACATCTAAGTCTAACATACTTCATATGCATAGATATTTTATAGTGAAACAAATCAAGACAAGCAATATCTAGCATATGCAAGGAAGAAGAAAGAAACAATAGGAATCTCAACATAACGAGAGGTAATTTAGTAACATGAAAATTTCTACGACCATATTTTCCTCTCTCATAATAATTGCATGTAGGATCATAAGAAAATTCAACAATATAGCTATCACAAAACATATTCTCAACACGATCAACATGCATACGAAGTTGAAACTCTTCCAAAATAGTGAGATTAACATTAACTAAAGTCATGACCTCTCCAAACCCTCTTTTATCAAAAAAATCAAAAGATTGAAAATTCTCCAAGTATGTGGGATCTAAAGTTGACACTCTTCCAAACCCACTTACAATACTATTGCAAAAATTATTACCAATCTTACATTCATCATGGTGATTAAATAAATTTTTAAGATCATAAGAAGAACCACCCCAATCATGATCATTGCAACAAGTAGTGGGCATAGCAAAATAAGCATCCCCAAGCTTGGGGTTTTGCATATCATTAACACAATTGACATTAATAGGATTTATAATAGTATCATTGCAATCATGTTTTTCATTAAAAGAGCTATCGTGAATCACTTCATAATTTTCTTCTTTCAACACTTCATCACAATTTTTAGATTCACGAATTTCAAGCAAAACCTCATAAAGATAATCTAGTGCACGCAGCTCACTAGCAATTGGTTCATCATAATTGGATCTCTTAAAAAGATTAGCAAGTGGATGAGGATCCATAATTTAGCAAGCGAAGATGCAAGCTGATAGAGGGCACATGGCAACACAAGCAAACAGAAAGGCAAATGAAAAAAAAAGGCAAAGGTGAAGTGGGGGAGAGGACAACGAGAGGCGAATGTCAAATAATGTAATGCGAGGGATAAGAGTTTGTGATGGGTACTTGGTATAAAACTTGTGCGTAGATCTCCCCGGCAATGGCGCCAGAAATTCTTCTTTCTACCTCTTGAGCTTGCGTTGTTTTCCCTTGAAGAGGAAAGGGTGATGCAGCATAGTAGCGTAAGTATTTCCCTCAGTTTTTGAGAACCAAGGTATCAATCCAGTAGGAGACCATGCGCGAGTCCCTTGTACCTACACAAACTAATAAGAACCTTGCAACCAACGTGATAAAGGGGTTGTCAATCCCTTCTCGACCACTTACAAAAGTGAGATCTGATAGAGATGATAAGATAAATATTTTTGGTATTTTTGTTTTATAGATTGTAAGTAAAGACTGCAAAATAAAACAACGGTGACAGAAATTGGCAAGTTGACTAGAAACTAATATGATGGAAGATAGACCCGGCGGCCATAGGTTTCACTAGTGGCTTCTCTCAAGATAGCAGATTTCTACGGTGGGTGAACAAATTACTGTCGAGCAATTGATAGAAAAGCGCATAGTTATGAGAATATCTAGGCATGATCATTGTATATAGGCATCACGTTCGTGACAAGTAGACCGAAACGATTCTGCATCTACTACTATTACTCCACACATCGACCGCTATCCAGCATGCACCTAGAGTACTAAGTTCATAAGAACAGAGTAATGCCTTAAGCAAGATGACATGATGTAGAGGGTTAAACTCATGCAATATAATATAAACCCCATCCTTTTATCTTGGATGGCAACAATACAATACGTGCCTTGCTGCCCCTGCTGTAACTGGTAAAGGACACCGCAAGATTGAACCCAAAGCTAAGCACTTCTCCCATTGCAAGAAAGATCAATCTAGTAGGACAAACCAAACTGATAATTCGGAGAGACTTGCAAAGATATTTAAATCATGCATAAAAGATTTCAGAGAAGAACCAAATATTGTTCATAGATAATCTTGATCATAAACCCACAATTCATCGAATCTCAACAAACACACCGCAAAAAGAATTACATCGAATAGATCTCCAAGAAGATCGAGGAGAACTTTGTATTGAGATCTAAAGAGGGAGAAGAAGACATCTAGCTAATAACTATGGACCCGAAGGTCTGTGGTAAACTACTCACAACTCATCAGAGATGCTATGGTGTTGATGTAGAAGCCCTTCGTGATAGATTCCCCCTCCGATGGAGCTCCGAAGCAGGCCCCAAGATGGGATCTCATGGGTACAGAAGGTTGCGGCGGTGGAATTAGGGTTTCGTGGTGCTCTTGGATGTTTTTAGGGTACGTAGGTATATATAGGAGGAAGAGGGACGTCAGGGGAGCCCCGAGGGGCCCATGAGTGTGGGGGCGCGCCTACCCCCCTGGGCACGCCCCCTGCCCTCGTGGCCGCCTCATTCCTTCCCTGGCGTGTACTCCAAGTCTTCTGTGTTGTATTTGTTCCAAAAATGACTCTCCCGAAGGTTTCATTCCGTTTGGACTCTGTGTGATATTCCTTTTCTGTGAAACACTGGAATAGGCAAAAAACAACAATTTGCATTGGGCCTTGGGTTAATAGGTTAGTCCCAAAAATAATATAAAAGTGTATAATATAGCCCATTAAACATCCAAAACAGATAATATAACAGCATGGAACAATACAAAATTATAGATACGTTGGAGACGTATCATTGGGCCAGGCGCACCAAGTCCTCAAAAGCCCATGTGGCTAGGGAAGGCAAAAAGGGAAGGAATCCTAATAGGAATAGGTTTGGACTTGGAGTCCAAGTCCTCTCCCCTATTGTTGTGCCAGAGGGCTTGGAGGGGCTGTTTGCCATGCCCCTCCACATATATATAGAGGGGAGGGGCGCCCCAAGAGGACACACCAAGCCCTTGGTGCCCCTCTCTCTCCCGCTACTCTGTAGTTCCATCGCGTCGTCCCGGGGACGCTTAGCGAAGCGTTGTCGGTGCTCCACCACCACCATCACCACGACTCGGTCGTGTTGGTTGTGATCCCATCTATTTCTCCTTTCCCGCTTGCTGGATCAAGAAGGAGGAGACATCATTGAGCCGCACGTGTGCTAAACTCGGAGGTGTCATATGTTCGGTACTTGATCGGTTGGATCGTACAATTGTTCCACTACATCAACCGTGTTGATATAATGCTTCCATTTACGGTCTATGAGGGTATGTAGACACACTCTCCCCCTCTCATTGCTATGCATCTCCTAGATAGATCTTGCGTGAGCGTAGGAAATTTTGAAATTGCAGGCTACGTTCCCCAACAGTGGTATCAGATCCAAGTCTATGCGTAGATGATATGCACGAGTAGAACACAAAGAGTTGTGGGCAATAATAGTCATACTGCTTACCCCCAACTTCTTACTTTGATTCCGTGGTATTGTTGGATGAAGCCGCCTGGACCGACATTACATGACCGCGTTCATGAGACTGGTTCTACCGACGTGCTTTGCACACAGGTGGTTGGTGGGTGTCTGTTTCTCCAACTTTAGTTGAATTGAGTTTGACTACGGTCGGTCCTTATTCAAGGTTAAAACAGCACACTTGACGAAAAATCATTGTGGTTTTGATGCATAGGTAAGAACGGTTCTTGCTAGAAGCCCGTAGCAACCACATAAAACTTGCGACAACAAAGTAGAGGACATCTAACTTGTTTTGGCAGGGCATGTTGTGATGTGATATGGTCAAGGCGTGCTGAGTTATACATTATTGTATGAGATGATCATGTTTTGTAAATTATCAGCAACCTGCAGGAGCCTTATGGTTATCTCTTTATTGTATGAATTGCGAACGTCATGTAATTGCTTTACTTTATCATTATGAGTTAGCGATAGTAGTAGAAGTAATAGTTGGCGAGACGACCACAACGCTACGATGAAGATCATGGTGTCAAGCCGGTGACGATGGAGATCATGACGATGCTTTGGAGATGGATATCAAAAGCACAACATGATGATGGCCATATCATATCATGTCACATATTTTGATTGCATGTGATGTTTATCTTTTTATGCATCTTATTTTACTTAGAACGACGGTAGCATTATAAGATGATCCATTACTAAAATTTCAAGGTATAGGTGTTCTCCCTAAGTATGCACCATTGCGACTTTTCTTCGTGCTGAGACACCACGTGATGATCGGGTGTGATAGGCTCTACGTTCACATACAATGGGTGCAAGACAGTTTTGCACATGCGGGATACTCGGGTTAAACTTGATGTGCCTAGCATGTACAGGCATGGTCTCGGAACACCGGAGACCGAAATGTTGAGCGTGAATCATATAGTAGATATGATCAACATAAGTTGTTCACCATTGAAAACTACTCCATCACACGTGATGATCGGACATGGTTTAGTTGATTTGGATCACGTAATCATTTAGATGACTTGAGGGATGTCTATCTAAGTGGGAGTTCTTTAGTAATATGATTAATTGAACTTTAATTTATCATGAACTTAGTCTTGACAGTATTTGAAGATTATGTTGTAGATCAATAGCTCGGGTTGTAGCTCCCCTATGTTTTGGATATGTTCCTAGAGAAAACTAAGTTGAAAGATGTTAGTAGCCAACGATGTGGACTAGGTCCGTGATCTGAGGATTATCCTCATTGTTGCACAAAAGTATTATGTCCTTGATGCACCGCTAGGTGACAGACCTATTGCAGGAGCAGATGCAGACGTTATGAGCGTTTGACAATCTTAGTATGATGACTACTTGATAGTTTGGTGCGCCATGCTTTACGACTTAGAACCGGGCTTCAAAAACGTTTTGAACGCCACGGAGCATATGAGATGTTCCATGAGTTGAAATTAGTATTTCAGACTTATGCCTGTGTCGAGAGGTATGAGACCTCTGACAAGTACTTTGCCTACAAGATGGAGGAGAATAGCTCAACCAGTGAGCATGTCCTCAGAATGTCTGAGTACTACAATCGCTTGAATCAAGTGGGAGTTAATCTTCAAGATAATATAGTGATTGACAGAGTTCTCAAGTCACTATCACCAAGTTACTGGAACTTCGTGATGAACTATAATATGGAAGGGATGATGAAAACAATTCCCGAGCTCTTCGTGATGCTGAAATCAACAAATGTAGAAATCAAGAAAGAGCATCAATTGTTGATGGTTAATAAGACCACTAGTTTCAAGAAAAAGGGCAAAGAAAAAGAACGGGAACTTCAAAAGAATGGCAAGCAAGTTGTCACTCCCGAGAGGAAGCCCAAAGCTAGACCCAAGTCTGAATCTAAGTGCTTCTACTACAAAGGAAATTGTCACTAAAAGCGGACCAACCCCAAGTATTTGGCGGATAAGAAGGATGGCGAAGTGAACAAAGGTATATTTGATATACATGTTATTGATGTGTACCTCACTAGTGTTCATAGTAGCCCCTGGTTATTTGATACTTGTTCGGTTGCTAAGATTAGTAACTTGAAACAGGAGTTGCAGAATAAACGGAGACTAGTTGGGGGTGAGGTGACGATGTGTGTTGGAAATAGTTCCAATATTGATATGATCATCATCGCACACTCCCTGTACTTTTGGGATTAGTATTATTTTGTGTTTGCATTGAGCATTAACAAGATTGGATCGTGTTTATTGCAATACAATTATTCATTTAAGTCAGAGAATAATTGGTATTCTGTTTACATGAATAAAACCTTCTACAGTCATACACCCAAGGTGAATGGTTTATTGAATCTCGATCGTAGTAAAACACATATTCATAATGTTGAAGCTAAAAGATGCAGAGTTGATAAATGATAGTGCAACACACTTGTGGCACTGGCTTTTAGGTCATATTGGTGTAAAGTGCATGAAGAAACTCCATGCTGGTGGACTTTTGGAATCATTTGATTATGAATCATTTGATGCTTGCGAACCATGCCTCATGGGCAAGATGACTAAAACTCCATTCTCCCGAACAATGGAGCGAGCCAATGACTTATTGGAAATAATACATGCAGATGTATGCGGTCCGATGAGTGTTGAGGCTCGCGGCAGGTATCGTTATTTTTTGACCTTCATAGATGATTTGAGCATATATGGGTATATCTACTTGATGAAACACAAGTCTGAAACATTTGAAAAGTTCAAAGAATTTAAGAGTGAAGTAGAGAATCATCATAACAAGAAAATAGAGTTTATAGGATTTGATCGCGGATGCGAATATTTGAGTTACGAGTTTGGTCTTCATTTTAAACAATGTGGAATAGTTTTGCAACTCACGCCACCTGGAACACCATAACGTAATGGTGTGTCCGAATGTCATTACTGTACTTTATTAGATATGGTATGATCTATGATGTCTCTTACCGATTTACCACTATCATTTTGATGTTATGCATTAGAGGTAGCTGCATTCACATTAAATAGGGCACCATCTAAATCCGTTGAGACAACACCGTATGAACTATGGTTTGGCAAGAAACCTAAGTTGTCGTTTCTTAAAGTTTGGGGTTGCGATGCTTATGTGAAAAAGCTTCAGCCTAATAAGCTCGAACCAAAATCGAAGAAATGTGTCTTCATAGGATACCCAAAGGAGATTGTTGGGTACACCTTCTATCACAGATCCGAAGGAAAGATGTTCGTTGCTAAGAATGGATCCTTTCTAGAGAAGGAGTTTCTCTCGAAAGAAGTGAGTGGGGGAGTAGAACTTGATGAGGTAATTGTACCTTCTCTTGAATTGGAAAGTAGCTCATCACAGGAATCAGTTCCAGTGATGCCTACACCAACTAGAGAGGAAGCTAATGATAATGATCATGAAACTTCAGATCAAGTTACTACTGGACCTCGTAGGTCAAACAGATCATGTTCCGCACCAGAGTGGTACGGTAATCTTGTTCTGGAAGTCATGTTACTAGACCATGACGAACCTACGAACTATGGGGAAGCGATGATGAGCCCAGATTCCGATAAATGGCTTGAGGCCCTAAAATTTGAGATAGGATCCATGTATGAGAACAAAGTGTGGACTTTGGTGGACTTGCCCGTTGACCGGCAAGCCATTGAGAATAAATGGATCTTCAAGAGGAAGACGGATGTTGATAGTACTATTACTATCTACAAAGCTCGACTTATCGCAAAAAGGTTTTCGACAAGTTCAAGGAGTTGACTACGATGAGACTTTCTCACCCGTAGCGATACTTAAGTATGTTTGAATCATGTTAGCAATTGTCGCATTTTATGAAATCTGGCAAATGGATGTCAGAACTACACTCCTTAATGGATTTCTGAAAGAAGAGTTGTATATGACGCAATCAGAAGGTTTTGTCAATCCTAAAGGTGCTAACAAAGTGTGCAAGCTCCAGCGATTCATGTATGGACTGGTGCAAGCAACTCGGAGTTGGAATATACGCTTTGATCAGGTGATCAAAGCATATGGTTTTATACAGACTTACTGTGAAGCATGTATTTACAAGAAAGTGAGTGGGAGCACTACAACATTTCTGATAAGTATATGTGAATGACATATTATTGATCGGAAATGATGTAGAATTTTTTGGAAAGCATAAAGGATTGTTTAAAAGGAGTTTTTTAATAAAAGACCTCGGTGAAGCTGCTTACATATTGGGCACCAAGATCTATAGAGATAGATCATGACGCTTGATAAGACTTTCGATTAGGACATGCCTTGATAAGATTTTGAAGTAGCTCAAAATGGATCAGTCAAAGAAGGAGTTCTTGCCTGATTTGTAAGGTATGAAGTTGAGTAAGACTCAAAGCCCGACCACGACAGAAACATATAGAGAGAATGAAAGTCATTCCTTATGCCTCAGCCATAGGTTCTATAAAGTATGTCATGCTATGTACCAAACCTCTTATGTACCTTGCCATGAGTTTGGAAAGGAGGTACAATAGTGATCCAGGAGTAGATCACTGGACAGTGGTCAAAATTATCCTTAGTAACTGGAGGACTAAGGAAATGTTTGTCGATTATGGAGGTGATAAAGAGTTCAACGTAAAGGGTTACACCGATGCAAGCTTTGACACTAATCCAGATGACTCTAAATATCAATCTAGATGTGTATTGAAAGTGGGAGCAATTAGCTAAAGTAGCTCCATGCAGAGCATTGTAGACATAGAAATTTGCGAAATACATATGGATCTGAATATGACAGACCCGTGCACTAAAATTCTCTCACAAAGCAAAACATGATCACACCTTAGTACTCTTTGGGTGTTAATCGCATGGCGATGTGAACTAGATTATTGACTCTAGTAAACCCTTTGGGTGTTGGTCACAAGGCGATGTGAACTATGGGTGTTAATCACATCACGATGTGAACTATCGGTGTTAAATCACATGGTGATGTGAACTAGATTATTGACTCTAGTGCAAGTGGGAGACTGAAGGAAATATGCCCTAGATGCAATAATAAAGTTGTTATTTTATATTTCCTTATATCATGATAAATGTTTATTATTCATGCTAGAATTGTATTAATCAGAAACTTGATACATGTGTGGATACATAGACAAAACATCGTGTCCCTAGTAAGCCTCTACTAGACTAGCTCGTTAATCAAGGATGGTTAAGTTTCCTAAACATAGACAAGTGTTGTCATTTGATGAACGGGATTGTCGGTGTACTAAAGTAGGGGTACCTTAGTATCCTGAACTTGTGCACGGGCAGTTGCAGCGTCCCGCGGAAAGGCTTGCCAAGCGACCGCCAAGATCCTCCGTGGTCCCCTTGGGGCCATTCAAGAACAAAGTATTCAAGTCAAAGAGGCAAGACCCCAGCAAGAGGAGCTTGCTGGGAAGGCCACTCAAGGCACAAGAACCACTCAAGGCACAAGACCCTGGCAAGAGGAGCTTGCCGGGAAGGCCAATCAAAGGCATCTCAAGGAACTTGCCGCGACGCGCCACGCGTCCCGGTAAGGCCCGGTGAGCGACAAGCTCCCAGAAGCGACAAGATAGCAACCGCGGCAAGGCGCTTGCCGCGGCAAGCTTCCACTCAGTACCCGCGCTCCAGCGCATCCACCCACGTGTCGTTCTGGGACCATCCCGGGCGCACGTGGCGGAAGGCTGTGCAGCCTGGGGTACACGGTGGCAAGCAGTGATGACAAGGCTATCGTCGTGGCGAACGGTGGCGCCCCTGACGGCCACTTTTTGCACTGTTTGGGCGACGGCGACGGGCATTTAATACCCTTGTCCCCTACCGTCAGGGTTAGGTATGGAACATTGTTCCAACTACCACTCTTTTTACATTTTTACCCTCATCTGTGTTGCCACCTATCGGTGACCCCTTTGACCTATAAAAGGAGGCCCATGCGCAACGTAGAGGGGGTTCCGAACATCGATCATTCTCACGCTCGGTCTAGCTAGCGGTTAGAGTGTACTATAGCTCTCCTCGCTCCTGAGCAAGAACACAATACAAACCAAAGTAGGAGTAGGGTTTTACGCATCCGTGCGGCCCGAACCTGGGTAAACTGGTCGTGTGCTCGCCTCGATCCGCTCTTTGTGCATCCTCCGCCCCCTGCCGTACCGAGAAGGGGCTCCGGTCCCATAGGTGTTCGTGGGCGATCAGTTTCCCCGACATCTTTGGCGCGCCAGGTAGGGGGAGCGTTGAGGTTGTGTGAACCTGATCCGGCGTCCACACGAGCTAGATCTTCACCAACTTCATCAACTTCATCGACTCCATCAGCATGCCGCCGAAGAAGAAGGCTTCGGAGGCAGCAGGTTCGTCCGCGTCGATCCAACCACCGCCGGAGCCAACGGCTGGTGGGGTAGACACCGGCGGAAGAACGGACGCCGACGAGGAACTCACGGCGCCGCCAAGTCCAAGGACAAGGCGGACGACCACGCGCACTCCAAGGCCTCTGCGTCCGTACATGCACCGCGCCCCTCCCAGGAGGCGCGGGACCAGCAGCGTCATGGTACTCAAGGTACCATACGCTTGCTGGGCCAAGGTCAAGCTGGCGGATCTCGGGACGCTCAAGGCCAGCGTGCGCACCAACATGCTGGCACGAGCAAGGCACGGTCGCCAGGACGGGATGCTGCTCTTTCTAACGTAGTTAGAAGTCTGAGCATATCCCGCTCCTCGCACCGCTCGCCACCGCTACCCGCCACTCCAGCAGAAGCTGTAGCACGAGCTCAACTGCTCCTAGTCTTCCCTCCAGCGGCAGACAAGGCCGACGACTGGAGGGCCACCCTCCAGAGTCTCATCGCCTTCGCCAACAGCAACACTCCGCGGCAGCCGACCACGTCACGGCCGCGGCAAGTCAGCCAGGCGCGGGCCGATGGCGACAAGACCGCTGGGGGTGCGACCACCGTGCACTCCCCGCCCCGAAGGCCAAGATCGCCGGATCAACATCGACGACGACTCCACTGCGTCATCAGATCCGCGAGCTCGCCGCGATCAGCGCCAAGTTCTCGACGATCGGCAACAAGAGGACGCTCGGACCCGCATCGAGCGTCGAAGAGAAGCGCGGCGTCAATCAGACCAGCGTGTTGGGCCCACTGTTGACATGTAAGCGCCAGGAGGACCAGGCGACTTGCCGTACGCGGTAGGTTGCCCTGCGTTCACCCGTGAGCTGCGGCAAGTCCAGTGGCCCAGCATGAAGAACTTCAAGCCCGACGTACCGGAGAAGTACGACGGCAAGACACATCCGTCGGAGTTCCTCAGCATCTACACCATCGCGGTGCAGGCTGCTGGGGGACGAGACGAGAAGATACTCGCCAATTACTTCCCGCTGGTGCTTAAGCCAAATGTCAGATCCTGGCTCATGCACTTGCCGGACAACTCCATTTCTTCTTGGGCTGACCTGTGCCATCAGTTTGTCGGCGCCTTCACGGGCGGCCACAAGCCTCATGGCCAGGAGAGTGACCTTCATCTGCTCGCCCAGAAGGAAGGAGAGCCCCTGCGTAAGTATATCCAGAGGTTCAGCCGCGTGCAACACAACATCCCAGACGTCCACCCTGCCGCGGTTATCAGCGCGTTCCACCAGGACGTGCGTAACCGCAGGATGAGGGAGGAGATGGCGATGTGCACGATCAGGGACGTCAGCGAGCTGTACGCCCTGGCCGACAAGTGTGCACGCGCTGAAGAGGGGAGGAAACTCCCCGGAGAGGATACAGGAGCAGGGGGGTCTGACAGTGAAGATGCCGCCCCGGCAAAGAAGAACCGACGGCGAAACAACAGGAAGAAGAAGAACAAGGAAGTGCTAGTCGTTGAGCAGTCCAGCAAGGAGGCTGGCGCCAAGAAAGCCCAAGTTGGTAGCTCCGGCAAGGAGACTGCCGCATGCACCAACTGCCAGGCTGTGGCGGCCACCGACAAGCAGGACGGCACCGACAAGCAGTACTGCAAGATCCACCGCACCAAGGGCCACGACCTCCAGAACTGCAAGAGGGTCGAGTACCTCGTCGAGCAGCAAAAAGCTGAGTACGAGCGACGCGACAAGGAGAAGGCCCAAGGAGGTGATGGAGGATCCGGCAAGAAGCGGCCATTCAACGGCCGGGGAGGACGCCGCGGCAAGGCCAAGCAGCGGCAAGGAGACAGACCTCCCCGCGGCCGCGACAAGGACGAAGACGACGACGACGACGAAGACATGGATGAAGGAGAGACCAGTGAGCAGGAGTTTCAGAAAGCCACAGAAGTTTTGTGCGTTGACGGCGGTGCTTCTCTGCACACTTCGCACCACCAACTCAAGCAGTGGGTGCGTGAAGTCAATGCAGTAGAACCACCTGTTGAATCGCGCAAGCTTCTGAAATGGTCTAGCACGCCTATCGTCTTTGACATTGAGGACCACCCTGATTGCACAACTGCGGTAGGGTGCTTGCCGATGTTGGTTTCACCAACTATCCGCAACCTCAAGGTCACCAAGATGTTAGTTGACGGCGGGGCCGGCTTGAACTTGATCTCCTCCGCCGTGGTCCGGAAACTCCAGATCCCTGACAGCGAGCTCGAAGAGACCGGCACGTTCCAAGGAATCAACCCGGGAAGGAGCAAGCCGAAGGGAAAGATCACGCTGCCAGTGACATTTGGCGGCGAGCTGAACTTCAGGACTGAGAGGATCACTTTTGACGTTGCCGATATCCCATTGCCTTACAATGGGATACTTGGCCGTCCAGCACTCGCCAAGTTCATGGCAGCCTCTCAGTACGCCTACAACATGCTCAAGATGCCAGGCCCGATAAGCGTCATCTCTGTCCCTGGCGACAAGAAAGATGCCCTTATCTGCGCCGACAAGATTTATCGAGAAGCAGCAGCCGCAACGGAACGCAAGACGCTTGCCGCTGAAGCTCCCGAGGGGAAGAAGACCAAGTCCAGCAAGAGCTCTAGGGCCCACTCCGGCAAACGCACCTCTTCGGAGTGCTGCGCTGCCGTCGAGGACGCTCCATCGAGCTCCACCGGCAAGTGTAAAAAGACGATGGCAGCTCCACCAGAGACAAAGAAGGTTCCCGCCAAGGAGGACGGCACTGGTGGTACTTTCACCATCAGTGCCACGCTTGACCCTAAATAGGAAAGCGCGCTCATTGCTTTCCTGCGGGCGAACATCGATGTGTTTGCATGGCAACCATCTGACATCCCTGGTGTTCCCAGGAAAGTGATTGAGCACAAGCTTGCCGTTTGTCCTCACGCGCGGCCCGTCAAGCAGAAGGTTAGAAAGCAAGCAGTGGAGCGCCAAGAGTTCATACCAGAAGAAATCAAGAAACTGGAAGCAGCAGGCCTTGTCAGAGGTGTACTCCATCCCACGTGGTTGGCCAATCCTATTGTCGTGCGCAAGGCAAACGGGAAGTGGAGGCTTTGTATCGACTTCACCGATGTAAATAAAGCTTGTCCCAAAAATCCATTTCCCTTGCCGCACATTGACCAGATTGTAGACTCCACGGCTGGATGTGAGTTGCTTTCGTTTCTTGATGCATACTCAGGATACCATCAGATCTTCATGGCTGAGGAAGATGAAGGGAAGACCGCATTCATTACTCCATGTGGCACTTATTGTTTCATACGCATGCCTTTCGGATTGAAGAATGCTGGTTCAACATTTGCAAGGGTAGTCCATACATCTTTTGAGCCACAGATACACAGAAATGTAGATGCGTACATGGATTACATAGTGGTTAAGAGCAAGGACAGGGCTACCCTAGTTCAAGATTTAGATGAGACCTTTGCAAATCTGCGCAAGATCTAGCTCAAGCTCAACCCCGAGAAGTGCGTGTTTGGAGTCCCCTCCGGCAAGCTCCTCGGGTTCTTTGTGTCTCAGAGGGGGATTGAAGTCAATCTTGACAAGATCAAGGACATCGAGCAGATTGAAGCACCAAAGCGCGTCAAGGATGTGTGAAGACTTGCCGGTTGCGTGGCTGCTCTCAGTAGGTTTATCTCTAAGTCGGCAGAGCGCGCCCTGCCGTTTTTCAAAATCTTGAAAAAGGCAGGCCCAATGAAGTGGACTCCGGAAGCGGAGGCTGCGCTGCAAGACTTGAAGAGGTACCTGTCCTCTACTCCAATACTTGTCGCACCTAAAGCACAAGAGAAGTTGCTGATGTACCTAGCGGCAACCAATCAAGTGGTTAGTGCTGCGTTAGTAGCGGAGAGGGAGGCAGGCGATGAGCCAGCAAACGCGGCAAACACATCCAGCGGCAAGCAAGGGGCTTCCCCGACAAGCTCTGGTCCCGACAAGGATGGATCTGTGCAGGTGCAAGAGGAGATGCGGAAGAAGATGGTGCAGCGCCCAGTCTACTTTGTCAGCTCCCATCTGCAGGGATCTAGGTCAAGGTACTCTGGTGTGCAGAAACTGCTTTTCGGCCTTCTCATGGCCTCGAGAAAGCTGCGCCACTACTTCCAAGCACATGAGATAACAGTGGTCACTCGCTTTCCGCTGAAGAGGATACTGCAAAATCCAGAAGCGACAGGCAGGATTGTTGAGTGCGCACTAGAGTTGTCGAGCTTTGGCCTCAAGTTTGAAAGCACTTCAACTATCCAAAGCAGAGCATTGGCAGAGTTTATAGCAGAGTGGACGCCGACACCAGACGAAGAAATCCCAGAGACGAGCATCCCCGTCAAGGAAGCGAGCAAAGAGTGGATAATGTACTTTGATGGTGCCTTCTCGCTGCAAGGCGCCGGTGCTGGTATGCTGCTTGTCGCACCCACCGGAGAACACCTCAAGTACGTAGTCCAAATGCACTTTCCCAAGGAGCAAGCGACAAACAATACTGCAGAGTATGAGGGTTTACTTGCCGGTCTCAGGATCGCGGCCGACCTTGGGATCAAGAAACTGATTGTAAGGGGTGACTCACAGCTTGTCGTCCGCCAAGTGAACAAGAATTATCAAAGTCCGTTGATGGAAGCTTACGTCGACGAAGTGAGAAAGCTTCAAGAACACTTCGACGGCCTACAGATGGAGCATGTTCCAAGAGCTCAGAACGACATCGCATATGGCCTGTCGAAGTCCGCCGCACTGAAGTTGCCTGTGGAACCAGGGATCTTTGTGCTCAAGCTGACTCAGCCATCCGTAACACCATCAACTGGACAGACCAAGAAGAGGAAGTTGGTTTCCGGTGACTATTTTCCGGCAGAGCTTCCCGAAGCCGCCGCCAAGAAAGTCCCCAAGATCAACACCGAAAATGCTGAGGAGCAGTCTGCTCCTGCAAGCCCTAGGGTTTGTACAGTTGAAGCAGACGCTCCCGACAAGTTTTGCTCCGGCAAGCTTGCCGGGAAATGTCGAGCTCCGGCTGAGCCGCAGGTTCTTGCCGTAGAAGCGGACGTTCCCGCAGCAGCAGATGTGCCTTTAATCCTTGCTGTCGAGCCGCAAGCTCCAGCATGGGCGCAGCAGATTGTCCGTTTCCTCCAGATAGGAGAACTTCCCGAAGAGCAAGAAGAAGCAGAAAGAGTAGCCCGGCAGTCAAGTATGTACCAGTTTGTCGACAACACACTGTACAGAAGAAGACTCAACGGTGTGAAATTAAAGTGTATTCCCCGGGAAGATGGACAGAATCTGTTGGCAGAGATACATGGAGGCATATGTGGCCACCACATTGGCGCAAGAGCACTTGCCGGTAAAGCGTTCCGGCAAGGTTTCTTTTGGCCAGAAGCCCTCCAGGATGCAACTGCACAAGTAACCAAGTGTGAAGCGTGCCAGTTCCATTCCAAGCAGATACACCAACCAGCTCAAGCTCTCCAGACGATCCCTTTGTCCTGGCCATTTTCGGTCTGGGGGCTCGACATCCTCGACCCCTTTCCCCGCGCAGCCGAGGGCTTTGAGTACTTGTACGTTGCAATCGACAAGTTCACAAAGTGGCCGGAAGTGGAGCCAGTGAGAAAAGTGACAGCACAGTCAGCGGTCAAGTTCTTCAGGTCAATTGTTTGCCGTTTTGGAATCCCTAACAGGATCATCACCGATAACGGCACACAATTCACAAGTCGCACCTTCATGCAATATGTCCAAGACCTTGGCGCTAAGGTCTGCTTCGCTTCTGTTGCTCACCCAAGGAGCAACGGTCAAGCGGAGAGGGCAAACGCTGAAGTGCTACGCGGACTCAAGACAAGAACTTTCGACAGGCTGCTTAAGTGCGGAAGAAACTGGATCGAGGAGTTACCGGCGGCTCTTTGGTCGATCAGGACGATGCCAAATCGAGCCACTGGACAGACACCTTTCGCTCTCGTCTATGGAGCAGAGGCAGTTCTCCCCACGGAACTCGTGTACGTGTCACCTCGAGTGCTCTCTTATGATGAGCTCGAGCAAGAGCAGCTGCGACAAGATGACGCGCTGCTCCTTGAGGAGGACCGTTTTCAGGCTGCTGTGCGAGCTGCTCGCTACCAGCAAGCTTTGCGCCGCTACCATAGCCGCAAAGTTAATGCCAGAAGTCTCGAGGAAGGCGACCTTGTTCTTCGGCGCGTTCAGTCCGCCAAGAATTCCAACAAGTTGACGCCGAAGTGGGAAGGCCCTTATCGGCTGAAACGAGTCACTAGGCCCTGCGTTGTCCGCCTAGAGACTGAAGATGGCTTTCCGGTGAGCAACTCCTGGAACATCGAGCATCTTCGTAAGTTTTATCCATAAGGCGCGGTTGCCGTGATCCGCTCCGGCAACCACCTTTTGTACAAGTCTTGCCGTTGTTGCATGTAATCCTTTATACAAAGCCGGGCGCAGACCCCGTGCATCAGTAAAGCTCATGTGCCCCGCACAACTTGTCTTTTCATGCTTTTTTATTTTTCTTGCATGTGCTATCTGACACTTTGTGCAGCACCTACTCTCGGTAAGCAATAACGGGCCCAAAGGCTCCATATCTGTATTCTCTCTTCTATATTTTCTCTCAAGGAGAAGAAGGTTCCCTCGCGCACAAGTTTGCCGGGGGGGAGGAAGATATGGACCAAGCGCCGTTCAAGAAATCCTTGCCTTGCCGGGAAGCAGACAGCACAAAAGCTAAGTTGCCAAAGTTTGAGCAATCAAATTTTTAATTTTTAGGTTATCTTCCTTGAACGACCGCACTTTGTATGGAAAACCTGTGCGCGGAGGAACCAACTCGTGGCTAGCCGCGCCCTTACTTTGTTTCGAGCACGCTCAACGACTTAAGTGTGCTGCGACTAGTGTCGCGCCCTTACTTCGTTTTTGAGTTCGCTCAACAACTTAAGTGTGCTGCGACTAGTTGCGACAAGGTTTCTTGTCGGCAACGGCACCGCCAGCAGGCTGCTGAAGTCCCGCACTCAACGCTCGCGGCAAAGATGCCTACGCCGGCAAGTTCCCTAAAAGCGTATGGTAGAAACATACAAAGCAAAGGGAATCAAGTAAAGGAAATAACGTTGCAATGACTACCCAAAATAAAGTTATATTACAAAGCAACTTGTCGCAGCTCTAATAGACTGTTTTCATAACATGGTTAACAGCGGCAAGGAAAAGAAGAAAGTGGACAAGACTAGTCCGCGCGGTCGCCCTCGACCCTCTTGATGCCACCCACCTTGTCCACAATGGGTGCGACAAGGGCCTTGAGCGCTTCTTGGTCGGTGTCCGGCGGCAAACTCCTAAGGACGTTGGTGAGGTTGAGGCCTGGATTGCAAAAGGCCACCTTCACCAACACCTTCTGCAGGGCCCCCGCGCAGAGCCTGCGCGACTCGTCCGCCAGCTGCTTTGGGATCTTCTCCCGGAGTTGCTGGAGGGCCGTCGCCACGCCTCTGAAGAACAGAGTGAGCTTGGCGCTGGGGTGGAGGCTCTCATCGGTGGAGTACCCGAGATACTCCGCCCCCAGCTGCTCCAACTCCTTGTCGATATCCGCGGCAGCATTGACAAGACCTTCTGTCCAATTCTCCACGGTTTCCTTGAAGATGTTTTGGGTAACGGCAGCGCTCTCCAGCAGCGCCTTCTCGGCCCTGATCTCCTCCTTCAGGGTTGCCTCCCGCTCCCTGGCGCCGTCCAGCGTCTGGGTTAGGGTGGCCAGCTTCAGCTCGAGATCGGCGATGGAGTCCTTGGCGACGGCGAGCTCCTTGCCCTTCTCGGAGAGGCGGACCTGCAGCTCGGAGTGGCTATGGGCGTCCTTCTCTCGCTCGAGCTTGAGTGCGGCAACCTCCTCGCCGCTTGTCCTGAGGTTGGCCTCCAGCTGCGCCACCCTCGTCTCCAACTCCCTCTTCGCGGTCTCGGCGGCCGCGGCAGCATCCTTCGCTTCTTGGAGAGCTCCGCCAAGAGATTGCTCGCGCGCGGCAAGTTCATCCTCGTGGCTGTCGAGGTCGACCTTCCGCTGCGCCAGCTCGCCTTCTCGTCTGCATAGCTCTTCGGTGACAAGCCGCTGCTGCTCCTCCACTTCTGCCTTCTCAAGGATGAAGGCCTGCTGCGCCTCGGCAAGCTGCTCCCGCTCCTCCGCCAAAGACCGGAGAGCCACTAGGTTGATGGCCCGGAGCTCCTCCACGCGCTTCTCGATATCAGCTCCTGCCTTGGCGGCCAGAGCCTCTCGGGACTCCAGCTTGGCTTGCCGGGCGCGGTAAAGCGATAGCAACTTGCGCAGCAGCCGCTCCTCCTCGGGCTCGCTGCTGCTGCTTGGCGCGTCGGCAAGTTTCAGCCCGACGGAGGCAAGCACGTCCCCGTCGAAGATCTCTCCCTCGACCGGCGCCCTGGACATGGACGTCCAAGGGAGCTGGATGAAGACGTCGTCGCCGGCCTTTAAGTAGGCGCCCGGCTCGGGCTCGCCGGAGCTGGGGGCTGCGGCAGCGGCGGAGGACTCGGCGGCCGGTGTAGCGCCTGGCGCTCCTGCGGCCTCAGGGCCGTCAGTGCGACCACCAGCCCCTTCGCCAGCTGCTGCGGCGGCAGCCTCGGCGGCCTCCGCGCCGGCGGGATCGTCTGCAACGGCGGCGGCGTCAGCAACAACCTCTGTCTCCATTGGCTCAGCTGCGGAAGGGTCTGACGGAGGAAAAGAAAAGACAAACAGTCAAGCAAATATCCAAAAAGAAGAATTGAAAGAAGAAAATCCAAGGGAAGCCTGAAGCAAAGGGGTTACCTGCACGGACCGGCTCCTCGGTGAGGTTCCTTGCCGGGGAGCTCTCCCTCGGTGGCGTGGTTGTAGCTCCCGCCGGCGGAGGGCCGCTAGTGCCACCCCTCGCCGGAGAGCTCGCCCTTGGCGGAGTGTTCGCCCTTGACGGACAATCCGTACTTGGCGGAGGACTCGCCCTTGCCGGAGAGCCTCACCTTGGCGGTGTGGTCGAAGCGTGCGGCACGTCGGGGGCTATCTCCTGGCGCTCCTGATGCTGCTGCTCTGCTTCTACACAAGTCAACAAACAAGATATCAGCAAGGATGGAAGACCCACGCGCGCCCAACAGCGGAAGATGAATTACACTTACGCTAGGGGCTGCTCTGAAGAACAGTTTCCGGGTCCGGCAAGCTCGTCTCAGGCGCGCCCCCTGCTGTCGCGGCGGGCTCGTCCTCGATGACGATAACCGGGACCTTGGCCCTCTTCGCTGCCCTCTGGGCCAGAGTTCTGAAAAAGGACAGGTTCCGAGTTAGGCAAAAGAGATACAAGACAAAGCAACAGAAAATTGAAAAAATACAAGGACAACGAAGACTTACTCTTCTTCCTCCTCGTCGGAGCTGAGCGAGGAGAAGTCAAAATCTGGCTCACGCGCCCCGGCGCGAGGAGCTCCCTTGGCCGCTTGGCGGGAGCAGGGATGGTGGTCTGAGAAGACCCCGCTCCGGTTGCCGCCGAGGCACGAGGGGCGGCAGGAGCAGAGGCGCCAGTCCGGGAAGATCCCCCTCCAGCCGCTGCAGAAGCGCGAGGTGCTCCCGTGGCGGCCTTGCTTGCCGCGGTGGCGCGTGTCGCGCGGCGCTGCGGCTGTTGGCCCGTCTGCCGCTCCGTCACGTCCCCGGCCTTGCGGAGGCGCCTTCGCGGAGCCGGGGGCTCTGCTGGTGGTGACAAGCCGCCTGAGGACGAGGAAGAGGAGTCGCCGATCTCCAGTGAGCCGCTCGTGCCCCCAACGGGCCCGCTCGACTCGGCGCCCTGCTCGGCAGGCTCGCTCGATTCGACGCCCTGCTCGGCGGGCTCACTTGTCTCGGCGACCTTCCCGGCAAGCTTCCCCGCTTTGAGAAACTCTTCCTGCTCGGCAAGGCTTGTCGCCTCCGCTGCCTCCGCCTCCTCCACTGTGTACCCAAACTCACCCGCGGCCGCGGCTGCCGCTGCCTCTTCCAGTCTGGTGGCAATATATGCCATCTCCTGGTCAGTGGTGTCGCGGGTGAGGCCTTTCTTCTCGTCGGAGTCGATTGGTTGTTCCACCAAGTTGTCGAAGAACGCCTGCACAGCCTCGTCGGAAGGCTCTTGCCAAGTGGGGTCGATCCCGTGGGAATCGCACAGCGGCATCGCTGCACGGATGGCGCTGAGCGACGAGTTGTTGCACAGCGGAACTACGCCCTACGGCAACGTAAACCACTCGGGATGGTCGGAGTCGACTTGAACAACGCCTGGAGCATCGCGTTGAGCTCCAGGACAGTGAAGTTATAATTGAGGCCCGGGCGCAGCCTCATGATATCTGCCGCGTTCTCGAACTCCCAGGCGGGCCTCTTTCTCTCCTGCAAGGGGGCGATGCGGCGGCGGAGAAAGTCTGCTCCAACTACACCTACGGTGAGCTTGGCGTGCCTGAGGCGAAGGATCCGGGTAGTGGCAATCTTCAGTCTGCTATCTTTCGGGGCCAAGTCGCTCCAGTCGTCGCCGCGTACTACTGGGGTTTGACGCCGGGCGGTAAAGTGATGCGGGTTATCCTCCACGATCCAACACCAGTTGGCTCTCCACACATCCCACTTGCCGCGGAGCTCTCCCAATAAGTAAGCTTCCTTCTTATGGGTCCTAGAGATCCAAGAGATTCCGCCAGACAGAGACTCTCCCCTCTCAACTCGAGGCGTGAAGTAATGGCGGAAAAGATCTACATTTGGGAAGACTCCGACAAAGTTTTCGCACAGATGTGCGAAAACGGCCATGGTGAGAACGGCGTTGGGGGTGAAGTCAAGGAGGTGGAACCCGTAGGTGTTCATGATGTCGCAGAAGAACTCAGAATAGGGCGGGCAGAGCCCGCAGTAGAAGAACAGAGCGAAGAATGCGTAGCCATTCGGGAACATCTTGCAGGCGATGGCCGGGAGTACCTTGGTGCGCGGATGCGCCTTCGTCTCCCTCGACCTGAAAAGGTAGAAGGAATCCCTCAGCTCCTTCGCGTCAAGCTTTGGCGGGAAGACTGCCTTCTTCTTCCGCATCGACGCGAGCCGCAGCGCTTCGACCGACTTCTTAGTCTTCCCCTTCTCGCCTTTTGGAGCCATGGCGGAAGTGGTGAAGGAGGTTGACGGTGCTGGTGGTGCTGGTGGCGACGGAGGGCGGAGCGCTGCTCTCTTTCGGCCTTCGGGAAGGAGGGGAGCGGCGGAGGTTTCTGAGGATTGAAGAAGCAACGGGCAGATGGACGAACTGCCCCTGTTTCCCCTGCTTATAAGGGGGAAGGGGGCGGACGTTCCGCATTTCCAATTAAAGAAACAGGCCACGATCTCCCCCCACAACGCCGCATTGAACGCATGTCGTTAAGGGAGGGCGCGGTGGATACGGAGTGGGATACGGCGTGCCGCAGGCCGCGCGTGCCCGTGCACTGTTTTGGGCCTGGCCCAACAGCGCTCGGCACCGTGTATGGCCCAGGCCCGGGGGCTCCTGTCGGTGTACTAAAGTAGGGGTACCTTAGTATCCCGAACTTGTGCACGGGCAGTTGCAGCATCCCGCGGCAAGGCTTGCCAAGCGATCGCCAAGATCCTCCGTGGTCCCCTTGGGGCCATTCAAGAACAAAGTATTCAAGTCAAAGATGCAAGACCCCGGCAAGAGGAGCTTGCCGGGAAGGCCACTCAAGGCACAAGAACCACTCAAGGCACAAGACCCTGGCAAGAGGAGCTTGCCGGGAAGGCCAATCAAAGGCATCTCAAGGAACTTGCCGCGACGCGCCACGCGTCCCGGTAAGGCCCGGTGAGCGACAAGCTCCCAGAAGCGACAAGATAGCAACCGCGGCAAGGCGCTTGCCGCGGCAAGCTTCCACTCAGTACCCGCGCTCCAGCGCATCCACCCACGTGTCGTTCTGGGACCATCCCGGGCGCACGTGGCGGAAGGCTGTGCAGCCTGGGGTACACGGTGGCAAGCAGTGATGACAAGTCTACCGTCGTGGCGAACGGTGGCGCCCCTGGCGGCCACTTTTTGCACTGTTTGGGCGACGGCGACGGGCATTTAACACCCTTGTCCCCTGCTGTCAGGGTTAGGTATGGAACACTGTTCCAACTACCACCCTTTTTACATTTTTACCCTCCTCTGTGTTGCCACCTGTTGGTGACCCCTTTGACCTATAAAAGGAGGCCCATGTGCAACGTAGAGGGGGTTCCGAACATCGATCGTTCTCACGCTCGGTCTAGCTAGCGGTTAGAGTGTACTATAGCTCTCCTCGCTCCTGAGCAAGAACACAATACAAACCAAAGCAGGAGTAGGGTTTTACGCATCCGTGTGGCCCGAACCTGGGTAAACTGCTCATGTGCTCGCCTCGATCCGCTCTTTGTGCATCCTCCGCCCCCTGCCATACTGAGAAGGGGCTCCGGTCCCATAGGTGTTCGTGGGCGATCAGTTTCCCTGACAGGGATCACATCATTAGGAGAATGATGTGATGGACAAGACCCATCTGTTAGCTTAGCATAATGATCGTTAAGTTTTATTGCTATTGCTTTCTTCATGACTTATACATATTCCTCTGACTATGAGATTATGCAACTCCCGAATACCGAAGGAACACCTTGTGTGCTATCAAACGTCACAACGTAACTGGGTGATTATAAAGATGCTCTACAGGTGTCTCCGAAGGTATTTGTTGGGTTGGCATAGATCAAGATTAGGATTTGTCACTCCGAGTATTGGAGAGGTGTCTTTGGGCCCTCTCGGTAATACACATCATAATAAGCCTTGCAAGCAAATGACTAATGAGTTAGTCACGAGATGATGTATTACGGAACGAGTAAAGAGACTTGCTGGTAACGAGATTGAACTAGGTATGAAGATACCGACAATTGAATCTCGGGCAAGTAACATACCGATGGACAAAGGGAATAACGTATGTTGTCATAACAGTTCGACCGATAAAAATCTTCGTGGAATATGTACGAATCAATATGGGCATCCAGGTTCCGCTATTGGTTACTGACCGGAGAGGTGTCTCGGTCATGACTACATAATTCCCGAACCCGCAGGGTCGCATGCTTAACGTTCATTGACGCTAGAGTAGTATTGGGATAATTGATGAGTGGTAACCAAATGTTGTTCGGAGTCCCGGATGAGATCCCGGACGTCACGAGGAGTCTCAGAATGGTCGAGAGGTAAAGATTTATATATGGGAACTCATATTTTGGGTTCCGGAAAAATGCAGTTTTTTCGCTATTGTTCCGGGAAGCTTCCAGAAGGTTCCGGAGGATTCTGGAGGGGTCCGGAAGTCCACAAGTGGGTTCACCACGTCCCAAGGGCTGGCATGGGCTAAGGGGAGGCGCCCTGGACTTATTGTGTCAGGCGCACCAAGTCCTCAAAAAGCCCATGTGGCTAGGGAAGGCAAAAAGGGAAGGAATCCTAATAGGAATAGGATTTGACTTGGAGTCCAAGTCCTCTCCCCTATTGCTGCGCCCTAGGGCTTCAAAGGGCTGTTTGCCACGCCCCTCCACATATATATAGAGGGGAGGGGCGCCCCAAGAGGACACACCAAGCCCTTGGTGCCCGTCTCTCTCTCGTTACTCCGTAGTTCCATCGCCTCATCCCTGCGACACTTAGCGAAGAGCTGTCGGTGCTCCACCACTACCATCACCACCATGCCGTCGTGTTGGTTGTGATCCCATCTACTTATCCACTCCCGCTTGCTAGATCAAGAAGGAGGAGACGTCATCGAACCACACGTGTGCTAAACTCGGAGGTGCCGTACGTTCGGTACTTGATCGGTTGGATCGTGCAGTTGGATCGTGCAGTTGTTCCACTACATCAACCACGTTGATATAACGCTTCCGCTTATGGTCTACGAGGGTGTGTAGACACACTCTCCCCCTCTCATTGCTATGCATCTCCTAGATAGATCTTGCGTGAGCGTAGGAAATTTTTGAAATTGCATGCTACGTTCCCCAACAATCTTCACCTTGTCTGGAACCACAATTAGCTACCCGTAAACCCGCTAGACCTACAGAAAATATTGAATATGAAATCCCTTCGGGTATGATAGAACAACTGCTAGCTAATCCTTATGCAAGAGATGGAACCAAACATCCTGATATGCATTTGATATACGTGGAACAAATTTGTGGATTGTTTAAGCTTGCTGGTCTACCCAGGGATAAAGTTATGAAGACGGTTTTTCCTTTATCTTTGAAGGAAAAAGCATTGGCATGGCATAGGCTATGCGATGATATTGGATCTTGGAACTGGAACCGACTGAAAATGGAGTTCCACTAAAAAAATATCCTATGCATCTAGTTCATCGTGATCGGAATTATATATATATAATTTTTGGCCTCGTGAAGGAGAAAGTATCTCTCTAGCTTGGGGGAGGCTTAAGTCAATGCTATATTCATGCCCCAATCATGAGCTCTCAAGGGAAATCATTATCCAGAATTTTTATGCTCGGCTTTCTCATAAGATCGATCCATGCTTGATACTTCTTGTGCTAGTTCTTTTACGAAGAAGACTAATGAATTCCGGTGGAATCTTTTGGAAAGAATTAAATGCAATTCTGAAGATTGGGAACTCAACGAAGTTAAAGAGTCGAGTATAAAACTTAAGTATGATTGTGTTAAATCTTTTATGGATACTGATGCTTTTCAAAAGTTTAGCACTATATATGGACTTGACTCTGAGATAGTAGCTTCCTTTTCTGAATCTTTCGCTGCTCATGTTGATCTCCCCAAAGAGATGTGGTTTAAATATCACCCACCTATTAAAGAACAAATTAAGGAACCGGTACCCGTTAAATAAGAAACTATACTTTATTATGTTGATCCAGTTGTTCCTTCTGCTTATATTGAAAAACCACCTTTCCCTGTTAGGATAAATGAACACGCTAAAATTTCAACTGTGGTTAACAAAAGTTATATTAAAACACCTAAACTAGATGAGCAAATTAAAGTATAGCCTAATATTGCTATGGTAAAGGATCTCTTGGAAGAAAATGTAGTTGGGCATGTAATTTGCTTTAATGAAGAGGCTGCTAGAATTGCCAAACCTAATGAAAGGGATAAACATAGACCCGTTGTGGGCATGCCTGTTATTTCTGTTAAAATAGGAGATCATTGCTATCATGGTTTATGTGACATAGGTGCTAGTGTGAATGCTATTCCATACTCTTTATACCAAGAAATTATGAATGACATAGCACCTGCGGAAATAGAAGACATTGATGTCACTATTAAACTTTCTAATAGAGATACTATATCACCAATTGGGATTGTTAGAGATGTTGAACTCTTGTGTGGGAAGATAAAATACCCTACTGATTTCCTTGTTCTTGGTTCCCCACAAGATGACTTCTGATCTATTATCTTTGGTAGACCTTTCTTGAACAATGTCAATGCTAAAATAGATTGCAAGAAACAAATTGTCGGTGTTAGTTTTGGTGATGAGTCTCATGAATTTAATTTCTCAAAGTTTAGTAGAAAACTTCATGAAAAATAATTTCCTAGTAAGGATGAAATTATTGGTCTTGCTTCTATTGATGTGCCTCCTACTGATCCTCTAGAACAATATTTGCTAGACCATGAAAATGATTTACATATGCATGAAAGAAATGAACTGGATAAAAATTTCTTTGAACTACGTCCCCTACTTAAACACAATTTGCCTATTGAAACTCTTGGAGGTCCTCCTCCACCTAAAGGTGATCATGTGTTTGAATTAAAACAATTGCCAAACACTTTGAAATATGCTTATCTTGATGAAAAGAAATATATTATGGTATTATCAGTGCTAACCTTTCAGAACATGAAGAAGAAAGATTATTGAAAGTTCTAAGGAAGCATCGAGTTGTTATTGGATATACTCTTGATGATTTAAAGGGCAATAGTCCCACTCTATGTCAGCACAAAATTAATATGGAACCTGATGCGAAACCAGTTGTTGATCACCAACGTCGGTTAAATCCGAAGATGAAAGAAGTGGTAAGAACTGAAATATTAAAACTTTGGAAGCAGGTATAATCTATCACATAGCTGATAGTAGATGGGTAAGTCATGTTCATTGTGTCCCTTAGAATGGAGGTATAACTATCGTTCCTAATGATAAGAATGAACTTATTCCACAAAGAATTGTTACAGGCTATAGAATGGTAATTGATTTTAGAAAATTAAATAAAGCCACTAGAAAAGATCATTACCCTTTGCCTTTTATTGATCAAATGCTTGAAAGACTATCTAAGCACACACACTTTTGCTTCCTTGATGGATACTCTGGCATTTCACAAATACATGTTTCCCAACCTCATCAAGAAAATACCACTTTTACTTGTCCGTTTGGAACTTATGCTTATGGACGTATGCCTTTTGGTTTATGTAATGCAACTGCTACCTTTCAAAGATGCATGATGGCTATATTATCTGACTTTTGTGAAAAGATAGTTTAGGTCTTCATGGATGACTTCTCTATTTATGGGAAGTCTTTTGATGATTTGCTTAAGCAATCCTGAGCGAGTTTTGCAAAGATGTGAACAAACGAATCTCGTCTTGAATTGGGAGAAGTGACACTTTATGGTTAATGAAGGCATTGTCTTGGGTCATAAAATTTCTGAAAGAGGTATTGAAGTGTACCAAGCTAAGGTTGATGCAATTGACGAAATGCCATGTCCTAAGGACATCACCGATATTCGTAATTTCCTAGGTCATGCTAGTTTCTATAGGAGATTTAGCAAAGATTTCTCTAGAATCTCTAGGCCTCTTACTAGTCTCTTGCAAAAGGATATTCCTTTTGTTCTTGATGATGATTGTCTTGAAGCCTTTGAAACACTCTAGAAATACTTAATCTCTGCACCTATTGTTCACCCACCTGATTGGAACTTGCCTTTTGAAATTATGTGTGATGCTAGTTATTATGTTGTTGGTGTTGTTCTAGGACAAAGAGTTGATAAGAAATTGAATGTTATTCATTATGCTAGTAAAACTCTACACAGTGCTCAAAGAAATTATGCTACAACTGAAAAAGAATTGCTTGTGATAAATTTAGACCTTATATTGTTGACTCTAAGGTAATTATTCACACAGACCATGCTGCTATTAAATATCTTATGGAAAATAAAGATGATAAGCCTAGACTTATTCGTTGGGTTCTCTTATTGCAATAATTTGATCTACATATCATTGATAGAAAAGGACTTGAGAACCCCGTAGCCGATAACTTGTCTAGGCTTGAAAATGTGCTTGATGACCCACTACCTATTGATGATAGTTTTCATGATGAGCAGTTAGCTGCAATAAATGTTTCTCATAGTACTCCTTGGTATGCTGACTATGCTAATTACATTGTTGCTAAATATTTTCCACCTAACTTTACTTACCAACAAAATAAAAAATTCTACTATGATTTAAGACATTACTTTTGGGATGACCCACATCTTTATAAAGGAGTAGATGGTATTATTAGACGTTATGTACCTGAGCATGAACAGGGATAAATCCTACGGAAATGTCACTCCGAGGCTTATGGAGGGCATCATGCTGGAGATAGAACTGCTCACAAGGTATTGCAATCTGGATTTTATTGGCCTACTTTCTTCAAGGATGTCTGTAAGTTTGTCTCATCTTGTGATGAATGCCAAAGGATAGGTAATATCGGTAAGACTCAAGAAATCCCTATGAATTATTCAGTTGCTGTTGAACCATTTGATGTTTGGGGATTTGATTACATGGGACCTTTTCCTTCCTCTAATGGGTATACACATATTTTGGTTGCTGTTGATTATGTTACTAAATGGGTAGAAGCTATTCCAACTAGTAGTGTTGATCACAACACCTCTATTAAAATGCTTAAGGAAGTTATTTTCCCAAGGCTTGGAGTCCCTAGATATTTAATGACTGATGGTGGTTCACACTTTATTCATGGTGATTTCCGTAAAATTCTCGCTAAGTATGATGTTAACCATAGAATTGCATCACCCTATCATCCCCAGTCTAGTGGTCAAGTTGACCTTAGTAATAGACAAATAAAATTAATTTTGCAAAAGACTGGCAATAGGTCCAGGAAGAATTGGTCTAAGAAATTAGATGATGCACTTTGGGCTTATAGAACAACATATAAAAATCCTATGGGTATGTCTCCTTATAAAATGGTTTATGGAAAAGCTTGTCATTTGCCTCTTTGAGTTAGAATATAAAGCATACTGGGTAGTTAAAGAACTCAACTATGATTTCAAACTTGCTGGTGAAAAGAGGTTATTTGATATTAGCTCATTAGATGAATGGAGAACCCAAGCTTATGAAAATGGAAAGTTATTGAAGGAAAAAGTTAAAAGATGGCATGACAAAAGAATCCAAAAGCAAGAGTTCAAAGTCGGAGAATATGTTCTTTTGTACAACTCTCGTTTTAGATTTTTTGCAGGGAAACTCCTCTCGAAATGGGAAGGCCCATATGTCATTGAGGAAGTTTAGCGGTCTGGTGCCATCAAAATAAATAACTCTGAAGGTACTAACCCGAAGGTTATTGACGGGCAACGAATAAAGCATTATATCTCAGGTACGCCCATTAATGTTGAAAGTAATATTATCCAAACTTTGACACCGGAAGAGCACATAAAAGAGTCCTTCTGGAACACTCCAGAATCTTGAAAATAAGGAGGTACGTGATACGGTAAGTAAACGGACTCCGAAATATCCACAAAAATATTTTCTGTCAGTTTTGGAAATAAAGAAACTTCCAGGAAGCGTCCCCTGGTGAGCACAATACAACAGTGTGCGCCAGGTATGCCTAGCGCACCCAGGTCGGTTGTGCCCACCTGGGACACCTCCCGTACTTTGTTTTTCTTCCATGTACTTTTCCTCCAAGATAAAAAACCTATATATACTTCCCGAACCTGTTGACCACCGTATCACGGAGAAATATTTTGTTTGCTTTTCTTGCTATTTTTCTGTCAGATCCGAAATCATGTCGTCTCAAAGCTCGGGAGATGAGTGCCCTCCTCCCCACGAGTCTTTTGATATCTATGTTTTTAAGCCTGCACATGCTTGGTCCACGGATGAGGAAGAAGATGAGCCTCTTCCTACCCGCTTCCAACGAGAGACCAAGGAAGCGTTGGGCAAGTTGCAAGAGCTCACGATTTTATCTCCACCACCATCTTCTTCACCAGAAAAAGCGAACTGAGCATCTGGTATGGGCACTCCCCTTGGCTTCCGCCAAGCTTGGGGGAGGTGCCCCGGTGTCGTATCATCCCACTATCTTTTTGCTTTTCTTTATCTTAGTTCAATCTTTTGCTTAGATGAATAAAGTTTAGTCCGATCTTTTCTTCTTTGAGAGTTTGCTTAGTGATCTATCATTGTTATCATGCGCAATTATATAATAAAGTTAGTTCGAGTTTTTACTTTCTTTACTGTCATGTTGCAAATAAAGAAAAGAAAAAGAGAAAAAAAGGTTGTAATTGTTTGAATCAAAAGAAAGGAAATAAATTAAGATGATCATATATTAATCTTATGGTAGGTGATGGCACCACATAAGGAAAAGTATAAGTAGAAAATTTTGTTAGAGATTGACAAACATAGCATTGGTCAATGATGCAACTCATCAAAGAATTAATAAGGGATGAGAAGATTCACATATAAATATACTATCCTAGAAATCTTTTGTGATTGTGAGCCCCCATCAAAATATTATATGCCAAAATTGTTGATGTTGGAAAAGAAAGACAACTTTGATTTATGTTTGTTCATATTCACATAGAAGTCATATTGTCATAGATCCTTTAACATGTGGTGCTTGCCCAATATATTTTTTGTCCAAAAATTCCGCACTAAGTAGAGATACTACTTGTGCATCCAAAAATCCTTAAACCCAAACCTTTTTCGAGAGTCCACGACACCTACCTATGGATTGAGTAAGATCCTTCAAGTAAGTTGCCATCGGTGCAAAAAGGAAATAAAAATTGCTTATAAATACGTGAGATCATTTAGTGTAAGAGAAAATTGAGCGTTGTACGAACTTGGATGACAAAGAATAAAAGCGACAGACTGCATAATAAAGGTTGTCATCTTAAGGGGCAATACAACGTGACGTTCTCTTGCACTAAGGGATTGAGCATGCAAACAAATAAGCGCATGGCAACCTCTTCTTCCCTCTTCGAAGGGCCTTTCTTTTACTTTTGTGCAAAGAGTCAAGGTTTTCCCTCTTTCCTCTTTATTTTTATCCTTTGGCAAGCATCATGTGGTGAGGAAAGATCTAGGCACATATGTCCAGTTGGATATGGGTGACATGAGTTATTATTGTTGACATCACCCTTGAGGTGAGTATGTTGGGAGGCGAAACTATAAGCCCCTATCTTTCTATGTGTCCGGTTGAAACGTTTTAGCCATGTGTATGCGGTGAGTGTTAGCAATCATAGAAGACTATACGTTGGTTGAGTATGTGGACTTGCCTAAAGGCTCCGATGCGTGACCCTTCCTGAAAAGATCATGAATTGTAGTTGTAGAAGTTGACTGAAAACATAGTTTGTTGGTTTCTAATAGAGTTTATGCTTCATACTTCAGTTGTGTGATGAACCGTCACTTATTCATGAGAAGTTTATGATGCAAGTCCTATGATAAAAGTCTTATGTCTAATTCTATTGTTGTTATAATAATAACCATGATGCTTCTATGTCCGTATTTTGTTTTTATCGACACCTCTCTCAAAGCATGTGGACATGCTTTTCGATTTCGGTTTTCGCTTAAGGACAAGCGAGGTCTAAGCTTGGGGGAGTTGATACGTCCATTTTGCATCATGTTTTGTTACTGATATTTACAATGTTTTTATCCATAATAATACTTTTTGGAGTAATTCTAATGCCTTTTCTCTAATAATTTGCAAGGTACACACCAAGAGGGAGAATTCCGGCAGCTGGAAATCTGGACCTAAAAAAGCTACGTCAGGCCACCTATTCTACACAACTCCAACCAAGCTGAAACTCCACAGAGATTTTTTATGGAATATTTAAGAAATATTGGAGCCAATAAACACCAGAGGGGGGCCACCAGGTGGGCACAACCCACTTGGGCGCGCCAGCCCCCCTAGCGCGCCCTGGTGTATCGTGGCCTCCTCGGCCCACCTCCGGTGCCCATCTTCTGGTATATAAGCGATGTTAACCTAGAAAAATCAAGAAAATACTTTCGGGGCGGAACGCCGCCGCCTCGAGGCGGAGCTTGGGCAGGAGCACTTTTGCCCTCCGGCGGAGCGATTCCGCCGGGGGAACTTCCCTCCCGGAGGGGGAAATCATCGTCATCATCATCACCAACTACTCTCCCATCTTGGGGAGGGAAATCTCCATCAACATCTTCACCAGCACCACCTCATCTCAAACCCTAGTTCATCTCTTGTGTTCAATCTTGTTACCGGAACTATAGATTGTTGCTAGGGGGTGACTAGTGGTGTTTATTACATCTTGTAGTTGATTACTATATGGTTTATTTGGTGGAGGATTATATGTTCAGATCCATTATGCATGTTAATGCCCCTCTGATCTTGAGCATGTTCATCACTTGTGAGTAGTTACCTTTGTTCTTGAGGTCACGGGAGAAATCATCTTGCAAGTAATCATGTGAATTTGATGTGTGTTCGATATTTTGATAGTATGTATGTTGTGATTTCCTTAGTGGTGTCATGTGAACGTCGACTACATGACACTTCACCATATTTGGGCCTAAGGGAATGCATGTGGAGTAGTAAATAGATGGTGGGTTGCGAGAGTGACAGAAACTTAAACCCCAGTTTATGCACTATTCCGTAAGGGATTGATTGGATCCTAGAGTTTAATGCTATGGTTAGAATTTATTCTTGATACTTTTATTGTAGTTGTAGATGCTTGCGGGGGGGGGG
>LR738712.1:485684310-485720423 GCA_902687465.1 Secale cereale
GTAATCATAAGTACGAGGTTTGTTCAAGTAAGAACAACACCCTAAGCACCGGTCCACCCACATATCAAACTATCAAAGTAGCGAACACAAATCAAACCAACATGATGAAAGTGACTAGATGAATTTCCCGTGCACCCTCAAGAACGCTCTGCTTACTATAAGAGACCGTTTTGGCATGTCCTTTGCCTCAAAAGGATTGGGCTACCTTGTTGCATGCTTGTTACAATTATCATTACTTGCTCGTTACAAATTACCTTGCTATCAAACTACTCGCTACTTACAATTTCAGCACTTGCAGACACTACCTTACTGAAAACTACTTGTCATTTCCTTCTGCTCCTCGTTGGGTTCGACACTCTTACTTATCGAAAAGAGCTACAACTGATCCCCTATACTTGTGGGTCATCATATCCTCAGCAACAAGCAGGGACCAACCTTTGTGGATACTATGTTTGCACGGACATGATCTCCGTCTGCAAATCTGGTGATAGTTGTGAAGATGCTCATGAATTAGTACCAGTAAGTCTATCTTAATTAATATCTTCTACTTGACTCATATGGCACATACTGATCTTAAAAATACTGCATCTCATCTTAGAACCGAGGACCCCTGAACTGCTCCCCGCTAGTAAATTGTTGATGGTTCGGAGATTTATCAGCGACTTCTTCCTGAATCACTACATCAATCCCACTGGTGATAATGAAGATTTCAGCATGCCTTCTCCTGAAACATTGAGTAAGAGTTAGCAGCTAAACATATACGCATGGATCCATTGTTTTCCATCTGATGATGTCTTCTTATTTCGTACACTATGATTAATTATGTAATGCATATATATGTCGATAAATCATTGAAATTTAGCTACCATATGTTCAATTGTAATTATTGCGAAATCTGATGAATGTTCTTCATGTGGACACCATATGTTTAATTGAATATTTTGGCAAATTTGCTTTTTGCATGCCGAATCAAAATGGGATAATTTTTAACCTGGCAATTGCTCCGCACACGGTTCAACTAAATGAGTGTGTGCGATCCACATCGGAAAGTATACGTCAATCGTAGCGGAACTGTCGGTGATGCACAACAGATCCCAAATGATTTGCAGCACTACTACGTGTGCGTATGGGCTCCAGAACCGGTTGTGATATCACATTATCGCACACGAGAGCTCAGAGTAAACCATGTCGAATGTAAAATACAATTCCAGTCGTAATATTTTCAGGAAACACGTGGGATCCCAAAAGAAAAGCACATGTCACTCTTGCCGCAACCGTCTGTGATTCACAACAAATCACAAACAAGTCTGCAACACTTGTATGTGTGTGAAGGGGCTCCTGGACCGTTTGTGATAGAATATTATCGCACACGGTAATTGTTGGGAAACGCGTGCGATGGTGTCTTGCATGACAGACGGGTTCCGCACAAAACTCGTGTGCGATGGGGCACATATCGCACATAGTTCATATGTTGTCCCGTGTGCCTTACATATTGTTTCCCAAACGGTTCATTATGACACACCGTTTGGTTTCACTGCATCATTAAACCTTTAATCACCGATTGCACGCGTGCGAAAGAATTTAGTGTGTGCTGCATCGCACACGATTACATTTTGCAAGGCCTCTAGATCATGGCTCCATATCCCCGACGGTTTCTGTATCGTGTGGGAAGGACCCCCCTATCGCAGTCACTCACTTGGTGACGATTCCAAATCTCGTGACGGAAAGGTGTTAAAAACCTTTTGCATAGCACCTCGTTGTACCAGTGACTACTCTTACACTAATATTTTACACTACTCGTACACACAAAATTCGATATTATTCTACACTACTATTACACTACACTAAGTATAACTCACTCGCGGCGGCGGTAGGCGGCGAGGGGGCGTTGCGGGGTGCGGCGAGGGCGGGGGCGGTGGCGGTGGCCGGGGTGGAGGCGGAGGCGACGACGATGAGGACAGCGATGATGGAGGCAGAGGCGACGACGACGGGGGATTCGGCTGTGGAGGCGGAGACGGAGGCGATGGTGGAAGAGGAGGCGAGGGCAAAGGGGGCGGCGGCGATTCAATGGGGATCGATGAAAACAGATCGATGGTTGTGTGTGTGGGGGGTGTTTTAAGCAATCCGGCCGGGGGTGGCGGCTTAATTGCTGGTGTTGGCATACGTGGCCAATGCCATTGCTATTAAATTGTTATTTTCTGTAATTTTTCTTTTATACTTTTATGTGTTACACATATTGTTTTTTATATTCGTATAGATATTTAGTTTATTATTTTATTGTTCTATTTTCCTATTATTTATTATATTGTTATTTTTATTAATTATTTTGTGTAAATATATAAACATACAAGTAAAACCAATAATTAGAACACCAACATCAATCTCATTAATCTAGGCTAGATACATAATAGTTGAATGATGAAAATAATAGCAAATATATATAACTTCTACTAGCACGCACTCTTGACGTAGACTAAGAACATCATAAGTGTAATAATTCCCACAAGAAAAAAAACTGCCACCGATCCAGCAGGGAGAACGAGGCCAAGCATAACACCAGCTAAAAGGGCATATCAAAGCATCTTGAATTTTTGGATTTGGTCGCGCATCACTTTAGTCTTCCGCTACATCTTATCTATTTGTTGTCTTAGTTCATCAATGGAGTACTCGAACAACTCGCTCACGTACTTCTGCACGAGATCAAATATATCCATGTGTAGCAATATTTTGTCCCTAACGCCCGTGGATGACAATATACACACATAAATGAATGACCGCGACACTATATATATACAAAATTGAATTGTGCAAATTAGCAGAAATAGATCAAGAGGTATTTTCTGTCATATTACATTTCCACGGTTATCGCAGATGTAGAATTCTCGCTCTAGATTCCTTTGTGTGTGCGACATATGCTTATTAGCGGGGCGTCCACGGCCCCAAAGCAGCACAGGTGCCCTCGCTCGATTCTCGACAACTTCGGCGCCAGTGACATATCTACTAGATCGGAAGGGACGTCACGCTGCAACGGGATGATTCGCCAGACAGGGCTGGCTGCATTCTCCCTGGCCGCATTGGTCGTGGCGAGCGCATGTCGTAGCTAACGGGGCCAGATGAGAGCTCGGCCAAGGTGGCGGAGTCCCAAACTTTTGACACGCCCCACTGACGTGGGCTCGCACGCAGGGCTCGTGCCGATTCGACAAGCCCCGATGGGTTCATTGCCACCAAAGCAGCTGACTAAGAGGGAGTAGAATTTTGTGGAGAATGAAAGTGAATGTATTTTAGAACAAGGGGCTGCCAACACATCTATATATAGGCACAACTTAGTGCTGACGTTGCACGACAGCACAATGTTAAGGATCTATGACATGTTTATAAATCACATGACTACAGTATATTGCAACTGATCACGACAACTGAGCACACATAGTAGTGACATCGGAAGTGTTAAGACGCCAACAATAGTAAATTATAGTTGGCGTACCAAATTGAACGACGCTGGCACTATTTGAAAAAAAAAATAGTGCTAGCGTTGATGAAAAAGGGCACGTCGCAAACGAAAGTTGGGCACGTCGCAAACGAAAGTTGTGGCTATTTTTCCACTAGTGTATCGCGAACCCACGCCGGCAAAAATATGCTTGCACGATGACTCAAACTCGCGCCGATACATTGCAGGATTGTTTAGCCAACCGCTAGAGAATCCGAACACTAGTGTTTGGTGGCAACGTGAATTGGTTAAGACTTAAGAATCAACTAGTACAAAAGCCTGTGCGTTGCACCGGGCGAAAATTTAGATATAACCTGCTCCATATGCCATTATGCAAGACATTTTTAATTTAATTATTGTAAACGTTAGAAATAAGGTTACACTTAGTATTTCATTTTGGACTTTGACATTTGGACGTAGCCTAACCATGTTTGTCATGATCTATTTCAGCTCTTCATTTTCATTTCATTCTATGAAATAGTAGTTGTGTATGAAATATTCTTTCAATCAATTTTTTTTTGTTAAAAAAAACATGATTACTTTTTACTCTGAGAAGGTGTTTTTTAGATTTTTTAGAATATTTTTTAAAATGAAATCCTTTTTATGGTGACGGGCATTTTTAGAATATTATATTATATTTCTTATTTAGTTTGCCATTTTTTGGGTGCATTGAGAGTGTAGGTGTTTTATTGGTAGCAGCTAGTTCAGAGTCGTTGCTGCGCATGTAGCCAACAATTAGAGTTCAAAAATCCATGGGCTCGTACCTTTCCGTCCTTAGATTCCAAATGAATCCTCATTCTCCAACCATGGCCCTCCGGGCGCCAAATGTTTCCCTTAATTTTTTTTCACCGACGAAGCAGAATATCTAGCAAAAAGGCCCGTGCGTTGCAACGGGTGAACAAAATCCTTGCACGTACCTAGCGACACATCGGTCTTGCCACTTCTCCCGTTCGTGGATGGTGGTCATGTATTCCACCTAATCACGGTAAACACTTCTCCCGTTCATCGACCGTGGTCATGTATATTCCACCTAATCACGGTAAACATGATCAATTCCATGGCGGTGAGGTTGGCCATCAGCAAAAGTTTCAAATTTTTCCTAAGAATATCAATAGTCATGTTGCAAATATGCCAGTGCATTGCAACGGGTTAAAAAGTATTATCCCCGCATGGCTGCATCCTCCTACTAAATAAACACGTTGTCTAAGACTCAAGAATCAGGCTATGGTGATGTGGCGGAGATAATTGTTTTGAAATCATAAGCCAAAATGAGATAAGTACTTTTAAAAGGCAACTGAGACTAAAAGGGCTATGATGTTATCATCGCCTAATTTCGTATTAGCATCCACAAGTAGTCATTTTTGTCATATAAAGGCAGCCTCCATACACTGCAAGCAGCAAAGTCGTTGTCTTCAAGCTTGACCTCCCTCCAGCCTTAAAGTACATCTCCAACCAATGAACAAATTCAGATTAACTGGTCTCACTTTATGAGCAAGCGTTGTAGCTAGTGATGTTTATTAATGGATCAATCGTAAACAAACCAATCCAAGACGGTCGAACAACAAAAATGATGAGTCAAAAAAATCAATTCATTGTTTGACAGTTAATTAAAATGAAAAACTGAGAACAAACCAATACTTCAGAAAGAATTGTAATGCAATTGAGGGTTCGTCTCAGGTAATTTTTTTTTAATTAGGAGCCTTAATCCAAATTTAATTAGAAGCCAAGTGTGGTGTTTATTCGGATCTCTTAATTCCTAAGATTATTCTCTCAATCCCAGAATTATTGCGTGCCCTTCTGTACTGGAAGAAGCACATCTTTTGCCTAGTTAATCCGATGTGCAGCGCAGCGAAGGCCAGCCTTAACCGAGCCTCAATCGCTCGATCCCCAATTCATGTCGTCTCTCCCTATCCCCTCGAGCTCACCCACAGAGTAGAGGAAACACACGTGATCCCGTGCGCCCAGCCACCCCCGCCGCTGGCTGCCGACGAGCATGCCCCACCTTCCTCCAATCTCCTCCACGGCCCTTCCACAACCACCATGCCCCACATAGTGGTCGTGCGTCTAGGTGCTCCCTCCATGGCCAAAGAGATGCAAGGCCGCGCCTCCGATGCCTCCTTTCCTCTTGCCCTGCTGCAACGTGGCAGTGGGCCGACCCTTTCCCACGCTTCCCGCTCCATGTTGCTCCTCTGAGCCCCGTTGCAGCCAATCCTTTTGTTTTCCCTCTGCTTATCTTGATTTCTATGGTGGCTTGTTGATTTCCCAAGCAACTCGTATATAAACTGGTGTAATTCGGTGTAATAAAGCGAGGTGGGACTATTTGAATGAACGTTTGCGGAAGGACCGATTAAACTTTTGCAACCAGGATATAAACGAACTAATCTAACATGATGAGTTGATCGAGGCTGCCTGCTCCCCCTGCTGCCAATCGATATATAATATAAAAAAGGGCGCGATGCAGGCCCAGCGGGCCCACGAAGAGGACAAAATATATGCTTAAGTCAGGTAGAAGAAATTGTTTCGGGATCAATCAGTTATACACATGCGGACATGTCCAAGCTGGTCACCATGTCGAGCCTCCACCCAGGCCAACAGGGATTGAACCCCCATTAATTTTTCTTCTTCTGATTTTTCTCCAACGACGTACGAAAACTTGCACAAGACGTGCGGACCCCAAATTAGTACCACCTCATTTATATTATGATTTTGTCGATACAAATCGTAAAGGCGTATTATGACATAAGAAGAAAGCGTATTGTGACGGTGAACCCGACAAAGTCAATCCGTGCTTTAATATTAGGGAGAGATAGAACCATGCTATTTATTACGCAATACAACTAAGATTTTCGAATAGTCCATTTTTGGAAAAGTGACTTTCTTTATAAAAAAATCATCAAATTTGAAAAAAAAATCATCAATTTGAAGAAAAAAAAATCATTGAACTTTCATTAAAGTTCATCAAAATTAAAAAAAGACAATTGAATTTACAAAAAATCATTATTTTTGGGAAAAAGTTCATCGTTTTTTGAAAAAAACAATCATCAAATTTTAAAAAATATTCATAGGTTTTGGAAAAAAATATCATGCATTTTGAAAAGGAGTTCATCGATTGATTTTTTTTCATCAAATTTAGAAAAATCATCGATTTGAAGAAAACATTCTGGTATTTGCGAACAATTCATCGAACCAGGAAGAAGAAAAAAGAAAAGGAAAGAAAAGACAAAAAAAAGGATAAAAAACAAAAAAATGAAAAAAGAACGAAAAAAAGAAGAAAAAAAGGTAAAGGTTACCGGATCCCCTGGGTGTCGGGGTGGTTACACAAGCTTACCTCAATGAGGGAGGTCGTTGGTTCGATTCACAAACTGCACTTCTTTTCTCTGATTAAGACACTAAAAAGAACTAAATCACGAGTACTCGTTCCAAAGATCACTCTAACCTCCTTAGGTTTTTTTGGAATCCAATAATTCCCGAACATTTGGATTTTAAGCATTTCGTCCCGAACGTTTTTACATGGCAACTTTAGTTTATAGGGGATGGCAACTTTGTTCTTTTTCGTTTTTTTGTCAGAAAATTGCCATGTTTTCCTAATCTCATGCAAACTAAAGTTGCCATCTAAAACGTTCGGGTTGCCATGCTTAAATCCCGAACATTCGGGAGTTATCATTACCGTTTTTTTCGTAGATCCATTCATTTAAAATGTTTTATCTATTAAACCGTGCGTCCAAATCTCAAACCGCTTTCAATGAGGGAGGTTACCGGATCCCCTTGGTGTCGGGGTGGTTACACAAGCTTACCTCAATGAGGGAGGTCGCTGGTTTGATTCACAAACTGCACTTCTTTTCTCTTATTAAGACACTAAAAAGAGCTGTTAGATAAATTGGGTCTGTCGTTGTACGTGGGCTGCTTGTTCAGGTAACGGCGCGGACCGAACCCAAGATCGCGAGTACTCGTTGCAAAGATCTCTCTAACCTCCTTAGGTTTTTTTTTGGAATCCAATAACTCCCGAACGTTCAGATTTTAAGCATTTCGTCCTGAACGTTTTTACATGGCAACTTTAATTCATAGGGGATGGCAACTTTAGTTCATAGGGGATGGCAACTTTACTTGATAGGGGATGGCAACGTTGTCCATTTTCGTTTTTTTGTCAGAAAATTGCCATGTTTTCCTAATCTCACGCAAACTAAAGTTGCCATCTAAAACGTTCGAGTTGCCATGCTTAAATCCCGAACGTTCGGGAGTTATCATTACCGTTTTTTTTTCATATATTCATTTATTTAAAATGTTTTATCTCTTAAACCGTGCGTCCAAATCTCGAACCGCTTTCATCGTTGGATTCACCGCGTTGAGATCTTCAAAACTAGATCCTATGTTGATAGATTTTGACGAACTTTTTCTCACAAAAAAACCGAACCGGGAGCAATATTTTTTTCCTTTCCGAAAGAGGCACGTCCGTGCCTCTCACAAAATCACAACCGTGCCTCTCGCAGAAGCAAAACCGTGACTCTCGTGAAAAAAAGACACGTTTTTCCCGTTTCCGAGGAGGCACGTCCGTGACTCTCGTGAAAGCACAACCGTGCCTCTCGTGGAATCAAAACCACGCGTTTTTCTTTCGTTTCCGAGAGACACGGCCATGACTCTCGCGGAAGCAAAAACGTGACTCTCGCAAAAGAAAAAAAAATAGAAAAAATGCATTTTTTCGTTTCCGAGAGGCACGGCCGTGACTCTCGCTAAAGCGCAACCGTGTCTTTCGCGAAAGCAAAATTGTGATCTCGCGAAAAGAAAAAGACATAAACCATGTTTTTCCCCGTTTTCGAGAGGCACGGTCGTGACTCTCGCGAAAGCAAAACAGTGACTCTCGCGGGAAAAACCTTTTGGAGCTTTTCCTTCTGTTGTACTATGTTAGTTGTACGTGGCTGAAGTTTAGTTTTGTATTGTATTTTGTTGTGCAGCAGCAGCAGTATATTGTCTCTAGACCATTTCTTTTCATCTGAATTAGCATTTGGGGTGGTTTTGTCTTGGCAATAAAACTTCGGCTACGACCTCAATTTTCTTCTCCTATTCCATCTACCTGTTCAATGGATATTTTTGCACCGTGTAAAGAAACCAGCAAATGTAACCGTTGTGTCGTTGCATGCCTAAAGATGTTGGATCAACGGTGCTGGTCGCTGTACATCTTCATGTCTCGCTAAAGCCAAAGAAGGAAAAAACAAAATTTCTACTTGAGCACGTTATGTCAAATATCTTACCCCATGTAGTGCCAAACAAACCAAATCTCCCCTATTTCATTTTCAGATATGATACTCTTTTCAGGTTGACATCGTGCTTGGCTGGTGATATATATTCCCTTCAACTCACTCTCTTGTGCAACTTGATTAGGTCCGTCCAATTGTTAGGATACAAGTGCATGTTGCAAAGGTGTGGGGGTCTCTTTCATCAATTGATTCCATCTTTTTCCACACAAAGAGAGGTCACATCGTTTAAAACGGATTTTTAGAACATGGGGCAACAGAGCACTTTATTTTCAACTGCTCCAAAAAGTTGATTAAAAGATTTTAATTTTTTGATTTGTTTTTACATGATTACGCATGCATGTGGTCTAAGTACCTGCAAATTTTCGTTCACTAATACGTTGTATTACGTGCTGAAGAAAAATACAAAATTTCTGCCCAAAAACACCAAAAAAACAAGCCCCTAAGTTTCATATATTTTGTCTTTTTTGTATCTTTTACATGCAAGCATGTATATTGCTGAAATTTTGGCCCGATATACTGCATTGCTACTATATGTTTATGCATAAAAGATTTGAAAAAAATCAAACCCTAAAAATGTGGTTTTTTGAACTTCAAAATAAAGTGCTCTGTTGCACCCGTGCTCAGAAGTCAATTTTCGTACATCGTTCTCTTACTATCTTTTTTCGCAAAAAGAATTTTAATCGGTTGTAAAGGTTTACTATAAGTACAAAGCACACCAGATATAATAACATTTACATCAAGAGTTTTGGACCACAGGACGACTAGTATCATCGCCAGAACAAGCTGCTGTCATCGCTCCCTTACCAGAAGCGGGTTGCCGAGAAATCTTCGTGCAAGTGCCTCTAAGGACCAACACCCTCGGCTTGTAGTCATCACCATTGAACCCTTAAATTAATCCGGACCTTGTTCTAAATAATGATCTGAATCGCCTAACACCAAATCTCTTCGTCTTGCACACATGGCGAGAAATCCTAGCCTGACCGTCTCAAGAAGACAACATGAATCTATGTCAAAGCTCCATCGACTCCCGATGGACGAGGCTGGAGCGACAGACGGGTTCGCTGGCGGAGCCTAGGATGAACAAAATTTCTCCCTAACATATCGCAGGAGTTCACGAAAAGGACCCAGAGACCCGAGGGTAAATTTTGTGGATAAAAAGTAAAGGACCTAGAAACCCAAGGGTAAATTTTGCGGATAAAATTTTCACACAGGCACGCACGCACGCACAGCGGGAGCTTTACGGGCATTTCAGGGCCCCGCCAGCGTGTGGGCCAACGGGCCTAGTTTGCTCTTGCTGATGTGTACGGTCGGTTATCGTCGTTGACAGTGGAGGTCGGGCCCTCCCGCAAGCCGACGGTGCTACTGCCCCTAGTCCTAGCTCTTCTTCTTCATTATATTTTGCAGGCATCACTTCTCAGTGTCGTGGTGAGACAACACGGATGGCTTCAAGAAGGTGCTAGGGCAAGGTGGTGGGCGGTATGGTGGAGTGCTCCGTAGCGGCCGGGAAGATAGTTGGGATTGAGAAATCCATGTCGGCCTGTCTGACACCGACGCAGTGGCGCTTGAGGGTGCCGCTGGACCTTCCTCGAGGGCGTCGGGTGCCACCCTTCCTTTCTCCTCGTTGTGTACCGGGAAAAACCTTTGGCAGCAGTGTCGTCATCGTCGCGTCCCTTCTTGGAGGTGGTGGTTGGTACCGGTGCTTCGGAGGCTAGGAGCTTGATGGGAGATCTCCGGTGGGCGCAACGGTCGCGAGACCTCTTCGTTTTTATTGATCCGCCGTTGTTGGCATTGTTTCTTTTGTATTTTCTCTATCTTTTCTTTTGAACGTGATTGTGCTGCTTCCGCCGCAGCATCTACCGTTGACTGTATCAGATGTTTGCTATATTAATATAGCGAGGCGCAATCCTATTTCGAGATTAGTATGCCATGTTTGTTGATTGTTGGTTTTGAGATCGCTAACCGATCATGCCGATTGGTAGTATGTCTTACTGCATGTAGTACTTATACGAGATAAAATGAGACATCTGCTCTCTCTCCAAAAAATACTGTACCAGAATCGATCTGTTCATTTTTTTTCTTGCTGCTTGAACCGTTGATCGCTCGTAACGAAGACATGTGATCTGAACCGTCCAATTCAGAGCCAACAAAGATCGGCCCACAAGGTCAGCGAGAGACAAAACAGCGAAACAGCGTTGTTGCGCGGCTAGGAGGCTACACGTATTGGGGGTTCTCAGCCCGAATTCTCAAGTTTTGGCGCCGAGGGTGGGTCAGGTACCCATGCCCCACAACTGTTGCCGTACCCATCCGATGGACGGGCCCATGGAGCCCCTCGTCCTGCCCTCCACAACTTTCGCTTGAATCTCCCTCATTCTCTCCCCCTCCCAAGTTAATTCTCCCCATCTTTATGACCAGCTGCCACCAGCCTCCTCCGCTCCTCGCTCGGTTGCGTTTTGCCGGGTAGCTAGCTAACTAGGCCTTGGCTGGGAATGGCGGAGGGTATGGGGAGCAGGAGGATGCAGCAGCAGCAGCAGGAGGAGGAGGATGAGCATTTGAAGGCGACGGCGGCGGCGGTGGAGGAGGAGCGAGGAGGGAAGAGGAAGAGGAAGCGGGGGAGGGTGGAGTTGCGGCGGATAGAGGACAGGACGAGCCGGCAGGTTCGCTTCTCCAAGCGGCGGAGCGGGCTCTTCAAGAAGGCCTTCGAGCTCTCCGTGCTGTGCGACGCCGAGGTTGGGCTAGTTGTCTTCTCTCCCGCCGGCCGCCTCTACGAGTTCATCTCCTCCGACGCCAGGTATAATGCACCCAAATTTTCTCTAGTCGCCTATCTTTTGTAAGTATCCGTGTGTTTCCTGCTGTTCTTGGCAGCTAGTACTTTTGGCTTTTATCTTGCACCGGCGTTCTTGCATGTTTCGGCCGACCACACACAGTTTGGTCTATAAAATCATTGCCGACTGCCGTGGATCGTGTTTAGGCTCCCGAGTTCGAGATGGTTAGTTCTCAAACTGAAGGATCAGTGCATATATAGCCCGACCAAAAATATGTGGCAGCTAAAAAATTTATTTGATATGTAGCTGCCCATAGGCCATAGCCACGCCGGATTAATTTTTCTCTGATTTTATGTTGCATTTCTTTGTTTCCATGGGGAATGATTTACTTCCACAGGCGTAGCATGGAATTTTCGCAAAATTAAGCTGGGTGTACCTCTGTCAGTCTAGTTATAAGCATTTCTCTGTGCCTAAAAGTTCCTACAGCACCTGCACACGTCGCGAGTGCCTCTTTTCGTAATACATTCAGCAGCTAAATATGAGATGCAGCAATCCTGCTGTAAAAAGTTACTGTTAACAGTGTACATGTTGCCCCAGTACTACTTGTGTGCCAATCTTAAAAGAACAGACTCTAGTTTGAACACATGCGTAATACTCCCTCCGTAAACTAATATAAGAGCGTTTAGAATACTAAAATAGTGATCTAAACGCTTTTATATTAGTTTACAGAGGGAGTATCACTCTCGTATATAAGTGCAAATTATTGCATTTTCCACCACCAGTGTATACTTCTCTATGCGGATTATGCCATTCTCTTTTATTAACATTATCATACATATATAGTTCTGGTAGTGGAACTGTCCTTGATTTAATTTAAAAAATAGCCCTTTTGTGAAGCTAGTGCCGATCAATCGTATTCTACTGTAAAGCTATCGGATCAGTTCTTTTTTCCTTGTTAACAGATACAAAGTATTTACTATGTCATTACACTAGATTCATTTTAAATATCCTATTTCTATTTTATTTTTTGCAGCGTTGAGCAAATTTTTGGTCGATGCAGTAACATTCCCAACACGATGATTGATCTGAATATAGTTGCACGAGATTCCAGGGGTTATTGCAATATACAGGTAAGGAATATGTATGTATGTGTGTATATGTTAGGTTAATTAATTATTCTATGTGCTTCATAATTAAACTCATGTTTGTATTATGTACTCCCTTTGTAAAGAAATATAGCGGGGAGAAATATAAGATTGTTTAGCCACTAATATGGTGATCTAAACGACCTTATATCATATTGTGATCTAAATGATCTTATATTTATTTACAGAGGGAGTATATGTTATTTTGGGTATACATATGAGTAATTAAACAACTTCTTGTTCATCATAATGCTATCTGCCAATTGAATTCATGAGCCTAACTAGATATATACTCCCTCTGTTATTATTTACTTTGCATATTAGGTTTGACCTAAGTCAGAGTTTATAAAGTTTGACCGAGTTTACTGAACACAATATGAGCATTTACAATTGACAAGTATATATAATGTGAAAATATATTCAGTGATGAATCTGATGGTATTGATTTGTATTGTATACGTTACTTTTTTATAAACTTGGTCAATATATTCAAAGTTTGACTTCAGATAAAACTAATATGCAGACGGAGCACGTGTAAATTATCTCAATACTGATGCACATGATTCTCAAGTTGATTACAGTGTACATGTGAGGAATGTTGTTGTGTGCTAGGGTTATAGGGAAGTAGGGGAAGGGCTCTTGCCCTAGATGGATGGTATAAGATCTATTCTTCTAATTCTAGCTTGCTTTATTCCTCGTAGGGAGTCCTCTTTATATAGAGGACTAACCATCATCCAATCTAAGTAGCAAGCTAAAAGATATATTTCCAATTTAAACAATACACTACCTTTCGAGGTCTCCTTTGGTTTGTAGGAATTTCGTGGGAATCTCATATGATAGGATTTGTATAGGAAAAATTCCTTTAGAGCCCTTTGATTTGTAGGAATAGAATCCTATTCCTATGGAGGAATTCTTCCTATCCTCCACATTTCATAGGAAAATAAACATTAGGCCTCCTTTGGTTCATAGGATAGGGTTATCATAGGAATAGGAAATTTGTAGGAAATGAGATGACATGTACCTCAAATCCTATGAGTAGGAATAGTAAAAGAGATGTCATTTGGTTCACACCAAAGGAATTTTTCCATTGAGTCTAGGCTCACTTTTATTTTCCTATGAAATGTGGAGGATAGGAACCAATCCTATGTAGGAATAGGAATCCATTCCTATGAACCAAAGGGCTTTAAAGGAAAATTTTCTATAAAAATCCTATCCTATAGAATTCCTATAAAATTCCTACAAACCAAAGGAGGCCTTAACGTAGACTCAACGGAAAAAATCCAATGATGTGAACCAAAGGGCATCATCTTTCATATTCCTCTTCATAGGATTTCAGATACATGTCATCTCATTTCCTATGACTTTCCTATCCTATGATTTTCCTACTCTGTGAACCAAAGGAGGCCTGAATTGTTTGGATTGCTTGCCACATGTATCATGTGGTTTAAACAATACACTACTTAATATAGGAATTTGTATATCTCTTTGACATCATAATTGGGAGGTGCCATTTTAGGGCCATGTACTAATGTACATAACATCACACCCCATGCATGCAACTCGTCCTTGAGCTGCTAGGTGCGGCAGCCACGATTGCAATCTGACAAAGTCCAATGATATATAATATGTGATTTCGCTGCACCTCATGGCCTGAAGTAGATAGTAGCGCTTTGGCCCTGTGTTTCAAGTGGAGGCCCTCCTTGTCTAGGGGGAGACATTGTCTTATAATCTATTCAAACACGAATAGTCTCATTGCTAGAAGATGTTGAAACTCTGTTGCCCCATGCATCTTCGTTGGCATGGCCTCGATGCTTCACACTAATCACTTGAAGGAAGTGCAAATGCATTTTATCATGCCCATGACGTATGAGGTTCCACTGCTCCTGCATGGGCAGAGGCCCGCCAAGGTTCCATCTCCCACTCTAAATCATAGACGTCTCAACCCGCGCCATGAAGTCAATCCCGTCCTCGAGCTGATAGTTGGTGAGGGTGACTAAAGAGCATGCATGTAGGAGTAGCGAGGTTATCGTGTGGGTGTCATTGTACAATGCAGGAGCGCTCATTAGGCTGCAACTCCTTTGATGCGGTTGGCCTTGGTTGCACAACCTTTGGGAGTATGGTGGCGGGGCCAGTGTGGCGACGCTAATTTTGAAGTCATTGGATGAAGCAACATGGATGTTAGCTCAAAATGACACTTCTACCTTGGACCCAAGGGAAATTTCATGGCGAAAGACACACCATATTGTAGTCTCTAATACCAAAACTATTGTGTAATGGGTTATAGGGAAATAGGGGAATATATTCGCCCATGGAGGCATGATTGAATAGTTATTCTTCTAATTCTTGCTTGCTTTATTCCTCATAGGGTAGACAGAAATAAGCTGGTTGATTTGTGTCTAAAGATCTTATTGTTTTGAACATCCAAATGCCGCAACCAGCTAATATGACGATCTCCATGAAGAAAGGGACTCCCAATTTAGTTTTAATATGGGAAAAAGCTTAAAAAAATTAAAGCATTGGGTCTCTCTTAGGGCACACGAAATCCCAACCTAGTAGAAAATGGGCACTACCAGAATAGGTGGTGTAACATCTCCTCCTGTTGGCAATCTCATGTTTCAAACTTATAGGAAGGTAGATAAGTTCTTCGTGTATAGTGATTTCTTGCATCCAGTCTACTATGAAGAAGGATCCATATAAATACTTTGTTTTTCAGTTGATACAAGTTGTTTCAAGTCCACATAAAGTGCGAAGGGGTAGGTTGATGATGTCTAGTGAGAACTTTGTAAGATTTTCTAGAAGAAAAATTGGAAGACCCCCAAATGGAGCTCCATAGCTTCAAATTCTTGGCCGCTTGTTGGGACAATGCTAGGCAAGAAATATCTTCCAAAAAATCATGGTTAATCACTTCCTTAGCTGCATCAAACCCTCTTGCCATATATGCTTCCATAGAAGGGCAGATTTCTCATCATCAATGTGATGTTATGGATGCCAACATGTAGAACCCTGACCTTCCCTTGGCTTTTCGTCTACAAGTCATGGACGAGGCAGCAAGATTAGGGCCCTAAGCTTGAATATCTAAGCCTCTCAACATGTAGGGCCTAAGGTATTTAATTACTTGTTCCTTGATTATCTATCAATGATCTAAGGTGCACATCATAAAAAGAGACATGGTAGAAAAAACTGACTAGACAATATGAAGCTTTGCCCCCCAAAAGACAGAAAAGTTGAGGAGCATGATGTCGGGAAACGTTCTATGCAAGACAAAACAAAAGTACCATGCATGAACCAAACCAAGATACCATATTGATGTGCAAGCAAGGAAATTATACCCCGACGATCACGTCATAGCAACAAGAAGTTGATGATGTCGATAAAGTCCTCTTAATCCCGCGGCTAGGTTATACCACTCAGCCACGAAAGTGTTCTCCTTGCATAGTTTCGCCCGCCAAAGTGTATGACATCTCCAAGGTACCCACGCATACTCGTAATAACCAACATACCAGGATCAGTGGGAAACTACGGGATGGAGTAGCAGCAACACTGGCAACTAGCACTATATCCAATCTAGAGGAGAGGAAGGGGAGGGGCGCCCAACATGAGGGGTGTTGTGACCAGGGAGGGGTGTGACTAGGGCTTCTTGGGGTGACCTCCCTATGCACCATGCCCTCTATTTATAAGTGGCCAAAGGGTGAGGTGGACAACCCTGGGCGAAGGGGTTTCGTACTCCACATGGACTCGTTGATGGAGTCCAACTCTACCAAGTTTCCCCCGCCAGGTTGCCTTGCAAGCAAATAGGGGGTGGAAGCCAGCAGGGGGTCTTCTGGAATGTCCAAGAACATTACGGATGTTGGGAAACGTAGTAGAAAACAAAATAAATAACCCTAGCTACGATCAACCAGGAACACTATGAAGATGCAATAAATGGTTTGGATCAGATCGTTACCAACTCCGAGTTGCAGCGGAAGAAGACGAGCCTGACAGTCTGTGTATATCATACTTGAAGTCCCTCGAACGATAGATTAATGATCCCTCAGACCGCTCACAAACAGTCCCTCGAACGGAAGACTAAAAGCACAACCTCTCCACATATTGTAAGCATACAGTCTTCACGGTCCGGCAGTGCTTCGCCGTCCTCGCCAAAGAATTAGAGGAAGGAGATTAGAATCACACTGGACTTCTAATTATGAGGATTAGAGGATCTAAATCTAACTCTAATTGGAACAATTAGAACTAGACTAGAGAACTATAGGGGGCTCCAAAAACTTGTGTATTTAACGAGCCAAAATCCTCAAGTATATATAGGTTGGAGGGAGGGAGATGGGGTGCTAGAAGGGGGAATCGCCCTCCAATTTGGCCCCCCTTCCTTCTACAAGGAGGAAGGGGGAGGCTCCACCTATTGGGCCCAAGTGCCCAATATGCTTTCCACCACTTGGCCTTTTAAGCCCTGTTGATATTAAATTAAATATAAAAGCCTCCTAACTATTATTAAAGCATTTTATTATTAATTTAACATCTATGAAAACATTTCCCACCTATATATAATTTATCGGTAATACCCGATATAGCCTGATAAACCGCAAAACCCTTCCGGTGACCCTGGAACGCTTCCGGTTCCTCTAGAAACTATTTTGAATATTAATTGAACTATTTCATAAATATTTTCTCATTAATCCTATCCTACTAACACCTAGTAGATCATGATTACCTTAAGCTTGTGACCGTGTAGGTTCGGTAAAACAAAGATATGAACAAAACCCCTTTCGTTCAACGACCGATAGCGGAACCATGGACGTCTGCATCGATCCCAGTGGGAACACAAATGAAATTGATGTGAACCTTTGGTTACCAGGTGCTATTCTATTTGCTTCGCCATACTTCACAAAACCCGAGGTGAGATATTTTGGTATCGTCTTGATCCATGCACATGCTCACTATACCGGTCTCCTCGTTACTGGTTTTGTTCTTATTTCTCGTTAACATGTTCCAGCATCCCCGTGATGTAGTAACCTGTGTCTGACCAGACGATGATGGATGCCATCACACCGAGGGGGGGGCTAAGGATTTCTCTACATCGTTGGAGGATCAAATTTCACTCCCAAGCTATCTAGTCTCTTATCAAACTTCTCGATGAACCTCTAAGTTGTCGTTATGATCATCATGTTACATATGATGTTTGAGCAACCCCAAACTTCATCTTACGGTAAGAAGTGACTATGATACTCTCATGGTCTAAGGAACTACATCACATGTTAATACTCCGTGTTATGACAATTGACTTCTGACGACATTATCTCGAAGTATAACAAACAAGTTTGGGTTGATTCAATATGATCGTTCTTCTAACGTCATACTCTCAATGTTGTTTTAGGACTATCGTTACATTTAACGATATCCTAAGATCCGGAAAACATGATCACCAACAATACTTGAGCTAGTTGAAAGATCGTGGATGTCGCCTAGAGGGGAGTGAATAGGTGCTTGTAAAATAATTACGGTTTAGGTTTGAACAAATGCGAAATTAACCTAGCGGTTAATTTGACAAGCACAAAACCTACAACAACTAGGCTCACCTATGTGCACCAACAACTTATGCTAAGCAAGATAAACAACTAGGAGATAGCAAGATATATGACAAGAAACAATATGGCTATCACAAAGTAAAGTGCATAAGTAAAGGGCTCGGGTAAGAGATAACCGAGGTACGCAGAGACGACGATGTATCCCGAAGCTCACACCCTTGCAGATGCTAATCTCCGTTTGGAGTGGTGTGGAGGAACAATGCTCCCCAAGAAGCCACTAGGGCCACAGTAATCTCCTCACGCCCTTGCACAATGCAAGACATCATGATTCCACTAAGGGGCCCTTGAGGGCGGTCACGGAACCCGTACAAATGGAAACCCTTGGGGGTAGTCATCAAACCCGTACAAATTGCTCGTAGCGATCTCCACAACCTAATTGGAGACCCCGACGCTTGCCCGGAGCTTTACACCACAATTATTGAGCTCCGAACACCACCAAGGTTGGGGCTACCTCCACAACTTAATTGGAGGCTCCCGACGACACCACGAAGCTTCACCACAATGGAATATGGCTCCACGGTGACCTCAACCGTCTAGGGCGCCCAAGCACCCAAGAGGAACAAGCTCAAGGGTACCAAGCACCCAAGAGTAATAAGATTCTCAACTTGTAACTTCCACGTATCACCGTGGAGAACTCAAACCGATGCACCAAATGCAATGGCAAGGGCACACGGAGTGCCCAAGTCCTTCTCTATCAAATCCTACCAAGGCAACTAATGCTAGGGAGGGAAAAGAGAGGAAGAACAAGAAGGAGAACACCAAGAACTCCAAGATCTAGATCCAAGGGGTTCCCCTCACATAGAGGAGAAAGTGATTGGTGGAAATGTGGATCTAGATCTCCTCTCTCTTTTAACCCAAAACTAGCAAGAATCTATGGAGGGATTGAGAGATAGCAAGCTCGAAGAAAGTTAACAATGAGGGAAGAACACGAGCTCAAAGGATAAGGTTCATTGGGGGAAGAAGACCTCCTTTTATAGGTGGGGAAAAATCCAACCGTTATCCCCTCTCTCAGCCCGCTCGACGCGGTACTAGCGCAGAGGGCTGCGGTACTACTGCTGAAGGTTGCGGCACTACCGCTTGCGCGGCAAAGGCTAGATGAGGGCCTGTTGCACAGGGCAACGAGCGGTAGAACCGCCGGAGCGGTACTACCGCACGCCTCCTAAGGTACTACCGTAAGGCAGGCGTCAACTGACCCAGAAAAATGCACGGAAGTAATAATTACTTCCATGACTACTACCACTGAGGTTGGAGCTGGCGAAAGTCCGGCACGGTAGTACCGGATAGGAGTCGCGGTACTACCGCATGAGGGCAGATGTAAAAAATTACATCCGCGCCTACTTCTGCATGCGTTTGCATCAGGGCTGGGGGCAGCGGTACTGCCGCTGGCTCCTGCGTTACTACCGCTCCCTTGAGCAGTACTACCGCACACCACCGAGGCTTTAGCACTTGGCTGCCTTCATATCGCAGCTAAAGACAACAGAAGGATGCAATAAAACTAGAACTGACATAACTTCTGCAAATGAGCTCCGAATTGAGCAAACTCAAGCTTGTTGGATAGAGGAAGACGTGTAGCATCAAAACAACGATTGGTTATAGTAAGAAGAGGCAGGGGAGGTATGCCAAGATATAGAGGAGTAAACCCTCCATCAGAGAAGAACCGACATAACCTCCATCATCGAAAACATCATAGAAGATGCACGTGAACTCCGTTTTCGATGAACTCGAGCTTGTCATCAAGATGACCATAAGCTCTAAGACCCACAAAGAGAACCGGCAAAAACCCCAACATCAAAAACATCATAGGAGATGCATGTGAACTTTGTTTTCGATGAACTCGAGCTTGTCATGAAAATGACCATAAGCTCCAAATCTCACAAGGAGAAGAACCAAACAAGAACCAATAAAGATGATGCAAGGATGCAATGGTTTGAGCTCTCTATGAATGATACGATCAAGCTACTCATCAAGATCCCCCTTGATAGTACGACAATCGATCCTATAACCCAGTCTCCAAACTACCACCCTGAGACAGGTAAAGTAGAGAACCTATCAAGGGCAAACCTTTGCCTTGCGCAAAGTCCACTTGAGCTAGATGTAGACGAACTTGACTCCTCAAGTTGGACCACCTTTCTTGATTGTGTTGGCTTGGTGAAGACTTAGTAGATTGCTCCCCCATACTCCACTATGGGTGAGCCACTCTTCGGCATATCTTCACAAGTCCATTGTCACCACAATGGACGTCAAGCTTCAAGCACTTGATTTCTTCGTGATGCATCACTTGAACTTGCACACTGCAACCTAACCCCACAAAGAACTCTCGTGAAGACCATGGGTTAGTACACAAAGCGTAATTGACAGTGCTTACCATACCATGGGATCGGTTGATCCCTCTCGGTACATCTTCTACACTTTGTGTGTTGATCAACTTGATTCACTCTTTGACTTAGTCTTGATGAACCTCTCACATGACCAATCTTTAGGTAATTCCTTGAATAGCACCTTGGTCATCAGAAACTCTCCTTGAAACCAACAAATGGACTCCAAGAAAAGCCTATGGATAAATCCTTCAAATATAATTCAAGGCAACCATTAGTCCATAGAGATTGTCATCAATTACCAAAACCAAACATGGGGGCACCGCATGTTCTTCCACTAGTCTTAGAGGAGAGAATAAGAATCTTATTTTACAGTTTATCATTCCACACATGCATATGAGTTTTCCACCCAATCGCATATTCCAGGATCATAGCAGTTATAGCATAGAATACAAACTCTTAATTATGAACATAGAAATATAATAATACAATATTATTGCCTCCAGAGCATATTTCCAACAATGGAACCTTCCAGACCTTTCATAAGCTTCGATCATATTCTAGAACCTTCTGGTACTTCCCGAAACACTTCCAGGCATCAAGAGAACACTTCCAAGATCCTTTGAAACATTTTTGGAACCCTTCTCTCTCGTTCTCCATAAAATCATAGCATTCCTAAATGTTGCTAAATGGTAAGCGTGTGACCCTATACGTTCGAGCATATGTGGATATTGAAAACATTATGTTCAATAATCGCTAGCGGGATCTGGTCACACATAATAAATCTCACATATCATCGAATATCTTCATCGAGCGAACCTTATATTATCACATGCAATTTGTGTTTCCTCATGATACATTACACAACCCGACGAGAGACTTTGACGGTATCCTATACACAACTCCCCGATCAATATACCTAGTTATCCCCGTTACTTGTTTGTACTTTTCTCTTCCCCGTATTCTAGTATCCTCGTGACTAAATCTTCGATCACAATATATGGGGAGGCGACGTTCGACACCGCAATAGCGAGTGGGCCCAGAGTGTACCTTTCCACTGCCGGAGGGGCAAGTACAAATTCTTGAAATGTCTGGAACCAGAACAAACTTTTCGCTGTACCTGAAAGTTACCTTTATAATTACCATGTTATAGAATTACGTTTGATGACCCCAAACCATAGTCTTATTTCAATCTTTTGAACTATATATGAGAAATCTTCAACTCTTAGCTTGGTATGCCAAGTGGGAGACCGAGATATGTCAAAGGGAATTCTCCTTTGCATTCGAGGGTTCTTATTAGAACCTCCATTCTACCCTATCACACATTGATTGGGATCATAATGATTTTTGATAGTTATCTTTCAGCCAAGTGTATCCAAACATAAGTATGGTGAGTGGCTTTAAGAAAGACCAAATGCTTACCATCAGCTTGCATGACCATAAGGGTATCATCTATATGCTGGTTTATTATGAAATTATGGCATCTTGCATTAGCCAAAGTAGTTTGGAGCAACCCTTGGTGCATAGCCTTCTTTGCGACCAAAGAAGATCAGATGTTAGGAACAAAAATGAGAGGGGATGAGGGTTCACCCAGCTTGACTTGCATTTTTTTCTTCTTCTTAGGTACAACATTAAGCATGACATGTGAAGTGCGTGAAGGTAGAATCATAATGGGGCAGTTGATCCATTTTCTCCCAAATCCTTTTGCTTCAAAATTTGCAGTATGGTATTGTGTTGAGTCTGTCAAAGGATTTTTCAATATCTAGCTTGAGTATTATGATCTCTTCTGTATAATTATTTCTGGCAATGATATAAATATTCAAAGACCCACCCCAAGCAATCTTGGATAGATCTTTCGTAAGAAAACCATACTAGTTACGATGCACTTGTTTCAACAAAATTTTATGTAGCCTCGTAATGAATTTTAGAGAAGAATTAAGCAGATTGGTCTGTAATCACTAGTGGAGATGGGAGTAGAAATATCGGGGACGAAGGCAATAAAGGGCGAATTTGTGCCATAATGCTTCCATAAAAGAACTCTTATTTGCACAACTTGCGGTTCTTTTATGAACCTTCAACTAGAATTCATGTTTCAAACTTGTTTTACTTTTGTTTTTTTTATCTACATTGTATACTTAAATTTGATGCATTAGTGCACACTAAACTTATGAGTTTACTTTTATCAGCTACTATTATTTGAAATTTAAGTTTATAAATTACCTTCGTACACACATAAAGGTTAAACATCAAAGTCAGCTTTCAACTTATTTGCCATACAACCCGAGAATTATTACTAGCTCCATTCGAAAATAAGTGTCGTGGGTTTAGTTCAAATTTAACTATTGGGATCGAGGTCTAAGGGCTAGAGGCGGTTGCGAATAGTGCCAGAAAAGAATTCTACTCCAATTTCAAGGTTGTTTGTAGTTTTTAGAACAACATAACTAGGATCAAGCAACTGACAGAACTTAACAAGCAAGCTATCAAGAGTACTAGACAATGAATGATTAAAGCTTACAAGTAAGTAGGGGCTAGGATTAAGAGAATGCAAAGGCTCGTGATGTGAATATGTTTTTCCAATGGTTCAGATAGTTGGCGTAATCCAAAATGCACGTCGATGGATGCTTTGATCCCAAGGTTCTAAGATCACAATGGTCCCAGATGTGTCGCCCACCAAGTGATCTATCAAGCACATACAACCTATTACATTATGGCTTGCCTTAAGAATGCTCACTAAGGGGTAGATCTTCACCAAATAGGTGATCTCCGAGCCTGTAAAAACTGTTCAATCATTCACACCAAGTAATCAAAGGCTCTCAAGTGACTCCTAACCATCTAAGCTATGAACACCATCAAAGATTAACAAGAAAGCCAGGTTCTTTATAGGAACTCCTCAAATTATCTTCAATCTAAGCTCTTCCATGGATCCCACACAACAATAGGATTGTTTTGTGGTTGCGGTGTATGCACCCTTGTTGGGCTCCCCAGAGTAGGAGTATGCAGTATGCAACAAGTCTTCCCACAATGAGGAACCAAGGTATCAATCCATGGAGGAACCGGTATCCTATAATAGTTGAGTGCTCTGCAACAAAAATAAAGCTTCACTTGTGTCCCCAGCAATTCTAACAAGAGTGTCAACCATTTTTGTCTTGCTAGTTGCATAAGAAAAAATTAAAAGATAATGTGTGATAAATATTTTTGGAATTTTTGGAATAAAACAAAACTAAAAATATAATGCGTTAAAGTAGGTCGAACTTCATAGGTTCACAAAGTATAAATCCGCAAAACATAAAAGCGCGGTAAGTAGAATAATTACGTGAAAAAGTGCACAATGAAATATCTCATGCTCATGCCAGATTGATGAATGTGTAAGTTCTTATATAGGCAATACATCCAAATACTATTAAACTGAGATCCTCTCTACATCTAATAGCTAAATAAACCATCTATAGAGCGAGATCCTCTCCACATCATCTGGACTTTAAGTGTAAACATGAGTAATTGCATTTAGCAAGATGGCATATTGTTATGCTTAGGGGACTATGAATATTGTACAAAACCTTAACCTTGGTGGCAATAATTCAATACAAGCCTCTTTCACTTTCTATTACTGCGGTAGATTACTTGCAAGATTGAACCCAACTATGCACACCTCTTCCACTATTGATTATCGATCTAAACTGGCTAAGAGTAGACAAGCAACTATAAAGAATTAATCTATAGATCAAATGAAAGGAATACACAAATCCAAACATAAATAAATAATTTGTCACATGATCAACATCATGGCTGCAATACATCAGATAAACCATAATCATTAGGGTAGCTCATATGGTTATTGCATTGAACATTCAAAACATCAAGGTGTATATATTACAACTTTACCTACTACCATGAGCATGTAATCCAAGGGCTGGACTACTCACAAATCATCTTGGGGCGTGATGATTAAGATTGCTTCCCCTCTGATAGAGTTCTAGATCAACGCCATAAATAAAGATTGCCTCGAAAACGTAATGAGGGGCGATGGAAAAAATACTCCATAATTAGGGTGAAAGTTTTAGGGTATTTATGGACCATCGGGCACAGGAGGCCAGCCGGGAGGGTCCCACAGGTAATAGGCACCCCTGTAGGCACCCAAAAACCTAGGGCGCCTAGGCCCCGTGGGATCCAGGGTCCTCTAGTGTCTTCAAACTTCCCGAACCATTTCTATTTTACTTTTCCTCAGACTTTTTTAATGGATTTTCCTGAAATTACAAAAACAACAAAACAATGGGAACTAGCACTAGGCACTCGATTGATATGTTAGTCCAATAAATTCAACAAAAAATATTCCCAAAATGTATCTAATTAATAACAATATATGATGATTCATATAAAAAATATCGATACATTTGAGAAATATCATTGCGGAAGAGATGGACTTTGGGAGTATGGATTCAAGAAATGTGCTTCTTGGTCTTCAAAGAATCAAAGAAGTGACATGGAATTGCCCAACACATTTTCTATTCCTTTCTTACATTGGACCTTCCTTTATCTTTGGTGGTAGATGAATGGAGCTAAGTGGCTTGCAACAGGTGAAGTGAATAAGTGGACTGACTTTTGAAGGGTATGGATGGTTACTATTAGGAAATATGCAACTTGTATTTCTAGGTGCCCATAGGCCAGTATATATGCATGTACAGGTGCAGTACAATATGCCAAAAAATCCTTATAGAATGGGGAAAATACAAAGAGCCGCATGACTAAATATATATAACTAACACCCCCGTCAAATTCATGGTGGATCAACAACGCTGAGTTTGGAGAGATAGAAGTCGTGTTGTGCTCTACTTTAGGCCTTCGTAAAGAAATTCGCCAACTGTCACTCGGAAGGCACATACTGAAGAGCAATAACCCGATCTTGTGCTCAAGTGTGCGCAAAATAAGCATCAACACATCGGTATGCTTGGTGAGATCATGCTTCATAGGATCGCATGCAACATTAATAGCACCTGTACTGTTAGACAAGAGCAGAGTATGTGTAGTGTTAGAAACAACAAAATCCTCAAGTAAGTGCCATAACCAAGTCACCTCTGACGTCAAGAGCCATAGTTCACAACTCACCCTCTACACTCGAATGGGAAACTACGATATGTTTCTTCGTCTTCCAGGCAATGAGAAAACCACCAAGAAAAACATAGTAAAAAAGCGAATGGTGATCTGAGGGATCGCTAGCTCATGTAACATCCGTATAGACATGAAGTTATAATGTACTCGAGCGAGGAAATAACTGATGCTGAGAGATCGTGCCATGAAGATATCGGAAAACATAGAGGAGGTGACTGTACTGAACCGAAGTGGGAGCAAACACAAACGGACTCAAAATATGAACTGGATAAGAGATATCAGGGTGAGTGACAGCTAGATAGACAAGACTCCCAACAATATGACTATAATGCGTCAAATCGAATAGGGGATCGCAATTAGTAGCATGGAGGTAAAATTGAGCTCCATTGGAGTCCCAACAGTGCGCTCATCAGTAAGAGCAGCACGAGCAAGAAGATTCTGGATATACTTTTCTTAGGAAATAAAATCCACCAGAGGTCGAAGAGACATCAATCCCTATAAAGTAGCGAAGAGGGCCAAGATCATACATAAGAAACTGCTCACTAAGACGAGCCTTTACAAAGGCAATATACTCAGGGTTATTGCCAGTGATGATCATGTTGTCAACATATAGAATAAGAAGAGTCTGACCATGAGCAGAAAGGTGGGAAAACAGTGCTGGATCACGAGCACTCGCTGAAAACACAACGTCAGTCACCACATAGGCAAAATGCTCAAATCAGGTGCCATGGGCTTGCTTAAGGCCATAAAGATAGCAACAAAGACGATAGATCATGTCGTCTGGAATAGAATACCCAAGTGGAGGCTGCATGTAAAGCTTCTCATGAAGCTCACCATTAAGAATGCCTACTTAACATCAAGTTGAGACACATACTTGTGGTGAATAGAGGCCACAACAAAAAGTGTGACCAGTAGTCATATGGAAAAAATGAAGAAAAGTCTCATTGTAATCACGACCATGCTCCCGTTGAAATCCATGAGCCACAAGACGGTCTTTGTACCGGTCAAGAGAACCATCAGAGCGAGTACTAACCTTGTAGGCCCACTTACAAGTGATGTGACAGACACGAGGATAAAGAGAAACAAGACCCCACGTGTCGTTGTGTTCAAGAGCAGCAAGCTCTGCTGCCATCCCAAGCTGCCATTCAGTAGGATGAACAACATCTTCACAATAAGAAGTGGGCTCAAGAACAGTAGCACCAGGTGTATAAAACCAAGGCGATCAACAGGCCGTGGCGGACGAGGATGCAAGCCATAAGTAGGTGGAGACAAGGAAGATGGCACATCATTAGATGCATACACAACACGCGAACAACGAGTATAAAATGGAGAAAATGATGGAAGAATACCAGGAGGAATCATTGGGATATACTTCAGTGGAAGAGACGGAGAAGTCGTTGAGGAGGAAGGTGCAAAATCCCGTGAAAAGCGAGGTGAGGAAACCATGGGTGGCAATGTTGTGTCTGTAATAGTCGGAGAAGCATGGCAATAGGAAAAATGGACAATGGCTCAATGGGAGTGATAGGCGTGTCACAAAAAGTGAGGAAAGAGATACCCTCCAATGAAAGGTCGAGTAAGATGGACGTGGGTACAAGGGGCGAGACTCATCAGAAGTCATATCCCAAGAGATCCACCTGACGAGCGATAGGGTCCCAACAACCATAGCCCTTATGCTCATCAGTATAGCCTAAGAAGACACACTCGACTTACCAAGTAGTCATTTGGGTGTGTTCACGAGGGGCAAGAAGAATATAGAAAACACAATCAAACAAATGAAGTACTGAATAATCAGGAGAATGATCAAAAAGAAGCTCAAAAGGAATGCCACCCTGCGAAGCAGTGGGTGGCTAAAGATTGATGAGATAGGTGGAAGTGGAAACAACCTTAGCCCAAAATTGAGGTGGAAGAGAGGTTATAATCTTTAAGGCATCAGTCGTCTCAAGAAGGTGACGATGTTTGCGCTCAGCCACGCTATTCTTAGCATGAGCACCAGGACAAGAGAACTGAGCAAGAGTACCTAGCCCAGCAAGACCTCCATGCAACATCTTGGAGATATGCTCTCTACCAGAATCAACATGAAACACACGAATAGGCGTGGAGAACTGAGTGTGAACAATGGAAGTGAAACGCTTATAAATAGATAAAACCTCACAACGAGAAGACATAAAACATATCCAAGTGTGGTGAGAGAAATCACCTATAAAGATAGTATAGTAGTGATGACCCCCTTTCGAGCCAAAAGGATACGGACCACAAATCAGAGTGAACAAGGTCGAAAGGCAGCCGAGAGACAGTCTCACTATGAGGATAAGGTAGCTCGACCTATTTGCCAATCCGACAAACCTGATGGTCTAAAAACACACTGCTGGAGACATATCCAAGAAGGCCATGTCGAACTAAGGATGAGAGGCAAAAGCCACACAAGTGACCAATGAGATGATACCACTGATAAAAAGAGATGGTCGACAAGGCAACAAAGGCTGCAAGATTAGCGGCGATGGCAGCAGAGGGAAGGTGAAGCCGGTCAAGCTACCAAAGGCCGTGGGAGTCACGGCGCTCGGGACCAGCGCCAAGGAGAGCATAGTGTCATGGTCCAGAACAGAACATGAGTCAAAGCCAAAAATGTCCCTACAACCAAAGTCAACAATCTGACCACTAGAAATGAGCTGCATGGCAAGTCAAGGAACATGAGCAACATCTGTAAGATGAAAAGATGAAGTGCTAAGAATGCCTTGACTAGTAACCGAGTGAGAGGTACAAACAGCAGTAAAACATAAACAAGAAAATCAAGAGATTGAATAGAGGACAAACTGGATGAATCATCTGTCATGAAAAGATGCCCTAGTATCAAGGATCCACGGAGATGTAGTTGCCTGTGTATAAGGTGGTCTCACAATGCCAGAAGAGTCGGTAGTAGAACCAGCAGAAGGAGTGGAAGGAGAACTGGAAGATGCAGCTAGCAGGCATCAAAGTCGCGCAATCTCCTGCTTAGTCAGGGGTGTTAAGCTTCATTCACTAGCCAAAGAAATCAAAAGTCCAAACTTATGGCAAGGGATAGGCAATCTACATATATACAGTTTAACGCCCCTTTCATGTGTGACATAGGAAATCAACATGTGAACCAATTCATAGGTATGGCTCAAGAGATTTTTGGACATAGAGGGGGCGGACATTGATTTTTGGGTAAATTGTGAATGCCAAAACTTGAATTCAAGACCTTAAGCCCTGACACCATGTTAAGCTTCATGTACTAGCCAACGCAACCAAAAGTTTGAACTGATGGAAAGGGCTAGGCAATCTACATATACTTCAACACTCCCTCACGTGTGACACAGGAAGTCAACATGTGAATAGACTCAGAAGTATGGTTCAAGAGGCTTATACGTGGACACAGAGAGGGTCAACAACAACTATTGAATAAATTGTGAAAGTTAGGACATGAACTCAAGATCTTAGGCTATGTAATCACCAAGTATTTAGCATTCATGGACACCCTTGTATCCGACATTGTGAAAGTGGACTAAGAACATCTAGAACCAGACTCCTCAAAGGATTTCTAAACGTCGAGTGGATAGCTCGGTCAGGGTCCGAACAGGAGAGAGAAGAAAAGGGCCATCCAAATGGACTCCTCAAAGCCTCCTCAAACGCTCGGGCTGTCCATCACTCCCCAAAGTCAGTCCATATATGAGGTGGATATGGCGAGGCTCGGAGGCGCCCGGACGTGTCTGTCACGTTAGCCCGAAATCCATTCCACCCACCTGGCCCCGCCTACAACCTCACATTTTTTCTCTTCTCTTTCGTCTCCCGTGTCACCTGAGGTCGGAGAGGAGCTTGCCATGGTCAGATAGGAACTCGTCGGCATGTGCTAGAAGCTGCCCACGTCCCTGCCCCGCCCTTTGCCAACGCTCGTGGTTGCAGCTACAGTGTGGTATGATGGGCCTCGAACCCCTCGTTGGATTACCCCAAGTGGAAGGTGTAAGATGCAGTAAGTAGAAGTGTTTTCCCTTAGCAAAGATGCCAAGGATCGAATCCCCAGAGACTCCTAGGTTCAACAGGTAGGTGTCAACTGCTAACGGCGCAATTAGCAATCAACGTGGGCATGCACACAGATACAAATAACTTTGCTCCCAACGAGTACAGAGAGGTTGTCAATCTCTCCGGCCTTATAGTTCACAAAGGGTTAAAAGCAATATGATAGTAGTGATAGATAGTGTTTTGCAATAATAAATAAAATAGCAAAAAGTAAAATAGTGTATGTGATCAATGATGGTAATAAGGACCGGAGTCACATGATGTTCACTAGTGATGTCTCTCTCCCAAAAGACGATAAAACAGCTATGTGAGGTAAACAAATTACAGTTGGGCAATTGACAGGACCACGAACGCAAACCAATGCTGATTACATTGCAAGAAAGGTTGAGGTTCAAAGCATGGGCGGTACGCCAAAGTAAGTAGACCGAAATCCATCTACATCTACTACTAATCATCCACCTTGAGATATCTATCCAGAACATCTCGCTGGTATTAAGTTGCGAGTCCCACCCATAGTGTAAACTCAATGCAACAGACAACTCCATTAAAAGAACTTTGCGTAAAGTAAACAATCATTGCACCCGCGGGCACAAGTACCGTTGTTTTCCCCCTTGTGGCAACAGCACATCCCCTAGACTCATGTTTCTGTCACTCAAGCTAGTCATCGAGGGGCATGAACCCACAATCGAGCATAACGTTCCCTCTTGGAGTCACTACTTACTACTCGGCCAAAGCAATAAATAACAACGAAGAACATGCAAGAATTACTTATGAACTAAAATATAAAAGAGGTGAATCAAATATATTACTCAAGATCAATCTGAACATAATCTCATAATCCATCGGATCCCAGCAAACTCAACATAGCAACAGCATAAGGATTACATAGGTGCCTCGATCATGTAGGGCAGCTCACGAGGACTAATTAGTGAAGCACAAGAACGGGAGGAGAACATCACATAGCTACTGGTCATGGACTCATGGTCCAAGGGAGACTACTCACGAGTCATCCGGGAGGCGTCCATGGTGGTGGAGAAGCTCCCGGTGGTGATCCTCCCCTCCGGCAGGGTGCCGGGAAGAGTTCTCCTGGTGCTCTCGATCTTGGAAGCGGCGGCGGCGGCGGAACAGAGATGGGATCGCGAAAAGAGGTCTTGTTTCAAGGGTTACGGGGGACCCTTTAAATATCTGCCAAAGTAGGGCATCGGGGGGCTCTCGGGGGGCCGAGGCGCCCCCCCGGCGCGGCCCGGGGGGGCGCGCCCACAGGGCGCCTGGGGCCCCTGTGCCCCCCCCCCAGGCTCCCCTTCTGAAGCAGTGTCGTTCCCGGAACGCTGATTTTTTATATATATTTTCTGTATTTTTTTGGGCAATTCTCGAAACGTGAAAACTTGAAATACAAAAACAGCCGAAAACAGAAACTGGCACTGGGGTGCACTGGATTAGTAAGTTAGTCCAAATATGATCAAAAGTGTATGGAAGTGTATGAATATCATAGCAATATCACCCAAAAGTGGCATGGAGCAAGCAGAAATTATAGATACGTTTTGGACGTATCAACATCCCCAAGCTTAATTCCTGCTCGTCCTCGAGTAGGTAAATGATAACAAGAATAATTTATGTGGTGACATGCTATTAACCATACTGGACTTTCTCATAGTCATATGACAAAAGCTTACCGAGACAATGATTCTAAAGTAACTAAGTTGTCTCAAGAGAAAATCACAAATGACTGAAAGTTTTACAACATGGAACTGAAACATCAAAAAGATTTGCAATGAACATGATGTGCAAATATGATCAAGTGATATCTAGCTTGCCCATTTTTGTGATGCAAAACATAAATGCAAGGGCACCTTCAAGGTTTAAGTGATGACTAGATACAATCATTTCAGAATAAACGATATCACAATCATGCAAAAGACAATGCTACTTTGGGACAATGCACATTACACTCAGAATGACAATCATGCTCTCAGTAGTTGATGCTTGAAGTGCTAGAGCTTTTTATTATGAAACATGGAAGCAATTGTGTCAACGGTAGTAGTACTTCATATGTGTCATGTATAAAACATCTTATAAGTTGCAAGCCTCATGCATCGAATACCAATAGTGCTCGCTCCTTGTCCTAATTAGTTCGGATCCCCATGGGTTATCATTGCATTGCATATGTTTTAACCAAGTGTCACAAAGGGGTACCTCTATGCCACCTGTACAAAGGTCCAAGGAGATAGATCGCATTTGATTTCTCGTTTTTGATAAATCTCAACTTGAGGACATCCATACCGGGACAACATAGAAAATAGATGATGGACTCCTCTTTAATGCATAAGCATATTCTCATGAGAGATTGAGGATTAAGGTCCAAGCTAAAACTTCCACCATGAGGCATGGCTTTGGTTGGCGGCCCAATGTTCTTCTCTAACAATATGCATATTAATTCAACCCACGGTAAATCACCCTTACTTCAGACAAGACGAACATGCATAGAAACTCACATGATATTCAACAAAAGTGTGACAGTTGATGGCGTCCTCAGAAACATGGTTACCGCTCAGCAAGCAACTCATAGGAAATAAGATACATAAGCAACATATTCTTTACCACAATAGTTTTTAGGCTACTTTCCCATGAGCTATGTATTGCATGGTTAATTTGCTTAGTGCAGGTGGAGGTTAGCAAAAGACTGGGAGCGACCAACTAAGAGAGCAATGACGGTCATAATCATGCAGATTGACAAAGCAATATTGAATCAGGCATGGTAGTTATATCGCTACTTAGAAACAAAAGATCATCAAGGCTTGACAGACTTTCTTTACAGTCTTGAATATGCGTGAGCATACGCCAAGTCAATCAAAATAAATTCTCGAAGGAAGATATTACTAAACCATACCACATCATAGGCAAACATACCAAGTTGGTACTCCAATGACACATTGGGAACCTCCCAGCTATTCGAGATTAACCATAAGAAAACCTGAACTACTAAGCACCATTATGAAAGTAGCATATTTATCATAGACACATTAACCCATGAAACGGAAGCAAACTCTCTTAATAAGGTGAGCATGGTAATTAAAGAGAGTTCAAGCAAACAACTAAATAAAAGCTCTTTGAAAAGATAAGCATGAATACTAAGAGCAAAGCACGATAGTAGCTATTAAAAGATAAAGAACACACACAGCATAGATAGACATGAAAATTCTATGTAATGTTCTAGGTAGAGGTGGAGCGTGTTTCTCTCCCACATAAAGGAATGCTGGGTTCCGACTCGTTATGAAAAACTAAAAAGAAAACTAAAAGCAAGACGCTCCAAGCATAGCACATAACACATGAAGTGATAAAAATATAGCGGAACGAAAGACAAACTGATAATGTTGATGGAGAAGGGGATGCACGGGGGGCATCCCCAAGCTTAGACGCTTGAGTCTCCTTGAATATTTCTTGGGGGTGCACGGGGGCATCCCCAAGCTTGAGCGCTTGACACTCCTGAATCTTTTTATCATCTTCCCTCGCACACTTGAAAACTCCCTTCATACATAACTCATTCATAATCTGATTAGCGAGGTTAGTACCCTTAATTATGCCTAGCTTAAAGGCATAAACGAAAGCGCTTTTGGGAGGCAGCCCGCATGAATAAAAAATTTGCTTTTGTTGTGTCTTGATGTTGTTTACTGCTGTAGCATCATCATTGTATCTTTGCTTTTCATATTTGTGCCAAGTATAGCCTCTGATTGCTAGAAAGTTCAAAAGTTGTGAGGTGCTGTCCAGGAAACAGATTCTGTCCTTGGAAAGAAAACTTCGTATAAAATCACCAGATCATCTTTTTGGTCTGAATTGTTTCGACAGCGTTCTCTATATAATTGTCTTTCATGCGTCAGTTCTGAGTTTTTTGATTTGAGTTGCAGAAGTATCCCGAACAGGTCAATTACTGCCTGCTGTTCTGTTTTTCACAGATTCTGTCATGTTTTGCCTTACCTTCACTTTGCAAATTAAGAACTTGTTTTTTCTTTGCGAAAACCTTTTGGCAATCTTGAGAAACAGTAGAACTTCAAGAATATCCTTATTTTCAGCAAGGTATAATTATTTTATGCATAGATCAAGTTGTATCAATTGAACCATCATCAAGGTCATCAAAAAGCTCTTCAATAATACAACTAGTCTTAAGAGGACTCTCAAATAGAGGCCTCATAGAGATGCTTCTAGGTAGAAGACCAAAAGGATAAAAGTCAAGGGAAGATTCATTTATAAATTCATCAACGATAGGTGTTTCTTCCAAAGTCTTTACAGTTTCAACCCCTTTGGCAGTAGGTGGATTACTTTTAGAACGGGGAGCCTTTGGAACGTGAACGAACTTAGGCTCCCTCTTTGTCGGAGTTTCTACCTTTTCGGTTTTGATCAAGGAGAAAGTGGTTCCTAAGGTATCAAATATTTCCTCAACCTTTTCCATCCTAGAAGAGTCAGAATCATGGAATTTGACGGTCTCCAAAATTTTAAAAAATTTATGCATGGAGCTATCAAGTCTATTCAAATTCCCTTGAATCTTTTGATCCAACTCATTCATCTTATTAGTGCTTGGCATCTCTAGCTCTATTTTTTCAAGTTTTTTCATAATGTGAGCTAGGGTGATGTCCTCTCGAATGCTAACAACAGGGGGACTCCCAACAAGATTTTCAATAATACTAAGAGACTCCCAAACTGGGGCCTCTAGGAAATTTCCATTGATAGCAATATCTAGAATAAACCTATTCGAAGAAGTAATTCCAACATAAAAATTTCTAAGTAAGATAGTAGTAGGTTGCTTCTTGGTGGCTCTTTTTTGTGAATCATTAATTCTATACCAAGCATCTTTCAAACTTTCCCCACCTCTTTGTTTAAAGGTGAGAACTTCTGCCTCGTCAAAGACAAAAGGACCCGACATAATGATAACTAAAGAACAAGATAACTATTTTTGTGATTTTCGATATAAAGAACTAAAGCAAATATGAAAGGTAAACTAACAAGACTAATAAGCAAAGGTAAAAGATAGCATGCAACTCCCCTATCCTGAAGAGTAGAGTCCCCGGCAACGGCGCCAGAAAATACTCCTTGATGGGCCTCGAACCCCTCGTTGGATTACCCCAAGTGGAAGGTGTAAGATGTAGTAAGTAGAAGTGTTTTCCCTTAGCAAAGATGCCAAGGATCGAATCCCCAGAGACTCCTAGGTTCAACAGGTAGGTGTCAACTGCTAACGGCGCAATTAGCAATCAACGTGGGCCTGCACACAGATACAAATAACTTTGCTCCCAACGAGTACAGAGAGGTTGTCAATCTCTCCGGCCTTGTAGTTCACAAAGGGTTAAAAGCAATATGATAGTAGTGATAGATAGTGTTTTGCAATAGTAAATAAAATAGCGAAAAGTAAAATAGTGTATGTGATCAATGATGGTAATAAGGACCGGAGTCACATGATGTTCACTAGTGATGTCTCTCTCCCAAAAGACGATAAAACAGCTATGTGAGGTAAACAAATTACAGCTGGGCAATTGACAGGACCACGAACGCAAACCAATGCTGATTACATTGCAAGAAAGGTTGAGGTTCAAAGCATGGGCGGTACGCCAAAGTAAGTAGACCGAAATCCATCTGCATCTACTACTAATCATCCACCTTGAGATATCTATCCAGAACATCTCGCTGGTATTAAGTTGCGAGTCCCACCCATAGTGTAAACTCAATGCAACAGACAACTGCATTAAAAGAACTTTGCGTAAAGTAAACAATCCTTGCACCCGCGGGCACAAGCACCGTTGTTTTCCCCCTTGTGGCAACAGCACATCCCCTATACTCATGTTTCTGTCACTCAAGCTAGTCATCGAGGGGCATGAACCCACAATCGAGCATAACGTTCCCTCTTGGAGTCACTACTTACTACTCGGCCAAAGCAATAAATAACAACGGAGAACATGCAAGAATTACTTATGAACTAAAATATAAAAGAGGTGAATCAAATATATTACTCAAGATCAATCTGAACATAATCTCATAATCCATCGGATCCCAGCAAACTCAACATAGCAACAGCATAAGGATTACATAGGTGCCTCGATCATGTAGGGCAGCTCACGAAGACTAATTAGTGAAGCACAAGAATGGGAGGAGAACATCACATAGCTACTGGTCATGGACTCATGGTCCAAGGGAGACTACTCACGAGTCATCCGGGAGGCGTCCATGGTGGTGGAGAAGCTCCCGGTGGTGACCCTCCCCTCCGGCAGGGTGCCGGGATGAGTTCTCCTGGTGCTCCCGATCTTGGAAGCGGCGGCGGCGGCGGAACAGAGATGGGATCACGAAAAGAGGTCTTGTTTCAAGGGTTACAGGGGACCCGTTAAATATCTGCCAAAGTAGGGCATCGGGGGGCTCTCGGGGGGCCGAGGCGCCCCCCCCCCCCCGGCGCGGCCC
>LR738712.1:485720456-485790565 GCA_902687465.1 Secale cereale
GGGGGGGGGGCCCACAGGGCGCCTGGGGCCCCTGTGCCCCCCCAGGCTCCCCTTCGGAAGCAGTGTCGTTCCCGGAACACTGATTTTTTATATATTTTTTCTGTATTTTTCTGGGCAGTTCTCGAAACGTGAAAACCTGAAATACAAAAACAGCCGAAAACAGAAACTGGCACTGGGGTGCACTGGATTAGTAAGTTAGTCCAAATATGATCAAAAGTGTATGGAAGTGTATGAATATCATAGCAATATCACCCAAAAGTGGCATGGAGCAAGCAGAAATTATAGATACGTTTTGGACGTATCATGGTACCACGTGTGCGTGTGTGGACTGTGCGCGTTGGCCGCAGTCGCGTGCTACCATGCGTATGTGGTATCCACTACGTGTAGCCACAACCATCACGTGCTGACATAAGAGTACTTAAGTGCATGCTCAAATGACTTATAGAGTATCATGATTGACAATGACACCTGCTGCATTTTGGAAAATTACTGATTTATGGCAATGCATATATATTTTCCTTATATGTTGTTCAATAAAAACATTTGATGGTGGTGTCCCTTGCGGCAATGATCTCACTCATATGTTGTTCAATAAAGCATTTGATGGTAGTGTCCCTTGCGGTAATGATTTCACTCATATGTTGTTCAATAAAGCCCTTACATGTTCGAGTTATGGAAACAACCTCTTGAGGAAATGTAGGGAAAGGCTGCATAATGTAGACCCAAAGTGGTCGGACCCTTCCCCGTACAATGCGCAAGAGGAGCTACGTGCACCAGGCTGCCCTTTTGGTAGTATTATTGCATCCGCCAATGTGGAATATAACTAAGTTGGGTTAAAGTCAAAGATTCCCTCCTTGGGTATAAGGTGATGCAACATAACAGAAGATTAATGGTCAAAGCTAAATAGTCAAAAAAATCATTAGGGGGAGATTTATTTTACCTCCAGTATATGTGGAACATAACCCCCTTCATTCCCAAGGATTGACTCCAAATTATCACCAGTGTCAATTAGAAGGCACTTAGGCCTATTGTGACATGGGTTTATGCAATGGATGTAATGCATCCTCACACAATGTTTACTATTACTCCTCACACAATGTCTATCAGCCTTATTTTGATACACTAGAAGGGCTACACTCATTCCATTGCTCTTTGCCGAGAAGGAGCACACAAGGATGCCACGTTGACGTATGGCCCCATCACCAAACCATTATATGTACTAAACTATATCATTTAGATTAGAATAGGGTGCTAGGTGTGCATTTTGTGAGTTCATTAACTAAAGTGTTCATTTACTCCGACTATGAGTTCATATACCAATGTTGTACTTTAGTCGAGTAATGTAAGTTAATTAGAAGCTAGAATACAGAAATTACAAGCTGTTAGATTTATAACCAAACTTGTCACACATATTGATACACTTAGCAAACCTTCAATGTCCAACACATCACCTGCAACAACATCAAAAGTCTTCTCACCCACATAATGGACAACACTCAATTGAAAGCAAACGTTACTGAGGACACCTCACTAGCTTCTGGCTTGTTTCCACATCTTACGCGGCTACCCGACACCATATTTTAATTCCGCTTGGTGAGATTCATCACTCGCTTGCATTCTGCGATGCTAGATGCCTTGGAAAATCCTAGACCGCTATCGATCAACAAAACCTCACTACGTGAAAACGCAAGTGCCTGTCCTTCTACAAGGAAATTAGTCTCCAAGGCCATGCCTCGAACAAGATAGCGACAAAGATTCTAGTCATCCGCTCTATTAATTGTATCTTGAGTTTTCACTGTTGAATTGTAAACGTGGATTGCCTTGCCCTTTCCATTTTTTGGACTTTTGGTTGCGTTGGCTAGTGCATGAAGCTTAACATGGTATCATGGCCTAAGGTCTTGAGCTTAAGTCCTGGCTTTTGTGATTTATCCAAAAAAATCGTTGCCCCTTGTGTCCACGTATAGGCCTATCGAGCCATACTTGTAAGTCTATTCACGTGTTGACTTCTCGCGTCACATGTGAGAGACGGTGTTGAAGTATATGTGGATTGCCTGGTCATTTCCATCACTTTGGAATTTTGGTTGCGTTGGCTAGTGCATGAGGCTTAATATTCACTTCAAAAACCTCACGTGGCAGGAACAAAACCAGAGCTACACAATAATGTCCCTCAAGGGAGCCACCACCATCGGCTTCAACCGAAATCAGAGTTAAGTTTTCACCCATAATGTCAACTACGACGAATAATTTAGGGACATTTCCATTTGCCCCAAATTTGTGCCTCGTCTCATCTTTACCCCCAAATAAAATACAGTGCTCAACTTTACCCCTCTTCTGGATGGTGCCCTTAAGGAAATACCCCTCCATGATGTTTCCGTCTGGTCAAAGGCCTTTGACCGTCTACGGGGTGTTTTCTAGACATTTTTACACCTCGTTAAAGAAAACAAAAGAAAACTGGAATAAAAAATGGAAGAGGGTAGCCCGCCCAGCCCAGCAAGGGGTCATCTTCAACCTCTCGCCAGGAGGACTCTACATGCGAGCATGCGTGCATCGTGGTCACCTCCTCCCTACGTGCTTCCCTAGCCAGCGTGACACACCTAGGATATGAGCACAAACCCTAGACCAATCCCCTCTCTCTTAGCTCACTCCCCCTTCCTCTCACTCGATCTCGAGCTCGACTGAGAGAAGCTAGTGCGCAGTCGTCACCACCACCCCGCGCCTGCATAGCCATTGTTGTCATTCTACCTATCCATCATGTCAATTAGAACCGTCGCATCATGAGGAGATTCCAGGCTGACGTATGCGTCCAGCGCTTCGCTGAGAGGACATAATCGACTCTGTCTTTGCCTCTACTGTTCGAACGCTATTGTCCCTTAACTCATCGCTTGTAGAGCCTGCCCGACCTCAGCAATTGCATCGACAGCTTTGCTTTGAGCTCGCAAACCTCCCCCCTCCGACGCCCTCCTCGATTCCGGCCCCTAGCTAGGATCACCACCATGACCGAGCTCCGCCGTCGCATGCCATGTCATGCGCCATCGCTGCAGCTCATGCTCGTCATTGCTGACTGTGTCAATGTGCTCTTGACATCTCCAAAGACGCTAATGAGGCCCTTAGGAGGCTTGCCCGCGCCCTGTAGCGTTGTTGTCGTCACGTCTGAGCAGCTACCGCCGCTTAGCTCCATCGCCAGCTCGCTTCCAGCCACCCCGCTCCCTCCTGTTGCACCCCTTGAATGCGCACGAGATCGGGGTACACCCTGGTAGCCTCATCCTCCGCTCACGTGTCCTGCGAAGCGGAGTTGGCCGTGTGGTTTGGTCGCCGGCGATGACCTCCCACTAGTTTAGGTTAATTACACACTAGTTCAGGTAAATTATCCATTTATTTAAACCGTTATTCTATGACATGTGGGACCCCCTTATTTAATTAGCCAGCTAACTGAGTCTGGTTAGGATTAACTTCAATCTCAATTGACTCTGAATGTGGGTCCCGTGGCTGAAATATCAGTGAGACAGACGAGAGAGAGAGAGAGAGAGAGAGAGAGAGAGAGAGAGAGAGAGAGAGAGAGAGAGAGAGAGAGATTCCAGGTTGGGGTCCACTTGTAATAGAGTGAGTTCTTTTCTCTTTCTTCCCAAAAGTAGGTCCCACATGTCAGTGTCATATGCACACAAGGGCAACTATGCCCAGAAAATGTCCCTTAGACAGTCAAATGCCTTTGACCGGACGGAAATGGCATAGAGGGGTATTTTAATAAAGGCATGTGATGAAAGAGGGGCAAAGTTGAGCACTATTGTTTAGGCATAAAGATGAGACTGGTAAAAGATTAGGGAAAAAATAGATGTATAGGACTTGATGCTCATAGGAGCTAGTCATGTCATGTTGTGTATATCATGTGCTAATCAACACTCCCACATCTCACAGGATGCTTCCCACTATAGTACCTTAAGTTATATAGATATATTGGCACATGCTTATCCATTTTATCCATTTGAAGCCCACTGGATCGGTATTCCATGACAAATATCGCACACACCCAAAATATCATGTATGTGCATCACTCTACCATGTCTATGCACCTAAATTTCGGACACCAACAAAATTAATGTGTCCTAGCTTGCTCCACATGTGTAGTAGGGTCCACCGTCACTGCGCATTGACCTTAGGAAAACCTAGCCCATGCGGCCAAAGGATGTTATAGTCAGGTTCACTCGAAAAGATATGTAACCTCCACACCAGAACGATTGCCATGTGTGCCATAACTGCCTCCCTCCCTCATGCCAAATCATGCACCTACCATTCTAGGAATTCATGCTATCGCACGTTGCTAGGCACCCACCACCGGATCTAGATGTCACAACCATAGTGTATGTTGGTCCATTCCTTATAATGTTTAGCCACGAGAAGAACAACTGACCAATTTGGCTGACTTGACCTCGGCACCATCAAGGAGAATGTGGTGTAGGGGCCATGGCGCCTATGTTTTGCAGGAAACCTAGGAGACTGGTGTGGCCAAATAGTAAACTAGCAAGGTGACATGCATGAATTATTATTCTTTTAAGATCAATGTCTATCTTGACAGTTAGTTCCCTAATACTCGTTTGCTTGAAAGTTTTTTCTGTTTCACACTAGTGCCTTAACATCCAACTCCTAACCTTTATTAAAACTTTCATGATGAAATCTTTGTAGTTGGATCATATAAAAAACAATAAAATTGCTACGATGCAAGGTGGTGACCACAAGCGCCTGGATAACAGTAGAACCTTTCAAGGGAAGTGTTAGCCCAAGATTATTGAACTGCAGGAGGAAAGAAAGGTGTTTACTAACCCCATAGCTATCCATGTTACTGAATGCAGCTATGTTTGCACCCAAATCTACATTGGAAATAACTTAATCTATTTGCTCCTTGGCACATGCTAATAGTAAACTGTAACAAACTAAACTAGTAACTAAACGAGACTAATAGACATAATAAAATGAAATAAGACTAAATTTACATAATAAATCATCCAAAGTCTAGAACCAACAATAGCTGAAATAGTAAACACATTAAAAGGGGGGGGGTCAAATTTACAACTCAGCATGAAGGCTCAACGAGGGATAGAGAGAGGGATGTAGTTGGAGATGTGGCAACGTCAGCGGATAGGGCTATGCCAATGAAGGATGCCAGATCCTCTCTTTGTATTTCTCATTTGCCCTTCCTTCAAGGATATGATGGATCTTAGTGGTGTGGAGGTATGGGCTAGGCCACAACCCCCAAAATGCTTAGCAATTGGGCTAGAATAGGTTAGGGTTGGATATCTCTTGGAGATGAATATAAGGACCGAGTTTAACTACTATGTTGATCAACCTCCTCTGTTTTGATCCAAGAGCTCCAAGGTGAACTAGATGCCCCTAAAACCTTTGTTACCTCCCATATATGGAAGGAAAACAAAAGTCACCCAGTCAAAGCTTGGATCGGGAACACTGGATCTTTTCTCCAGCTCTTCCCGCATGGTACAGATGGCCATACCACCTTGTAGGATCGTACCCTAGCTCGTATTGCGCTATGCCCATTGCTCCAATGTGCTTATTTGGTAGCCTGGTCATATTTTACATACAACCTCAAATAGAGATGATCCAAGAAGGAAATTTGTTATTTCGTCATTTGAGCTCATTTTGAGGACTCTCTCATTCAATGTACTGAATACAACCACAAATTTTGCTATGTTTTACTAGACAATGGGTAGCCATTACCGATAAGTTCTTACTGTTAAGCTTCATGCACTAGCCAATGCAACCAAAAGTCCGGACTGATGGAAAGGGCTAGGCAATCCACATATACACTTCAACACCCTCTCTCACGCGTGACACGGAAAGTCAACACGTGAATTGACTCAAAGGTATGGCTCAAAAGGCCTATACATGGACACAAAGGGGGCAACAACATTTTTTAGATAAATTGCGAAAGCGAGGAGTTGAACTCAAGACCTTAGCTCTGATACCATGTTAAGCTTCATGCACTAGCCAATGCAACCAAAAGTACAAACTGATGGAAAGGGCTAGGCAATCCACATATACACTTGAACACCCCCCTCTCACGTGGGACGCGAAAATAGAGGCCCATACGTGGACACAAAGGGGGGAATGACAATTTTTGGATAAACTGCGAAAGCCAGGACTTGAACTCAAGACCTTGGGCCATACCATGTTAAACTTTATGCACTAGCCAACGCAACCAAAAGTCCAAACTTATGGAAAGGGCTAGACAATCCACATATACACTTTAACACCCCCACTCACATGTGAAGCGGGAAGTCAACACGTGAATAGACTCAGAGATATGGCTCAAGAGGCCTATACGTGGACACAAAGGGGGGGACAACAATTTTTGGATAAATTGCGAATGCCAAGACTTGAACTCAAGACCTTGGGCTCTGGTACCATGTTAAGCTTCATGCACTAGCCAACGCAACCAAAAGTATGAACTTATGGAAAGGGCTAGGCAATCCACATACATGGGATAAAAACAACCGAAAGACCTACAAAATATAGAAAAAGGGAAACGAAGAAAAAGCAAAACTTAATGGGATATTCTGAGATAAATCTCGAGAGTATCATAGTTAAACTCAATGGAATGACGAGCATAAAGAAAAATCATCACAATGTATAGGATATAAAGGGGGCATTACGTCAAGGATACAAGTACCTATGCCGGTATCCATCTTGTCATATGATGTATCGTTTTTCTCATTGCAAAGTTCTACACTATAGTTGTTTATGGAGGAGACATGCAACGAAGAAAGTGTGTTAAAGACATAAAATGGAAATTGTTGTTCCCTATCAAATCAATAGAAAACTAAGGAACAAAACCTATTGTACCCTATTACATCTCCAAATTCACTACAATAAGTGTTGCAAAAATAGTTGCTAACAAAATCAATAGAAACTTTATCCAAAAGAGATCATCGGAAACTCCTACCATAGCTTTCATATTCCTAAGATACTTTTCATCACACCGACTTCAACCACAGAGAAGATCCATTATCTAAAAAAACAAGAGCACGAGCTCACCTTGTCAGCATCCTAACACCGCCCTTCAAAATTGCTTTATCCTCATCTTTGAAAATCTGTCAAAGAGCAAAATATGGAAATCATCTCATGAGAGGATTTAGTGATGTGCCCCTTATGATGCTCAGCGAGTAGAAGAGCACCTAGTCACCTTAGCCTTGTGACCAGGGTTTAGTCTTTGTCGGTGATAGTGACACAGTTGAAAGATGTGCTAAATTGGAGACACTAGCAATAAGATGACATGCATAAAGCTTATATATGATTAGGACCAATGTCTATCTTGACAATTGGTTCCCAGACATCTTCATGCTTGAGACTAACATTTTCTTTCATCTTAATGTTCTTAACTTACAACTCACTTACTTTATAGTAATTTTCTTGATAAGAACTTTGTACTTGATCATATAGTAAACAAGCTAATTTCTATGCTTCAAAGATAAATGATACATCAAAAAAAGTCCTTAGCTTCCAACTCTATTAGTTTTATAACTTTCTTCCTGAAACACAAAACTGCTATTTTCAAGGATAAAAGATATATGACAAAATATGGGTAACATATCCATAATACACCGATAGCGACATACAACTTTTCTATGATGTATTGCCGAGAAGTACATGAGCAGTTCAAGGAGGAGATATAAATGAACAAAGCAAAGTTGGACACACTAATATTGAGCATGTTGTTCCCTATCAGCTTGACATAACACTAAGGGGATAAAAAAGTGAACACATATTACATCTCAAATTCACAATCATATGCACTCAAAATAACTACCAACCGAATTCAACAGAAATCTATCCAAGGGGAGATCAGTCGGCCACCCCAACCATATCCATTGTATTCCTCAAATCACCCTTGTAAAATCAGCTTCGTCCACAAAGGCGGGAGATTTCTTGCCTCACTAACAAGCAAAGCTCTCCTTATTGGTATTTCAGCAGCACCCTTGAAAATGTCGCATTCTTGTGTATTTTGTATATGTGTCATATACGAATGTGTCCTGAAAACTATGTTATGTGGGATTGCAATGATGTATCCCTCATGATACCTAGACAACAGAAGAACACCTCCCCCATGTAGCTAGCCCAGCTCTACATGGGCGAGGCGATGCAAAGAGGCATCAGTTTTTTTCGATAAAGGGCAATTTTATTGACTCAAAATGTAGCATCAAGCGGATACAAAACATAATGAGCATCACCCGGCCTCTGCATAACTAAGATGCACATAGCCAAACAAAAACAAATTAAAAAAAGATAAAAAAAGCGACATATCAGCAACAGTAGGATCATATAGGACCGACAGTCCGCCTATGTCGATGGAGTTGGTGCAGCTATCCGTAGATTATGATGCCATCCATGTTGGGTGAAGACCTCCCTGGCCACCCACTCTAACCGCGTACACACCGCCATGAATAGTGGTTGAAACTCCGTCGGTGTCGTGTAGACCACGTAAGAAGCGAGTGCATACAGCGGAAAATAACCCGCAAAGGAGAGGTGTTTTTGCCCTTGAAAACCAAATCATTTCTACATAGTCAGAGTGCCCATAATAAGGCATATGCTCCCATCCGAATTAACATTTTGAACCTATTTGAAATGCCGGCCAACTAGTGACCAAAAATATTGGCACCACTTGCGGGCGGATACAAATTGGACGCTATTTGGATGACTGACCACGTAGAGCACACAAACTTGCATTGAAAAAAGAGGTGTTTGATTGTCTCGTCACGAGGAAAAAAAACTACACTTCTTACTTCCGTGCCAATTGCGACGGGCGAGATTGTCTTTGGTTAGCACAGCTCCCTTTCGAAGATACCACATAAAGATTTTAACCTTCAGTGGAATCTTCGATATCCAAATTTTCTTGTTATTATCCACTGGGACCTCTGAATGCGTGAGCGCACAATTCATAGAGTCGACTGTGAAGGACCCAGATGTAATGAGGTTCCGACGAAACACATCCCGTCCTTGTGCCAGGTTTATCAACCCCAATCGAGATAATAAATTTTGCCATGACATAAGACGGGGGCCAATCAAATCCCGCCTGAAACAAATATTCGGCGGAAAAGAACTGAGCACCTGCGCTAGAGTATCATTCTTATCGTGAACAATGCAGTACAAAGTTGGATATTGTTCTCGGAGGCTGGCATTGCCTAGCCAGTTGTCCTCCCAGAAACGAATCTCTGACCCATCTTTTATCGCGAAGGATCCAGAACGAAAAAGGTGTTTCTTCACCGCCATTAGACCAGCCCAAAAGTGTGAGTCACCAGGTTTCCAATAGACCTGTGACACAACCTTTTGGGCTAAATACTTATTGCGCAGCAGGGTTTGCCAAACGCCATCCTTAGTAAGTAGTTTGAACAACCATTTACTAAGTAAGGCATCATTCTTGACCTGAAGGTCATGAATGCCAAGTCCACCTTGGTCTTTCGGCCTACAAACCATGCTCCATTCGGTTAGCTTGTATTTTTTCTTTTCACTATCCCCTTGCCAAAAGAATCTGGATCTGAAATAATCCAGCCTCTGCAAGACCCCTCTTGGGAGTTGGAAAAAAGAGAGCATATAGAGAATCATATTTGTGAGGGCTGAGTTGATTAAGACCAGTCGTCCTCCAACAGAGAGGAAGATGAAGCCGAAGGAGCGTAGGATTGCACTCAAGGAGGAAAGGCTTGCAAAAGATAAGAAGGCCGATGAGAGGGCTATCATGTTCATGGACCCAAGCGCGATTTATGCCACGACAAGGAAGTATTGAGATGTCACTCGTTTAGAGATCATATACCAATCAGAGGCCTCTCGTTGGGGTGATGGTGGTGGCCGTGGGGGTGATGGTGGTGGCCGTGGGGGTGATAATGGTGGTGGCTGTAGGGGTGGTGATGTTTTCTTTGGAGGTGATGAGCGCGAAAGTGCTTGAGAGCGTTCGGCCGAAACATGCCTTTGGTAGGGCTCAATCCACGACACAAGACATGATATGTTGTGGTGATATTGGATCAAACTTGATCGATGTGGTGCCTTTTGGATGAACTCTATGCATGTTTTAGTTTGAATTTCTCGATGATATGAACTATACGCATGTTTATGGTTGATTTGTTGTGTATGTTGAATTTGAATCATTCGAATGCTTGATGAATTATTATGAATTTTTTTGAAATGTATGTGACAAAGGCAAAAAGAATTTGTCAATTTTTTTAGGGAGTTAAATATAGGGGTTCAGCTATCCGCAACCTTTAGCGGAGCAAATTTTTAAGGAGTTAAGTATAAGGAGGCATATAAGGAGTTAAGATATAAGGAATCGGCTAGAGATGCTCTTAGTGGTAAAAACATTGTTTTGTTTTGGGCCCAAATGATGCTATTCAAGATCTAAGGAATGATTTTCAGCCCAAAAACAGCCTCTCTCGATCATTCTCCAATAGTTAAGTTGTTAGTAGCACATAACTATTTTCCAAATTGAAACTAAACCCAGGTGTAAAAAAAGAAGCAGTCAATACAGATATTTGACAAGGAAAACGTCACATAAAAGTTTCTCTTTTAAGCCAAGTGTCGTCCCAGGAGATTGGACTTCCTGTTGTAATCGTTGATCCTGTTTCTAGCTTCAATTAAGTAGTACTCCCTCCGTTTCAAAATATTTGACTTTCTAGACATTCAAATGGACCGCAACATCGAATGTATGTAGACATATTATAGAGTGTAGATTCACTCATTTTGCTTCGTATATAGTCACTTGTTGAAATCTCTAGAAAGACAAATATTTAGGAACGGAGGGAGTACTTGACAAGGGAAGCACGACTGTAGAAATAAAAAAGGGTATGATGGACATGACGTTTATCGGCGATTGACAGCAATCTCGAAGTAAACAGCTTGCGTTCAAATTTTCAGGCTTGAATTAAATCTTTGATAGGTCCATTTTGTTGGCTAATTAGGTATATAACCAGCTGCGGTACAGAATTAATGCTGGTAAAATTGGAAAGCATGCATCGGGGATTTAGTTCCATCCTCATACATGTACTGTTGTAATGGATTTATTCATGCTTGGTTTCTCTAGCAAGTTGCTAACCGGTTCTTTCGATTCTTTGGACAGTTTGATCTGAACGAGCAGTCAGCTCCGGAGTTAGTATCTGAACTAAATAACTTCGCCCAAATGTAATTACTCACCCATCACACATCCATACACTGATGGACGCTGTGCCTAAGATTATATATTTCGCATTACACACACTGTCTAATTTCAGGGCCCTGGAATTAGATGTTAAAGAGATGAGCATGGCTGAGCTAACCCGCTTCGAGGAAATTGTTACAGAAGCATTGGCAGCTGTCAAGGTCAGATAGTTTTTTTTTATCTCCACAACATTCTAGCGTACATTTGAAGTTCACCTGCATAACAATTTCATTTGCAATGTTAATGAATGGTTCATGTATATATACATAATGTTTGAGAGCTACTTAATTTATTTTTTTGTGTGTGTGCAGAGCATGCGTATTATGAAGGTGGCTGAGCTCACCCAAACTGAGGTTAGTTTGAGAACGCTGAAGCTTCAGTATTTTTCCTCTGATGCAACTAAAGTTTCAGTATTGATGGGTGAACATAGTAAACATATCAATTGTTCATTGACAGTCAGTCTCCATACATTGGATAAGTTATTACTTTATATTCTTGTTGTTCTTCTGTTCATAGGCGAGATTAAAGAGAGATCCACAGAAGAAAGGGGACAACTGGTCGGGCCAAGAGTCAGGAAAAGAGTGAGGCTGTGAGAACGTTCTGGGAAGGGGAGGGTATATATACGTAGGCACAGTCTACATCTGCACCCAGACGTTCAGAACCTGCAGCCAATGTTCATGCTTGCAATAGCCGACTCGGTTTATTGCCTAAGAATAGCCTCCTCAGGAAAGAAGCAGCGGGAGCTCTGCTGGTCTGCTATGTAATGCCTAAGAACACGGAGCTCAAGTATCTTCTTGTATCAAATGCGTCTTTCTTACGGAACAGCCGGGGTTCTGCTATTTGTTGCCATAAGAGCAGCTCAAGAATCATCATGTGTTGTTGTATTGTGTCAAACACTTGTTTTTGTTCCGTCCATGTACATGCTCGTACTTGCATTCGTTTGCCTGAGCTCGAGTTCATATGATGTAAATCCTGGCAGAATATTAAGAAGGAATGAACTATCGGACGAAACTTTGCGAGTTCTCCATCCTTCAGCAGTTCAGGCAGCAGATCTATTTCCATCCTCGACTCCCGATGCCGAACAAACCGCGCGCCTTCCAGTTTTCCTCCCCACCAGACCCGCCGCCGCACGCCCGCACCTCCACGACCTACTCTCGAGCCTTGCCCCACGATCGCTTCCCTATTCTTCTCCCACGGCGCCTCTGCAAGGGAACGGACATGTGCTCGACTTCCTCATGGGGCTCAACGCCTGCCGCTGGTGCGCCCGGGCTCACTCCCCCTTCCCCACGCCTCGGCCTGCACCGCCGCGAGTTCGACATGTAGCGTGCAGCTCTAGCAGGGTGATTAGAGCATGTCTAGTAGAACCGAGTGAATAGCATAAAACTACCATTTTTCGTGCTATGGTTTTAAAAAACTACCACATTTTTGTTTGTGACTGATACCTACCACTTTTCTCGTCGGTTGTCTCAAAAAATCCAAATCGCGCGTTGCTAGCGTTTTAAACCGTTTTCTGACGATCCAGGCCCGCCTGTCAGGCCACGTCAGCACCGCGCTTGACAGCGAGGCCGTTAACGGCCGTTACTCCGACCGACAGTTGCGGTCGGACCGCACTTGCTCGCTCGCTGTCCACGTTACTAAGTCTCCCTCTCTCACTCTGCTCCCCTGCCCGCACTCTTCTCTTCGCTCTCACTCTCCTCTCTGCTCTTTGACGCCGGCGGCGACTTGCGCAGTGGAAGCTCCACCGCCGCCATGCCTTCCTGGAATGACGGGGATACGAGCTCAGAGGATGAGTGCGACATCACAAGCATGGACATGGCTCTCTGGGTAAGTTTTTTCGATCTGCTGAGCTAGGGTTAGGGTTCATATTGGAGCTAGATTAGGTTAGGGTTCATCTGGGTGAGCTAGGGTAAGCTTTGGTTACTTTTATTTAGTAGGCAGGGTTATGGTTGCTGTTTGAGCTAGGTTTATCTATGCTTCAAAACTAGGGTTAGGGTTATGGTTCTTGCTGGATTGGGGAATTAATTTTCGATCTATGTCTGGTTGGTGAGCCAAGGTGATTTTGTTGATGTGTTCATGCAGGAGACCCCTGACACCACCGTGGAGCCTCTTTTCTGTGGCCAGCTCGAGCTTTCTGAACCCACCTGCATGATGCACCACATGAGGCCAATTAAGTGTGTGGCATTTGAAGGAACCTTAACTGGAAGGCGTTTCTATGGTTGTCCAGTGCAGCAGGTATATTATGTTCACAAGTTGCTATCAAATATGCTTTTGTATAGGAAGCATATATATGTAATTGAACTTGTATAAGCAGGTTGGGTTTCAGTTATAGTTTGAGTTATATTAAACAATTGCCGTGCAAATCCAAGTTACTCCAGGGTGGTGATAGTCATGCTACTCTACTAATCATGATCCCTCCAACATGAAAACCTCACAATCCATCAAGGTCTCAGACAATTCCTCGAAGTCACGGGTATAGAGTCACTAAGTCATCTGTCTTATATCCTCAAATTGGTCTATATATGGCATCGTCAGTCCTTGTGCTATATTAGGACGAAAATGTGCTCACTCACTGTGTCCACTAGTTCCATTACGAACCCAGTGTTGTGCAAGGTTGTAGAGGCTTAACTGGTTCTCTCGCAATTCTATGGGGTAAGCGCATAGTCAAGGGTTCGTGCTGGAGTGTCTCGTGAAGTCTCCAAGGGTCTAGGAAGGGGGTTACTAGTCTGGATGGTTAAACATAATTCTACGAGGTTGCACTTGGTCGTGGAGGTTGTAGCAGAACTCTTCGGTGCCAGTTGGTTGCCGAGGTAGAATCCTTGGTGCATCTTGTCTTGCGGGTCTCCAGTTGGGGAGAGAGAAGAGAGGGAAAAAGTAGCATAGAGGAAGGGGAATGCCTAAAGGGGGTTCTATAGTGCAGGTGCAAACAAACAGGTACAAAAAGGCCCAAACAAAAGAAATAAGGCAAGGAAGATGATATAGCCATGCACTTGTTGCCTAGGGCAAAAGTGCGACTTATATCAAGACACAAACAAAAGCAAGCAACACACAATCATGGTTCTATCCGAACCATCATACGGACTCGACTGCGCGTAGGGGGTACACGACTCATCCTACCCTAGGGGTTCTCGGACTCAGTGTCGTGACTTGTGCCTCGTGCAGTCTCCTGAGTTTTCCACAGGTGTTGCTATGTCCCTTGTAGTTGTTTGACAAACGATCCGGGTTGAGCCTGGAGAATCTTCAACAACTTCTCGCCTGATGAGGTGATGCGGTGAAGGTGTCTCCTTGCAGCTGGCGTTATCTTGTCTTCTCTTGTCTCTTTAATCATGATGATCCCTTGTGCCTTCTGGGGCGTCGAGGGTACCAGGTAGGCAATCCTTTATGCAGTGACATTAACAAGGCATAGTAGAGGTTCAACATGTCGGTTACATTGATGACAACATCGACACCAAGAGCGGGGGACGAAGAGAACCGTTTTCCTGCTCACTATAGTGAGGCGGACCATATGGCGAGGTTCTCATCCACCGGTGGTTGCCGATACAACAACGGTAGTGACAAGGTTACTCTATTAGCGAGGTATATCATGATCTTGCATAACCTATACCCTGGTCATCATAGGCCAATGTTGCATCATCTTGGGGCACTATCAAGGGTGTCACCATCTTCTAGGTCTTCATGTCCTCATTCCTCGAGGATGTATCTTCTGTTGGCATCGTTTTGTTGTGGTGTCACCAGTCTTGTGTTTAGAAGAGATGGGTGAGTGTTTGGCAAGGCGCACTCCTTCTAGATTATCCACGAGGATTGCAAGGAAATCCAGTGGTCTGGGGCATAAGGGTTCTAGCTACCAATAGTTTTGAAGGGGGGGGGAGATTAAGTATAGCCTAGTTTTCGAAAAACTGAGAAGGAAGAGAAGTATAGATAGTTTTGAAAAATAATTTTACCCTAACTAACGACCATGCTAACTAAGGCTTCCTACAGTCAGGATGGCTCTGATACCAGCTCTGTGGGGACCCCGACTCATAAGTCGTGATCACCGAATGCACGTGTACAGTGATCCCAGAGATCAATGCTCACTGAACACACAGAAGCTAAATAACAAGTGTCTTACATCCATAGATACTGTATTACACAAATAGGACCATTTTGGTCAAGTCTTGAGTATATCGTTGCAGCGGAAATCTTCAATGACAACTTGGACCCATGCCATCTGCCTTAACCCTACAGGCATTCTGACTGGGAAGCGTCCTAGCTCGCATGCCCGTCACCAAGAAATCTTCATCTATCCTGTTCTCTCATGCCTGGCCAATAAAATAACCAGTGGCAAGCCAATGAGTACTTTGAATGTACTCGCAAGCAACCCAAGTGTGATGATAGAATAATTATGCAAGGCTCTACTGCTAATTGGCAGTTTTGCGGAAAGCTAGTTTTTCATATGCAAGTATGATCAACATATAACAAGGGCATGCATGTGTCTGCAACAAGTATCAGGAGGTTACAGACATCATTATCGAGAAAGAGTTGTAATCAACTCATGCTCAAGCTCATTGTGACTTCCTCAAGAATCACATCATCAATATCACGGAACCGTGTTGTTTTCCTCACACGCACACACACCAGGTTTCGCAAACATTGGACGTAGCCCAAGAGCGGTTACCCAACTGTCCTTGACCATGGACACGGCTATTCGAATAGTTTTACACTCTGCAGAGGTTGCACACTTTACCCACTAGATCCGGGGAACTTCCGTGACATCCACGACCCGCGGTACCTCAAGTACTCGGGGTAAGCACCCGATCACTATCTTTCCCTAGGCGACACTAATATGGAGTCCACTCTATTGGTAGCAACCCCCGTGCCCCACATTTCACATCTTAAGATTTTGGAGCCTCGCTCCCATATTCATCACATACCACAAGCACGGGGTACCAACGGTGTGTCCGGTGCCCTGTAAAGACAGTCATGGCCGCCTATCCAAGCGCGACCCCATCCCAAGAGTGACCTCATGTCACCCCCTTCACTAGTAATGCGGGCACCATGCTAGTATCGGCCTAGGTAATCAATAATGCCCTTTCCCATATAAGGGTAGAGTGGTTGCGCATGTAAGGTTGGAATAACGGTCGCAACTTAAACCAATCCATTTTCAAAACAACACACACACTTGCCTCGGTACACCACTTCGTCATCAAGTGGTTACCCATCTCACCATCTCCCTTGGGCATAAGTGGCACCCGACGGGGTTTTTGAGAAGTCTTTTGAAAGTATTCTGCCTCCGTCACCATGCATATACCCGTCCCATTTGCGTAGCCACTACTATAGAAACCTAACTACTCCCACCCACATAACCCTCATAGGAAGGTAGGGTCATGCTTGATGCAAGTTTCAATAGTAAAGTAACAGAGGTAGCCACCAAAGTGGTCCCCACCTCAATCATTGATTCCGATGCATTGATAATAAGGTGCTATGAGACATGCATAAAAAGGTTTCTCGAACATGGTCAAAGGGCTGCTTGCCTTGTCCTTCCGAGTCTTCAAACCTTCTGGTCCATCTCCGAGTACTCCGTTTATTTCGTCAACTAACGATGGAAACAATCATAATAAGCAACACAACAAGGCAAAAATAAAAGTGCTCTAAAAATAGGAGTTGGACTTTTCTAGGATACCTCTGGTCATATGAAAAATAACCAAGGTGGTTTCATTGGAGTATGATCAATGGATGGTTTGGCACATTTCAATATGATGGAATCAAGGGGTTTATGGATTTGAAAGAAGTGTACAGAAATATATTTTTGAATGATGAGCAAAGGCACCCATTAATCAAGTCAAGATTTTAGAAGCATCTAGGAGTTGGTTTCACTGGATTTGGAGTTCAAATGAATTCCCTAGGATTTTGCAAAGTTGATAAATATGAAGAAATGGCTCATTATTTGGTGGGGTACAGAAAGTATTAATAAAAATGTTCTAAAACTAAGTTTCGATATGACAAGCATCTAGGAATTTGAACCACTGCATTTGGATCAATTTTGAGCTCTCTGTGATTTTCTAAAGTTCATCACAGAAAATGAATAATGACATTTTGAGAATATTTGTGAAGGAAAAGTTTCTGGAAAAATGTGCATGTTGCACCATGTGATGGAGCATAATTTTAGAAACTACCAGAATTTGAATCATCAAATTTGGAGTTCATTTGAATATTTGGGAGATTTTTGAAGTTTACTGGAAAAAGAAAAAGAAAAGGATTATCTACCTTATTGTGCGCCCTGTGCGAGGCTTAGGGGCGGAGCGTAGTGGGCCTGGCCCAGCTGCCTCGCTGCACAGGGGGGGAGGGGAGACGTCGAAGACGCCCACCGAGATTACGCCTTCCATTCGGGGAGGCGGAAGCGGCAGGTCCCGCTTCCACTTAACCTGACCGGTGGGTCAGCCCTTTTGCGGCTGCCGCTGACAGGAAGGGCCCCTGCCAGCTGTCAGGCAGTCGTCCCCTACCTCTCGCCTGAGCGATGGGGAGGGAGCGGCCGAGCGGCGCCGATGCTCGCCCCGGCGGCTCGGGCCATCCCCGGCGGCGCTCCGGCCACCGGAGTGATCAGGGCGGAGGGGAGCACCTGCTGGTGTGCTCCTCTTGCGTCGGGAAGTAGCCTAGTCGCCACAGTTAAGGCGACGGCGGGGAAGGTCGTCGGCCAGCACGGGCCTTGAGCACACGGCGTACTCGGGGCATAATGGCGATGGCAGAGGCCTCATGGTGGTGGTGAAGGAGTACTGGAGTGGGCAGGGGAAAGAAAGAAGGGCCGAGGTGCCCGAATCCGTGCGGCGGCCGGCGGCGGTACTCTAGCCATGGAAGGGGTAGGAGGGCATGGGAGAGAACTCGAGGGTGTCTGGGAGATGCACAACAGAGAGGGGAAGTGGAAAGAGGCCACAGAAGAGCTCGGGAGGGCCTCTAAATAGAGGGGCTGCGGTGCACCGTGAGCAACGTCCATGGACGCGCTCGGGCGAGCTCACGGAGGGATAAGGAGGGCAAGGGAGGATAGGGCCGACAGGTCTGCATGACACGGACGTCGAGGCGTCCTCGGGGGACACGAGGGGAAGGCCCGAGGTGGTCGGGTGCTCCTGATTGGGGGTTGCTACAGTGCGCCAGGGCACTATAGCGCGCTCCAAAGCGCGGCCATTGCATGCCATGGCATTGCTCTGGCGTCCAGGGCGTGGCCAATTGTGTCTAGGGGGTAGAGGGAGTAGTAAAATATAGGGAGGTGGCCTTGGATCCATGGAGAGGCACTGGAGTGAGGAGGGAGGTGAAAGAGGAGGAGAAAGCTGCTGTCCAGAAGAGTAAAATGAGGTTTTATCCCCTCCAATGATTGAGCTGAGGCATGGGTGAGTTACTGGAGGTAGAAGATGACTAGGAGAAGCTGTGGTAAAAAGGTGAGCTCAAGTATAATAGTGAAAGGGGGCAGAACAGTGGTTTTGGTAAAATGGCAGAAGGTGTTTGATGCAGTTTTGGGCAAGCAAAATAACTACACTTGACATGAGACTTAACAGGATCAAATTTCACATATATTTAGGCCCTTCCACCAAATTTGAGCTCATTTGGGCAAAGTTGCCAATGCAACTTTTGTAAACCCTAGAAATCCACAGAAATGGATTTCTCAAGATTAGGTTAGCAAATCATCTCCCCTTGATGCACCACTTGGCGTAGTGTCATCATTTGGGATTGTGAACATGTCCACAAAATTTGAGGCCCCAAGTAAAAAGTTGGTAATGTAGAGTTGTTCAAATTTGGATCTGGTCAGAAAGGGTTTTGGGGCACTTAGATCAAGTTATGCTTCTCCAAAACTTGTGCCATTTGGCACAGATGCATAATTACATCATTTTAGCATGTGCACCAAGTTTGAGAGCATTTGGACAAGTTTGGCAATGTAAAGTTGCTCAAACTTCAAAATGGACAGAAATGGTTTTGAGGGGATTAGATGATGTTTCCTTTATTTTCAAGGCATGAGGCTTTGTAAGATCATCAAATATTTCATATTTGACATGACATAATTTCCCTGGAATTTTTGGAGAATATTTCCTTTGTAAATATTTCAAAAGCTTGAAATATCCAGAAAGGGTTTATGAAGGATTTGTCCAATATTTTGAACATGACCATGTGTTGAAACTCTTATATATGAACAATATATGTCCTATGAGTCTCCCTGAATTTTGGCAAATATTTTTGAAATAATTAAATAATTTTTCCCTATTAAAGACCATTTCTGGCCTTAAGAAAAATCTTTTTAAAAAAATATAAAAATAACTTTTAAAATTATAATTTTGTGGTTTCTGGGAGTCCTATACCTAATAGGATTCAAATATACTTTTTGAAAGCTTTTTCACACCCTAAATAAGGTACTTGTAGTGCAAACCTCAATTCAGGGGTTTTTGGGATAACTAAATTTAGAAAATACTATTTTGCCAAAATATTTTTATAAGAAAATACTATACTGGTCTATACACATGGCATGATCATTGGGAAAAGGTTTTGGATCAAGGAGATGAAGTATAAGAGTTGGAGGATTTATTTGATTTTTAGAGCACTAGAAACAGCAGACAGAAAGTCAATCAAGCAAAGTCAAAAACACTCAAAAGTTTTTGTCAATCCACATTTTTAGCATGATTAATAGCTTAAGTGTTGTGGCATGAAAATCAGGGTGTGACAGCGATGCAACAAAAGGTCACAATGGCATCGAGGTGAAGTAGATAACCCTGTTTACACAGAGGTGCAAAGGAAACAACTAGTGGTCAATAACGGTGGATGACATAGAAGCCAACAAAAAGAAGCATCTACCTTATCTAAATGGGAAAGAAAGCAAGACAGTACCATTTCTCAAATGGTTGCATTGATTAATATTAACAGAGAGATTATATTAACAATAAAATTCATTAAACATGTAATTTTCTTTTAACTGTGGCATTGCATCAATTTTCCAGCGGCATTATTAGAGGGTGCTTGTTTACAGGGACATTTTGGTGGAGGGACTAAAAAAACTCCGTGTGAGTCCCATCTATACCAAACAGCAGGGACTTTTAGGGACTAAAAGTGGGCATTTGGGACAAAAGAAAGAAGACCCCGAGGGAGAGTCTTTTTGGGACTTTTTCCAATAGCTGCCTCTGCTACGCATGGCACCTTGTCTCTATTAGTTCATTACTAGGGGTAACATGGTCTTTTAGCATGTCATTTAATAACCTCTAATCCATGTTTAGTCCCTGGAACCAAGCAAGTAGGGACTAGGGAGTTTTTAACCAAACAGAGCCTTAGATTAACAACATCTAAAGAGTTGCACGGGACAGTGGACGCACCAGCACCATGTGCTTCTACCGATGTACTGGGGTGATGCACAGTCTATTGCAACAAAGAACAAACAACCAAGGACCATATTTGTGTTGCTCCCATTTTTGTTATCTTTAGACACCTTTCCCTATGGGAACGCAGCAAATCTAGTCCTGCTCAAACTCTACAGCCTTGTCCCCCAAAACAAAAGATTAGTTTGTTACATATGTGTGTACTGTGTTTGTCATTGTTTTCCCTTTTCGACCAATGTAGGTGTTGGATAGCCAGTATGTACTAGTACTTTCCCCACTTTCTTTCCTCTGTGAACCACGTCCTAGATTTCCCTTTTCGACCAACGTAGGTGTTGGATAGCCAGTCTGTACTAGTACTTTCCCCACTTCCTTTTCTCTGTGAACCACGTTCTAGATTTATGCTATAAAACTTTCCCCACTACTTTCCCCCATTCCTGTCCTCTTTGAACCACGTCTTAGATTCATGCGATACAACTTTCCCACTACTTTCCCCCTTCCTTTCCTTTTTGAACCACGTCCTAGATTCATGCTATACAACTTTTTCCACTAATTTCACCCATTCCTTTCCTCTTTGAACCACGTCCTAGATTCATGGTATACAACTTTCTCCACTACTTTCCTGTTTGATCCAACACCTAGATTCGAGTGCAGAAGCAGAAAAAGCCGACATGCAGCTAGAGCAATGCATGTGGAATTATTAAATTATACCTTAAGGTTCTTGGGGTGTGGTTCAGTGGGAGACCGGAGGCCGTTCGACCCACACAATGTACTGCGGCGAAAAAGAAGGGGTCGGAGGCCCTCCCGCGCCGCCGCTGGGTAAAGTGAACAGCTGCGTCGGTAGTGGATTCCCTCCCTCGCCGACGGCGACAGCGGTAGGCCTCCTTCCCTTCCCAAAGGATGGATCCTGCCGGCTCTTTGACTAGCAGTGAGGGGAGAGAGAGAGGCCAACGAAGTCTTGTTTAGATCTGGAGACGGTGAGAGAGTGTGAAGAGAGCAACTACAAGAAGACCAGCAGTGAGGGGAGAGAGAGAGGCCAACAAAGTCTTGTTTAGATCTGGAGAGGATGAGAGAGTGTGAAGAGAACAACTACAAGCTCTGAGGCTCCAGCGTGTATATATATACTGGAGAGTGTGAAGAGTGCAAACCCTAGAAAACAAGCGCTGAGGCTGCGGCGTATACGTGATGAGGTGATTATACGGTCACTACGAGATCGTATAGCTCAGTATCCATCCATTTTTACCAGTCAAAGAATCCTCCTGGCAAGAATTATGCTCAAGTGTAGTTATCGCACCCGAGACCTCAAGTTTGACGAGCGAACATGCTAACCAGCTACACAACCCTTCCGTTATGTTCAATGAGAGGAAAATAACCTTTTATACATTCCTGCATTCGTGTGACAAGCATGTCGTATTTTTGTGTGTGTGTGGGAGTCATTGGGATTTAAATCATAATCGTGTCATGTGGCTTTGGTGGTAAGATTATCCACAGTGGTGCAAAAATAATGCAGCCTTAGTCACCTTACCTCTCTCCACGCAGTACGTTGGGTCCCACCAGTCAGAGGGTGAAACAAACAAACAAACTAATAAGAAAAATTAAAGGCGCCAACGGTGTATCTTACCTCACACATCTCGCTACTGCTCGGGAACACTGTCCAATTAATCCCTTTGTTCGCTCACGTACTATTTTAAGTGAATCCTTATTATAACATGCACACAATTTTGGGCAATTGTATTTGACCTAAGTCAGTGTGCCACCGTATCTCGTACGACTCCCTCCGTCTAGGTGTAATAAGTCACGTTAGAAGGTGCATCGGGACCAAGGTGCAAGCAGATTGGAGGGGAAGGAGAAACTTGACCGGTCATTCCTCCAATCAAAGCCCTGATTTATGTCTCTAAACGCAACAATTGATCCAAACAACTAATAGCCTCTTTGATTCGTAGGATTTCCAAAACGCAGGAATAGGAAAAACGTGGGATTGGGGTGGCATGTCATCTTGAATTCTACATGATTCTATGAGTGTTTGATCGTGCACAAAAAAAACATAGGATTCTTTCAAAGAGGTTAGTGTGGATTGAAAATTTCCTATGAAATCTATTGCAAATGAATACTATGGAAAAGTTCCAATGGTTTAGAATCCTATGAATCGAACAACCCACATAAGAAAAAATACTAAGGAATTGAATCCTTCAAAATTCCTTTGAGAATCCTTGGAATCAAAGAAGCCCTAAGAGATGCCGTTTTAGCTACCATGCAGGGCCACGTATTAACTCGCATACAAGCTGACTTTGATTTCTTGACTGATCAATGCGTAGTTGTGCTCCATGCATTGGGTTTCCGGGGGAGATAACAAGGCAGAGTAAGGAGCGTTTGGTTACATTGCTTAGGCTGGTCATAGTTTGTACGCGCTCCATTTGTATCTCACTTCATGTGGCTTCGCACTCGCACGATTTTCGTATTCTATGAACCTGTGTATGCGTGTGCGTGTGCGTGTGTGTGTGTTTAACAGCATGTGTGTGTTAGAGAGAGCGACAGATCGACCTACTCCTATAGAGAGATGGTGTGTAGTGTACGATTTTAGCCACGAGAGTCGGTGCATCCTCTCATTTTCGGGCGTCCGGTAGGGACAGGCGGACAGCTGCCACGCCCGCTCCTGACTAGCCTAGCCCACCCAAAGCCCCTCCATCGCTCGCGCGTGCTTCCCGCTCGAAACGGTCAGCGCCGCTCCAAAGAATCGATGCCACATTCATGCCCGGGCAGAGCGGACGCGACCTCTCACCGGTGCCTGCGTTGAAGGGAGAAGTGGAATCAAGAGTGATGGTTGCTTCGTCCGTCCAACTTACTGCTGGGTCTATGTGATTTGATGGCTCATTGGTCATTATTACTTAGGTGGTAGGACTGTTGGATGTCCCACGCTTTCGGCGAAAGGAGGTACTACTAGATTACAATTTTCTTGATTTTTACTATCTCTACAAAGACTTATATTTAGGAACAGAGGAAGTACTTGTATAGTATGTATTGTAATTTATCAGTGAGATAGTACAATGCTATGAAGCTTCCAGCTTCTTTTACATGTATCTTGCCTCCAAGGTTGCCCGTTGCAACATTTCATCAAATACAAAGGAGACTAACATGCAGGCTATTGCATCTCAATGATTGACAGATCATAGCAAATATGTACTCCCTCTGTTCCAAAATAAGTGTCTCAACTTTATGCTACATACGGAGCAAAATGAGTGAATCTACACACTAAAATACGTCTATATACATCAGCGTTTGGAGTATGTACTAGTAGTTCATATTGAAATCTACTAAAGGACATATATATTCCAAACAGTATGATAATCTCTCTAACCAAGGTAGTAGGGACGAGGAGTAAACGGAGGGAGTAGTAAAATTTTCTCCTCATTCTGCGAGCCACCGCGCGCGTGGGCGAGGGAGCGGGCGTAAGGCGTAGGAAGCAAGCTTCACCTCGTCCTGCGAGCCACCGCGCCCGTGGGCGGGGGAGCCCACGGGCGAGACGGTGTACTAAGCAAGCTTCTCTTCGTTCTGCGAGTTGACGGGACACATCAAAAGTACTCCAGTGTATAGAGCCTTGCCTCTAAGCTAGACCCCACATGGTTTGCCTCTTTTTTAACATAACACGTCAAGTTGCAATTTGTTAGTTCACCCGTGGTAGAGCAAGTATAATAGGTTGATGTAAACAGGCTATAAGGGTTGCCACCTCAGATTTATGATGATGTGGAGGAGAGAGGAGAGGAGAGAGAAGAGGAGTGGGCTGTAAACTTGTAGCCAGCTGCAGCACAAGCTCCAATGCATTTTGTGAGAGAAGAAAGTGGGGTCAAGCATTAACTACATGATGTATAGAGCCAGCAACTGTTATATGAATGGGCTTTTAGGTTGGCTATAAGTGAGATGGCATAAAGATAGAGCTAGCAGCCGGCTATGTTATTAATCTTGCTCGTAGACGATCCTCCCTCCATCTAGTGGACAACCAGTACACGTGTCAAGTTACCACGTGGGCTGCCTTTTCGTACAGAAATGAGCTCCACTGTGTACCCGCGCGGGTGTGGTTAGGAAACAGACGGGAGTACGTGCGCCGTGCGTGCACCTCTTCTCTTCCTGCACGTCCCCCACCTACGTAGGTGTGTGTGAGAGATCGAACCTAGACCAAATGGCTTGTGTGCGTTCGTGAGTGTTTTTTGTTTTTTTTGGGGGGGGGGGTTGATTTCGTGAATGTATTTGTGGGAATATGTGTCGATGACATCTCAAACTAAATTTTGCATGCAATCTGTGTGAAATGGAGGCTATCCGTATCAGATATAGAGGGTCGGGTGATCCACGAGAAGAGAGGGAGGGGTCATAGATATCGATAGAGTCGAATAGAGGATCAAGTGGGTGGGTGCAAGATCGATGAATAGAGCCATCGAAATTGGGTGTGTGTGCAAGTGAAAGATATAGGGTGACTGACCTAGCCACCGGAACGTCAGAGGGCACATGTCAAGTTTGTGTGTGGCAGGGAGACATGACTAGAGCGCTCGATGTAGCGGTGTGTGTGTGTGCGAGGGGGTTTGGGGAGGGGTAGGCAGAGGCCTAACTATAGAGGTAGAACGACTCGTATATGTGTTGAGAAGGAGAGACCCAACTATGTCTTGAGGGAGATCGGTCGACATCCATACATAACCGAAGGACGGGAAATAGGATGGGACAGAGAGAGAGAGAGAGAGAGAGAGAGGAGAGAGAGAGGAATGGAGAGTGGTAGAGTGCTGGATGGGTGATGGAGTTGCTTCTCAAAGATGGTGGGAGAGGCCTACTAGACACACTAAGGGTGGAACTGCAATATTATCAATAAGAGTGGGGATGTGTTTCAGTGTGTGCTTGTGCGTGATAGATCTGTAGGGACACATCCATGGATGATGAAGGGGAACCATGTGTTTGGTAAGCAAACCTAACTACATCGGTAGATCAATTGTTGTTTGTCGGAGGAAGGGAGAGACATAACTAATGAGGTAGATCGATCGACGCGTGGGGAAAAACGAGTTATAAGGACCTAGCTAGCTGTATGTATAGCGGGAGATCGGTCAGTGTATGTCCATTTGTTAGAGGCAAATAAGGCCCTACGAGACGGATAGATAGAGAGAATGGAGCTAGGAGGTGGTGCAAGAGGCCCAGCTACTAGCTAGATAGGGGGAGGAGTGTGCGGTTGTGAGATCGATGAAAAGAGGGGCGAGAGTTTACACGTGTGTGGGACCGTATGAGAGACATGAGGCAAGGACACATAAAGGAGGAGATTGAAGGTGCGTGTGTATGTTGTAGGCAGACATCGCTGGAGAGGTTTATTGATCGGTGTGTGTCGAAAAGGATTTGTGGAGACTGTGGGAGAACGACCTAAAGAAAACAAAATGAATGTGCTAGATGGATAGAATGCTGAGGGAGGGGGATGGCGAGGAGGGCGTGTCATGCACGAGAGAAATTTAGTGCTAGCTACAAAGGTTAGAGGATTGTGTGGGTGTGAGAGACTAACAAAGATCATAATTTGATATGAAAGTGGATTCATATATTTGAATAGGAGATCATAGTGTTTTAAACATATGCATGCATGAATATAGCGGTGATACGCGTGTTGTGGTTTTGCACATGTTATACCATAATGTGACAATGCATGGTGTTTGCAACTCACAGCTAAATGTCAAACAATCTAAACCATACTATACATCGAACAATCTCACATTTTATTTGAATTTGTGATAATGTGTGGCATTTGAAGCTTACAACTAAATATCGAACAATCTAAACAATACTATATATCGAACATTCTCACATTTTATTTGAATTGGTGGTAATGTGTGGTGTTTGCAACTCACATCTAAATACTTGTAGGCGTAGGGGGTGGGGCACCATACATAATGTGATAAACACATTATACGTATGAGACATTGTTTAGTTTGTGAAGATCTAGCTAGAGCTTGAAATGTACTATGATTTGAAATCAACATAAAGTGGATTCAAAAAATCAAGTTCGAGTTCATATGTAACTCGAGACTAATCATGTGGTGTGCTGTGAAGATAATACACAAACGATGGTTTAACTTGACAATAATGACGATTGTAGATCTTATTAAAACAGAGAAACCAATCAAATGGTTTGACTTCACAACAAGCATTATTGTAGATCTTATTCAAATAGAGAAACGAATTCAAATTTATTTCATATTGAAGCGTTAGTATATACGTTTGGAATGCACTAAAACGTTCATTTGAGTACTAGGTTGCATGCATTATACACGTAGCGAAATATTTTAATTGAACATAACATGAATTCAAAGTTTTGAATGACATTTGTAGTGCGATTTGATTTGGTACAGTACACGTTAGGCTTGTCCAGAAATTTCAACCCGCGCCTTGTTAGCCCGAAATATTTAAGATATATCTTTGTCTCGTTATGCTCCGAGAGCTCCCTCCATCTCAACACGCGCCTTACTATTCCAAAATTTCAAAGCGCGCGAAAACTCCCACCTCCTGTGAAATCCCGACACGCGAAATGCCCGTGATACCCCTGAACTGAAAGAAACCGCCTCAAATCGGTTGGGGTACTTTCGTAACTTACCCCACATTTCGGACAAGCGCGTCCCTAAGCCATGGTTCCCCACTCCCATCCCATCCGCCCACCCATTCGTACAGCGAGGCCAACAAACCCCGCGAAGCCCCATACCCTCCTCTGTTCGCCACCCAGCCAGAGCGTCTTCCCCGACAACGTCGTCCACAGCAACACCTCGACGTCCCTCATCCACCGTACCGGATGAGGTCCCGTCATCGATCTGGTCGTCCCGCCGGTTCAGCCACCCCGTCCTCCACCTCTAAGGAGCTGCCCCGACGTTCCCCTCGTCTTTTGCGCCACCTCCATTCCCACACCGCCGTCTTCACCTGCACCACCAGAAGAGCATCATCATCACCGTTTCCTCGGATGAAGTTGCGGCCTAATCGGTGCCACCAAAGAGGTTGTACATTCATCACCGCATTTTCTACTTGATTCGATCTCACGGTGCTGCCGGCGCTCGGTCCCAAGCCGACACGACGCGGCTCCATCCACAGCGGCGTCGCCGGTAACTTCCTCCACGGCGTCGCACCCTCTGCAGAGATGACCACATCAGTAGGAGCTGCTGCTGCTTTAGCTCTCGCTCGCGCTGCTGGTCTGCTCTTCCTCTCGGTCCCCTGTCTAGTCTGCTCTAGCGCTTGCTCACGCTGCTGCTCTCGCTGTTTCTCTTGCCTGCGATGCTGCTCCGATGTAGCTACGCTTCAGTCGACTAAATCGACTTTTGGGTCAGTCGATTTTCAGGGGGTGGGGTGGGGGGGCTTGCCGTAGTTAAGGAAGAACCAGCCGCAGTGGAGAGGGGGGCTCGCCGAAGAGGTACCCCACTATCTATCTTAGGGTTCAGGGTGGGGGCGGTGGTCGCTGGCGGTGGTGGGGCGGTGGCGTGGGGATCGCCGGAGAAAAATCTCGGCACGGGGGGGCCTACAGGGATGGCCGGGCGGCGGCGGACCGATGCTCGGGAGTGTTTTCGGGGCGGGCAGGGCGGCGTACCGCCGGCCGCGAGCGGCGGGGGGTGGCTGTTTGGCCGGTGTGGCTGGCGGCTCAGGGGGGTGGAGGTTGAAGATGAACTGCAGGCCCTTGATTTCGTATCCAACGGCTACAAAATCAACTGACCACAGATGAAAAAGTCAGTCGACTGACATGTAGCCTCACCTCTAGTGCGTTCAATCTTGGTAGTAAAATTCAGTTTTGATAGCAAAATTCAGTTTCGACAGTTAAGTTCAGTTTCGACACTTAAATTCAGTTTCGACAGCAAAATTCAGTTTCGACAGTTAAGTTCAGTTTCGATAGTTAAATTCAGTTTCGTCGGTTAAGTTCAGAGATGAGCGGCTCATGTATACATCTAGCACTTTATGGTTATGTATTTTACGTCATCTATTGGAGATGCTATTAGAATTCTACTCAGGTTAACGTTGTCTCTCTTTTCCCGCTTCAGCCTCGGCGTCGTACAACTTACCGGAGCTGCTCCAACGACGAAACCCTCCATCAAAACGGAGCAGTACCTCAGGCTCCATCTCCAGACGCCTAAGATCTTCTTCCCCTCCTCCGACAGCCAAGTCAGCCGGAGCATCCTCACCGGCCAACCCAATCACGCTGAGATCGACATGGCTTCGCCAAAGAGGTTGTACACTTCTTGTGGTTTGACTTAATCTAACCATGCCTCTTTGCATCCAGTGATCTTCCAATTCTTGTGAACCAAACACCCAGATTGGCAGAAATCCTATGTTTTGCCCGTGCATTCCTATCATATTGCTGTCTATTTCCTATCCCTGCATTGTTAGAATCCTCAAATTCAAACAAGCCCTTACACAATTACTTCTGTTACAGATATGTGTCAAAGAAAACCTTGTTGGGGAACGTTGCATGGAAAACAAAAAAATTTCTCTACGTTCACCAAGATCAATCTAGTAGATGCAACTACGAGGGGAGAGTAGGATCCACATACCCTTGTAGATCGCTAAGCGGAAGCGTTATGAACGCGGATGATGGAGTCGTACTCGCCGCGATTCAGATCGCCGAAGATCCTAGCACCGAAGTAACGGTGCCTCCGCGTTCTTCACACGTACGGCTCGGGGACGTCTCCTCCTTCTTGATCCAGCAAGGGGTGGAGGAGAGGTTGATGGAGAACCGGCAGCACGACGGCGTGGTGGTGATGGTGGAGAAGAACTCCGGCAGGGCTTCGCCTAAGCACCGCGGGAGAAGAAGATGTTATGGGAGATGGAGGGCAGCACCGAGGCACGAACTTGTGTTTGCTGCCCTCCCTTTGCCTCACTATATATAGGGGGGTGGAGAGGTGAGGGCGCCCTAGGGTTTCCCCCTAGGGGCCGGCGGCCAGGGCAAGGGGGGGCGGCGGCCAAGGCAGGGGGGGGCGGCCAGGGCCAGGCCCTAGGGTTTCCCCCCTAGGTGCCTTGCCCCCCACTCCATAGGGGTGCGGCTGCCCTAGGGGGTCCCACCCCCTTAGCCGCATGAGGAGAGGGCCCAGGGGGGGCGCACAGCCCCCTGAGGGCTGTGGTGTCCCCCCTTGTGGCCCATTAGGCCCAGAACTTCTTCCGGACCCCCCGAAAACCCTTTCCGGTACTCCGCCGATTTCCCGATGCTCCCCGGAACACTTCCGGACTCCGAAACCTTTCATCCTATATATCAATCTTCGTCTCCGAACCATTCCGGAGACCCTCGTCATGTCCGGGATCTCATCCGGGACTCCGAACAACCTTCGGTAACCATACACTTTTCTCACTAACAACCCTAGCGTCACCGAACGTTAAGTGTGTAGACCCTGCGGGTTCGGAAACCATGTAGACATGACCGAGACACTCCCAGGTCAATAACCAATAGCGGGATCTGGATACCCATATTGGTTCCCACATGTTTCTCGATGATCTCATCGGATGAACCACGATGTCAAGGATTCAGGCAATCCCGTATACAGTTCCCTTTGTCTCGTCGGTATGTTACTTGCCCGAGGTTCGATCGTCGGTATCTCTATACCTAGTTCAATCTCGTTACCGGCAAGTATCTTTACTCGTTACCGTAATACATAATCCCGTGACCAACTACTTAGTCACATTGAGCTCATTGAGATGACGTATTACCGAGTGGGCCCGGAGATACCTCTCCGTCACACGGAGTGACAAATCCCAGTCTCGATCCATGTCAACTCAACAGACACCCTCGGAGATACCTGTAGAGTACCTTTATAGTCACCCAGTTACGTTGCGACGTTTGGCACACACAAAGTACTCCTACGGTGTCAGTGAGTTACATGATCTCATGGTCATAGGAACTTATACTTGACATGCATAAAACTATAGCGATAACTGACACGATCAAAAGCTATGTTTAACGTTTGGGTCTCGTCCATCACATCATTCTCCTAATGATGTGATCCCGTTATCAAATGACAACTCATGTCTATGACCTGGAAACCGCGGTCATCTTTGATCAACGAGCTAGTCCTGTAGAGGCTCACTAGGGACACAAAGTCTGTCTATTCATCCACACATGTATTTGAGTTTCCAATCAATACAATTATAGCATGGATAATAAACGATTATCATGAACAAGGAAATATAATAATAACTCTTTTATTATTGCCTCTAGGGCATATTTCCAACAGTCTCCCACTTGCACTAGAGTCAATAATCTAGCATTACAAGGTAATGAATCTAACACCCATAGAGTCTTGGTGTTGATCGTGCTTAGCCCGTGGAAGAGGCTTAGTCAACGGATCTGCAACATTCGAATCCGTGTGTACTTTGCAAATATTTATGTCCTCCTCCTTGACCGAATCGCGGATGGAATTGAAGCGTCGCTTTATGTGTCTGGTCCTCTTGTGAAACCTTGGTTCCTTGGCTAGAGCAATGGCACCAGTGTTGTCACAGAACAGAGTCATTGGGTTCAGTGCACTAGGCACAACTCCAAGATCTGTCATGAACTCCTTCATCCAGACACCTTCCTTTGCCGCCTCCGAGGCAGCTATATACTCCGCTTCACATGTAGAATCAGCTACCACGCTCTGCTTGGAACTGCACCAGCTTACCGCTCCCCCGTTGAGAATATATACGTATCCGGTTTGTGACTTAGAGTCATCCGGATCAGTGTCAAAGCTTGCATCGACGTAACCCTTTACGACGAGCTCTTGATCACCTCCATAAACGAGAAACATATCCTTAGTCCTTTTCAGGTACTTTAGGATATTCTTGACCGCTGTCCAGTGATCCATACCAGGATTACTCTGAAACCTTCCGGCCATACTTATGGCAAGGCTGACATCTGGTCTTGTGCACAGCATTGCATACATGATAGAGCCTATGGCTGAAGCATAGGGGACGACACTCATCTTTTCTCTATCATCCGCAGTCACTGGGCGTTGAGTCTTACTCAACTTCGTACCTTGCAATACCGGCAAGAACCCCTTCTTGGATTGATCCATTTTGAACTTCTTCAAAACTTTATCAAGGTATGTGCTTTGTGAAAGTCCTATCAAGCGTCTTGATCTATCTCTATAGATCTTGATGCCCAATATGAAGGCAGCTTCACCGAGATCTTTCATCGAAAAACTCTTGTTCAAATACCCCTTCACGCTATCCAAAAATTCTATATTGTTTCCAATCAGCAATATGTCATCCACATATAATATTAGAAACGCTATAGAGCTCCCACTCACTTTCTTGTAAATACAAGCTTCATTGTAAACTTGTATAAACCCAAACGCTTTGATCACCTCATCAAAGCGAAGATTCCAACTCCGAGATGCTTGCACCAGCCCATAAATGGAACGCTGAAGCCTGCATACTTTGTCAGCATTCTCTGGATCGACAAAACCTTCTGGTTGCATCATATACAACTCTTCCTTAAGAAAACCGTTAAGGAACGCTGTTTTGACATCCATCTGCCAAATTTCATAATCGAAATATGCAGCTATTGCTAACATGATTCGGATGGATTTAAGCATCGCTACGGGTGAGAAAGTCTCATCGTAGTCAATCCCTTGAACTTGTGAAAAACCCTTTGCCACAAGTCGAGCTTTATACACGGTGACATTACCGTCAGCGTCCGTCTTCCTGTTAAAAATCCATTTATTCTGAATGGCCTTCCGCCCTTCAGGTAATACTTCCAAAGTCCATACTTTGTTTTCATACATGGATCCCATCTCGGATTTCATGGCCTCTAACCATTTGTCGGAATCTGGGCCCACCATCGCTTCTCCATAGCTCGTAGGTTCACCGTTGTCTAACAACATGACCTCCAAGACAGGGTTACCATACCACTCAGGTGCAGTGCGTACCCTTGTCGACCTACGAGGTTCGGTAGTAACTTGATCAGAAGCTTCTTGATCATAATCATTGGCTTCCTCTTCAGCCTCTGCAGGCTCCACAAAAACATCTTTCTGTGCTGCGCTACTCTCTGGTTGAAGCAGAGGTTCAATAACCTCATCAAGTTCTACCTTCCTCCCACTCAATTCTTTCGAGAGAAACTCTTTCTCGAGAAAGGACCCGTTCTTAGCGACAAACACTTTGCCCTCGGATCTGAGATAGAAGGTGTACCCAACTGTTTCTTTTGGGTATCCTATGAAGACACATTTGTCCGCTTTGGGTTCGAGCTTTTCTGGCTGAAGCCTTTTGACATAAGCATCGCAACCCCAAACCTTGAGAAAAGACAACTTTGGTTTCTTACTAAACCACAGTTCATACGGTGTTGTCTCAACGGACTTAGATGGAGCCCTATTTAAAGTGAATGCAGCTGTCTCTAACGCATATCCCCAAAACGATAGTGGCAAATCGGCAAGAGACATCATAGAACGTACCATATCTAATAGGGTTCGATTTCGACGTTCGGACACACCATTACGCTGTGGTGTTCCGGGTGGCGTCAACTGTGAAACAATTCCACATTTTCTTAAGTGATCACCAAACTCATAACTCAGATATTCTCCCCCTCGATCAGATCGTAGGAACTTGATCTTCTTGTTACGATGATTTTCAACTTCACTCTGAAATTGCTTGAACTTTTCAAAAGTTTCAGACTTATGCTTCATCAAGTAAATATACCCATATCTACTTAAGTCGTCAGTGAAGGTGAGAAAATAACGATATCTACCGCGCGCCGTTACACTCATCGGACCGCACACATCAGTATGTATGATTTCCAATAAGTCACTTGCCCGTTCCATTGTCCCTGAAAACGGGGTCCTTGTCATCTTGCCCATGAGGCACGGCTCGCACGTGTCAAGTGATTCAAAATCAAGAGACTCCAAAAGTCCATCAGCATGGAGCTTCCTCATGCGTTTCACGCCGATATGACCGAGGCGGCAGTGCCACAAGAAAGTGGTATTATCATTATCTACTCTACATCTTTTGGCATCAATGTTATGAACATGTGTATCATCACTATCGAGATTCAATAAGAATAAACCCCTAACTTCGGGTGCATGACCATAAAAGATATTACTCATATAAATAGAACAACCATTATTCTCTGACTTAAATGAGTAACCGTCTCGCAATAAACAAGATCCAGATATAATGTTCATGCTTAACGCAGGCACTAAATAACAATTATTCAGGTTCAATACTAATCCCGATGGTAATCGAAGAGCGAGCGTGCCGACGGCGATCACATCAACCTTGGAACCATTTCCCACGCGCATCGTCACTTCGTCCTTCGCCAGCCTCCGTTTATTCCGCAGTTCCTGTTTAGAGTTGCAAATGTGAGCAACCGAACCGGTATCAAATACCCAGGCACTACAACGAGAGTTGGTAAGGTACACATCAATAACATGTATATCACATATACCTTTGTTGTTGTTGGCCCCCTTCTTGTCCGCCAGATACTTGGGGCAGTTCCGCTTCCAGTGGCCGTTCCCCTTGCAATAGAAACACTCAGCCTCTGGCTTGGGCCCAGCCTTGGGTTTCTTCACTGGATTAGCAACTGCTTTGCCACCCTTCTTAGAGTTACCCTTCTTGCCCTTGCCATTCTTCTTGAAACTAGTGGTTTTATTGACCATCAACACTTGATACTCCTTCTGGATGTCTGCCTCAGCGACTTTCAGCATCGAAAACAGCTCGGCGATGGTCTTGTTCATCCCTTGCATGTTATACTGCTGCACGAAGCTCTTGTAGCTTGGAGGGAGTGACTGGAGAATTCTGTCAATGATAGCCTCATCCGGGAACACAAGTCCCAGATCAGCTATGCGGGTATAGTACCCAGACATCTTCAGTAAGTGCTCACTGACAGACGAATTCTCCTCCATCTTGCAAGCGAAGAATTTATCGGTGGTCTCATACCTCTCGATCTTAGCATTCTTCTCAAAGATGAACTTCAACTCCGTGTACATCTCATATGCACCATGACGTTCAAAACGTCTTTGAAGTCCTCCTTCCAAGCCGTACAACATGGCACACTGCACTATCGAATAGTCATCCGAACGCGTCTGCCAAACGTTCATAACGTCCGCAGAGGCTCCAGGAGCGGGGGGGGTCACCTAGCGGTGCATTTAGGACATAAACCTTCTGGGCAGCTGTGAGGATGATCCTCAGATTGCGGAGCCAGTTCACAAAGTTGCTCCCGTCATCTTTCAGTTTAGCTTTCTCTAGGAACGCATTAAAATTCAGGGGAGCTACTGCGCGAGCCATCTACAACCAAAATTTGCAAAGACATTTTAGACTATTGTTCATGATAAGTGAGTTATTACCTAATCAAATTAATTATAACTCCCACTCAAATTGACATCCCTCCGGTCATTCGAGCGTGACATGATCCAAATTCACCAACCCAAGTCCGATCATCACGTGAGATGAGGTGGTGTCAATGGTGAACATCAACATGTTGATCATATCTACTATATGACTCATGCTCGACCTTTCGGTCCTCCGTGTTCCGAGGCCATGTCTGTACATGCTAGGCTCGTCAAGTCTAACCCGAGTGTTCTGCATGTGCAAAACTGGCTTGCACCCGTTGTATGCGAACGTAGAGTCTATCACACCCGATCATCACGTGGTGCTTCGAAACGACGAACCTTCGCAACGGCGCACACTCGGGGGGAACACAACTTTATCTTGAAATTTTAGTGAAGGATCATCTTATAATGCTACCGTCGTCCTAAGCAAAATAAGATGCATAAAAGGATTAACATCACATGCAAATCATAAGTGACATGATATGGCCATCAACTCGTGCTTTTGATCTCCATCTCCAAAGCACCGGCATGATCTCCATCGTCACCGGCGCCACACCATGATCTCCATCATCATGATCTCCATCATCGTGTCGCCATCGGGGTTGTCGGCGCCCACCATGCTCTTACTACTATTGCTACCGTTTAGCGATAAAGTAAAGCATTACAAAGCGCTTAATGATTGACACGCAGGTCATACAAAAATTAAAGACAACCCTATGGCTCCTGCCGGTTGCCGTATGCATCGACATGCAAGTCGATATTAACTATTACAACATGATCATCTCATACATCAAATATAATTCATCATGTCATTGGCAATATCATATCACAGGCATACCCTGCAAAAACAAGTTAGACGTCCTCTAATTTGTTGTTGCATGTTTTACGTGGCTGCTATGGGTATCTAGCAAGAACGCTTCTTACCTACGCAAAACCACAACGGTGATATTCAAGTTGCTATTTAACCTTCTACAAGGACCGCCTTGTTCTATTCCGATTCAACTAAGATAGGAGAGACAGACACCCGCCAGCCATCTTATGCAACAAAAAGTCACATGTCTGTCGATGGAACCGGTCTCATGTACGTGGACATGTAAAGTTGGTCCGGGCCGCTTCATCCTATAATACCGCTGAATCAAGAAAGACTAAGGAGGGCAGCAATTTAAACATCAACGCCACAAACCCTTTTGTGTTCTACTCGAGAAAGCATCTACGCAAGATCCTAGCTCATGATGCCACTGTTGGGGAACGTTGCATGGAAAACAAAAATTTTTCTCTACGTTCACCAAGATCAATCTAGTAGATGCAACTACGAGGGGAGAGTAGGATCCACATACCCTTGTAGATCGCTAAGCGGAAGCGTTATGAACGCGGATGATGGAGTCGTACTCGCCGCGATTCAGATCGCCGAAGATCCTAGCACCGAAGCAACGGTGCCTCCGCGTTCTTCACACGTACGGCTCGGGGACGTCTCCTCCTTCTTGATCCAGCAAGGAGGTTGATGGAGAACCGGCAGCACGACGGCGTGGTGGTGATGGTGGAGAAGAACTCCGGCAGGGCTTCGCCTAAGCACCGCGGGAGAAGAAGATATTACGGGAGAGGGAGGGCAGCACCGAGGCACGAACTTGTGTTGGCTGCCCTCCCTCTACCTCTCTATATATAGGGGGAAGGAGGAGAGGGGGGCGCCCCTAGGGTTTCCCCTAGGGGGGCCGGCGGCCAGGGCATGGGGGGGGCGGCGGCCAAGGGCCAGGCCCTAGGGTTTCCCCCCCTAGGTGCCTTGCCCCCCAAGGCTAAGGGGGTGCGGCCACCCTAGGGGGTCCCACCTCCCTTGGCGCACAAGGAGAGGGCCCAGGGGGGGCGCACAGCCCCTTGAGGGCTGTGGTGTCCCCCCTTGTGGCCCATTAGGCCCAGAACTTCTTCCGGACCCCCCGAAACCCTTTCCGGTACTCCGCCGATTTCCCGATGCTCCCCGGAACACTTCCGGACTCCGAAACCTTTCATCCTATATATCAATCTTCGTCTCCGGACCATTCCGGAGACCCTCGTCATGTCCGGGATCTCATCCGGGACTCCGAACAACCTTCGGTAACCATACACTTTTCTCACTAACAACCCTAGCGTCACCGAACGTTAAGTGTGTAGACCCTGCGGGTTCGGAAACCATGTAGACATGACCGAGACACTCCCAGGTCAATAACCAATAGCGGGATCTGGATACCCATATTGGTTCCCACATGTTTCTCGATGATCTCATCGGATGAACCACGATGTCAAGGATTCAGGCAATCCCGTATACAGTTCCCTTTGTCTCGTCGGTATGTTACTTGCCCGAGGTTCGATCGTCGGTATCTCTATACCTAGTTCAATCTCGTTACCGGCAAGTCTCTTTACTCGTTACCGTAATACATAATCCCGTGACCAACTACTTAGTCACATTGAGCTCATTGAGATGACGTATTACCGAGTGGGCCCGGAGATACCTCTCCGTCACACGGAGTGACAAATCCCAGTCTCGATCCATGTCAACTCAACAGACACCCTCGGAGATACCTGTAGAGTACCTTTATAGTCACCCAGTTACGTTGCGACGTTTGGCACACACAAAGTACTCCTACGGTGTCAGTGAGTTACATGATCTCATGGTCATAGGAACTTATACTTGACATGCATAAAACTATAGCGATAACTGACACGATCAAAAGCTATGTTTAACGTTTGGGTCTCGTCCATCACATCATTCTCCTAATGATGTGATCCCGTTATCAAATGACAACTCATGTCTATGACCTGGAAACCGCGGTCATCTTTGATCAACGAGCTAGTCCTGTAGAGGCTCACTAGGGACACAAAGTCTGTCTATTCATCCACACATGTATTTGAGTTTCCAATCAATACAATTATAGCATGGATAATAAACGATTATCATGAATAAGGAAATATAATAATAACTCTTTTATTATTCCTCTAGGGCATATTTCCAACAAACCTTGTGTGGTTTTTCCTGCTCCTGCGGTGTTGTGTTCCACCCCAGCTTAGCTGCTCCAACGACAGATGGGTTCACCACAGCAGGGATCCGCTCTCCAGACTGTCTTTCGCCGCCTCAAATCTTCTTCCCCGCCGCCGGCAGCCACAACAACTGCATTACCATCATCAACTGAGCATATGACCTTGTGGACTACACGGGTCCGCAAGAGAGGTCGCACTCTTCCGTGTCTGCTTATGTTATGCATCGCTTAATATGATGACATGCTACTTTATTGTCGTTTTCACCTATTAGACTCCGACTCAGGTCCAAACCTATGCTGAAACTTGAGTTTTTAAATGGTTGTGGGGTACATATTGGGCCAGCAATCAGTACTATTTGTCTACTATCTGGTTAATCTTGGGTGTCTACTATGAGTTTCATGTTGGGTGCAAACAAACATTAAAGGAGCCATTATCTGTATTTTTGAACTAAAGCTATTATATGCCTGCTATCATTGGTTTTGGTTCTATCCACAGTTTGCTACCTTCACTCTGGATTTGTGCATGCACTCCTTACATAATCTCACTATGTTTTATTCCTATGCATGTCAGTTATTGTACACAATAGAACTAAACATGTAGAGTAAAAGAGGTGAGCCTTGTGTGGCAATAAAATTTCATGCAGACGCCGCTCCATGGTGGGCGCAAAGGCAGCCCCCCTCCAATCATTTCGGATCATAATCAAGAGGAAGATAACTCCTCAAATGAGGATTCAGAGATAGATGACCAATCCTATCCCCCACCCTGAGGTCCATGCTCTAACTTGGCAGGGTTATGTTGCTCATATCATGCATATGTTATCTTGCATTGCTATGTCATTTGCTTAGTTTAGACATGATTTGTGTGAATGCCACCTGTTTAGTGTCTAATTACCATATATGTAAATTATGCAATGTCATCTTTTTGCAAGACATTATATATGTGAATTATGCAATGCTATCTTGTTGCAAGGCATTATATATGTGAATTATGCAATGCCATGCTGTTTAGCCAAGCGTCATATATGTGAATTATATCAAGCCGTCCTTTTTTTGTATTTCTCATTGCTTTTGCCGACAATGTTTGTATATTCAACTGCTCTTCCTGTGCATCAGCCATTTGAATTGGCGATGGAGAAATCTGGCTATATAGCTATCACAAAACATATTCTCAACACGATCAACATGCATACGAAGTTGACACTCTTCCAAAATAGTGAGATTAACATTAACTAAAGTCATGACCTCTCCAAACCCTCTTTTATCAAAAAAAAATCATAAGATTGAAAATTCTCCAAGTATGTGGGATCTAAAGGTGACACTCTTCCAAACCCACTTACAATACTATTGCAAAAATTATTACCAATCTTACATTCATCATGGTGATTAAATAAATTTTTAAGATCATAAGAAGAACCACCCCAATCATGATCATTGCAACAAGTAGTGGGCATAGCAAAATAAGCATCCCCAAGCTTGGGGTTTTGCATATCATTAACACAATTGACATTAATAGGATTTATAATAGTATCATTGCAATCATGTTTTTCATTAAAAGAGCTATCGTGAATCACTTCATAATTTTCTTCTTTCAACACTTCATCACAATTTTTAGATTCACGAATTTCAAGCAAAACCTCATAAAGATAATCTAGTGCACGCAGCTCACTAGCAATTGGTTCGTTATAATTGGATCTCTTAAAAATATTAGCAAGTGGATGAGGATCCATAATTTAGCAAGCGAAGATGCAAGCTGATAGAGGGCACATGGCAACACAAGCAAACAGAAAGGAAAATGAAAAAAAGGCAAAGGTGAAGTGGGGGAGAGGACAACGAGAGGCGAATGTCAAATAATGTAATGCGAGGGATAAGAGTTTGTGATGGGTACTTGGTATATAACTTGTGCGTAGATCTCCCCGGCAACGGCGCCAGAAATTCTTCTTTCTACCTCTTGAGCTTGCGTTGTTTTACCTCGAAGAGGAAAGGGTGATGCAGCATAGTAGCGTAAGTATTTCCCTCAGTTTTTGAGAACCAAGGTATCAATTCAGTAGGAGACCACGCGCGAGTCCCATGTACCTACACAAACTAATAAGAACCTTGCAACCAACGTGATAAAGGGGTTGTCAATCCCTTCTCGGCCACTTACAAAAGTGAGATCTGATAGAGATGATAAGATAAATATTTTTGGTATTTTTGTTTTATAGATTGTAAGTAAAGACTGCAAAATAAAACAACGGTGACAGAAATTGGCAAGTTGACTAGAAACTAATATGATGGAAGATAGACCCGACGGCCATAGGTTTCACTAGTGGCTTCTCTCAAGATAGCAGATTTCTACGGTGGGTAAACAAATTACTGTCGAGCAATTGATAGAAAAGCGCATAGTTATGAGAATATCTAGGCATGATCATTGTATATAGGCATCACGTCCGTGACAAGTAGACCGAAACGATTCTGCATCTACTACTATTACTCCACACATCGACCGCTATCCAGCATGCACCTAGAGTATTAAGTTCATAAGAACAGAGTAATGCCTTAAGCAAGATGACATGATGTAGAGGGATAAACTCATGCAATATAATATAAACCCCATCCTTTTATCCTGGATGGCAACAATACAATACGTGCCTTGTTGCCCCTGCTGTAACTGGTAAAGGACACCGCAAGATTGAACCCAAAGCTAAGCACTTCTCCCATTGCAAGAAAGATCAATCTAGTAGGACAAACCAAACTGATAATTCGGAGAGACTTGCAAAGATATTTAAATCATGCATAAAAGATTTCAGAGAAGAACCAAATATTGTTCATAGATAATCTTGATCATAAACCCACAATTCATCGAATCTCAACAAACACACCGCAAAAAGAATTACATCGAATAGATCTCCAAGAAGATCGAGGAGAATTTTGTATTGAGATCTAAAGAGGGAGAAGAAGACATCTAGCTAATAACTATGGACCCGAAGGTCTGTGGTAAACTACTCACAACTCATCAGAGATGCTATGGTGTTGATGTAGAAGCCCTTCGTGATAGATTCCCCCTCCGATGGAGCTCCGAAACAGGCCCCAAGATGGGATCTCACGGGTACAGAAGGTTGCGGCGGTGGAATTAGGGTTTTGTGGTGCTCTTGGATGTTTTAGGGTACGTAGGTATATATAGGAGAAAGAGGGACGTCAGGGGAGCCCCGAGGGGCCCATGAGTGTGGGGGCGCGCCCCCTGCCCTCGTGGCCGCCTCATTCCTTCCCTGGCGTGTACTCCAAGTCTTTTGTGTTGTATTTGTTCCAAAAATGACTCTCCCGAAGGTTTCATTCCGTTTGGACTCTATTTGATATTTCTTTTCTGTGAAACACTGGAATAGGCAAAAAACAGCAATTTGCATTGGGCCTTGGGTTAATAGGTTAGTCCCAAAAATAATATAAAAGTGTATAATATAGCCCATTAAACATCCAAAACAGATAATATAACAGCATGGAACAATAAAAAATTATAGATACGTTGGAGACGTATCATTGGGCCAGGCGCACCAAGTCCTCAAAAGCCCATGTGGCTAGGGAAGGCAAAAAGGGAAGGAATCCTAATAGGAATAGGTTTGGACTTGGAGTCCAAGTCCTCTCCCCTATTGTTGTGCCAGAGGGCTTGGAGGGGCTGTTTGCCATGCCCCTCCACATATATATAGAGGGGAGGGGGCGCCCCAAGAGGACACACCAAGCCCTTGGCGCCCCTCTCTCTCCTGCTACTCTGTAGTTCCATCGCGTCGTCCCGGGGACGCTTAGCGAAGCGTTATCGGTGCTCCACCACCACCATCACCACGACTCGGTCGTGTTGGTTGTGAACCCATCTATTTCTCCTTTCCCGCTTGCTGGATCAAGAAGGAGGAGACATCATTGAGCCGCACGTGTGCTAAACTCGGAGGTGTCATATGTTCGGTACTTGATCGGTTGGATTGTACAATTGTTCCACTACATCAATCGTGTTGATATAATGCTTCCATTTACGGTCTACGAGGGTATGTAGACACACTCTCCCCCTCTCATTGCTATGCATCTCCTAGATAGATCTTGCGTGAGCGTAGGAAATTTTGAAATTGCAGGCTACGTTCCCCAACAGTGGTATCAGATCCAAGTCTATCCGTAGATGATATGCACGAGTAGAACACAAAGAGTTGTGGGCAATAATAGTCATACTGCTTACCCCCAACTTCTTACTTTGATTCCGTGGTATTGTTGGATGAAGCCGCCTGGACCGACATTACATGACCGCGTTCATGAGACTGGTTCTACCGACGTGCTTTGCACACAGGTGGTTGGTGGGTGTCTGTTTCTCCAACTTTAGTTGAATTGAGTTTGACTACGGTCGGTCCTTATTGAAGGTTAAAACAGCACACTTGACGAAAAATCATTGTGGTTTTGATGCATAGGTAAGAACGGTTCTTGCTAGAAGCCCGTAGCAGCCACATAAAACTTGCGACAACAAAGTAGAGGACGTCTAACTTGTTTTTGCAGGGCATGTTGTGATGTGATATGGTCAAGGCGTGCTGAGTTATACATTATTGTATGAGATGATCATGTTTTGTAAATTATCAGCAACCTGCAGGAGCCTTATGGTTATCTCTTTATTGTATGAATTGCGAACGCCATGTAATTGCTTTACTTTATCATTATGAGTTAGCGATAGTAGTAGAAGTAATAGTTGGCGAGACGACCACAACGCTACGATGAAGATCATGGTGTCAAGCCGGTGACGATGGAGATCATGACGATACTTTGGAGATGGATATCAAAAGCACAACATGATGATGGCCATATCATATCATGTCACATATTTTGATTGCATGTGATGTTTATCTTTTTATGCATCTTATTTTACTTAGAACGACGGTAGCATTATAAGATGATCCCTTACTAAAGTTTCAAGGTATAGGTGTTCTCCCTGAGTATGCACCGTTGCGACTTTTCTTCGTGCTGAGACACCACGTGATGATCGGGTGTGATAGGCTCTACGTTCACATACAATGGGTGCAAGACAGTTTTGCACATGCGGGATACTCGGGTTAAACTTGATGTGCCTAGCATGTACAGGCATGGTCTCGGAACACCGGAGACCGAAATGTTGAGCGTGAATCATATAGTAGATATGATCAACATAAGTTGTTCACCATTGAAAACTACTCCATCTCACGTGATGATCGGACATGGTTTAGTTGATTTGGATCACATGATCATTTAGATGACTTGAGGGATGTCTATCTAAGTGGGAGTTCTTTAGTAATATGATTAATTGAACTTTAATTTATCATGAACTTAGTCTTGACAGTATTTGAAGATTATGTTGTAGATCAATAGCTCGGGTTGTAGCTCCCCTATGTTTTGGATATGTTCCTAGAGAAAACTAAGTTGAAAGATGTTAGTAGCCAACGATGTGGACTAGGTCCGTGATCTGAGGATTATCCTCATTGTTGCACAAAAGTATTATGTCCTTGATGCACCGCTAGGTGACAGACCTATTGCAGGAGCAGATGCAGACGTTATGAGCGTTTGACAATCTTAGTATGATGACTACTTGATAGTTTGGTGCGCCATGCTTTACGGCTTAGAATCGGGGCTTGAAAAACGTTTTGAACGCCACGGAGCATATGAGATGTTCCATGAGTTGAAATTAGTATTTCAGACTTATGCCTGTGTCGAGAGGTATGAGACCTCTGACAAGTACTTTGCCTACAAGATGGAGGAGAATAGCTCAACCAGTGAGCATGTGCTCAGAATGTCTGAGTACTACAATCGCTTGAATCAAGTGGGAGTTAATCTTCAAGATAATATAGTGATTGACAGAGTTCTCAAGTCACTATCACCAAGTTACTGGAACTTCATGATGAACTATAATATGGAAGGGATGATGAAAACAATTCCCGAGCTCTTCGTGATGCTGAAATCAACAAATGTAGAAATCAAGAAAGAGCATCAATTGTTGATGGTTAATAAGACCACTAGTTTCAAGAAAAAGGGCAAAGAAAAAGAAAGGGAACTTCAAAAGAATGGCAAGCAAGTTGTCACTCCCGAGAGGAAGCCCAAAGCTAGACCCAAGTCTGAATCTAAGTGCTTCTACTACAAAGGAAATTGTCACTAAAAGCGGAACAACCCCAAGTATTTGGCGGATAAGAAGGATGGCGAAGTGAACAAAGGTATATTTGATATACATGTTATTGATGTGTGCCTCACTAGTGTTCATAGTAGCCCCTGGTTATTTGATACTTGTTCGGTTGCTAAGATTAGTAACTTGAAACAGGAGTTGCAGAATAAACGGAGACTAGTTGGGGGTGAGGTGACGATGTGTGTTGGAAATAGTTCCAATATTGATATGATCATCATCGCACACTCCCTGTACTTTTGGGATTAGTATTATTTTGTGTTTGCGTTGAGCATTAACAAGATTGGATCGTGTTTATTGCAATACAATTATTCATTTAAGTCAGAGAATAATTGGTATTCTGTTTACATGAATAAAACCTTCTACAGTCATACACCCAAGGTGAATGGTTTATTGAATCTCGATCGTAGTAAAACACATATTCATAATGTTGAAGCTAAAAGATGCAGAGTTGATAATGATAGTGCAACATACTTGTGGCACTGGCTTTTAGGTCATATTGGTGTAATGTGCATGAAGAAACTCCATGCTGATGGACTTTTGGAATCATTTGATTATGAATCATTTGATGCTTGCGAACCATGCCTCATGGGCAAGATGACTAAAACTCCATTCTCCGGAACAATGGAGCGAGCCAATGACTTATTGGAAATAATACATGCAGATGTATGCGGTCCGATGAGTGTTGAGGCTCGCGGCAGGTACCGTTATTTTTTGACCTTCATAGATGATTTGAGCATATATGGGTATATCTACTTGATGAAACACAAGTCTGAAACATTTGAAAAGTTCAAAGAATTTCAGAGTGAAGTAGAGAATCATCGTAACAAGAAAATAGAGTTTCTAGGATATGATCGCGGAGGCGAATATTTGAGTTACGAGTTTGGTCTTCATTTTAAACAATGTGGAATAGTTTTGCAACTCACGCCACCTGGAACACCATAACGTAATGGTGTGTCTGAACGTCATTATTGTACTTTATTAGATATGGTATGATCTATGATGTCTCTTACCGATTTACCACTATCATTTTGAGGTTATGCATTAGAGGTAGCTGCATTCACATTAAATAGGGCACCATCTAAATCCGTTGAGACAACACCATATGAACTATGGTTTGGCAAGAAACCTAAGTTGCCGTTTCTTAAAGTTTGGGGTTGCGATGCTTATGTGAAAAAGCTTCAGCCTAATAAGCTCGAACCAAAATCGAAGAAATGTGTCTTCATAGGATACCCAAAGGAGATTGTTGGGTACACCTTCTATCACAGATCCGAAGGAAAGATGTTCGTTGCTAAGAATGGATCCTTTCTAGAGAAGGAGTTTCTCTCGAAAGAAGTGAGTGGGGGGAAGTAGAACTTGATGAGGTAATTGTACCTTCTCTTGAATTGGAAAGTAGCTCATCACAGGAATCAGTTCCAGTGATGCCTACACCAACTAGAGAGGAAGCTAATGATAATGATCATGAAACTTCAGATCAAGTTACTACTGGACCTCGTAGGTCAAACAGATCATGTTCCGCACCAGAGTGGTACGGTAATCCTGTTCTGGAAGTCATGTTACTAGACCATGACGAACCTACAAACTATGGGGAAGCGATGATGAGCCCAGATTCCGATAAATGGCTTGAGGCCCTAAAATTTGAGATAGGATCCATGTATGAGAACAAAGTGCGGACTTTGGTGGACTTGCCCGTTGACCGGCAAGCCATTGAGAATAAATGGATCTTCAAGAGGAAGACGGATGTTGATAGTACTATTACTATCTACAAAGCTTGACTTATCGCAAAAAGGTTTTCGACAAGTTCAAGGAGTTGACTACGATGAGACTTTCTCACCCGTAGCGATACTTAAGTATGTTTGAATCATGTTAGCAATTGTCGCATTTTATGAAATCTGGCTAATGGATGTCAGAACTACACTCCTTAATGGATTTCTGAAAGAAGAGTTGTATATGACGCAATCAGAAGGTTTTGTCAATCCTAAAGGTGCTAACAAAGTGTGCAAGCTCCATCGATTCATGTATGGACTGGTGCAAGCAACTCGGAGTTGGAATATACGCTTTGATCAGGTGATCAAAGTATATGGTTTTATACAGACTTACTGTGAAGCCTGTATTTACAAGAAAGTGAGTGGGAGCACTACAACATTTCTGATAAGTATATGTGAATGACATATTATTGATCGGAAATGATGTAGAATTTTTTGGAAAGCATAAAGGATTGTTTAAAAGGAGTTTTTTAATAAAAGACCTCGGTGAAGCTGCTTACATATTGGGCACCAAGATCTATAGAGATAGATCATGACGCTTGATAAGACTTTCGATTAGTACATGCCTTGATAAGATTTTGAAGTAGCTCAAAATGGATCAGTCAAAGAAGGAGTTCTTGCCTGATTTGTAAGGTATGAAGTTGAGTAAGACTCAAAGCCCGACCACGACAGAAACATATAGAGAGAATGAAAGTCATTCCTTATGCCTCAGCCATAGGTTCTATAAAGTATGTCATGCTATGTACCAAACCTCTTATGTACCTTGCCATGAGTTTGGAAAGGAGGTACAATAGTGATCTAGGAGTAGATCACTGGACAGCGGTCAAAATTATCCTTAGTAACTGGAGGACTAAGGAAATGTTTGTCGATTATGGAGGTGATAAAGAGTTCAACGTAAAGGGTTACACCGATGCAAGCTTTGACACTAATCCAGATGACTCTAAATATCAATCTAGATGTGTATTGAAAGTGGGAGCAATTAGCTAAAGTAGCTCCATGCAGAGCATTATAGACATAGAAATTTGCGAAATACATATGGATCTGAATATGACAGACCCGTGCACTAAAATTATCTCACAAAGCAAAACATGATCACACCTTAGTACTCTTTGGGTGTTAATCGCATCGCGATGTGAACTAGATTATTGACTCTAGTAAACCCTTTGGGTGTTGGTCACAAGGCGATGTGAACTATGGGTGTTAATCACATCACGATGTGAACTATCGGTGTTAAATCAAATGGTGATGTGAACTAGATTATTGACTCTAGTGCAAGTGGGAGACTGAAGGAAATATGCCCTAGATGCAATAATAAAGTTGTTATTTTATATTTCCTTATATCATGATAAATGTTTATTATTCATGCTAGAATTGTATTAATCAGAAACTTGATACATGTGTGGATACATAGACAAAACATCTTGTCCCTAGTAAGCCTCTACTAGACTAGCTCGTTAATCAAGGATGGTTAAGTTTCCTAAACATAGACATGTGTTGTCATTTGATGAATGGGATTGTCGGTGTACTAAAGTAGGGGTACCTTAGTATCCCGAACTTGTGCACGGGCAGTTGCAGCGTCCCGCGGCAAGGCTTGCCAAGCGACCGCCAAGATCCTCCGTGGTCCCCTTGGGGCCATTCAAGAACAAAGTATTCAAGTCAAAGAGGCAAGACCCCGGCAAGAGGAGCTTGACGGGAAGGCCACTCAAGGCACAAGAACCACTCAAGGCACAAGACCCTGGCAAGAGGAGCTTGCCGGGAAGGCCAATCAAAGGCATCTCAAGGAACTTGCCGCGACGCGCCACGCGTCCCGGTAAGGCCCGGTGAGCGACAAGCTCCCAGAAGCGACAAGATAGCAACCGCGGCAAGGCGCTTGCCGCGGCAAGCTTCCACTCAGTACCCGCGCTCCAGCGCATCCACCCACGTGTTGTTCTGGGAACATCCCGGGCGCACGTGGCGGAAGGCTGTGCAGCCTGGGGTACACGGTGGCAAGCAGTGATGACAAGGCTATCGTCGTGGCGAACGGTGGCGCCCCTGAAGGCCACTTTTTGCACTGTTTGGGCGACGGCGACGGGCATTTAATACCCTTGTCCCCTACCGTCAGGGTTAGGTATGGAACACTGTTCCAACTACCACCCTTTTTACATTTTTACCCTCATCTGTGTTGCCACCTGTCGGTGACCCCTTTGACCTATAAAAGGAGGCCCATGCGCAACGTAGAGGGGGTTCCGAACATCGATCATTCTCACGCTCGGTCTAGCTAGCGGTTAGAGTGTACTATAGCTCTCCTCGCTCCTGAGCAAGAACACAATACAAACCAAAGTAGGAGACATCTTTGTGCATCCGTGCGGCCCGAACCTGGGTAAACTTCTCATGTGCTCGCCTCGATCCGCTCTTTGTGCATCCTCCGCCCCCTGCCGTACCGAGAAGGGGCTCCGGTCCCATAGGTGTTCGTGGGCGATCAGTTTCCCCGACATCTTTGGCGCGCCAGGTAGGGGGAGCGTTGAGGTTGTGTGAACCTGATCCGGCGTCCACACGAGCTAGATCTTCACCAACTTCATCAACTTCATCGACTCCATCAGCATGCCGCCGAAGAAGAAGGCTTCGGAGGCAGCAGGTCCGTCCGCGTCGATCCCACCACCGCCGGAGCCAACGGCTGGTGGGGTAGACACCGGCGGAAGAACGGACGCCGACGAGGAACTCACGACGCCGCCAAGTCCAAGGACAAGGCGGACGACCACGCGCACTCCAAGGCCTCTGCGTCCGTACATGCACCGCGCCCCTCCCAGGAGGCGCGGGACCGACAGCGTCGTGGTACTCAAGGTACCATACGCTTGCTGGGCCAAGGTCAAGCTGGCGGATCTCGGGACGCTCAAGGCCAGCGTGCGCACCAACATGCTGGCACGAGCAAGGCACGGTCGCCAGGACGGGATGCTGCTCCTTCTAACGTAGTTAGAAGTCCGAGCATATCACGCTCCTCGCACCGCTCGCCACCGCTACCCGCCACTCCAGCAGAAGCTCTAGCACGAGCTCAACTGCTCCTAGACTTCCCTCCAGCGGCAGACAAGGCCGACGACTGGAGGGCGACCCTCCAGAGTCTCATCGCCTTCGCCGACGGCGACACTCCGCGGCAGCCGACCACGTCACGGCCGCGGCAAGTCAGCCAGGCGCGGGCCGATGGCGACAAAACCGCTGGGGGTGCGACCACCGTGCACTCCCCGCCCCGAAGGCCAAGATCGCCGGCTCGCCGGATCAACATCGACGACGACTCCACTGCGTCATCAAATCCGCGAGCTCGCCGCGATCAGCGCCAAGTTCTCGACGATCGGCAACAAGAGGACGCTCGGACCCGCATCGAGCGCCGAAGAGAAGCGCAGCGTCAATCAGACCAGCGCGATGGGCCCACTGTTTACATGCAAGCGCCAGGAGGACCAGGCGACTTGCCGTACGCGGTAGGTTGCCCTGCGTTCACCCGTGTGCTGCGGCAAGTCTAGTGGCCCAGCATGAAGAACTTCAAGCCCGACGTACCGGAGAAGTACGACGGCAAGACACATCCGTCGGAGTTCCTCAGCATCTACACCATCGCGGTGCAGGCTGTTGGGGGACGAGACGAGAAGATACTCGCCAATTACTTCCCGCTGGTGCTTAAGCCAAATGTCAGATCCTGGCTCATGCACTTGCCGGACAACTCCATTTCTTCTTGGGCTGACCTGGGCCATCAGTTTGTCGGCGCCTTCACGGGCGGCCACAAGCCTCATGGCCAGGAGAGTGACCTTCATCTGCTCGCCCAGAAGGAAGGAGAGCCCCTGCGTAAGTATATCCAGAGGTTCAGCCGCGTGCAACACAACATCCCAGACGTCCACCCTGCCGCGGTTATCAGCGCGTTCCACCAGAACGTGCGTAACCGCAGGATGAGGGAGGAGATGGCGATGTGCAAGATCAGGGACGTCAGCGAGCTGTACGCCCTGGCCGACAAGTGTGCACGCGCTGAAGAGGGGAGGAAACTCCCCGGAGAGGATACAGGAGCAGGGGGATCTGACAGTGAAGATGCCGCCCCGGCAAAGAAGAACCGGCGGCGGAACAACAGGAAGAAGAAGAACAAGGAAGTGCTAGTCGTTGAGCAGTCCGACAAGGAGGCTAGCGCCAAGAAAGCCCAAGTTGGTAGCTCCGGCAAGGAGACTGCCGCATGCACCAACTGCCAGGCTGTGGCGGCCACCGACAAGCAGGACGGCACCGACAAGCAGTACTGCAAGATCCACCGCACCAAGGGCCACGACCTCCAGAACTGCAAGAGGGTCGAGTACCTCGTCGAGCAGCAAAAAGCTGAGTACGAGCGACGCGACAAGGAGAAGGCCCAAGGAGGTGATGGAGGATCCGGCAAGAAGCGACCATTCAACGGCCGGGGAGGACGCCGCGGCAAGGCCAAGCAGCGGCAAGGAGACAGACCTCCCCGCGGCCGCGACAAGGACGAAGACGACGACGACGATGAAGACATGGATGAAGGAGAGACCAGTGAGCAGGAGTTTCAGAAAGCCACAGAAGTTTTGTGCGTTGACGGCGGTGCTTCTCTGCACACTTCGCACCGCCAACTCAAGCAGTGGGTGCGTGAAGTCAATGCAGTAGAACCACCTGTCGAATCGCGCAAGCTTCTGAAGTGGTCTAGCACGCCTATCGTCTTTGACATTGAGGACCACCTTGATTGCACAACTGCGGTCGGGTGCTTGCCGATGTTGGTTTCACCAACTATCCGCAACCTCAAGGTCACCAAGATGTTAGTTGACGGCGGGGCCGGCTTGAACTTGATCTCCTCCGCTGTGGTCCGGAAACTCCAGATCCCTGACAGCGAGCTCGAAGAGACCGGCACGTTCCAAGGAATCAACCCGGGAAGGAGCAAGCCGAAGGGAAAGATCACGCTGCCAGTGACATTTGGCGGCGAGCTGAACTTCAGGACTGAGAGGATCACTTTTGACGTTGCCGATATCCCATTGCCTTACAATGGGATACTTGGCCGTCCAGCACTCGCCAAGTTCATGGCAGCCTCTCACTACGCCTACAACATGCTCAAGATGCCAGGCCCGATAAGCGTCATCTCTGTCCCTGGCGACAAGAAAGATGCCCTGATCTGCGCCGACAAGATTTATCGGGAAGCAGCAGCCGCAACGGAACGCAAGACACTTGCCGCTGAAGCTCCCGAGGGGAAGAAGACCAAGTCCAGCAAGAGCTCTGGGGCCCACTCCGGCAAACGCACCTCTTCGGAGTGCTGCGCTGCCGTCGAGGACGCTCCGTCGAGCTCCACCGGCAAGTGTAAAAAGACGATGGCAGCTCCACCAGAGACAAAGAAGGTGCCCGCCAAGGAGGACGGCACTGGTGGTACTTTCACCATCAGTGCGACGCTTGACCCCAAATAGGAAAGCGCGCTCATTGCTTTCCTGCGGGCGAACGTCGATGTGTTTGCATGGCAACCATCTGACATCCCTGGTGTTCCCAGGAAAGTGATTGAGCACAAGCTTGCCGTTTGTCCTCACGCGCGGCCCGTCAAGCAGAAGGTTAGAAAGCAAGCAGTGGAGCGCCAAGAGTTCATACCAGAAGAAATCAAGAAACTGGAAGCAGCAGGCCTTGTCAGAGGTGTACTCCATCCCACGTGGTTGGCCAATCCTATTGTCGTGCGCAAGGCAAACGGGAAGTGGAGGCTTTGTATCGACTTCACCGATGTAAATAAAGCTTGTCCCAAAGATCCATTTCCCTTGCCGCACATTGACCAGATTGTAGACTCCACGGCTGGATGTGAGTTGCTTTCGTTTCTTGATGCATACTCAGGATACCATCAGATCTTCATGGCTGAGGAAGATGAAGGGAAGACCGCATTCATTACTCCATGTGGCACTTACTGTTTCATACGCATGCCTTTCGGATTGAAGAATGCTGGTTCAACATTTGCAAGGGTAGTCCATACATCTTTTGAGCCACAGATACACAGAAATGTAGAAGCGTACATGGATGACATAGTGGTTAAGAGCAAGGACAGGGCTACCCTAGTTCAAGATTTAGATGAGACTTTTGCAAATCTGCGCAAGATCCAGCTCAAGCTCAACCCCGAGAAGTGCGTGTTTGGAGTCCCCTCCGGCAAGCTCCTCGGGTTCTTTGTGTCTCAGAGGGGGATTGAAGCCAATCTCGACAAGATCAAGGCCATCGAGCAGATTGAAGCACCAAAGCGCGTCAAGGATGTGCGAAGACTTGCCGGTTGCGTGGCTGCTCTCAGCAGGTTTATCTCTAAGTCGGCAGAGCGCGCCCTGCCATTTTTCAAAATCTTGAAAAAGGCAGGCCCAATGAAGTGGACTCCGGAAGCGGAGGCTGCGCTGCAAGACTTGAAGAGGTACCTGTCCTCTACTCCAATACTTGTCGCACCTAAAGCACAAGAGAAGTTGCTGCTGTACCTAACGGCAACCAATCAAGTGGTTAGTGCTGCGTTAGTAGCGGAGAGGGAGGCAGGCGATGAGCCAGCAACCGCGGCAAACACATCCAGCGACAAGCAAGGGGCTTCCCCGACTAGCTCTGGTCCCGACAAGGATGGATCTGTGCAGGTGCAAGAGGAGATGCGGAAGAAGATGGTGCAGCGCCCAGTCTACTTTGTCAGCTCCCATCTGCAAGGATCTAGGTCAAGGTACTCTGGTGTGCAGAAACTGCTTTTCAGCCTTCTCATGGCCTCGAGAAAGCTGCGCCACTACTTCCAAGCACATGAGATAACAGTGGTCACTCGCTTTCCGCTGAAGAGGATACTGCAAAATCCAGAAGCGACAGGCAGGATTGTTGAGTGGGCACTAGAGTTGTTGAGCTTTGGCCTCAAGTTTGAAAGCACTTCAACTATCCAAAGCAGAGCATTGGCAGAGTTTATAGCAGAGTGGACGCCGACACCAGACGAAGAAATCCCAGAGACGAGCATCCCCGTCAAGGAAGCGAGCAAAGAGTGGATAATGTACTTTGATGGTGCCTTCTCGCTGCAAGGCGCCGGTGGTGGTGTGCTGCTTGTCGCACCCATCGGAGAACACCTCAAGTACATAGTCCAAATGCACTTTCCCAAGGAGCAAGCGACAAACAATACTGCAGAGTATGAGGGTTTACTTGCCGGTCTCAGGATCGCGGCCGACCTTGGGATCAAGAAACTGATTGTAAGGGGTGACTCGCAGCTTGTCGTCCGCCAAGTGAACAAGAATTATCAAAGTCCATTGATGGAAGCTTACGTCGACGAAGTGAGAAAGCTTGAAGAACACTTCGACGGCCTACAGATGGAGCATGTTCCAAGAGCTCAGAACGACATCGCAGATGGCCTGTCGAAGTGCGCCGCACTGAAGTTGCCTGTGGAACCAGGGATCTTTGTGCTCAAGCTGACTCAGCCATCCGTAACACCATCAACTGGACAGACCAAGAAGAGGAAGTTGGTTTCCGGTGACTATTTTCCGGCAGAGCTTCCCGAAGCCGCCGCCAAGAAAGTCCCCAAGATCAACACCGAAAATGCTGAGGAGCAGTCTGCTCCTGCAAGCCCTAGGGTTTGTACAGTTGAAGCAGACGCTCCCGACAAGTTTTGCTCCGGCAAGCTTGCCGGGAAATGTCGAGCTCCGGCTGAGCCGCAGATTCTTGCCGTAGAAGCGGACGTTCCCGCAGCAGCAGATGTGCCTTTAATCCTTGCTGTCGAGCCGCAAGCTCCAGCATGGGCACAGCAGATTGTCCGTTTCCTCCAGATAGGAGAACTTCCCGAAGAGCAAGAAGAAGCAGAAAGAGTAGCCCGGCAGTCAAGTATGTACCAGTTTGTCGACAACACACTGTACAGAAGAAGACTCAACGGTGTGAAATTGAAGTGTATTCCCCGGGAAGATGGACAGAAGTTGTTGGCAGATATACATGGAGGCATATGTGGCCACCACATTGGCGCAAGAGCACTTGCCGGTAAAGCGTTCTGGCAAGGTTTCTTTTGGCCAGAAGCCCTCCAGGATGCAACTGCACAAGTAACCAAGTGTGAAGCGTGCCAGTTCCATTCCAAGCAGATACACCAACTAGCTCAAGCTCTCCAGACGATCCCTTTGTCCTGGCCATTTTCGGTCTGGGGGCTCGACATCCTCGGCCCCTTTCCCCGTGCAGCCGAGGGCTTTGAGTACTTGTACGTTGCAATCGACAAGTTCACAAAGTGGCCGGAAGTGAAGCTAGTGAGAAAAGTGACAGCATAGTCAGCGGTCAAGTTCTTCAGGTCGATTGTTTGCCGTTTTGGAATCCCTAACAGGATCATCACCGATAACGGCACACAATTCACAAGTCGCACCTTCATGCAATATGTCCAAGACCTTGGCGCCAAGGTCTGCTTCGCTTCTGTTGCTCACCCAAGGAGCAACGGTCAAGCGGAGAGGGCAAACGCTGAAGTGCTGCGCGGACTCAAGGCAAGAACTTTCGACAGGCTGCTTAAGTGCGGAAGAAACTGGATCGAGAAGTTACCGGCGGCTCTTTGGTCGATCAGGACGATGCCAAATCGAGCCACTGGACAGACAACTTTCGCTCTCGTCTATGGAGCAGAGGCAGTTCTCCCCACGGAACTCGTGTACGGGTCACCTCGAGTGCTCGCTTATGATGAGCTCGAGCAAGAGCAGCTGCGACAAGATGACGCGCTGCTCCTTGAGGAGGACCGTCTTCAGGCTGCTGAGCGAGCTGCTCGCTACCAGCAAGCTTTGCGCCGCTACCATAGCCGCAAAGTTAATGCCAGAAGTCTCGAGGAAGGCGACCTTGTTCTTCGGCGCGTTCAGTCCGCCAAGAATTCCAACAAGTTGATGCCGAAGTGGGAAGGCCCTTATCGGGTGAAACGAGTCACTAGGCCCGGCGTTGTCCGCCTAGAGACTGAAGATGGCTTTCCGGTGAGCAAATCCTGGAACATCGAGCATCTTCGTAAGTTTTATCCATAAGGCGCGGTTGCCGTGATCCGCTCCGGCAACCACCTTTTGTACAAGTCTTGCCGTTGTTGCATGTAATCCTTTGTACAAAGCCGGGCGCAGACCCCGTGCATCAGTAAAGCTCATATGCCCCGCACAACTTGTCTTTTCATGCTTTTTTATTTTTCTTGCATGTGCTATCTGACACTTTGTGCAGCACCTACTCCCGGTAAGCAATAACGGGCCCAAATGCTCCATATATGTATTCTCTCTTCTATCTTTTCTCTCAAGGAGAAGAAGGTTCCCTCGCGCACAAGTTTGCCGGGGGGGAGGAAGATATGGACCAAGCGCCGTTCAAGAAATCCTTGCCTTGCCGGGAAGCAGACAGCACAAAAGCTAAGTTGCCAAAGTTTGAGCAATCAAATTTTTAATTTTTAGGTTATCTTCCTTGAACGACCGGACTTTGTATGGAAAACCTGTGCGCGGAGGAACCAACTCATGGCTAGCCGCGCCCTTACTTTGTTTCGAGCACGCTCAACGACTTAAGTGTGCTGCGACTAGTGTCGCGCCCTTACTTCGTTTTCGAGTTCGCTCAACAACTTAAGTGTGCTGCGACTAGTTGCGACAAGGTTTCTTGTCGGCAACGGCACCGCCAGCAGGCTGCTGAAGTCCCGCACTCAACGCTCGCGGCAAAGATGCCTACGCCAGCAAGTTCCCTAAAAGCGTAGGGTAGAAACATATAAAGCAAAGGGAATCAAGTAAAGGAAATAACGTTGCAATGACTACCCAAAATAAAGTTATATTACAAAGCAACTTGTCGCAGCTCTAATAGACTGTTTTCATAACATGGTTAACAGCGGCAAGGAAAAGAAGAAAGTGGACAAGACTAGTCTGCGCGGTCGCCCTCGACCCTCTTGATGCCACCCACCTTGTCCACAATGGGTGCGACAAGGGCCTTGAGCGCTTCTTGGTCAGCGTCCGGCGGCAAACTTCGAAGGACGTTGGTGAGGTTGAGGCCTGGATTGCGGAAGGCCACCTTCACCAACACCTTCTGCAGGGCCCCCGCGTAGAGCCTGCGCGACTCGTCCGCCAGCTGCTTTGGGATCTTCTCCCGGAGTTGCTGGAGGGCCGTCGCCACGCCTCTGAAGAACAGAGTGAGCTTGGCGCTGGGGTGGAGGCTCTCATCGGTGGAGTACCCGAGATACTCCGCCCCCAGCTGCTCCAACTCCTTGTCGATATCCGCGGCAGCATTGACAAGACCTTCTGTCCAATGCTCCACGGTTTCCTTGAAGATGTTTTGGGTAACGGCAGCGCTCTCCAGCAGCGCCTTCTCGGCCCTGATCTCCTCCTTCAGGGTCGCCTCCCGCTCCCTGGCGCCGTCCAGCGTCTGGGTTAGGGTGGCTAGCTTCAGCTCGAGATCGGCGATGGAGTCCTTGGCGACGGCGAGCTCCTTGCCCTTCTCGGAGAGGCGGACCTGCAGCTCGGAGTGGCTGTGGGCGTCCTTCTCTCGCTCAAGCTTGAGTGCGGCAACCTCCTCGCCGCTTGTCCTGAGGTTGGCCTCCAGCTGCGCCACCCTCGTCTCCAACTCCCTCTTCGCGGTCTCGGCGGCCACGGCAGCATCCTTCGCTTCTTGGAGAGCTCCGCCAAGAGATTGCTCGCGCGCGGCAAGTTCATCCTCGTGGCTGTCGAGGTCGACCTTCCGCTGCGCCAGCTCGCCTTCTCGTCTGCATAGCTCTTCGGCGACAAGCCGCTGCTGCTCCTCCACTTCTGCCTTCTCAAGGATGAAGGCCTGCTGCGCCTCGGCAAGCTGCTCCCGCTCCTCCGCCAAAGACCGGAGAGCCGCTTGGTTGATGGCCCGGAGCTCCTCCGCGCGCTTCTCGATATCAGCTCCTGCCTTGGCGGCCAGAGCCTCTCGGGACTCCAGCTTGGCTTGCCGGGCACGGTAAAGCGATAGCAACTTGCGCAGCAGCCGCTCCTCCTCGGGCTCGCTGCTGCTGCTTGGCGCGTCGACAAGTTTCAGCCCGACGGAGGCAAGCACCTCCCCGTCGAAGATCTCTCCCTCGACCGGCGCCCTGGACATGGACGTCCAAGGGAGCTGGATGAAGACGTCGTCGCCGGCCTTTAAGTAGGCGCCCGGCTCGGGCTCGCCGGAGCTGGGGGCTGCGGCAGCGGCGGAGGGCTCAGCGGCCGGTGTAGCGCCTGGCGCTCCTGTGGCCTCAGGGCCGTCAGTGCGACCACCAGCCCCTTCGCCAGCTGCTGCGGCGGCCTCCGCGCCGGCGGGATCGTCTGCAACGGCGGCGTCGTCAGCAACAACCTCCGTCTCCATTGGCTCAGCTGCGGAAGGGTCTGACGTAGGAAAAGAAAAGACAAACAGTCAAGCAAATATCCAAAAAGAAGAATTGAAAGAAGAAAAGCCAAGGGAAGCCTGAAGCAAAGGGGTTACCTGCGCGGACCGGCTCCTCGGTGAGGTTCCTTGCCGGGGAGCTCTCCCTCGATGGCGTGGTTGTAGCTCCCGCCGGCGGAGGGCCGCTAGTGCCACCCCTCGCCAGAGAGCTCGCCCTTGGCGGAGTGCTCGCCCTTGGCGGAGTGTTCGCCCTTGGCGGACAATCCGTCCTTGGCGGAGGACTCGCCCTTGCCGGAGAGCCTCCCCTTGGCGGTGTGGTCGAAGCGTGCGGCACGTCGGGGGCTGTCTCCTGGCGCTCCTGATGCTGCTGCTCTGCTTCTACACAAGTCAACAAACAAGATATCAGCAAGGATGGAAGACCCACGCGCGCCCAACAGCGGAAGATGAATTACACTTACGCTGGGGGCTGCGCTGGGGGCTGCTCTGAAGAATAGTTTCCGGGTCCGGCAAGCTCGTCTCAGGCGCGCCCCCTGCTGTCGCGGCGGGCTCGTCCTCGATGACGATCACCGGGACCTTGGCCCTCTTCGCTGCCCTCTGGGCCAGAGTTCTGAAAAAGGACAGGTTCCGAGTTAGGCAAAAGAGATACAAGACAAAGCAACAGAAAATTGAAAAAATACAAGGACAACGAAGACTTACTCTTCTTCCTCCTCGTCGGAGCTGAGCGCGGAGAAGTCAAAATCTGGCTCACGCGCCCCGGCGCGAGGAGGCGGAGGAGTGGGCTCCCTTGGCCGCTTGGCGGGAGCAGGGACGGTGGTCTGAGAAGACCCCGCTCCGGTTGCCGCCGAGGCACGAGGGGCGGCAGGAGCTGAGGCGCCAGTCCGGGAAGATCCCCCTCCAGCCGCTGCAGAAGCGCGAGGTGCTCCCGTGGCGGCCTTGCTTGCCGCGGTGGCGCGTGTCGCGCGGCGCTGTGGCTGTTGGCCCGTCTGCCGCTCCGTCACGTCCCCGGCCTTGCGGAGGCGCCTTCGCGGAGCCGGGGGCTCTGCTGGTGGTGGCAAGCTGCCTGAGGACGAGGAAGAGGAGTCGCCGATCTCCAGTGAGCCGCTCGTGTCCCCAACGGGCCCGCTCGACTCAGCGCCCTGCTCGGCAGGCCCGCTCGATTCGACGCCCTGCTCGGCGGGCTCACTTGTCTCGGCGACCTTCCCGGCAAGCCTCCCCGCTTTGAGAAACTCTTCCTGCTCGGCAAGGCTTGTCGCCTCCGCTGCCTCCGCCTCCTCCACTGTGTACCCAAACTCACCCGCGGCCACGGCTACCGCTGCCTCTTCCAGTCTGGTGGCAATATATGCCATCTCCTGGTCAGTGGTGTCGCAGGTGAGGCCTTTCTTCTCGTCGGAGTCGATTGGTTGTTCCACCAAGTTGTCGAAGAACGCCTGCACAGCCTCGTCGGAAGGCTCTTGCCAAGTGGGGTCGATCCCGTGGGAATCGCACAGCGGCATCGCTGCACGGATGGCGCTGAGCGACGAGTTGTTGCACAGCGGAACTACGCCCTACGGCAACGTAAACCACTCGGGATGGTCGGAGTCGTACTTGAACAACGCCTGGAGCATCGCGTTGAGCTCCAGGACAGTGAAGTTATAATTGAGGCCCGGGCGCAGCCTCATGATATCTGCCGCGTTCTCGAACTCCCAGGCGGGCCTCTTCCTCTCCTGCAAGGGGGCAATGCGGCGGCGGAGAAAGTCTGCTCCAACTGCGCCTACGGTGAGCTTGGCGTGCTTGAGACGAAGGATTCGGGTAGTGGCAATCTTCAGTCTGCTATCTTCCGGGGCCAAGTCGCTCCAGTCGTCGCCGCGTACTACTGGGGTTTGGCGCCGGGCGGTAAAGTGCTGCGGGTTATCCTCCACGATCCAACACCAGTTGGCTCTCCACACATCCCACTTGCCGCGGAGCTCTCCCAATAAGTAAGCTTCCTTCTTATGGGTCCTAGAGATCCAAGAGATTCCGCCAGACAGAGACTCTCCCCTCTCAACTCGAGGCGTGAAGTAATGGCGGAAAAGATCTACATTTGGGAAGACTCCGACAAAGTTTTCGCACAGATGTGCGAAAACGGCCATGGTGAGAACGGCGTTGGGGGTGAAGTCAAGGAGGTGGAACCCGTAGGTGTTCATGATGTCACAGAAGAACTCAGAATAGGGCGGGCAGAGCCCGCAGTAGAAGAACAGAGCGAAGAATGCGTAGCCATTCAGGAACATCTTGCAGGCGATGGCCGGGAGTACCTTGGTGCGCGGATGCGCCTTCGTCTCCCTCGACCTGAAAAGGTAGAAGGAATCCCTCAGCTCCTTCGCGTCAAGCTTTGGCGGGAAGACTGCCTTCTTCTTCCGCATCGCCGCGAGCCATAGCGCTTCGACCGACTTCTTAGTCTTCCCCTTCTTGCCTTTTGGAGCCATGGCGGAAGTGGTGAAGGAGGTTGACGGTGCTGGTGGCGACGGAGGGCGGAGCGCTGCTCTCTTTCGGCCTTCGGGAAGGAGGGGAGCGGCGGAGGTTTCTGAGGATTGAAGAAGCAACGGGCAGATGGACGAACTGCCCCTGTTTCCCCTGCTTATAAGGGGGAAGGGGGCGGACGTTCCGCATTTCCAATTAAAGAAACAGGCCACGATCTCCCCCCACAACGCCGCATTGAACGCATGTCGTTAAGGGAGGGTGCGGTGGATACGGAGTGGGATACGGCGTGCCGTAGGCCGCGCGTGCCCGTGCACTGTTTTGGGCCTGGCCCAACAGCGCTCGGCACCGTGTATGGCCCAGGCCCGGGGGCTCCTGTCGGTGTACTAAAGTAGGGGTACCTTAGTATCCCGAACTTGTGCACGGGCAGTTGCAGCGTCCCGCGGCAAGGCTTGCCAAGCGACCGCCAAGATCCTCCGTGGTCCCCTTGGGGCCATTCAAGAACAAAGTATTCAAGTCAAAGAGGCAAGACCCCGGCAAGAGGAGCTTGCCGGGAAGGCCACTCAAGGCACAAGAACCACTCAAGGCACAAGACCCTGGCAAGAGGAGCTTGCCGGGAAGGCCAATCAAAGGCATCTCAAGGAACTTCCCGCGACGCGCCACGCGTCCCGGTAAGGCCCGGTGAGCGACAAGCTCCCAGAAGCGACAAGATAGCAACCGCGGCAAGGCGCTTGCCGCGGCAAGCTTCCACTCAGTACCCGCGCTCCAGCGCATCCACCCACGTGTCGTTCTGGGACCATCCTGGGCACACGTGGCGGAAGGCTGTGCAGCCTGGGGTACACGGTGGCAAGCAGTGATGACAAGTCTACCGTCGTGGCGAACGGTGGCGCCCCTGATGGCCACTTTTTGCACTGTTTGGGCGACGGCGCCGGGCATTTAATACCCTTGTCCCCTGCCATCAGGGTTAGGTATGGAACACTGTTCCAACTACCACCCTTTTTATATTTTTACCCTCATCTGTGTTGCCACCTGTTGGTGACCCCTTTGACCTATAAAAGGAGGCCCATGCGCAACGTAGAGGGGGTTCCGAACATCGATCATTCTCACGCTCGGTCTAGCTAGCGGTTAGAGTGTACTATAGCTCTCCTCGCTCCTGAGCAAGAACACAATACAAACCAAAGCAGGAGTTGGGTTTTACGCATCCGTGTGGCCCGAACCTGGGTAAACTGCTCGTGTGCTCGCCTCGATCCGCTCTTTGTGCATCCTCCGCCCCCTGTCGTACCGAGAAGGGGCTCCGGTCCCATAGGTGTTCGTGGGCGATCAGTTTCCCTGACAGGGATCACATCATTAGGAGAATGATGTGATGGACAAGACCCATCTGTTAGCTTAGCATAATGATCGTTAAGTTTTATTGCTATTGCTTTCTTCATGACTTATACATATTCCTCTGACTATGAGATTATGCAACTCCCGAATACCGAAGGAACACCTTGTGTGCTATCAAACGTCACAACGTAACTGGGTGATTATAAAGATGCTCTACAGGTGTCTCCGAAGGTATTTGTTGGGTTGGCATAGATCAAGATTAGGATTTGTCACTCCGAGTATTGGAGAGGTGTCTTTGGGCCCTCTCGGTAATACACATCATAATAAGCCTTGCAAGCAAATGACTAATGAGTTAGTCACGAGATGATGTATTACGAAACGAGTAAAGAGACTTGCCGGTAACGAGATTGAACTAGGTATGAAGATACCGACAATTGAATCTCGGGCAAGTAACATACCGATGGACAAAGGGAATAACGTATGTTGTCATAACAGTTCGACCGATAAAAATCTTCGTGGAATATGTACGAATCAATATGGGCATCCAGGTTCCGCTATTGGTTACTGACCGGAGAGGTGTCTCGGTCATGACTACATAATTCCCGAACCCGCAGGGTCGCATGCTTAACGTTCATTGACGCTAGAGTAGTATTGGGATAATTGATGAGTGGTAACCAAATGTTGTCCGGAGTCCCGGATGAGATCCCGGACGTCACGAGGAGTCTCATAATGGTCGAGAGGTAAAGATTTATATATGGGAACTCATATTTTGGGTTCCGGAAAAATGCAGTTTTTTCGGTATTGTTCCGGGAAGCTTCCAGAAGGTTCCGGAGGATTCTGGAGGGGTCCGGAAGTCCACAAGTGGGTTCACCACGTCCCAAGGGCTGGCATGGGCTAAGGGGATGCGCCCTGGCCTTATTGTGTCAGGCGCACCAAGTCCTCAAAAAGCCCATGTGGCTAGGGAAGGCAAAAAGGGAAGGAATCCTAATAGGAATAGGATTTGACTTGGAGTCCAAGTCCTCTCCCCTATTGCTGCGCCCTAGGGCTTCAAAGGGCTGTTTGCCACGCCCCTCCACATATATATAGAGGGGAGGGGTGCCTCAAGAGGACACACCAAGCCCTTGGTGCCCGTCTCTCTCTCGTTACTCCGTAGTTCCATCGCCTCATCCCTGCGACACTTAGCGAAGAGCTGTCGGTGCTCCACCACTACCATCACCACCATGCCGTCGTGTTGGTTGTGATCCCATCTACTTATCCTCTCCCGCTTGCTGGATCAAGAAGGAGGAGACGTCATCGAACCACACGTGTGCTAAACTCGGAGGTGCCATACGTTCGGTACTTGATCGGTTGGATCGTGCAGTTGTTCCATTACATCAACCACGTTGATATAACGCTTCCGCTTATGGTCTAAGAGGGTGTGTAGACACACTCTCCCCCTCTCATTGCTATGCATCTCCTAGATAGATCTTGCGTGAGCGTAGGAAATTTTTGAAATTGCATGTTACGTTCCCCAACAATCTTCACCTTGTCTGGAACCACAATTAGCTACCCGTAAACCCGCTAGACCTACTGAAAATATTGAATATGAAATCCCTTCGGGTATGATAGAACAACTGCTAGCTAATCCTTATGCAAGAGATGGAACCAAACATCCTGATATGCATTTGATATACGTGGAACAAATTTGTGGATTGTTTAAGCTTGCTGGTCTACCCAGGGATAAAGTTATGAAGACGGTTTTTCCTTTATCTTTGAAGGAAAAAGCATTGGCATGGTATAGGCTATGCGATGACATTGGATCTTGGAACTGGAACCGACTGAAAATGGAGTTCCACTAAAAAAATATCCTATGCATCTAGTTCATCGTGATCGGAATTATATATATATAATTTTTGGCCTCGTGAAGGAGAAAGTATCTCTCTAGCTTGAGGGAGGCTTAAGTCAATGCTATATTCATGCCCCAATCATGAGCTCTCAAGGGAAATCATTATCCAGAATTTTTATGCTCGGCTTTCTCATAAGATCGATCCATGCTTGATACTTCTTGTGCTGGTTCTTTTACGAAGAAGACTAATGAATTCCGGTGGGATCTTTTGGAAAGAATTAAATGCAATTCTGAAGATTGGGAACTCAACGAAGGTAAAGAGTCGAGTATAAAACTTAAGTATGATTGTGTTAAATCTTTTATGGATACTGATGCTTTTCAAAAGTTTAGCACTAAATATGGACTTGACTCTGAGATAGTAGCTTCCTTTTCTGAATCTTTCGCTGCTCATGTTGATCTCCCCAAAGAGATGTGGTTTAAATATCACCCACCTATTAAAGAAGAAATTAAGGAACCGGTACCCGTTAAATAAGAAACTATACTTTATTATGTTGATCCAGTTGTTCCTTCTGCTTATATTGAAAAACCACCTTTCCCTGTTAGGATAAATGAACACGCTAAAATTTCAACTGTGGTTAACAAAAGTTATATTAAAACACCTAAACTAGATGAGCAATTTAAAGTATAGCCTAATATTGCTATGGTAAAGGATCTCTTGGAAGAAAATGTAGTTGGGCATGTAATTTGCTTTAATGAAGAGGCTGCTAGAATTGCCAAACCTAATGAAAGGGATAAACATAGACCCGTTGTGGGCATGCCTGTTATTTATGTTAAAATAGGAGATCATTGCTATCATGGTTTATGTGACATAGGTGCTAGTGTGAATGCTATTCCATACTCTTTATACCAAGAAATTATGAATGACATAGCACCTGCGGAAATAGAAGACATTGATGTCACTATTAAACTTGCTAATAGAGATACTATATCACCAATTGGGATTGTTAGAGATGTTGAACTCTTGTGTGGGAAGATAAAATACCCTACTGATTTCCTTGTTCTTGGTTCCCCACAAGATGACTTCTGATCTATTATCTTTGGTAGACCTTTCTTGAACAATGTCAATGCTAAAATAGATTGCAAGAAACAAACTGTCGGTGTTAGTTTTGGTGATGAGTCTCATGAATTTAATTTCTCAAAGTTTAGTAGAAAACTTCATGAAAAATAATTTCCTAGTAAGGATGAAATTATTGGTCTTGCTTCTATTGATGTGCCTCCTACTGATCCTCTAGAACAATATTTGCTAGACCATGAAAATGATTTACATATGCATGAAAGCAATGAACTGGATAAAAATTTCTTTGAACAACGTCCCCTACTTAAACACAATTTGCCTATTGAAACTCTTGGAGGTCCTCCTCCACCTAAAGGTGATCATGTGTTTGAATTAAAACAATTGCCAAACACTTTGAAATATGCTTATCTTGATGAAAAGAAATATATTATGGTATTATCAGTGCTAACCTTTCAGAACATGAAGAAGAAAGATTATTGAAAGTTCTAAGGAAGCACCGAGTTGCTATTGGATATACTCTTGATGATTTAAAGGGCAATAGTCCCACTCTATGTCAGCACAAAATTAATATGGAACCTGATGCGAAACCAGTTGTTGATCACCAACGTCGGTTAAATCCGAAGATGAAAGAAGTGGTAAGAACTGAAATATTAAAACTTTGGAAGCAGGTATAATCTATCACATAGCTGATAGTAGATGGGTAAGTCATGTTCATTGTGTCCCTTAGAAAGGAGGTATAACTATCGTTCCTAATGATAAGAATGAACTTATTCCACAAAGAATTGTTACAGGCTATAGAATGGTAATTGATTTTAGAAAATTAAATAAAGCCACTAGAAAAGATCATTACCCTTTGCCTTTTATTGATCAAATGCTTGAAAGACTATCTAAGCACACACACTTTTGCTTCCTCGATGGATACTCTGGCTTTTCACAAATACATGTTTCCCAACCTCATCAAGAAAAGACCACTTTTACTTGTCCGTTTGGAACTTATGCTTATGGACGTATGCCTTTTGGTTTATGTAATGCAACTGCTACCTTTCAAAGATGCATGATGGCTATATTATCTGACTTTTGTGAAAAGATTGTTGAGGTCTTCATGGATGACTTCTCTATTTATGGGAAGTCTTTTGATGATTTGCTTAAGCAATCCTGAGCGAGTTTTGCAAAGATGTGAACAAACGAATCTCGTCTTGAATTGGGAGAAGTGCCACTTTATGGTTAATGAAGGCATTGTCTTGGGTCATAAAATTTCTGAAAGAGGTATTGAAGTGTACCAATCTAAGGTTGATGCAATTGACGAAATGCCATGTCCTAAGGACATCACCGATATTCGTAATTTCCTAGGTCATGCTAGTTTCTATAGGAGATTTAGCAAAGATTTCTCTAGAATCTCTAGGCCTCTTACTAGTCTCTTGCAAAAGGATATTCCTTTTGTTCTTGATGATGATGGTCTTGAAGCCTTTGAAACACTCCAGAAATACTTAATCTCTGCACCTATTGTTCACCCACCTGATTGGAACTTGCCTTTTGAAATTATGTGTGATGCTAGTGATTATGTTGTTGGTGTTGTTCTAGGACAAAGAGTTGATAAGAAATTGAATGTTATTCATTATGCTAGTAAAACTCTACACAGTGCTCAAAGAAATTATGCTACAACTGAAAAAGAATTGCTTGTGATAAATTTAGACCTTATATTGTTGACTCTAAGGTAATTATTCACACAGACCATGCTGCTATTAAATATCTTATGGAAAAGAAAGATGATAAGCCTAGACTTATTCGTTGGGTTCTCTTATTGCAATAATTTGATCTGCATATCATTGATAGAAAAGGACTTGAGAACCCCGTAGCCGATAACTTGTCTAGGCTTGAAAATGTGCTTGATGACCCACTACCTATTGATGATAGTTTTCATGATGAGCAGTTAGCTGCAATAAATGTTTCTCATAGTACTCCTTGGTATGCTGACTATGCTAATTACATTGTTGCTAAATATTTTCCACCTAACTTTACTTACCAACAAAATAAAAAATTCTACTATGATTTAAGACATTACTTTTGGGATGACCCACATCTTTATAAAGGAGTAGATGGTATTATTAGACGTTATGTACCTGAGCATGAACAGGGACAAATCCTACGGAAATGTCACTCCGAGGCTTATGGAGGGCATCATGCTGGAGATAGAACTGCTCACAAGGTATTGCAATCTGGATTTTATTGGCCTACTTTCTTCAAGGATGTCTGTAAGTTTGTCTCATCTTGTGATGAATGCCAAAGGATAGGTAATATCGGTAAGACTCAAGAAATCCCTATGAATTATTCACTTGCTGTTGAACCATTTGATGTTTGGGGATTTGATTACATGGGACCTTTTCCTTCCTCTAATGGGTATACACATATTTTGGTTGCTGTTGATTATGTTACTAAATGGGTAGAAGCTATTCCAACTAGTAGTGTTGATCACAACACCTCTATTAAAATGCTTAAGGAAGTTATTTTCCCAAGGCTTGGAGTCCCTAGATATTTAATGACTCGTGGTGGTTCACACTTTATTCATGGTGATTTCCGTAAAATGCTCGCTAAGTATGATGTTAACCATAGAATTGCATCACCCTATCATCCCCAGTCTAGTGGTCAAGTTGAACTTAATAATAGAGAAATAAAATTAATTTTGCAAAAGACTGGCAATAGGTCCAGGAAGAATTGGTCTAAGAAATTAGATGATGCACTTTGGGCTTATAGAACAACATATAAAAATCCTATGGGTATGTCTCCTTATAAAATGGTTTATGGAAAAGCTTGTCATTTGCCTCTTTGAGTTAGAATATAAAGCATACTGGGTAGTTAAAGAACTCAACTATGATTTCAAACTTGCTGGTGAAAAGAGGTTATTTGATATTAGCTCATTAGATGAATGGAGAACCCAAGCTTATGAAAATGGAAAGTTATTGAAGGAAAAAGTTAAAAGATGGCATGACAAAAGAATCCAAAAGCAAGAGTTCAAAGTCGGAGAATATGTTCTTTTGTACAACTCTCGTTTTAGATTTTTTGCAGGGAAACTCCTCTCGAAATGGGAAGGCCCATATGTCATTGAGGAAGTTTAGCGGTCTGGTGCCATCAAAATAAATAACTCTGAAGGTACTAACCCGAAGGTTATTGACGGGCAACGAATAAAGCATTATATCTCAGGTACGCCCATTAATGTTGAAAGTAATATTATCCAAACTTTGACACCGGAAGAGCACATAAAAGAGTCCTTCTGGAACACTCCAGAATCTTGAAAATAAGGAGGTACGTGATACAGTAAGTAAACGGACTCCGAAATATCCACAAAAATATTTTCTGTCAGTTTTGGAAATAAAGAAACTTCCAGGAAGCGTCCCCTGGTGAGCACAATACAACAGTGTGCGCCAGGTATGCCTAGCGCACCCAGGTCGGTTGTGCCCACCTGGGACACCTCCCGTACTTTGTTTTTCTTCCATGTACTTTTCCTCCAAGATAAAAAATCTATATATACTTCCCGAACCCGTTGACCACCGTATCACGGAGAAATATTTTGTTTGCTTTTCTTGCTATTTTTCTGTCAGATCCGAAATCATGTCGTCTCAAAGCTCGGGAGATGAGTGCCCTCCTCCCCACGAGTCTTTTGATATCTATGTTTTTAAGCCTGCACATGCTTGGTCCACGGATGAGGAAGAAGATGAGCCTCTTCCTACCCGCTTCCAACGAGAGACCAAGGAAGCGTTGGGCAAGTTGCAAGAGCTCACGATTTTATCTCCACCACCATCTTCTTCACCAGAAAAAGCGAACTGAGCATCTGGTATGGGCACTCCCCTTGGCTTCCGCCAAGCTTGGGGGAGGTGCCCCGGTGTCGTATCATCCCACTATCTTTTTGCTTTTCTTTATCTTAGTTCAATCTTTTGCTTAGATGAATAAAGTTTAGTCCGATCTTTTCTTCTTTGAGAGTTTGCTTAGTGATCTATCATTGTTATCATGCGCAATTATATAATAAAGTTAGTTCGAGTTTTTACTTTCTTTACTGTCATGTTGCAAATAAAGAAAAGAAAAAGAGAAAAAAAGGTTGTAATTGTTTGAATCAAAAGAAAGGAAATAAATTAAGATGATCATATGTTAATCTTATGGTAGGTGATGGCACCACATAAGGAAAAGTATAAGTAGAAAATTTTGTTAGAGATTGACAAACATAGCATTGGTCAATGATGCAACTCATCAAAGAATTAATAAGGGAAGAGAAGATTCACATATAAATATACTATCCTAGAAATCTTTTGTGATTGTGAGCCCCCATCAAAATATTATATGCCAAAATTGTTGACGTTGGACAAGAAAGACAACTTCGATTTATGTTTGTTCATATTCACATAGAAGTCATATTGTCATAGATCCTTTAACATGTGGTGCTTGCCCAATATATTTTTTGTCCAAAAATTCCGCACTAAGTAGAGATACTACTTGTGCATCCAAAAATCCTTAAACCCAAACCTTTTTCGAGAGTCCACGACACCTACCTATGGATTGAGTAAGATCCTTCAAGTAAGTTGCCATCGGTGCAAAAAGGAAATAAAAATTGCTTCTAAATACGTGAGATCATTTAGTGTAAGAGAAAATTGAGCGTTGTACGAACTTGGATGACAAAGAATAAAAGCGACAGACTACATAATAAAGGTTGTCATCTTAAGGGGCAATACAACGTGACGTTCTCTTGCACTAAGGGATTGAGCATGCAAACAAATAAGCGCATGGCAACCTCTTCTTCCCTCTTCGAAGGGCCTTTCTTTTACTTTTGTGCAAAGAGTCAAGGTTTTCCCTCTTTCCTCTTTTATTTTTATCCTTTGGCAAGCATCATGTGGTGAGGAAAGATCTAGGCACATATGTCCAGTTGGATATGGGTGACATGAGTTATTATTGTTGACATCACCCTTGAGGTGAGTATGTTGGGAGGCGAAACTATAAGCCCCTATCTTTCTATGTGTCCGGTTGAAACGTTTTAGCCATGTGTATGCGGTGAGTGTTAGCAATCATAGAAGACTACACGTTGGTTGAGTATGTGGACTTGCCTAAAGGCTCCGATGCGTGACCCTTCCTGAAAAGATCATGAATTGTAGTTGTAGAAGTTGACTGAAAACATAGTTTGTTGGTTTCTAATAGAGTTTATGCTTCATACTTCAGTTGTGTGATGAACCGTCACTTATTCATGAGAAGTTTATGATGCAAGTCCTATGATAAAAGTCTTATGTCTAATTCTATTGTTGTTATAATAATAACCATGATGCTTCTATGTCCGTATTTTGTTTTTATCGACACCTCTCTCAAAGCATGTGGACATGCTTTTCGATTTCGGTTTTCACTTGAGGACAAGCGAGGTCTAAGCTTGGGGGAGTTGATACGTCCATTTTGCATCATGTTGTGTTACTGATATTTACAATGTTTTTATCCATAATAATACTTTTTGGAGTAATTCTAATGCCTTTTCTCTAATAATTTGCAAGGTACACACCAAGAGGGAGAATTCCTGCAGCTGGAAATCTGGACCTGAAAAAGCTACGTCAGGCCACCTATTCTACACAACTCCAACCAAGCTGAAACTCCACAGAGATTTTTTATGGAATATTTAAGAAATATTGGAGCCAATAAACACCAGAGGGGGGCCACCAGGTGGGCACAACCCACTTGGGCGCGCCAGCCCCCCTAGCGCGCCCTGGTGTATCGTGGCCTCCTCGGCCCACCTCCGGTGCCCATCTTCTGGTATATAAGCGATGTTGACCTAGAAAAATCAAGAAAATACTTTCGGGGCGGAACGCCGCCGCCTCGAGGCGGAGCTTGGGCAGGAGCACTTTTGCCCTCCGGCGGAGCGATTCCGCCGGGGGAACTTCCCTCCCGGAGGGGGGAATCATCGTCATCATCATCACCAACTACTCTCCCATCTTGGGGAGGGAAATCTCCATCAACATCTTCACCAGCACCACCTCATCTCAAACCCTAGTTCATCTCTTGTGTTCAATCTTGTTACCGGAACTATAGATTGTTGCTAGGGGGTGACTAGTGGTGTTGATTACATCTTGTAGTTGATTACTATATGGTTTATTTGGTGGAGGATTATATGTTCAGATCCATTATGCATATTAATGCCCCTCTGATCTTGAGCATGTTCATCACTTGTGAGTAGTTACCTTTGTTCTTGAGGTCACGGGAGAAATCATCTTGCAAGTAATCATGTGAATTTGATGTGTGTTCGATATTTTGATAGTATGTATGTTGTGATTTCCTTAGTGGTGTCATGTGAACGTCGACTACATGACACTTCACCATATTTGGGCCTAAGGGAATGCATGTGGAGTAGTAAATAGATGGTGGGTTGCGAGAGTAACAGAAACTTAAACCCCAGTTTATGCACTATTCCGTAAGGGATTGATTGGATCCTAGAGTTTAATGCTATGGTTAGAATTTATTCTTGATACTTTTATTGTAGTTGTAGATGCTTG
>LR738712.1:485790755-485824496 GCA_902687465.1 Secale cereale
TAATCATAAGTACGAGGTTTGTTCAAGTAAGAACAACACCCTAAGCACCGGTCCACCCACATATCAAACTATCAAAGTAGCGAACACAAATCAAACCAACATGATGAAAGTGACTAGATGAATTTCCCGTGCACCCTCAAGAACGCTCTGCTTACTATAAGAGACCGTTTTGGCATGTCCTTTGCCTCAAAAGGATTGGGCTACCTTGTTGCATGCTTGTTACAATTATCATTACTTGCTCGTTACAAATTACCTTGCTATCAAACTACTCGCTACTTACAATTTCAGCACTTGCAGACACTATCTTACTGAAAACTACTTGTCATTTCCTTCTGCTCCTCGTTGGGTTCGACACTCTTACTTATCGAAAAGAGCTACAACTGATCCCCTATACTTGTGGGTCATCATGTCCTCAGCAACAAGCAGGGACCAACCTTTGTGGATACTATGTTTGCACAGACATGATCTCCGTCTGCAAATCTGGTGATAGTTGTGAAGATGCTCATGAATTAGTACCAGTAAGTCTATCTTAATTAATATCTTCTACTTGACTCATATGGCACATACTGATCTTAAAAATACTGCATCTCATCTTAGAACAGAGGACCCCTGAACCGCTCCCCGCTGGTAAATTGTTGATGGTTCGGAGATTTATCAGCGACTTCTTCCTGAATCACTACATCAATCACACTGGTGATAATGAAGATTTCAGCATGCCTTCTCCTGAAACATTGAGTAAGAGTTAGCAGCTAAACATATACGCATGGATCCATTGTTTTCCATCTGATGATGTCTTCTTATTTCGTACACTATGATTAATTATGTAATGCATATATATGTCGATAAATCATTGGAATTTAGCTATCATATGTTCAATTGTAATTATTGCGAAATCTGATGAATGTTCTTCATGTGGACACTATATGTTTAATTGAATATTTTGGCAAATTTGCTTTTTGCATGCCGAATCAAAATGGGATAATTTTTAACCTGGCAATTGCTCCGCACACGGTTCAACTAAATGAGTGTGTGCGATCCACATCGGAAAGTATACGTCAATCGTAGCGGAACCGTCGGTGATGCACAACAGATCCCAAATGATTTGCAGCACTACTACGTGTGCGTATGGGCTCCAGAACCGGTTGTGATATCACATTATCGCACACGAGAGCTCAGAGTAAACCATGTCGAATGTAAAATACAATTCCAGTCGTAATATTTTCAGGAAACACGTGGGATCCCAAACGAAAAGCACATGTCACTCTTGCCGCAACCGTCTGTGATTCACAACAAATCACAAACAAGTCTGCAACACTTGTATGTGTGTGAAGGGGCTCCTGGACCGTTTGTGATAGAATATTATCGCACACGGTAATTATTGGGAAACGCGTGCGATGGTGTCTTGCATGACAGACGGGTTCCGCACAAAACTCGTGTGCGATGGGGCACATATCGCACATAGTTCATATGTTGTCCCGTGTGCCTTACATATTGTTTCCCAAACGGTTCATTATGACACACCGTTTGGTTTCACTGCATCATTAAACATTTAATCACCGATTGCACGCGTGCGAAAGAATTTAGTGTGTGCTGCATCGCACACGATTACATTTTGCAAGGCCTCTAGATCATGGCTCCATATCCCCGACGGTTTCTGGATCGTGTGGGAAGGACCCCCTATCGCAGTCACTCACTTGGTGACGATTCCAAATCTCGTCACGGAAAGGTGTTAAAAACCTTTTGCATAGCACCTCGTTGTACCAGTGACTACTCTTACACTAATATTTTACACTACTCGTACACACAAAATTCGATATTATTCTACACTACTATTACACTACACTAAGTATAACTCACTCACGGCGGCGGTAGGCGGCGAGGGGGCGTTGCGGGGTGCGGCGAGGGCGGGGGCGGTGGCGGTGGCCGGGGTGGAGGCGGAGGCGACGACGATGAGGACAGCGATGATGGAGGCAGAGGCGACGACGACGGGGGATTCGGCTGTGGAGGCGGAGACGGAGGCGACGGTGGAAGAGGAGGCGAGGGCAACGGGGGCGGCGGCGATTCAATGGGGATCGATGAAAACAGATCGATGGTTGTGTGTGTGGGGGGTGTTTTAAGCAATCCGGCCGGGGGTGGCGGCTTAATTGCTGGTGTTGGCATACGTGGCCAATGCCATTGCTATTAAATTGTTATTTTCTGTAATTTTTCTTTTTTACTTTTATGTGTTACACATATTGTTTTTTATATTCGTATAGATATTTAGTTTATTATTTTATTGTTCTATTTTCCTATTATTTATTATATTGTTATTTTTATTAATTATTTTGTGTAAATATATAAACATACAAGTAAAACCAATAATTAGAACACCAACATCAATCTCATTAATCTAGGCTAGATACATAATAGTTGAATGATGAAAATAATAGCAAATATATATAACTTCTACTAGCACGCACTCTTGACGTAGACTAAGAACATCATAAGTGTAATAATTCCCACAAGAAAAAAAACTGCCACCGATCCAGCAGGGAGAACGAGGCCAAGCATAACACCAGCTAAAAGGGCATATCAAAGCATCTTGAATTTTTGGATTTGGTCGCGCATCACTTTAGTCTTCCGCTACATCTTATCTATTTGTTGTCTTAGTTCATCAATGGAGTACTCGAACAACTCGCTCACGTACTTCTGCACGAGATCAAATATATCCATGTGTAGCAATATTTTGTCCCTAACGCCCGTGGATGACAATATACACACATAAATGAATGACCGCGACACTATATATATACAAAATTGAATTGTGCAAATTAGCAGAAATAGATCAAGAGGTATTTTCTGTCATATTACATTTCCACGGTTATCGCAGATGTAGAATTCTCGCTCTAGATTCCTTTGTGTGTGCGACATATGCTTATTAGCGGGGCGTCCACGGCCCCAAAGCAGCACAGGTGCCCTCGCTCGATTCTCGACAACTTCGGCGCCAGTGACATATCTACTAGATCGGAAGGGACGTCACGCTGCAACGGGATGATTCGCCAGACAGGGCTGGCTGCATTCTCCCTGGCCGCATTGGTCGTGGCGAGCGCATGTCGTAGCTAACGGGGCCAGATGAGAGCTCGGCCAAGGTGGCGGAGTCCCAAACTTTTGACACGCCCCACTGACGTGGGCTCGCACGCAGGGCTCGTGCCGATTCGACAAGCCCCGATGGGTTCATTGCCACCAAAGCAGCTGACTAAGAGGGAGTAGAATTTTGTGGAGAATGAAAGTGAATGTATTTTAGAACAAGGGGCTGCCAACACATCTATATATAGGCACAACTTAGTGCTGACGTTGCACGACAGCACAATGTTAAGGATCTATGACATGTTTATAAATCACATGACTACAGTATATTGCAACTGGTCACGACAACTGAGCACACATAGTAGTGACATCGGAAGTGTTAAGACGCCAACAATAGTAAATTATAGTTGGCGTACCAAATTGAACGACGCTGGCACTATTTGAAAAAAAAATAGTGCTAGCGTTGATGAAAAAGGGCACGTCGCAAACGAAAGTTGGGCACGTCGCAAACGAAAGTTGTGGCTATTTTTCCACTAGTGTATCGCGAACCCACGCCGGCAAAAATATGCTTGCACGATGACTCAAACTCGCGCCGATACATTGTAGGATTGTTTAGCCAACCGCTAGAGAATCCGAACACTAGTGTTTGGTGGCAACGTGAATTGATTAAGACTTAAGAATCAACTAGTACAAAAGCCTGTGCGTTGCATCGGGCGAAAATTTAGATATAACCTGCTCCATATGCCATTATGCAAGACATTTTTAATTTAATTATTGTAAACGTTAGAAATAAGGTTACACTTAGTATTTCATTTTGGACTTTGACATTTGGACGTAGCCTAACCATGTTTGTCATGATCTATTTCAGCTCTTCATTTTCATTTCATTCTATGAAATAGTAGTTGTGTATGAAATATTCTTTCAATCAATTTTTTTGTTGTTAAAAAAAACATGATTACTTTTTACTCTGAGAAGGTGTTTTTTAGATTTTCTAGAATATTTTTTAAAATGAAATCCTTTTTATGGTGACGGGCATTTTTAGAATATTATATTATATTTCTTATTTAGTTTGCCATTTTTTTGGTGCATTGAGAGTGTAGGAGTTTTATTGGTAGCAGCTAGTTCAGAGTCGTTGCTGCGCATGTAGCCAACAATTAGAGTTCAAAAATCCATCGGCTCGTACCTCTCCGTCCTTAGATTCCAAATGAATCCTCATTCTCCAACCATGGCCCTCCGGGCGTCAAATGTTTCACTTAATTTTTTTCACCGACGAAGCAGAATATCTAGTAAAAAGGCCCGTGCGTTGCAACGGGTGAACAAAATCCTTGCACGTACCTAGCGACACATCGGTCTTGCCACTTCTCCCGTTCGTGGATGGTGGTCATGTATTCCACCTAATCACGGTAAACACTTCTCCCGTTCATCGACCGTGGTCATGTATATTCCACCTAATCACGGTAAACATGATCAATTCCATGGCGATGAGGTTGGCCATCAGCAAAAGTTTCAAATTTTTCCTAAGAATATCAATAGTCATGTTGCAAATATGCCAGTGCATTGCAACGGGTTAAAAAGTATTATCCCCGCATGGCTGCATCCTCCTACTAAATAAACACGTTGTCTAAGACTCAAGAATCAGGCTATGGTGATGTGGCGGAGATAATTGTTTTGAAATCATAAGCCAAAATGAGATAAGTACTTTTAAAAAGCAACTGAGACTAAAAGGGCTATGATGTTATCATCGCCTAATTTCGTATTAGCATCCACAAGTAGTCATTTTTGTCATATAAAGGCAGCCTCCATACACTGCAAGCAGCAAAGTCGTTGTCTTCAAGCTTGACCTCCCTCCAGCCTTAAAGTACATCTCCAACCAATGAACAAATTCAGATTAACTGGTCTCAATTTATGAGCAAGCGTTGTAGCTAGTGATGTTTATTAATGGATCAATCGTAAACAATCCAATCCAAGACGGTCGAACAACAAAAATGATGAGTCAAAAAAATCAATTCATTGTTTGACAGTTAATTAAAATGAAAAACTGAGAACAAACCAATACTTCAGAAAGAATTGTAATGCAATTGAGGGTTCGTCTCAGGTAATTTTTTTTCTGGTTAGCTAAATATTTTTTTACACGATCTCAGACAAGCTACTCGTCGAGCGCTGCCAACATGTGACATGTGATGAGGCTAGGAGCAAATGCCACGAGCCAACAACCAGCATGCAGAGCTCCTTTTTAGGCACAACCAGCATGGAGAGCCCACCTCGTTTAATTAGGAGCCTTAATCCAAATTTAATTAGAAGCCAAGTGTGATGTTTATTCGGATCTCTTAATTCCTAAGATTATTCTCTCAATCCCAGAATTATTGCGTGCCCTTCTGTACTGGAAGAAGCACATCTTTTGCCTAGTTAATCCGATGTGCAGCGCAGCGAAGGCCAGCCTTAACCGAGCCTCAATCGCTCGATCCCCAATTCATGTCGTCTCTCCCTATCCCCTCGAGCTCACCCACAGAGTAGAGGAAACACACTTGATCCCGTGCGCCCAGCCACCCCCGCCGCTGGCTGCCGACGAGCATGCCCCACCTTCCTCCAATCTCCTCCACGGCCCTTCCACAACCACCATGCCCCACATAGTGGTCGTGCGTCTAGGTGCTCCCTCCATGGCCAAAGAGATGCAAGGCCGCGCCTCCGATGCCTCCTTTCCTCTTGCCCTGCTGCAACGTGGCAGTGGGCCGACCCTTTCCCACGCTTCCCGCTCCATGTTGCTCCTCTGAGCCCCGTTGCAGCCAATCCTTTTGTTTTCCCTCTGCTTATCTTGATTTCTATGGTGGCTTGTTGATTTCCCAAGCAACTCGTATATAAACTGGTGTAATTCGGTGTAATAAAGCGAGGTGGGACTATTTGAATGAACGTTTGCGGAAGGACCGATCAAACTTTTGCAACCAGGATATAAACGAACTAATCTAACATGATGAGTTGATCGAGGCTGCCTGCTCCCCCTGCTGCCAATCGATATATAATATAAAAAAGGACGCAATGCAGGCCCAGCGGGCCCACGGAGAGGACAAAGTATATGCTTAAGTCAGGTAGAAGAAATTGTTTCGGGATCAATCAGTTATACACATGCGAACATGTCCAAGCTGGTCACCATGTCGAGCCTCCACCCAGGCCAACAGGGATTGAACCCCCATTAATTTTTCTTCTTCTGATTTTTCTCCAACGACGTACGAAAACTTGCACAAGACGTGCGGACCCCAAATTAGTACCACCTCATTTATATTACGATTTTGTCGATACAAATCGTAAAGGCGTATTATGACATAAGAAGAAAGCGTATTGTGACGGTGAACCCGACAAAGTCAATCCGTGCTTTAATATTAGGGAGAGATAGAACCATGCTATGTATTACGCAATACAACTAAGATTTTCGAATAGTCCATTTTTGGAAAAGTGACTTTTTTTATAAAAAAAATTCATCAAATTTGAAAAAAAAATCATCAATTTGAAAAAAAATCATTGAATTTTCATTAAAGTTCATCAAAATTAAAAAAAAAGACAATTGAATTTACAAAAAATCATTGTTTTGGGGAAAAAGTTCATCGTTTTTTGAAAAAAACAATCATCAAATTTTAAAAAATATTCATAGGTTTTGGAAAAAAATATCATGCATTTTGAAAAGGAGTTCATCGATTGATTTTTTTTCATCAAATTTAGAAAAATCATCGATTTGAAGAAAACATTCTGGTATTTGCGAACAATTCATCGAACCAGGAAGAAGAAAAAAGAAAAGGAAAGAAAAGACAAAAAAAAGGATAAAAAACAAAAAAAAAATGAAAAAAGAACGGAAAAAGAAGAAAAAAAGGTAAAGGTTACCGGATCCCCTGGGTGTCGGGGTGGTTACACAAGCTTACCTCAATGAGGGAGGTCGTTGGTTCGATTCACAAACTGCACTTCTTTTTTTTGATTAAGACACTAAAAAGAACTAAATCACGAGTACTCGTTGCAAAGATCACTCTAACCTCCTTAGGTTTTTTGGAATCCAATAATTCCCGAACATTCGGATTTTAAGCATTTCGTCCCGAACGTTTTTACATGGCAACTTTAGTTTATAGGGGATGGCAACTTTGTTCTTTTTCGTTTTTTTGTCAGAAAATTGCCATGTTTCCCTAATCTCATGCAAACTAAAGTTGCCATCTAAAACGTTCGGGTTGCCATGCTTAAATCCCGAACATTCGGGAGTTATCATTACCGTTTTTTCGTAGATCCATTCATTTAAAATGTTTTATCTATTAAACCGTGCGTCCAAATCTCAAACCGCTTTCAATGAGGGAGGTTACCGGATCCCCTTGGTGTCGAGGTGGTTACACAAGCTTACCTCAATGAGGGAGGTCGCTAGTTTGATTCACAAACTGCACTTCTTTTCTCTTATTAAGACACTAAAAAGAGCTGTTAGATAAATTGGGTCTGTCGTTGTACGTGGGCTGCTTGTTCAGGTAACGGCGCGGACCGAACCTAAGATCGCGAGTACTCGTTGCAAAGATCACTCTAACCTCCTTAGGTTTTTTTTTGGAATCCAATAACTCCCGAACGTTCGGATTTTAAGCATTTCGTCCGGAACGTTTTTACATGGCAACTTTAGTTCATAGGGGATGGCAACTTTACTTGATAGGGGATGGCAACGTTGTCCATTTTCGTTTTTTTGTCAGAAAATTGCCATGTTTTCCTAATCTCACGCAAACTAAAGTTGCCATCTAAAACGTTTGGGTTGCCATGCTTAAATCCCGAACGTTCGGGAGTTATCATTACCGTTTTTTTTCATAGATTCATTTATTTAAAATGTTTTATCTCTTAAACCGTGCGTCCAAATCTCGAACCGCTTTCATCGTTGGATTCACCGCGTTGAGATCTTCAAAACTAGATCCTATGTTGATAGATTTTGACGAACTTTTTCTCACAAAAAAACCGAACCGGGAGCAATATTTTTTTCCTTTTCGAAAGAGGCACGTCCGTGCCTCTCACAAAATCACAACCGTGCCTCTCGCAGAAGCAAAACCGTGACTCTCGTGAAAAAAAGACACGTTTTTCCCGTTTCCAAGGAGGCACGTCCGTGACTCTCGTGAAAGCACAACCGTGCCTCTCGTGGAATCAAAACCACGCGTTTTTCTTTCGTTTCCGAGAGACACGGCCATGACTCTCGCGGAAGCAAAAACGTGACTCTCGCAAAAGAAAAAAAAAGAAAAATGCATTTTTTTCGTTTCCGAGAGGCACGGCCGTGACTCTCGCTAAAGCGCAACCGTGTCTTTCGCGAAAGCAAAACTGTGATGTCGCGAAAAGAAAAAGACATAAACCATGTTTTTCCCCGTTTCCGAGAGGTACGGTCGTGACTCTCGCGAAAGCAAAACAGTGACTCTCGCGGGAAAAAGCGCGTTATTCGCTGTAATTTGTTTTTAATTTTTTTGATCAAAAATTTATGGACGACCGGTGAAAAACCAAAACGTAAAAAAACTGGGGAAAAACCAGTTTAAAAAGCCGAAAAAGCGTGCGAAAAAATAAGAAAAGCAAAATCTGGAGGAAGTGCCCAGAGTGCGACACGTGACGAATGAGTGAGAATGCGCCAAGTGGCGTTGATAGTTGTGAGGCTCCCGAAGTAGCGCTCGGTAACTAGTTGCTCTCGACCAAACCCATTATATAAAAGCTGCCCTCCCAAGTTAAAGGCCGATGCGGTCCTAAGATTTAGGCCCATTTGGCCCGTATAACACATTCCTATCTTCTTTCATAAGAAAAAAACGACGTTCTTCTCACGTGGGCCAGGGCTGAGTTCTTAAGACCCAATCCCACCAAACCCCTCACCAATTCTCTTATCCCCTCCTCATCTTCTCCCCGCACCCGACGACATCGCGGGAGAAGGAAGCATCATGGCCGGAGCAGCAGCCGCAGCCGCCGCCGTGGCCTCCGGCATCTCGATCCGGCCGGTCGCCGCGCCTAAGATCTCGCGCGCGCCTCGCTCTCGGTCGCTGGTGAGGGCGGCCGTCTCTATAGGCGAGAAGGCTTACACGGTTCAGAAATCTGAGGAGATCTTCAACGCCGCCAAGGTGCTCTCTCTCTCTCTCTCTTAGTGCCGCGTTTGAGATTTTCTCTTCGCGGTTTATCGGGGGATGAAAATGCGGATTTTTTTTCTGAGTGCAATTCTGGAGAGACGTGCGTGTGTGACCAACTTCAAAAGTTCTCGCGTAACTTGGGGCAAATTTGCATGTTTTTGTGTCTGGTATGCGAATTGAAGGCGTGGAATGGGTAGATTAGAGGTTGAAAATCACGGCCGTTGTGCTGCCTAGATGGGCAATGTCAGCATTTGGCCAGGTCAAGGTCAACTGTATTCTTAGACCAGATTGTTAGGTGTAGGCAGAAATATTAGCATAGACACAACATCGATCGTCAAGTTTCACGCACAGAATTAGTCTCAGTGTACATGGTGGGCAACTACGTGCATGTTTGATTCTGCAACCTGCATTTACAACCATGATGAGAATATAAGGTGGACTGGATGCCATAAGTAGTTGGACTGGAGAAATGTAGAAGTGGCCAGTGCATTTAACCATTCTCTTAGTCATGTTTTGGATCTTAGATCAGTAATTGTCATATTGCGTTGACAGATGTTGAGATGTTTGGCGCTGCTCTGTTTGGATTTAGTGAACTATCATGAGATGGCGCAGTCCATCCTCATCCAGAGCATCATTACATTCTTCTATTATTTGAGATCTCACTCACATTTTATTTTCATTATTATCTGATGTGAATGTTTTACTGATGATGTCTCACTTCACAGGAATTGATGCCTGGAGGTGTTAATTCACCAGTTCGTGCCTTCAAATCAGTCGGCGGGCAGCCCATAGTTTTTGATTCTGTGAAGGGCTCTCATATGTGGGATGTCGATGGAAATGAATATATTGATTATGTTGGTTCCTGGGGTCCTGCAATCATTGGCCATGCAGATGATGAGGTACTTCTTATTTTGTACTGTATGGGATGGAATGTTTCTACCCGTATTTTTTGAACTGCTTTATTGTTGCCCAGAGTGAATATTTGATTATTGAAAGGCTTGGTGATTTCTTTGTTGTACTCAGTAGGATTAATTTGACTAATCACCATTTTTTCACACAAAAAATACCACTAGCTAAAGTACATGTGTTATTCATTAGACTGTGTGATCAAGCTGCTTGAATCGCCTAATACTATCTCAGTTCAAAACTTTTGAGGAATCATGAAGTTGGGACTAAACATATCTTGCCTTATTTGGAAATTGCAAGATAGAAACTGACTGACCATTCTGAACCAAATTCAGCATTACTAAATGCTTGTGTTTAATTCAGGTGAATGATGTGTGATCAAGCTGCTTGAATCGCCTAATACTATCTCAGTTCAAAACTTTTGAGGAATCATGAAGTTGGGACTAAACATTTCTTGCTTTATTTGGAAATTGCAAGATAGAAACTGACTGACCATTCTGAACCAAATTCAGCATTACTAAATGCTTGTGTTTAATTCAGGTGAATGCTGCACTTATTGAAACTCTGAAGAAGGGAACTAGCTTTGGTGCTCCATGTGCGTTGGAGAATGTGTTGGCTCAAATGGTCATCTCCGCTGTGCCGAGTATCGAAATGGTTCGTTTTGTAAATTCAGGAACAGAAGCTTGCATGGGAGCACTCCGCCTTGTGCGTGCATTCACTGGGAGGGAGAAGATCCTCAAGTTTGAAGGCTGTTACCATGGCCATGCAGATTCCTTCCTCGTTAAAGCAGGCAGTGGTGTTGCCACCCTCGGCCTCCCAGACTCCCCTGGAGTTCCTAAGGGAGCCACCGTTGGGACTCTAACAGCACCTTATAATGATGTTGAGGCGGTTAAAAAGCTGTTTGAGGATAACAAAGGGGAGATTGCTGCAGTCTTCCTTGAGCCGGTTGTCGGCAATGCTGGCTTCATTCCTCCGCAGCCTGCTTTCCTAAATGCTCTCCGTGAGGTGACCAAACAAGACGGTGCACTTCTTGTCTTTGATGAAGTGATGACTGGTTTCCGTTTAGCTTATGGTGGGGCACAAGAGTACTTTGGAATCACCCCTGACGTGACAACCTTGGGGAAAATTATTGGCGGCGGTCTTCCAGTTGGTGCTTATGGTGGGCGGAAGGATATCATGGAGATGGTTGCTCCAGCAGGGCCAATGTACCAGGCAGGAACCCTGAGTGGAAACCCTCTAGCTATGACTGCTGGAATTCACACTCTCAAGCGTCTGATGGAGCCTGGCACCTATGAATACTTAGACAAGGTCACTGGTGAACTTGTCCAGGGGATATTGGATGCAGGTGCTAAAACAGGGCATGAGATGTGCGGAGGACACATCAGAGGCATGTTCGGGTTCTTCTTCGCAGGTGGCCCAGTGCACAACTTTGATGACGCCAAGAAGAGCGACACCGTGAAGTTTGGGAGGTTCCACCGTGGAATGCTGGAAGAAGGCGTGTATCTAGCACCGTCCCAGTTCGAGGCAGGTTTTACAAGCTTGGCACACACAACCCTAGACATTGAGAAAACCGTGGAGGCTGCCGAGAAAGTTCTTCGACGGATATAAACAATCCCGATTGCAAACCTTTTGGAGCTTTTCCTTCTGTTGTACTATGTTAGTTGTACGTGGCTGAAGTTTAGTTTTGTATTGTATTTTGTTGTGCAGCAGCAGCAGTATATTGTCTCTAGACCATTTCTTTTCATCTGAATTAGCATTTGGGGTGGTTTTGTCTTGGCAATAAAACTTCGGCTACGACCTCAATTTTCTTCTCCTATTCCATCTACCTGTTCAATGGATATTTTTGCACCGTGTAAAGAAACCAGCAAATGTAACCGTTGTGTCGTTGCATGCCTAAAGATGTTGGATCAACGGTGCTGGTCGCTGTACATCTTCATGTCTCGCTAAAGCCAAAGAAGGAAAAAACAAAATTTCTACTTGAGCACGTTATGTCAAATATCTTACCCCATGTAGTGCCAAACAAACCAAATCTCCCCTATTTCATTTTCAGATATGATACTCTTTTCAGGTTGACATCGTGCTTGGCTGGTGATATATATTCCCTTCAACTCACTCTCTTGTGCAACTTGATTAGGTCCGTCCAATTGTTAGGATACAAGTGCATGTTGCAAAGGTGTGGGGGTCTCTTTCATCAATCGATTCCATCTTTTTCCACACAAAGAGAGGTCACATCGTTTAAAACGGATTTTTAGAACATGGGGCAACAGAGCACTTTATTTTCAACTGCTCCAAAAAGTTGATTAAAAGATTTTAATTTTTTGATTTGTTTTTACATGATTACGCATGCATGTGGTCTAAGTACCTGCAAATTTTCGTTCACTAATACGTTGTATTACGTGCTGAAGAAAAATACAAAATTTCTGCCCAAAAACACCAAAAAAACAAGCCCCTAAGTTTCATGTATTTTGTCTTTTTTGTATCTTTTACATGCAAGCATGTATATTGCTGAAATTTTGGCCCGATATACTGCATTGCTACTATATGTTTATGCATAAAAGATTTGAAAAAAATCAAACCCTAAAAATGTGGTTTTTTGAACTTCAAAATAAAGTGCTCTGTTGCACCCGTGCTCAGAAGTCAATTTTCGTACATCGTTCTCTTACTATCTTTTTTCGCAAAAAGAATTTTAATCGGTTGTAAAGGTTTACTATAAGTACAAAGCACCCCAGATATAATAACATTTACATCAAGAGTTTTGGACCACAGGACGACTAGTATCATCGCCAGAACAAGCTGCTGTCATCGCTCCCTTACCAGAAGCGGGTTGCCGAGAAATCTTTGTGCAAGTGCCTCTAAGGACCAACACCCTCGGCTTGTAGTCATCACCATTGAACCCTTAAATTAATCCGGACCTTGTTCTAAATAATGATCTGAATCGCCTAACACCAAATCTCTTCGTCTTGCACACATGGCGAGAAATCCTAGCCTGACCGTCTCAAGAAGACAACATGAATCTATGTCAAAGCTCCATCGACTCCCGATGGACGAGGCTGGAGCGACAGACGGGTTCGCTGGCGGAGCCTAGGACGAACAAAATTTCTCCCTAACATATCGCAGGAGTTCACGAAAAGGACCCAGAGACCCGAGGGTAAATTTTGTGGATAAAAAGTAAAGGACCTAGAAACCCAAGGGTAAATTTTGCGGATAAAATTTTCACACAGGCACGCACGCACGCACAGCGGGAACTTTACGGGCATTTCAAGGCCCCGCCAGCGTGTGGGCCAACGGGCCTAGTTTGCTCTTGCTGATGTGTACGGTCGGTTACCGTCGTTGACAGTGGAGGTCGGGCCCTCCCGCAAGCCGACGGTGCTACTGCCCCTAGTCCTGGCTCTTCTTCTTCATTATATTGTGCAGGCATCACTTCTCAGTGTCGTGGTGAGACAACACGGATGGCTTCAAGAAGATGCTAGGGCAAGGTGGTGGGCGGTATGGTGGAGTGCTCCGTAGCGGCCGGGAAGATAGTTGGGATTGAGAAATCCATGTCGGCCTGTCTGACACCGACGCAGTGGCGCTTGAGGGTGCTGTTGGACCTTCCTCGAGGGCGTCAGGTGCCACCCTTCCTTTCTCCTCGTTGTGTACCGGGAAAAACCTTTGGCAGCAGTGTCGTCATCGCCGCGTCCCTTCTTGGAGGTGATGGTTGGTACCGGTGCTTCGGAGGCTAGGAGCTTGGTGGGAGATCTCCGGTGGGCGCAACAGTCGCGAGACCTCTTCGTTTTTATTGATCCGCCGTTGTTGGCATTGTTTCTTTTGTATTTTCTTTATCTTTTCTTTTGAACGTGATTGTGCTGCTTCCGCCGCAGCATCTACCGTTGGCTGTATCAGATGTTTGCTATATTAATATAGCGAGGCGCAATCCTATTTCGAGATTAGTATGCCATGTTTGTTGATTGTTGGTTTTGAGATCGCTAACCGATCATGCCGATTGGTAGTACTCCCTCCGTTCCTAAATATAAGTCTTTTTAGACATTTCACTAGGTGACTACATACGGAGCAAAATGAGTGAATCTAAACTCTAAAGTATATCTATATACATCCGTATATAGTTCCCTAGTGAAACCTCTAAAAAGACTTATATTTAGGAACGGAGGGAGTATGTCTTACTGCATGTAGTACTTATACGAGATAAAATGAGACATCTGCTCTCTCTCCAAAAAATACTGTACCAGAATCGATCTGTTCATTTTTTTTCTTGCTGCTTGAACCGTTGATCGCTCGTAACGAAGACATGTGATCTGAACCGTCCAATTCAGATCCAACAAAGATCGGCCCACAAGGTCAGCGAGAGACAAAACAGCGAAACAGCGTTGTTGCGCGGCTAGGAGGCTACACGTATTGGGGGTTCTCAGCCCGAATTCTCAAGTTTTGGCGCCGAGGGTGGGTCAGGTACCCATGCCCCACAACTGTTGCCGTACCCATCCGATGGACGGGCCCATGGAGCCCCTCGTCCTGCCCTCCACAACTTTCGCTTGAATCTCCCTCATTCTCTCCCCCTCCCAAGTTAATTCTCCCCATCTTTATGACCAGCTGCCACCAGCCTCCTCCGCTCCTCGCTCGGTTGCGTTTTGCCGGGTAGCTAGCTAACTAGGCCTTGGCTGGGAATGGCGGAGGGTATGGGGAGCAGGAGGATGCAGCAGCAGCAGCAGGAGGAGGAGGATGAGCATTTGAAGGCGACGGCGGCGGCGGTGGAGGAGGAGCGAGGAGGGAAGAGGAAGAGGAAGCGGGGGAGGGTGGAGTTGCGGCGGATAGAGGACAGGACGAGCCGGCAGGTTCGCTTCTCCAAGCGGCGGAGCGGGCTCTTCAAGAAGGCCTTCGAGCTCTCCGTGCTGTGCGACGCCGAGGTTGGGCTAGTTGTCTTCTCTCCCGCCGGCCGCCTCTACGAGTTCATCTCCTCCGACGCCAGGTATAATGCACCCAAATTTTCTCTAGTCGCCTATCTTTTGTAAGTATCCGTGTGTTTCCTGCTGTTCTTGGCAGCTAGTACTTTTGGCTTTTATCTTGCACCGGCGTTCTTGCATGTTTCGGCCGACCACACACAGTTTGGTCTATAAAATCATTGCCGACTGCCGTGGATCGTGTTTAGGCTCCCGAGTTCGAGATGGTTAGTTCTCAAACTGAAGGATCAGTGCATATATAGCCCGACCAAAAATATGTGGCAGCTAAAAAATTTATTTGATATGTAGCTGCCCATAGGCCATAGCCACGCCGGATTAATTTTTCTCTGATTTTATGTTGCATTTCTTTGTTTCCATGGGGAATGATTTACTTCCACAGGCGTAGCATGGAATTTTCGCAAAATTAAGCTGGGTGTACCTCTGTCAGTCTAGTTATAAGCATTTCTCTGTGCCTAAAAGTTCCTACAGCACCTGCACACGTCGCGAGTGCCTCTTTTCGTAATACATTCAGCAGCTAAATATGAGATGCAGCAATCCTGCTGTAAAAAGTTACTGTTAACAGTGTACATGTTGCCCCAGTACTACTTGTGTGCCAATCTTAAAAGAACAGACTCTAGTTTGAACACATGCGTAATACTCCCTCCGTAAACTAATATAAGAGCGTTTAGAATACTAAAATAGTGATCTAAACGCTTTTATATTAGTTTACAGAGGGAGTATCACTCTCGTATATAAGTGCAAATTATTGCATTTTCTACCACCAGTGTATACTTCTCTATGCGGATTATGCCATTCTCTTTTATTAACATTATCATACATATATAGTTCTGGTAGTGGAACTGTCCTTGATTTAATTTAAAAAATAGCCCTTTTGTGAAGCTAGTGCCGATCAATCGTATTCTACTGTAAAGCTATCGGATCAGTTCTTTTTTCCTTGTTAACAGATACAAAGTATTTACTATGTCATTACACTAGATTCATTTTAAATATCCTATTTCTATTTTATTTTTTGCAGCGTTGAGCAAATTTTTGGTCGATGCAGTAACATTCCCAACACGGTGATTGATCTGAATATAGTTGCACGAGATTCCAGGGGTTATTGCAATATACAGGTAAGGAATATGTATGTATGTGTGTATATGTTAGGTTAATTAATTATTCTATGTGCTTCATAATTAAACTCATGTTTGTATTATGTACTCCCTTTGTAAAGAAATATAGCGGGGAGAAATATAAGATTGTTTAGCCACTAATATGGTGATCTAAACGACCTTATATCATATTGTGATCTAAACGATCTTATATTTATTTACAGAGGGAGTATATGTTATTTTGGGTATACATATGAGTAATTAAACAACTTCATGTTCATCATAATGCTATCTGCCAATTGAATTCATGAGCCTAACTAGATATATACTCCCTCTGTTATTATTTACTTTGCATATTAGGTTTGACCTAAGTCAGAGTTTATAAAGTTTGACCGAGTTTACTGAACACAATATGAGCATTTACAATTGACAAGTATATATAATGTGAAAATATATTCAGTGATGAATCTGATGGTATTGATTTGTATTGTATACGTTACTTTTTTATAAACTTGGTCAATATATTCAAAGTTTGACTTCAGATAAAACTAATATGCAGACGGAGCACGTGTAAATTATCTCAATACTGATGCACATGATTCTCAAGTTGATTACAGTGTACATGTGAGGAATGTTGTTGTGTGCTAGGGTTATAGGGAAGTAGGGGAAGGGCTCTTGCCCTAGATGGATGGTATAAGATCTATTCTTCTAATTCTAGCTTGCTTTATTCCTCGTAGGGAGTCCTCTTTATATAGAGGACTAACCATCATCCAATCTAAGTAGCAAGCTAAAAGATATATTTCCAATTTAAACAATACACTACCTTTCGAGGCCTCCTTTGGTTTGTAGGAATTTCGTGGGAATCTCATATGATAGGATTTGTATAGGAAAAATTCCTTTAGAGCCCTTTGGTTTGTAGGAATAGAATCCTATTCCTATGGAGGAATTCTTCCTATCCTCCACATTTCATAGGAAAATAAACATTAGGCCTCCTTTGGTTCATAGGATAGGGTTATCATAGGAATAGGAAATTTGTAGGAAATGAGATGACATGTACCTCAAATCCTATGAGTAGGAATAGTAAAAGAGATGTCATTTGGTTTACACCAAAGGAATTTTTCCATTGAGTCTAGGCTCACTTTTATTTTCCTATGAAATGTGGAGGATAGGAACCAATCCTATGTAGGAATAGGAATCCATTCCTATGAACCAAAGGGCTTTAAAGGAAAATTTTCTATAAAAATCCTATCCTATAGAATTCCTATAAAATTCCTACAAACCAAAGGAGGCCTTAACGTAGACTCAATGGAAAAAAATCCAATGATGTGAACCAAAGGGCATCTTCTTTCATATTCCTCTTCATAGGATTTCAGATACATGTCATCTCATTTCCTATGACTTTCCTATCCTATGATTTTCCTACTCTGTGAACCAAAGGAGGCCTGAATTGTTTGGATTGCTTGCCACATGTATCATGTGGTTTAAACAATACACTACTTAATATAGGAATTTGTATATCTCTTTGACATCATAATTGGGAGGTGCCATTTTAGGGCCATGTACTAATGTACATAACATCACACCCCATGCATGCAACTCGTCCTTGAGCTGCTAGGTGCGGCAGCCACGATTGCAATCTGACAAAGTCCAATGATATATAATATGTGATTTCGCTGCACCTCATGGCCTGAAGTAGATAGTAGCGCTTTGGCCCTGTGTTTCAAGTGGAGTCCCTCCTTGTCTAGGGGGAGACATTGTCTTATAATCTATTCAAACACGAATAGTCTCATTGCTAGAAGATGTTGAAACTCTGTTGCCCCATGCATCTTCGTTGGCATGGCCTCGATGCTTCACACTAATCACTTGAAGGAAGTGCAAATGCATTTTATCATGCCCATGACGTATGAGGTTCCACTGCTCCTGCATGGGCAGAGGCCCGCCAAGGTTCCATCTCCCACTCTAAATCATAGACGTCTCAACCCGCGCCATGAAGTCAATCCCGTCCTCGAGCTGATAGTTGGTGAGGGTGACTAAAGAGCATGCATGTAGGAGTAGCGAGGTTATCGTGTGGGTGTCATTGTACAATGCAGGAGCGCTCATTAGGCTGCAACTCCTTTGATGCGGTTGGCCTTGGTTGCACAACCTTTGGGAGTATGGTGGCGGGGCCAGTGTGGCGACGCTAATTTTGAAGTCATTGGATGAAGCAACATGGATGTTAGCTCAAAATGACACTTCTACCTTGGACCCAAGGGAAATTTCATGGCGAAAGACACACCATATTGTAGTCTCTAATACCAAAACTATTGTGTAATGGGTTATAGGGAAATAGGGGAATATATTCGCCCATGGAGGCATGATTGAATAGTTATTCTTCTAATTCTTGCTTGCTTTATTCCTCATAGGGTAGACAGAAATAAGCTGGTTGATTTGTGTCTAAAGATCTTATTGTTTTGAACATCCAAATGCCGCAACCAGCTAATATGACGATCTCCATGAAGAAAGGGACTCCCAATTTAGTTTTAATATGGGAAAAAGCTTAAAAAAATTAAAGCATTGGGTCTCTCTTAGGGCACACGAAATCCCAACCTAGTAGAAAATGGGCACTACCAGAATAGGTGGTGTAACATCTCCTCCTGTTGGCAATCTCATGTTTCAAACTTATAGGAAGGTAGATAAGTTCTTCGTGTATAGTGATTTCTTGCATCCAGTCTACTATGAAGAAGGATCCATATAAATACTTTGTTTTTCAGTTGATACAAGTTGTTTCAAGTCCACATAAAGTGCGAAGGGGTAGGTTGATGATGTCTAGTGAGAACTTTGTAAGATTTTCTAGAAGAAAAATTGGAAGACCCCCAAATGGAGCTCCATAGCTTCAAATTCTTGGCCGCTTGTTGGGACAATGCTAGGCAAGAAATATCTTCCAAAAAATCATGGTTAATCACTTCCTTAGCTGCATCAAACCCTCTTGCCATATATGCTTCCATAGAAGGGCAGATTTCTCATCATCAATGTGATGTTATGGATGCCAACATGTAGAACCCTGACCTCCCCTTGGCTTTTCGTCTACAAGTCATGGACGAGGCAGCAAGATCAGGGCCCTAAGCTTGAATATCTAAGCCTCTCAACATGTAGGGCCTAAGGTATTTAATTACTTGTTCCTTGATTATCTATGAATGATCTAAGGTGCACATCATAAAAAGAGACGTGGTAGAAAAAACTGACTAGACAATATGAAGCTTTGCCCCCCAAAAGACAGAAAAGTTGAGGAGCATGATGTCGGGAAACGTTCTATGCAAGACAAAACAAAAGTACCATGCATGAACCAAACCAAGATACCATATTGAGGTGCAAGCAAGGAAATTATACCCCGACGATCACGTCATAGCAACAAGAAGTTGATGATGTCGATAAAGTCCTCTTAATCCCGCGGCTAGGTTATACCACTCAGCCACGAAAGTGTTCTCCTTGCATAGTTTCGCCCGCCAAAGTGTATGACATCTCCAAGGTACCCACGCATACTCGTATTAACCAACATACCAGGATCAGTGGGAAACTACGGGATGGAGTAGCAGCAACACTGGCAACTAGCACTATATCCAATCTAGAGGAGAGGGAGGGGAGGGGCGCCCAACATGAGGGGTGTTGTGACCAGGGAGGGGTGTGACTAGGGCTTCTTGGGGTGACCTCCCTATGCACCATGCCCTCTATTTATAAGTGGCCAAAGGGTGAGGTGGACAACCCTGGGCGAAGGGGTTTCGTACTCCACATGGACTCGTTGATGGAGTCCAACTCTACCAAGTTTCCCCCGCCAGGGTGCCTTGCAAGCAAATAGGGGGTGCAAGCCAGCAGGGGGTCTTCTGGAATGTCCAAGAACATTACGGATGTTGGGAAACGTAGTAGAAAACAAAATAAATAACCCTAGCTACGATCAACCAGGAACACTATGAAGATGCAATAAATGGTTTGGATCAGATCGTTACCAACTTCGAGTTGCAGCGGAAGTAGAGGAGCCTGACAGTCTGTGTATATCATACTTGAAGTCCCTCGAACGATAGATTAATGATCCCTCAGACCGCTCACAAACAGTCCCTCGAACGGAAGACTAAAAGCACAACCTCTCCACATATTGTAAGCATACAGTCTTCACGGTCCGGCAGTGCTTCGCCGTCCTCGCCAAAGAATTAGAGGAAGGAGATTAGAATCACACTGGACTTCTAATTATGAGGATTAGAGGATCTAAATCTAACTCTAATTGGAACAATTAGAACTAGACTAGAGAACTATAGGGGGCTCCAAAAACTTGTGTATTTAACGAGCCAAAATCCTCAAGTATATATAGGTTGGAGGGAGGGAGATGGGGTGCTAGAAGGGGGAATCGCCCTCCAATTTGGCCCCCCTTCCTTCTACAAGGAGGAAGGGGGAGGCTCCACCTATTGGGCCCAAGTGCCCAATATGCTTTCCACCACTTGGCCTTTTAAGCCTTGTTGATATTAAATTAAATATAAAAGCCTCCTAACTATTATTAAAGCATTTTATTATTAATTTAACATCTATGAAAACATTTCCCACCTATATATAATTTATCGGTAATACCCGATATAGCCTGATAAACCGCAAAACCCTTCCGGTGACCCTGGAACGCTTCCGGTTCCTCTAGAAACTATTTTGAATATTAATTGAACTATTTCATAAATATTTTCTCATTAATCCTATCCTACTAACACCTAGTAGATCATGATTACCTTAAGCTTGTGACCGTGTAGGTTCGGTAAAACAAAGATATGAACAAAACCCCTTTCGTTCAACGACCGATAGCGGAACCATGGACGTCTGCATCGATCCCAGTGGGAACACAAATGAAATTGATGTGAACCTTTGGTTACCAGGTGCTATTCCATTTGCTTCGCCATACTTCACAAAACCCGAGGTGAGATATTTTGGTATCGTCTTGATCCATGCACATGCTCACTATACCGGTCTCCTCGTTACTGGTTTTGTTCTTATTTCTCGTTAACATGTTCCGGCATCCCCGTGACGTAGTAACCTGTGTCTGACCAGACGATGATGGATGCCATCACACCGAGGGGGGGGGGGCTAAGGATTTCTCTACATCGTTGGAGGATCAAATTTCACTCCCGAGCTATCTAGTCTCTTATCAAACTTCTCGATGAACCTCTAAGTTGTCGTTATGATCATCATGTTACATATGATGTTTGAGCAACCCCAAACTTCATCTTACGGTAAGAAGTGACTATGATACTCTCATGGTCTAAGGAACTACATCACATGTTAATACTCCGTGTTATGACAATTGACTTCTGACGACATTATCTCGAAGTATAACAAACAAGTTTGGGTTGATTCAATATGATCGTTCTTCTAACGTCATACTCTCAATGTTGTTTTAGGACTATCGTTACATTTAACGATATCCTAAGATCCGAAAAACATGATCACCAACAATACTTGGGCTAGTTGAAAGATCGTGGATGTCGCCTAGAGGGGAGTGAATAGGTGCTTGTAAAATAATTACGGTTTAGGTTTGAACAAATGCGAAATTAACCTAGCGGTTAATTTGACAAGCATAAAACCTACAACAACTAGGCTCACCTATGTGCACCAACAACTTATGCTAAGCAAGATAAACAACTAGGTGATAGCAAGATATATGACAAGAAACAATATGGCTATCACAAAGTAAAGTGCATAAGTAAAGGGCTCGGGTAAGAGATAACTGAGGTACGTAGAGACGACGATGTATCCCGAAGCTCACACCCTTGCAGATGCTAATCTCCGTTTGGAGTGGTGTGGAGGCACAATGCTCCCCAAGAAGCCACTAGGGCCACAGTAATCTCCTCACGCCCTTGCACAATGGAAGACATCGTGATTCCACTAAGGGGCCCTTGAGGGCGGTCACGGAACCCGTACATATGGAAACCCTTGGGGGCAGTCATCAAACCCGTACAAATTGCTCGGAGCGATCTCCACAACCTAATTGGAGACCCCGACGCTTGCCCGGAGCTTTACACCACAATTATTGAGCTCCGAACACCACCAAGGTTGGGGCTACCTCCACAACTTAATTGGAGGCTCCCAACGACACCACGAAGCTTCACCACAATGGAATATGGCTCCACGGTGACCTCAACCGTCTAGGGCGCCCAAGCACCCAAGAGGAACAAGCTCAAGGGTACCAAGCACCCAAGAGTAATAAGATTCTCAACTTGTAACTTCCACGTATCACCGTGGAGAACTCAAACCGATGCACCAAATGCAATGGCAAGGGCACACGGAGTGCCCAAGTCCTTCTCTATCAAATCCTACCAAGGCAACTAATGCTAGGGAGGGAAAAGAGAGGAAGAACAAGAAGGAGAACACCAAGAACTCCAAGATCTAGATCCAAGGGGTTCCCCTCACATAGAGGAGAAAGTGATTGGTGGAAATGTGGATCTAGATCTCCTCTCTCTTTTAACCCAAAACTAGCAAGAATCCATGGAGGGATTGAGAGATAGCAAGCTCGAAGAAAGTTAACAATGAGGGAAGAACACGAGCTCAAAGGATAAGGTTCATTGGGGGAAGAAGACCTCCTTTTATAGGTGGGGAAAAATCCAACCGTTATCCCCTCTCTCAGCCCGCTCGACGCGGTACTAGCGCAAAGGGCTGCGGTACTACTGCGGAAGGTTGCGGCACTACCGCTTGCGCGGCAAAGGCTAGATGAGGGCCTGTTGCACAGGGCAACGAGTGGTAGAACCGCCGGAGCGGTACTACCGCACGCCTCCTAAGGTACTACCGTAAGGCAGGCGTCAACTGACCCAGAAAAATGCACGGAAGTAATAAATTACTTCCATGACTACTACCACTGAGGTTGGAGCTGGCGAAAGTCCGGCACGGTAGTACCGGATAGGAGTCGCGGTACTACCGCATGAGGGCAGATGTAAAAAATTACATCCGCGCCTACTTCTGCATGCGTTTGCATCAGGGCTGGGGGCAGCGGTACTGCCGCTAGCTCCTGCGGTACTACCGCTCCCTTGAGCAGTACTACCGCACACCACCGAGGCTTTAGCACTTGGCTGCCTTCATATCGCAGCTAAAGACAACAGAAGGATGCAATAAAACTAGAACTGCCATAACTTCTGCAAATGAGCTCCGAATTGAGCAAACTCAAGCTTGTTGGATAGAGGAAGACGTGTAGCATCAAAACAATGATTGGTTATAGTAAGAAGAGGCAGGGGAGGTATGCCAAGATATATAGGAGTAAACCCTCCATCAGAGAAGAACCGACATAACCTCCATCATCGAAAACATCATAGAAGATGCACGTGAACTCCGTTTTCGATGAACTCGAGCTTGTCATCAAGATGACCATAAGCTCTAAGACCCACAAAGAGAACCGGCAAAAACCCCAACATCAAAAACATCATAGGAGATGCATGTGAACTTTGTTTTCGATGAACTCGAGCTTGTCATGAAAATGACCATAAGCTCCAAATCTCACAAGGAGAAGAACCAAACAAGAACCAATAAAGATGATGCAAGGATGCAATGGTTTGCGCTCTCTATGAATGATACGATCAAGCTACTCATCAAGATCCCCCTTGATAGTACGACAATCGATCCTATAACCCAGTCTCCAAACTACCACCCTGAGACAGGTAAAGTAGAGAACCTATCAAGGGCAAACCTTTGCCTTGCGCAAAGTCCACTTGAGCTAGATGTAGACGAACTTGACTCCTCAAGTTGGACCACCTTTCTTGATTGTGTTGGCTTGGTGAAGACTTAGTAGATTGCTCCCCCATACTCCACTATGGGTGAGCCACTCTTTGGCATATCTTCACAAGTCCATTGTCACCACAATGGACGTCAAGCTTCAAGCACTTGATTTCTTCGTGATGCATCACTTGAACTTGCACACTGCAACCTAACCCCACAAAGAACTCTCGTGAAGACCATGGGTTAGTACACAAAGCGTAATTGACAGTGCTTACCATACCATGGGATCGGTTGATCCCTCTCGGTACATCTTCTACACTTTGTGTGTTGATCAACTTGATTCACTCTTTGACTTAGTCTTGATGAACCTCTCACATGACCAATCTTTAGGTAATTCCTTGAATAGCACCTTGGTCATCAGAAACTCTCCTTGAAACCAACAAATGGACTCCAAGAAAAGCCTATGGATAAATCCTTCAAATATAATTCAAGGCAACCATTAGTCCATAGAGATTGTCATCAATTACCAAAACCAAACATGGGGGCACCGCAAGTTCTTCCACTAGTCTTAGAGGAGAGAATAAGAATCTTATTTTAAAGTTTATCATTCCACACATGCATATGAGTTTTCCACCCAATCGCATATTCCAGGATCATAGCAGTTATAGCATAGAATACAAACTCTTAATTATGAACATAGAAATATAATAATACAATATTATTGCCTCCAGAGCATATTTCCAACAATGGAACCTTCCAGACCTTTCATAAGCTTCGATCATATTCTAGAACCTTCTGGTACTTCCCGAAACACTTCCAGGCATCAAGAGAACACTTCCAAGATCCTTTGAAACATTTTTGGAACCCTTCTCTCTCGTTCTCCATAAAATCATAGCATTCCTAAATGTTGTTAAATGGTAAGCGTGTGACCCTATACGTTCGAGCATATGTGGATATTCAGAAAACATTCTGGTCAATAATCGCTAGCGGGATCTGGTCACACATAATAAATCTCACATATCATCGAATATCTTCATCGAGCGAACCTTATATTATCACATGCAATTTGTGTTTCCTCATGATACATTACACAACCCGACGAGAGACTTTGACGGTATCCTATACACAACTCCCCGATCAATATACCTAGTTATCCCCGTTACTTGTTTGTACTTTTCTCTTCCCCGTATTCTAGTATCCTCGTGACTAAATCTTCGATCACAATATATGGGGAGGCGACGTTCGACACCACAATAACGAGTGGGCCCAGAGTGTACCTTTCCACTGCCGGAGGGGCAAGTACAAATTCTTGAAATGTCTGGAACCAGAACAAACTTTTAGCTGTACCTGAAAGTTACCTTTATAATTACCATGTTATAGAATTACGTTTGATGACCCCAAACCATAGTCTTATTTCAATCTTTTGAACTATATATGAGAAATCTTCAACTCTTAGCTTGGTATGCCAAGTGGGAGACCGAGATATGTCAAAGGGAATTCTCCTTTGCATTCGAGGGTTCTTATTAGAACCTCCATTCTACCCTATCACACATTGATTGGGATCATAGTGATTTTTGATAGTTATCTTTCAGCCAAGTGTATCCAAACATAAGTATGGTGAGTGGCTTTAAGAAAGACCAAATGCTTACCATCAGCTTGCATGACCATAAGGGTATCATCTATATGCTGGTTTATTATGAAATTATGGCATCTTGCATTAGCCAAAGTAGTTTGGAGCAACCCTTGGTGCATAGCCTTCTTTGCGACCAAAGAAGATCAGATGTTAGGAACAAAAATGAGAGGGGATGAGGGGTCACCCAGCTTGACTTGCATTTTTTCTTCTTCTTAGGTACAACATTAAGCATGACATGTGAAGTGCGTGAAGGTAGAATCATAATGGGGCAGTTGATCCATTTTCTCCCAAATCCTTTTGCTTCAAAATTTGCAGTATGGTATTGTGTTGAGTCTGTCAAAGGATTTTTCAATATCTAGCTTGAGTATTATGATCTCTTCTGTATAATTATTTCTGGCAATGATATAAATATTCAAAGACCCACCCCAAGCAAACTTGGATAGATCTTTCGTAAGAAAACCATACTAGTTACGATGCACTTGTTTCAACAAAATTTTCCGTAGCCTCGTAATGAATTTTAGAGAAGAATTAAGCAGATTGGTCTGTAATCACTAGTGGAGATGGGAGTAGAAATATCGGGGACGAAGGCAATAAAGGGCGAATTTGTGCCATAATGCTTCCATAAAAGAACTCTTATTTGCACAACTTGCGGTTCTTTTATGAACCTTCAACTAGAATTCATGTTTCAAACTTGTTTTACTTTTGTTTTTTTATCTACATTGTATACTTAAATTTGATGCATTAGTGCACACTAAACTTATGAGTTTACTTTTATCAGCTACTATTATTTGAAATTTAAGTTTATAAATTACCTTCGTACACACATAAAGGTTAAACATCAAAGTCAGCTTTCAACTTATTTGCCATACAACCCGAGAATTATTACTCGCTCCATTCGAAAATAAGTGTCGTGGGTTTAGTTCAAATTTAACTGTTGGGATCGAGGTCTAAGGGCTAGAGGCGGTTGCGAATAGTGCCAGAAAAGAATTCTACTCCAATTTCAAGGTTGTTTGTAGTTTTTAGAACAACATAACTAGGACCAAGCAACTGACAGAACTTAACAAGCAAGCTATCAAGAGTACTAGACAATGAATGATTAAAGCTTACAAGTAAGTAGGGGCTAGGATTAAGAGAATGCAAAGGCTCGTGATGTGAATATGTTTTTCCAATGGTTCAGATAGTTGGCGTAATCCAAAATGCACGTCGATGGATGCTTTGATCCCAAGGTTCTAAGATCACAATGGTCCCAGATGTGTCGCCCACCAAGTGATCTATCAAGCACATACAACCTATTACATTATGGCTTGCATTAAGAATGCTCACTAAGGGGTAGATCTTCACCAAATAGGTGATCTCCGAGCCTGTAAAAACTGTTCAATCATTCACACCAAGTAATCAAAGGCTCTCAAGTGACTCCTAACCATCTAAGCTATGAACACCATCAAAGATTAACAAGAAAGCCAGGTTCTTTATAGGAACTCCTCAAATTATCTTCAATCTAAGCTCTTCCATGGATCCCACACAACAATAGGATTGTTTTGTGATTGCGGTGTATGCACCCTTGTTGGGCTCCCCAGAGTAGGAGTATGCAGTATGCAACAAGTCTTCCCACAATGAGGAACCAAGGTATCAATCCATGGAGGAACTGGTATCCTATAATAGTTGAGTGCTCTGCAACAAAAATAAAGCTTCACTTGTGTCCCCAGCAATTCTAACAAGAGTGTCAACCTTTTTAGTCTTGCTAGTTGCATAAGAAAAAATTAAAAGATAATGTGTGATAAATATTTTTGGTATTTTTGGAATAAAACAAAACTAAAAATATAATGCGTTAAAGTAGGTCAAACTTCATAGGTTCACAAAGTATAAATCCGCAAAACATAAAAGCGCGGTAAGTAGAATAATTACGTGAAAAAGTGCACAATGAAATATCTCATGCTCATGCCAGATTGATGAATGTGTAAGTTCTTATATAGGCAATACATCCAAATACTATTAAACTGAGATCCTCTCTACATCTAATAGCTAAATAAACCATCTATAGAGCGAGATCCTCTCCACATCATCTGGACTTTAAGTGTAAACATGAGTAATTGCATTTAGCAAGATGACATATTGTTATGCTTAGGGGACTATGAATATTGTACAAAACCTTAACCTTGGTGGCAATAATTCAATACAAGCCTCTTTCACTTTCTATTACTGCGGTAGATTACTTGCACGATTGAACCCAACTACGCACACCTCTTCCACTATTGATTATCGATCTAAACTGGCTAAGAGTAGACAAGCAACTATAAAGAATTAATCTATAGATCAAATGAAAGGAATACACAAATCCAAACATAAATAAATAATTTGTCACATGATCAACATCATGGCTGCAATACATCAGATAAACCATAATCATTAGGGTAGCTCATATGGCTATTGCATTGAACATTCAAAACATCAAGGTGGATATATTACAACTTTAGCTACTACCATGAGCATGTAATCCAAGGGCTGGACTACTCACAAATCATCTTGGGGCGTGATGATTAAGATTGCTTCCCCTCTGATAGAGTTCTAGATCAACGCCATAAATAAAGATTGCCTTGAAAACGTAATGAGGGGCGATGGAAAAAGTACTCCATAATTAGGGTGAAAGTTTTAGGGTATTTATGGACCATCGGGCACAGGAGGCCAGCCGGGAGGGTCCCACAGGTAATAGGCACCCCTGTAGGCACCCAAAAACCTAGGGCGCCTAGGCCCCGTGGGATCCAGGGTCCTCTAGTGTCTTCAAACTTCCCGAACCATTTCTATTTTACTTTTCCTCAGACTTTTTTAATGGATTTTCCTGAAATTACAAAAACAACAAAACAATGGGAACTAGCACTAGGCACTCGATTGATATGTTAGTCCAATAAATTCAACAAAAAATATTCCCAAAATGTATCTAATTAATAACAATATATGATGATTCATATAAAAAATATCGATACATTTGAGAAATATCATTGCGGAAGAGATGGACTTTGGGAGTATGGATTCAAGAAATGTGCTTCTTGGTCTTCAAAGAATGAAAGAAGTGACATGGAATCGCCCAACACATTTTCTATTCCTTTCTTACATTGGACCTTCCTTTATCTTTGGTGGTAGATGAATGGAGCTAAGTGGCTTGCAACAGGTGAAGTGAATAAGTGGACTGACTTTTGAAGGGTATGGATGGTTACTATTAGGAAATATGCAACTTGTATTTCTAGGTGCCCATAGGCCAGTATATATGCATGTACAGGTGTAGTACAGTATGCAAAAAAAAAAACCTTATAGAATGGGGAAAATACAAAGAGCCGCATGACTAAATATATATAACTAACACCCCCGTCAAATTCATGGTGGATCAACAACACTGAGTTTGGAGAGATAGAAGTCGTGTTGTGCTCTACTTTAGGCCTTCGTAAAGAAATTCGCCAACTGTCACTCGGAAGGCACATACTGAAGAGCAATAACCCGATCTTGTGCTCAAGTGTGCGCAAAATAAGCATCAACATCGGTATGCTTGGTGAGATCATGCTTCATAGGATCGCATGCAACATTAATAGCACTTGTACTGTTAGCCAAGAGCAGAGTATGTGTAGTGTTAGAAACAACAAAATCCTCAAGTAAGTGCCATAACCAAGTCACCTCTGACGTCAAGAGCCATAGTTCACAACTCACCCTCTACACTCGAATGGGAAACTACGATATGTTTCTTCGTCTTCCAGGCAATGAGAAAACCACCAAGAAAAACATAGTAAAAAAGCGAATGGTGATCTGAGGGATCGCTAGCTCATGTAACATCCGTATAGACATGAAGTTATAATGTACTCGAGCGAGGAAATAACTGATGCTGAGAGATCGTGCCATGAAGATATCGGAGAACATAGAGGAGGTGACTGTACTGAACCGAAGTGGGAGCAAACACAAACTGACTCAAAATATGAACTGGATAAGAGATATCAGGGCGAGTGACAACTAGATAGACAAGACTCCCAACAAGATGACTATAATGCGTCAAATCGAATAGGGGATCGCAATTAGTAGCATGGAGGTAAAATTGAGCTCCATTGGAGTCTCAACAGTGCGCTCATCAGTAAGAGCAGCACGAGCAAGAAGATTCTGGATATACTTTTCTTGGGAAATAAAAATCCACCAGAGGTCGAAGAGACATCAATCCCTATAAAGTAGCGAAGAGGGCCAAGATCATACATAAGAAACTGCTCACTAAGACGAGCCTTTACAAAGGCAATATACTCTGGGTTGTTGCCAGTGATGATCATGTTGTCAACATATAGAAGAAGAAGAGTCTGACCATGAGCAGAAAGGTGGGAAAACAGTGCTGGATCACGAGCACTCGCTGAAAACACAACGTCAGTCACCACAGAGGCAAAATGCTCAAATCAGGTGCCATGGGCTTGCTTAAGGCCATAAAGATAGCAACAAAGACGATAAATCATGTCGTCTGGAATAGAATACCCAGGTGGAGGCTGCATGTAAAGCTTCTCATGAAGCTCACCATTAAGAATGCCTACTTAACATCAAGTTGAGACACATACTTGTGGCGAATAGAGGCCACAACAAAAAGTGTGACCAGTAGTCATATGGAAAAAATGAAGAAAAGTCTCATTGTAATCACGACCATGCTCCCGTTGAAATCCATGAGCCACAAGACGGTCTTTGTACCGGTCAAGAGAACCATCAGAGCGAGTACTAACCTTGTAGGCCCACTTACAAGCGATGTGACAGACACGAGGATAAAGAGAAACAAGACCCCACGTGTCATTGTGTTCAAGAGCAGCAAGCTCTGCTGCCATCCCAAGCTGCCATTCAGCAGGATGAACAACATCTTCACAATAAGAAGTGGGCTCAAGAACAGTAGCACCAGGTGTATAAAACCAAGGCGATCAACAGGCCGTGGCGGACGAGGATGCAAGCCATAAGTAGGTGGAGACAAGGAAGATGGCACATCATTAGATGCATACACAACACGCGAACAACGAGTATAAAATGGAGAAAATGATGGAAGAATACCAGGAGGAATCATTGGGATATACTTCAGTGGAAGAGACGGAGAAGTCGTTGAGGAGGAAGGTGCAAAATCCCGTGAAAAGCGAGGTGAGGAAACCATGGGTGGCAATGTTGTGTCTGTAATAGTCGGAGAAGCATGGCAATAGGAAAAATGGACAATGGCTCAATGGGAGTGATAGGCGTGTCACAAAAAGTGAGGAAAGAGATACCCTCCAATGAAAGGTCGAGTAAGATGGACGTGGGTACAAGGGGTGAGACTCATCAGAAGTCATATCCCAAGAGATCCACCTGACGAGCGATAGGGTCCCAACAACCATAGCCCTTATGCTCATCAGTATAGCCTAAGAAGACACACTCGACTTACCAAGTAGTCATTTGGGTGTGTTCACGAGGGGCAAGAAGAATATAGAAAACACAATCAAACAAATGAAGTACTGAATAATCAGGAGAATGATCAAAAAGAAGCTCAAAAGGAATGCCACCCTGCGAAGCAGTGGGTGGCTAAAGATTGATGAGATAGGTGGAAGTGGAAACAACCTTAGCCCAAAATTGAGGTGGAAGAGAGGTTATAATCTTTAAGGCATCAGTCGTCTCAAGAAGGTGACGATGTTTGCGCTCAGCCACGCTATTCTTAGCATGAGCACCAGGACAAGAGAACTGAGCAAGAGTACCTAGCCCAGCAAGACCTCCATGCAACATCTTGGAGATATGCTCTCTACCAGAATCAACATGAAACACACGAATAGGCGTGGAGAACTGAGTGTGAACAATGGAAGTGAAACGCTTATAAATAGATAAAACCTCACAACGAGAAGACATAAAACATATCCAAGTGTGGTGAGAGAAATCACCTATAAAGATAGTATAGTAGTGATGACCCCCTTTCGAGCCAAAAGGATACGGACCACAAATCAGAGTGAACAAGGTCGAAAGGCAGCCGAGAGACAGTCTCACTATGAGGATAAGATAGCTCGACCTATTTGCCAATCCGACAAACCTGATGGTCTAAAAACACACTGCTGGAGACATATCCAAGAAGGCCATGTCGAACTAAGGATGAGAGGCAAAAGCCACACAAGTGACCAATGAGATGATACCACTGATAAAAAGAGATGGTCGACAAGGCAACAAAGGCTGCAAGACTAGCGGCGATGGCAGCAGAGGGAAGGTGAAGCCGGTCAAGCTACCAAAGGCCGTAGGAGTCACGTCGCTCGGGACCAGCGCCAAGGAGAGCACAGTGTCATGGTCCAGAACAGAACATGAGTCAAAGCCAAAAATGTCCCTACAACCAAAGTCAACAATCTGACCACTAGAAATGAGCTGCATGGCAAGTCAAGGAACATGAGCAACATCAGTAAGATGAAAAGATGAAGTGCTAAGAATGCCTTGACTAGTAACCGAGTGAGAGGTACAAACAGCAGTGAAAACATAAACAAGAAAATCAAGAGATTGAATAGAGGACAAACTGGATGAATCATCTGTCATGAAAAGATGCCCTAGTATCAAGGATCCACGGAGATGTAGTTGCCTGTGTATAAGGTGGTCTCACAATGCCAGAAGAGTCGGTAGTAGAACCAGCAGAAGGAGTGGAAGGAGAACTGGAAGATGCAGCTAGCAGGCATCAAAGTCGCGCAATCTCCTGCTTAGTCAGGGGTGTTAAGCTTCATTCACTAGCCAAAGAAATCAAAAGTCCAAACTTATGGCAAGGGATAGGCAATCTACATATATACAGTTTAACGCCCCTTTCATGTGTGACATAGGAAATCAACATGTGAACCAATTCATAGGTATGGCTCAAGAGATTTTTGGACATAGAGGGGGCGGACATTGATTTTTGGATAAATTGTGAACGCCAAAACTTGAATTCAAGACCTTAAGCCCTGACACCATGTTAAGCTTCATGTACTAGCCAACGCAACCAAAAGTTTGAACTGATGGAAAGGGCTAGGCAATCTACATATACTTCAACACTCCCTCACGTGTGACACAGGAAGTCAACATGTGAATAGACTCAGAAGTATGGTTCAAGAGGCTTATACGTGGACACAGAGAGGGTCAACAACAACTATTGAATAAATTGTGAAAGTTAGGACATGAACTCAAGATCTTAGGCTATGTAATCACCAAGTATTTAGCATTCATGGACACCCTTGTATCCGACATTGTGAAAGTGGACTAAGAACATCTAGAACCAGACTCCTCAAAGGATTTCTAAACGTCGAGTGGATAGCTCGGTCAGGGTCCGAACAGGAGAGAGAAGAAAAGGGCCATCCAAATGGACTCCTCAAAGCCTCCTCAAACGCTCGGGCTGTCCACCACTCCCCAAAGTCAGTCCATATATGAGGTGGATATGGCGAGGCTCGGAGGCGCCCGGACGTGTCTGTCACGTTAGCCCGAAATCCATTCCACCCACCTGGCCCCGCCTACAACCTCACATTTTTTCTCTTCTCTTTCGTCTCCCGTGTCACCTGAGGTCGGAGAGGAGCTTGCCATGGTCAGATAGGAACTCGTCGGCATGTGCTAGAAGCTGCCCACGTCCCTGCCCCGCCCTTCGCCAACGCTCGTGGTTGCAGCTACAGTGTGGTATGATGGGCCTCGAACCCCTCGTTGGATTACCCCAAGTGGAAGGTGTAAGATGCAGTAAGTAGAAGTGTTTTCCCTTAGCAAAGATGCCAAGGATCGAATCCCCAGAGACTCCTAGGTTCAACAGGTAGGTGTCAACTGCTAACGGCGCAATTAGCAATCAACGTGGGCCTGCACACAGATACAAATAACTTTGCTCCCAACGAGTACAGAGAGGTTGTCAATCTCTCCGGCCTTGTAGTTCACAAAGGGTTAAAAGCAATATGATAGTAGTGATAGATAGTGTTTTGCAATAGTAAATAAAATAGCGAAAAGTAAAATAGTGTATGTGATCAATGATGGTAATAAGGACCGGAGTCACATGATGTTCACTAGTGATGTCTCTCTCCCAAAAGACGATAAAACAGCTATGTGAGGTAAACAAATTACAGCTGGGCAATTGACAGGACCACGAACGCAAACCAATGCTGATTACATTGCAAGAAAGGTTGAGGTTCAAAGCATGGGCGGTACGCCAAAGTAAGTAGACCGAAATCCATCTGCATCTACTACTAATCATCCACCTTGAGATATCTATCCAGAACATCTCGCTGGTATTAAGTTGCGAGTCCCACCCATAGTGTAAACTCAATGCAACAGACAACTGCATTAAAAGAACT
>LR738712.1:485825226-485854904 GCA_902687465.1 Secale cereale
GCGGGGGGGGGGGGGGGGGGGGCGCCCACAGGGCGCCTGGGGCCCCTGTGCCCCCCCAGGCTCCCCTTCGGAAGCAGTGTCGTTCACGGAACGCTGATTTTTTATATATTTTTTCTGTATTTTTCTGGGCAGTTCTCGAAACGTGAAAACCTGAAATACAAAAACAGCCGAAAACAGAAACTGGCACTGGGGTGCACTGGATTAGTAAGTTAGTCCAAATATGATCAAAAGTGTATGGAAGTGTATGAATATCATAGCAATATCACCCAAAAGTGGCATGGAGCAAGCAGAAATTATAGATACGTTTTGGACGTATCATGGTACCACGTGTGCGTGTGTGGACTGTGCGCGTTGGCCGCAGTCGCGTGCTACCATGCGTATGTGGTATCCACTACGTGTAGCCACAACCATCACGTGCTGACATAAGAGTACTTAAGTGCATGCTCAAATGACTAATAGAGTATCATGATTGACAATTACACCTGCTGCATTTTGGAAAATTACTGATTTATGGCAATGCATATATATTTTCCTTATATGTTGTTCAATAAAAACATTTGATGGTGGTGTCCCTTGCGGCAATGATCTCACTCATATGTTGTTCAATAAAGCATTTGATGGTAGTGTCCCTTGCGGTAATGATTTCACTCATATGTTGTTCAATAAAGCCCTTACATGTTCGAGTTATGGAAACAACCTCTTGAGGAAATGTAGGGAAAGGCTGCATAATGTAGACCCAAAGTGGTCGGACCCTTCCCCGTACAATGCGCAAGAGGAGCTACGTGCACCAGGCTGCCCTTTTGGTAGTATTATTGCATCCGCCAATGTGGAATATAACTAAGTTGGGTTAAAGTCAAAGATTCCCTCCTTGGGTATAAGGTGATGCAACATAACAGAAGATTAATGGTCAAAGCTAAATAGTCAAAAAAATCATTAGGGGGAGATTTATTTTACCTCCAGTATATGTGGAACATAACCCCCTTCATTCCCAAGGATTGACTCCAAATTATCACCAGTGTCAATTAGAAGGCACTTAGGCCTATTGTGACATGGGTTTATGCAATGGATGTAATGCATCCTCACACAATGTTTACTATTACTCCTCACACAATGTCTATCAGCCTTATTTTGATACACTAGAAGGGCTACACTCATTCCATTGCTCTTTGCCGAGAAGGAGCACACAAGGATGCCACGTTGACGTATGGCCCCATCACCAAACCATTATTTGTACTAAACTATATCATTTAGATTAGAATAGGGTGCTAGGTGTGCATTTTGTGAGTTCATTAACTAAAGTGTTCATTTACTCCGACTATGAGTTCATATACCAATGTTGTACTTTAGTCGAGTAATGTAAGTTAATTAGAAGCTAGAATACAGAAATTACAAGCTGTTAGATTTATAACCAAACTTGTCACACATATTGATACACTTAGCAAACCTTCAATGTCCAACACATCACCTGCAACAACATCAAAAGTCTTCTCACCCACATAATGGACAACACTCAATTGAAAGCAAACGTTACTGAGGACACCTCACTAGCTTCTGGCTTGTTTCCACATCTTACGCGGCTACCCGACACCATATTTTAATTCCGCTTGGTGAGATTCATCACTCGGTTGCATTCTGCGATGCTAGATGCCTTGGAAAATCCTAGACCGCTATCGATCAACAAAACCTCACTACGTGAAAACGCAAGTCCCTGTCCTTCTACAAGGAAATTAGTCTCCAAGGCCATGCCTCGAACAAGATAGCGACAAAGATTCTAGTCATCCGCTCTATTAATTGTATCTTGAGTTTTCACTGTTGAATTGTAAACGTGGATTGCCTTGCCCTTTCCATTTTTTGGACTTTTGGTTGCGTTGGCTAGTGCATGAAGCTTAACATGGTATCATGGCCTAAGGTCTTGAGCTCAAGTCCTGGCTTTTGTGATTTATCCAAAAAAATTGCTGCCCCTTGTGTCCACGTATAGGCCTATCGAGCCATACTTGATAGTCTATTCACGTGTTGACTTCTCGCGTCACATGTGAGAGAGGGTGTTGAAGTATATGTGGATTGCCTGGTCATTTCCATCACTTTGGAATTTTGGTTGCGTTGGCTAGTGCATGAGGCTTAATATTCACTTCAAAAACCTCACGTGGCAGGAACAAAACCAGAGCTACACAATAATGTCCCTCAAGGGAGCCACCACCATCGGCTTCAACCGAAATCAGAGTTAAGTTTTCACCCATAATGTCAACTACGATGAATAATTTAGGGACATTTCCATTTGCCCCAAATTTGTGCCTCGTCTCATCTTTACCCCCAAATAAAATATAGTGCTCAACTTTACCCCTCTTCTGGATGGTGCCCTTAAGGAAATACCCCTCCATGATGTTTCCGTCTGGTCAAAGGCCTTTGACCGTCTACGGGGTGTTTTCTAGACATTTTTACACCTCGTTAAAGAAAACAAAAGAAAACTGGAATAAAAAATGGAAGAGGGTAGCCCGCCCAGCCCAGCAAGGGGTCATCTTCAACCTCTCGCCAGGAGGACTCTACATGCGAGCATGCGTGCATCGTGGTCACCTCCTCCCTACGTGCTTCCCTAGCCAGCGTGACACACCTAGGATATGAGCACAAACCCTAGACCAATCCCCTCTCTCTTAGCTCACTCCCCCTTCCTCTCACTCGATCTCGAGCTCGACTGAGAGAAGCTAGTGCGCAGTCGTCACCGCCGCCCCGCGCCTGCATAGCCATTGTTGTCATTCTACCTATCCATCATGTCCACTAGAACCATCGCATCATGAGGAGATTCCAGGCTGACGTATGCGTCCAGCGCTTCGCTAAGAGGACATAATCGACTCTGTCTTTGCCTCTACTGTTCGAACGCTATTGTCCCTTAACTCATCGCCTGTAGAGCCTGCCCGACCTCAGCAATTGCATCGACAGCTTTGCTTTGAGCTCGCAAACCTCCCCCCTCCGACGCCCTCCTCGATTCCGTCCCCTAGCTAGGATCACCACCATGACCGAGCTCCGCCGTCGCATGCCATGTCATGCGCCATCGCTGCAGCTCATGCTCGTCATTGCTGACTGTGTCAATGTGCTCTTGACATCTCCAAAGACGCTAATGAGGCCCTTAGGAGGCTTGCCCGCGCCCTGTAGCGTTGTTGTCGTCACATCTGAGCAGCTACCGCCGCTTAGCTCCATCGCCAGCTCGCTTCCAGCCACCCCGCTCCCTCCTGTTGCACCCCTTGAATGCGCACGAGATCGGGGTACACCCTGGTAGCCTCGTCCTCCGCTCACGTGTCCTGCGAAGCGGAGTTGGCCGTGTGGTTTGGTCGCCGGCGATGACCTCCCACTAGTTTAGGTTAATTACACACTAGTTCAGGTAAATTATCCATTTATTTAAACCGTTATTCTATGACATGTGGGACCCCCTTATTTAATTAGCCAGCTAACTGAGTCTGGTTAGGATTAACTTCAATCTCAATTGACTCTGAATGTGGGTCCCGTGGCTGAAATATCAGTGAGACAGACGAGAGAGAGAGAGAGAGAGAGAGAGAGAGAGATTCCAGGTTGGGGTCCACTTGTAATAGAGTGAGTTCTTTTCTCTTTCTTCCCAAAAGTAGGTCCCACGTGTCAGTGTCATATGCACACAAGGGCAACTATGCCCAGAAAATGTCCCTTAGACAGTCAAATGCCTTTGACCGGACGGAAATGGCATAGAGGGGTATTTTAATAAAGGCACGTGATGAAAGAGGGGCAAAGTTGAGCACTATTTTTTAGGCGTAAAGATGAGACTGGTAAAAAATTAGGGAAAAAATAGATGTATAGGACTTGATGCTCATAGGAGCTAGTCATGTCATGTTGTGTATATCATGTGCTAATCAACACTCCCACATCTCACAGGATGCTTCCCACTATAGTACCTTAAGTTATATAGATATATTGGCACATGCTTATCCATTTTATCCATTTGAAGCCCACTGGATCGGTATTCCATGACAAATATCACACACACCCAAAATATCATGTATGTGCATCACTCTACCATGTCTATGCACCTAAATTTCGGACACCAACAAAATTAATGTGTCCTAGCTTGCTCCACATGTGTAGTAGGGTCCACCGTCACTGCCCATTGACCTTAGGAAAACCTAGCCCATGCGGCCAAAGGATGTTATAGTCAGGTTCACTCGAAAAGATATGTAACCTCCACACCAGAACGATTGCCATGTGTGCCATAACTGCCTCCCTCCCTCATGCCAAATCATGCACCTACCATTCTAGGAATTCATGCTATCGCACGTTGCTAGGCACCCACCACCGGATCTAGATGTCACAACCATAGTGTATGTTGGTCCATTCCTTATAATGTTTAGCCACGAGAAGAACAACTGACCAATTTGGCTGACTTGACCTCGGCACCATCAAGGAGAATGTGGTGTAGGGGCCATGGCGCCTATGTTTTGCAGGAAACCTAGGAGACTGGTGTGGCCAAATAGTAGACTAGCAAGGTGACATGCATGAATTATTATTCTTTTAAGATCAATGTCTATCTTGACAGTTAGTTCCCTAATACTCGTTTTCTTGAAAGTTTTTTTTGTTTCACACTAGTGCCTTAACATCCAACTCCTAACCTTTATTAAAACTTTCATGATGAAATATTTGTAGTTGGATCATATAAAAAACAATAAAATTGCTACGATGCAAGGTGGTGACCACAAGCGCCTGGATAACAGTAGAACCTTTCAAGGGAAGTGTTAGCCCAAGATTATTGAACTGCAGGAGGAAAGAAAGGTGTTTACTAACCCCATAGCTATCCATGTTACTGAATGCAGCTATGTTTGCACCCAAATCTACATTGGAAATAACTTAATCTATTTGCTCCTTGGCACATGCTAATAGTAAACTGTAACAAACTAAACTAGTAACTAAACGAGACTAATAGACATAATAAAATGAAATAAGACTAAATTTACATAATAAATCATCCAAAGTCTAGAACCAAAAATAGCTGAAATAGTAAACACATTAAAGGGGGGGGGGGGTCAAATTTACAACTCAGCATGAAGGCTCAACGAGGGATAGAGAGAGGGATGTAGTTGGAGATGTGGCAACGTCAGCGGATAGGGCTATGCCAATGAAGGATGCCAGATCCTCTCTTTGTATTTCTCATTTGCCCTTCCTTCAAGGATATGATGGATCTTAGTGGTGTGGAGGTATGGGCTAGGCCACAACCCCCAAAATGCTTAGCAATTGGGCTAGAATAGGTTAGGGTCGGATATCTCTTGGAGATGAATATAAGGACCGAGTTTAACTGCTATGTTGATCAACCTCCTCTGTTTTGATCCAAGAGCTCCAAGGTGAACTAGATGCCCCTAAAACCTTTGTTACCTCCCATATATGGAAGGAAAACAAAAGTCACCCAGTCAAAGCTTGGATCGGGAAGACTGGATCTTTTCTCCAGCTCTTCCCGCATGGTACAGATGGCCATACCACCTTGTACGATCGTACCCTAGCTCGTATTGCGCTATGCCCATTGCTCCAATGTGCTTATTTGGTAGCCTGGTCATATTTTACATACAACCTCAAATAGAGATGATCCAAGAAGGAAATTTGTTATTTCGTCATTTGAGCTCATTTTGAGGACTCTCTCATTCAATGTACTGAATACAACCACAAATTTTGCTATGTTTTACTAGACAATAGGTAGCCATTACCGATAAGTTCTTACTGTTAAGCTTCATGCACTAGCCAATGCAACCAAAAGTCCGGACTGATGGAAAGGGCTAGGCAATCCACATATACACTTCAACACCCTCTCTCACGCGTGACACGGAAAGTCAACACGTGAGTAGACTCAAAGGTATGGCTCAAAAGGCCTATACATGGACACAAAGGGGGCAACAACATTTTTTAGATAAATTGCGAAAGCGAGGACTTGAACTCAAGACCTTAGCTCTGATACCATGTTAAGCTTCATGCACTAGCCAATGCAACCAAAAGTACAAACTGATGGAAAGGGCTAGGCAATCCACATATACACTTGAACACCCCCCTCTCACGTGGGACGCGAAAATAGAGGCCCATACGTGGACACAAAGGGGGGAATGACAATTTTTGGATAAACTGCGAAAGCCAGGACTTGAACTCAAGACCTTGGGCCATACCATGTTAAACTTTATGCACTAGCCAACACAACCAAAAGTCCAAACTTATGGAAAGGGCTAGACAATCCACATATACACTTTAACACCCCCACTCACGTGTGAAGCGGGAAGTCAACACGTGAATAGACTCAGAGATATGGCTCAAGAGGCCTATACGTGGACACAAAGGGGGGGACAACAATTTTTGGATAAATTGCGAATGCCAAGACTTGAACTCAAGACCTTGGGCTCTGGTACCATGTTAAGCTTCATGCACTAGCCAACGCAACCAAAAGTATGAACTTATGGAAAGGGCTAGGCAATCCACATACATGGGATAAAAACAACCGAAAGACCTACAAAATATAGAAAAAGGGAAACGAAGAAAAAGCAAAACTTAATGGGATATTCTGAGATAAATCTCGAGAGTATCATAGTTAAACTCAATGGAATGACGAGCATAAAGAAAAATCATCACAATGTATAGGATATAAAGGGGGCATTACGTCAAGGATACAAGTACCTATGCCGGTATCCATCTTGTCATATGATGTATCGTTTTTCTCATTGCAAAGTTCTACACTAGAGTTGTTTATGGAGGAGACATGCAACGAAGAAAGTGTGTTAAAGACATAAAATGGAAATTGTTGTTCCCTATCAAATCAATAGAAAACTAAGGAACAAAACCTATTGTCCCTATTACATCTCCAAATTCACTACAATAAGCGTTGCAAAAATAGTTGCTAACAAAATCAATAGAAAACTTTATCCAAAAGAGATCATCGGAAACTCCTACCATAGCTTTCATATTCCTCAGATACTTTTCATCACACCGACTTCAACCACAGAGAAGATCCATTATCTAAAAAAACAAGAGCACGAGCTCGCCTTGTCAGCATCCTAACACCGCCCTTCAAAATTGCTTTATCCTCATCTTTGAAAATCTGTCAAAGAGCAAAATATGGAAATCATCTCATGAGAGGATTTAGTGATGTGCCCCTTATGATGCTCAGCGAGTAGAAGAGCACCTAGTCACCTTAGCCTTGTGACCAGGGTTTAGTCTTTGTCGGTGATAGTGACACAGTTGAAAGATGTGCTAAATTGGAGACACTAGCAATAAGATGACATGCATAAAGCTTATATATGATTAGGACCAATGTCTATCTTGACAATTGGTTCCCAGACATCTTCATGCTTGAGACTAACATTTTCTTTCATCTTAATGTTCTTAACTTACAACTCACTTACTTTATAGTAATTTTCTTGATAAGAACTTTGTACTTGATCATATAGTAAACAAGCTAATTTCTATGCTTCAAAGATAAAAGATACATAAAAAAAAGTCCTTAGCTTCCAACTCTATTAGTTTTATAACTTTCTTCCTGAAACACAAAACTGCTATTTTCAAGGATAAAAGATATATGACAAAATCTGGGTAACATATCCATAATACACCGATAGCGACATACAACTTTTCTATGATGTATTGCCGAGAAGTACATGAGCAGTTCAAGGAGGAGATATAAATGAACAAAGCAAAGTTGGACACACTAATATTGAGCATGTTGTTCCCTATCAGCTTGACATAACACTAAGGGGATAAAAACGTTAACACATATTACATCTCAAATTCACAATCATATGCACTCAAAATAACTACCAACCGAATTCAACAGAAATCTATCCAAGGGGAGATCAGTCGGCCACCCCAACCATATCCATTGTATTCCTCAAATCACCCTTGTAAAATCAGCTTCGTCCACAAAGGCGGGAGATTTCTTGCCTCACTAACAAGCAAAGCTCTCCTTATTGGTATTTCAGCAGCACCCTTGAAAATGTCGCATTCTTGTGTATTTTGTATATGTGTCATATACGAATGTGTCCTGAAAACTATGTTATGTGGGATTGCAATGATGTATCCCTCATGATACCTAGACAACAGAAGAACACCTCCCCCATGTAGCTAGCCCAGCTCTACATGGGCGAGGCGATGCAAAGAGGCATCAGTTTTTTTCGATAAAGGGCAATTTTATTGACTCAAAATGTAGCATCAAGCGGATACAAAACATAATGAGCATCACCCGGCCTCTGCATAACTAAGATGCACATAGCCAAACAAAAACAAATTAAAAAAAGATAAAAAAGGCGACATATCAGCAACAGTAGGATCATATAGGACCGACAGTCCGCCTATGTCGATGGAGTTGGTGCGGCTATCCGTAGATTATGATGCCATCCATGTTGGGTGAAGACCTCCCTGGCCACCCACTCCAACCGCGTACACACCGCCATGAATAGTGGTTGAAACTCCGTCGGTGTCGTGTAGACCACGTAAGAAGCGAGTGCATACAGCGGAAAATAACCCGCAAAGGAGAGGTGTTTTTGCCCTTGAAAACCAAATCATTTCTACATAGTCAGAGTGCCCATAATAAGGCATATGCTCCCATCCGAATTAACATTTTGAACCTATTTGAAATGCCGGCCAACCAGTGACCAAAAATATTGGCACAACTTGTGGGCGGATACAAATTGGACGCTATTTGGATGACTGACCACGTAGAGCACACAAACTTGCATTGAAAAAAGAGGTGTTTGATTGTCTCGTCACGAGGAAAAAAACTACACTTCTTACTTCCGTGCCAATTGCGACGGGCGAGATTGTCTTTGGTTAGCACAGCTCCCTTTCGAAGATACCACATGAAGATTTTAACCTTCAGTGGAATCTTCGATATCCAAATTTTCTTGTTATTATCCACTGGGACCTCTGAATGCGTGAGCGCACAATTCATAGAGTCGACTGTGAAGGACCCAGATGTAATGAGGTTCCGGCGAAACACATCCCGTCCTTGTGTCAGGTTTATCAACCCCAATCGAGATAATAAATTTTGCCATGACATAAGACGGGGGCCAATCAAATCCCGCCTGAAAGAAATATTCGGCGGAAAAGAACTGAGCACCTGCGCTAGAGTATCATTCTTATCGCGAACAATGCAGTACAAAGTTGGATATTGTTCTCGGAGGCTGGCATTGCCTAGCCAGTTGTCCTCCCAGAAACGAATCTCTGACCCATCTTTTATCGCGAAGGATCCAGAACGAAAAAGGTGTTTATTCACCGCCATTAGACCAGCCCAAAAGTGTGAGTCACCAGGTTTCCAATAGACCTGTGACACAACCTTTTGGGCTAAATACTTATTGCGCAGCAGGGTTTGCCAAACGCCATCCTTAGTAAGTAGTTTGAACAACCATTTACTAAGTAAGGCATCATTCTTGACCTGAAGGTCATGAATGCCAAGTCCACCTTGGTCTTTCGGCCTACAAACCATGCTCCATTCGGTTAGCTTGTATTTTTTCTTTTCACTGTCCCCTTGCCAAAAGAATCTGGATCTGAAATAATCCAGCCTCTGCAAGACCCCTCTAGGGAGTTGGAAAAAAGAGAGCATATAGAGAATCATATTTGTGAGGGCTGAGTTGATTAAGACCAGTCGTCCTCCAACAGAGAGGAAGATGAAGCCGGAGGAGCGTAGGATTGCACTCAAGGAGGAAAGGCTTGCAAAAGATAAGAAGGCCGATGAGAGGGCTATCATGTTCATGGACCCAAGCGCGATGGATGCCACGACAAGGAAGTATTGAGATGTCACTCGTTTAGAGATCATATACCAATCAGAGGCCTCTCGTTGGGGTGATGGTGGTGGCCGTGGGGGTGATGGTGGTGGCCGTGGGGGTGATAATGGTGGTGGCTGTAGGGGTGGTGATGTTTTCTTTGGAGGTGATGAGCGCGAAAGTGCTTGAGAGCGTTCGGCTGAAACATGCCTTTGGTAGGGCTCAATCCACGACACAAGACATGATATGTTGTGGTGATATTGGATCAGACTTGATCGATGTGGTGCCTTTTGGATGAACTCTATGCATGTTTTAGTTTGAATTTCTCGATGATATGAACTATACGCATGTTTATGGTTGATTTGTTGTGTATGTTGAATTTGAATCATTCGAATGCTTGATGAATTATTATGAATTTTTTTGAAATGTATGTGACAAAGGCAAAAAGAATTTGTCAATTTTTTTAGGGAGTTAAATATAGGGGTTCAGCTATCCGCAACCTTTAGCGGAGCAAATTTTTAAGGAGTTAAGTATAAGGAGGCATATAAGGAGTTAAGATATAAGGAATCGGCTAGAGATGCTCTTAGTGGTAAAAACATTGTTTTGTTTTGGGCCCAAATGATGCTATTCAAGATCTAAGGAATGATTTTCAGCCCAAAAACAGCCTCTCTCGATCATTCTCCAATAGTTAAGTTGTTAGTAGCACATAACTATTTTCCAAATTGAAACTAAACCCAGGTGTAAAAAAAGAAGCAGTCAATACAGATATTTGACAAGGAAAACGTCACATAAAAGTTTCTCTTTTAAGCCAAGTGTCGTCCCAGGAGATTGGACTTCCTGTTGTAATCGTCGATCCTGTTTCTAGCTTCAATTAAGTAGTACTCCCTCCGTTTCAAAATATTTGACTTTCTAGACATTCAAATGGACCGCAACATCGAATGTATGTAGACATATTATAGAGTGTAGATTCACTCATTTTGCTTCGTATATAGTCACTTGTTGAAATCTCTAGAAAGACAAATATTTAGGAACGGAGGGAGTACTTGACAAGGGAAGCACGACTGTAGAAATAAAAAAGGGTATGATGGACATGACGTTTATCGGCGATTGACAGCAATCTCGAAGTAAACAGCTTGCGTTCAAATTTTCAGGCTTGAATTAAATCTTTGATAGGTCCATTTTGTTGGCTAATTAGGTATATAACCAGCTGCGGTACAGAATTAATGCTGGTAAAATTGGAAAGCATGCATCGGGGATTTAGTTCCATCCTCATACATGTACTGTTGTAATGGATTTATTCATGCTTGGTTTCTCTAGCAAGTTGCTAACCGGTTCTTTCGATTCTTTGGACAGTTTGATCTGAACGAGCAGTCAGCTCCGGAGTCAGTATCTGAACTAAATAACTTCGCCCAAATGTAATTACTCACCCATCACACATCCATACACTGATGGACGCTGTGCCTAAGATTATATATTTCGCATTACACACACTGTCTAATTTCAGGGCCCTGGAATTAGATGTTAAAGAGATGAGCATGGCTGAGCTAACCCGCTTCGAGGAAATTGTTACAGAAGCATTGGCAGCTGTCAAGGTCAGATAATTTTTTTTTATCTCCACAACATTCTAGCGTACATTTGAAGTTCACCTGCATAACAATTTCATTTGCAATGTTAATGAATGGTTCATGTATATATACATAATGTTTGAGAGCTACTTAATTTATTTTTTTGTGTGTGTGCAGAGCATGCGTATTATGAAGGTGGCTGAGCTCACCCAAACTGAGGTTAGTTTGAGAACGCTGAAGCTTCAGTATTTTTCCTCTGATGCAACTAAAGTTTCAGTATTGATGGGTGAACATAGTAAACATATCAATTGTTCATTGACAGTCAGTCTCCATACATTGGATAAGTTATTACTTTATATTCTTGTTGTTCTTCTGTTCATAGGCGAGATTAAAGAGAGATCCACAGAAGAAAGGGGACAACTGGTCGGGCCAAGAGTCAGGAAAAGAGTGAGGCTGTGAGAACGTTCTGGGAAGGGGAGGGTATATATACGTAGGCACAGTCTACATCTGCACCCAGACGTTCAGAACCTGCAGCCAATGTTCATGCTTGCAATAGCCGACTCGGTTTATTGCCTAAGAATAGCCTCCTCAGGAAAGAAGCAGCGGGAGCTCTGCTGGTCTGCTATGTAATGCCTAAGAACACGGAGCTCAAGTATCTTCTTGTATCAAATGCGTCTTTCTTACGGAACAGCCGGGGTTCTGCTATTTGTTGCCATAAGAGCAGCTCAAGAATCATCATGTGTTGTTGTATTGTGTCAAACACTTGTTTTTGTTCCGTCCATGTACATGCTCGTACTTGCATTCGTTTGCCTGAGCTCGAGTTCATATGGTGTAAATCCTGGCAGAATATTAAGAAGGAATGAACTATCTGACGAAACTTTGCGAGTTCTCCATCCTTCAGCAGTTCAGGCAGCAGATCTATTTCCATCCTCGACTCCCGATGCCGAACAAACCGCGCGCCTTCCAGTTTTCCTCCCCACCAGACCCGCCGCCGCACGCCCGCACCTCCACGACCTACTCCCTATTCTTCTCCCACGGCGCCTCTGCAAGGGAACGGACATGTGCTCGACTTCCTCATGGGGCTCAACGCCTGCCGCTGGTGCGCCCGGGCTCACTCCCCCTTCCCCACGCCTCGGCCTGCACCGCCGCGAGTTCGACATGTAGCGTGCAGCTCTAGCAGGGTGATTAGAGCATGTCTAGTAGAACCGAGTGAATAGCATAAAACTACCATTTTTCGTGCTATGGTTTTAAAAAACTACCACATTTTTGTTTGTGACTGATACCTACCACTTTTCTCGTCGGTTGTCTCAAAAAATCCAAATCGCGCGTTGCTAGCGTTTTAAACCGTTTTCTGATGATCCGGGCCCGCCTGTCAGGCCACGTCAGCGCCGCGCTTGACAGCGAGGCCGTTAACGGCCGTTACTCCGACCGACCGATGCGGTCGGACCGCACTTGCTCGCTCGCTGTCCACGTTACTAAGTCTCCCTCTCTCGCTCTGCTCCCCTGCCCGCACTCTTCTCTTCGCTCTCACTCTCCTCTCTGCTCTTTGACGCCGGCGGCGACTTGCGCTGTGGAAGCTCCACCGCCGCCATGCCTTCCTGGAATGACGGGGATACGAGCTCAGAGGATGAGTGCGACATCACAAGCATGGACATGGCTCTCTGGGTAAGTTTTTTCGATCTGCTGAGCTAGGGTTAGGGTTCATATAGGAGCTAGATTAGGTTAGGGTTCATCTGGGTGAGCTAGGGTAAGCTTTGGTTACTTTTATTTAGTAGGCAGGGTTATGGTTGCTGTTTGAGCTAGGTTTATCTATGCTTCAAAACTAGGGTTAGGGTTATGGTTCTTGCTGGATTGGGGAATTAATTTTTGATCTATGTCTGGTTGGTGAGCCAAGGTGATTTTGTTGATGTGTTCATGCAGGAGACCCCTGACACCACCGTGGAGCCTCTTTTCTGTGGCCAGCTCGAGCTTTCTGAACCCACCTGCATGATGCACCACATGAGGCCAATTAAGTGTGTGGCATTTGAAGGAACCTTAACTGGAAGGCGTTTCTATGGTTGTCCAGTGCAGCAGGTATATTATGTTCACAAGTTGCTATCAAATATGTTTTTGTATAGGAAGCATATATATGTAATTGAACTTGTATAAGCAGGTTGGGTTTCAGTTATAGTTTGAGTTATATTAAACAATTGCCGTGCAAATCCAAGTTACTCCAGGGTGGTGATAGTCATGCTACTCTACTAATCATGATCCCTCCAACATGAAAACCTCACAATCCATCAAGGTCTCAGACAATTCCTCGAAGTCACGGGTATAGAGTCACTAAGTCATCTGTCTTATATCCTCAAATTGGTCTATCTATGGCATCGTCAGTCCTTGTGCTATATTAGGACGAAAATGTGCTCACTCACTGTGTCCACTAGTTCCATTATGAACCCAGTGTTGTGCAAGGTTGTAGAGGCTTAACTGGTTCTCTCGCAATTCTATGGGGTAAGCGCATAGTCAAGGGTTCGTGCTGGAGTGTCTCATGAAGTCTCCAAGGGTCTAGGAAGGGGGTTACTAGTCTGGATGGTTAAACATAATTCTACGAGGTTGCACTTGGTCGTGGAGGTTGTAGCAGAACTCTTCGGTGCCAGTTGGTTGCCGAGGTAGAATCCTTGGTGCATCTTGTCTTGCGGGTCTCCAGTTGGGGAGAGAGAAGAGAGGGAAAAAGTAGCATAGAGGAAGGGGAATGCCTAAAGGGGGTTCTATAGTGCAGGTGCAAACAAACAGGTACAAAAAGGCCCAAACAAAAGAAACAAGGCAAGGAAGATGATATAGCCATGCACTTGTTGCCTAGGGCAAAAGTGCGACTTATATCAAGACACAAACAAAAGCAAGCAACACACAATCATGGTTCTATCTGAACCATCATACGGACTCGACTGCGCGTAGGGGGTACACGACTCATCCTACCCTAGGGGTTCTCGGACTCAGTGTCGTGACTTGTGCCTCGTGCAGTCTCCTGAGTTTTCCACAGGTGTTGCTATGTCCCTTGTAGTTGTTTGACAAACGATCCGGGTTGAGCCTGGAGAATCTTCAACCACTTCTCGCCTGATGATGTGATGCGGTGAAGGTGTCTCCTTGCAGCTGGCGTTATCTTGTCTTCTCTTGTCTCTTTAATCATGATGATCCCTTGTGCCTTCTGGGGCGTCGAGGGTACCAGGTAGGCAATCCTTTATGCAATGACATTAACAAGGTATAGTAGAGGTTCAACTTGTCGGTTACGTTGATGACAACATCGACACCAAGAGCGGGGGACGAAGAGAACCGTTTTCCTGCTCACTATAGTGAGGCGGACCATATGGCGAGGTTCTCATCCACCGGTGGTTGCCGATACAACAACGGTAGTGACAAGGTTACTCTATTAGCGAGGTATATCATGATCTTGCATAACCTATACCCTGGTCATCATAGGCCAATGTTGCATCATCTTGGGGCACTGTCAAGGGTGTCACCATCTTCTAGGTCTTCATGTCCTCATTCCTCGAGGATGTATCTTCTGTTGGCATCGTTTTGTTGTGGTGTCACCAGTCTTGTGTTTAGAAGAGATGGGTGAGTGTTTGGCAAGGCGCACTCCTTCTAGATTATCCACGAGGATTGCAAGGAAATCCAGTGGTCTGGGGCATAAGGGTTCTAGCGACCAATAGTTTTGAAGGGGGGAGAGATTAAGTATAGCCTAGTCTTCGAAAAACTGAGAAGGAAGAGAAGTATAGATAGTTTTGAAAAATAATTTTACCCTAACTAACGACCATGCTAACTAAGGCTTCCTACAGTCAGGATGGCTCTGATACCAGCTCTGTGGGGACCCCGACTCATAAGTCGTGATCACCGAATGCACGTGTACAGTGATCCCAGAGATCAATGCTCACTGAACACACAGAAGCTAAATAACAAGTGTCTTACATCCATAGATACTGTATTACACAAATATGACCATTTTGGTCAAGTCTTGAGTATATCGTTGCAGCGGAAATCTTCAATGACAACTTGGACCCATGCCATCTGCCTTAACCCTATAGGCATTCTGACTGGGAAGCGTCCTAGCTCGCATGTCCGTCACCAAGAAATCTTCATCTATCCTGTTCTCTCATGCCTGGCCAATAAAATAACCAGTGGCAAGCCAATGAGTACTTTGAATGTACTCGCAAGCAACCCAAGTGTGATGATAGAATAATTATGCAAGGCTCTACTGCTAATTGGCAGTTTTGCGGAAAGCTAGTTTTTCATATGCAAGTATGATCAACATATAACAAGGGCATGCATGTGTCTGCAACAAGTATCAGGAGGTTACAGACATCATTATCGAGAAAGAGTTGTAATCAACTCATGCTCAAGCTCATTGTGACTTCCTCAAGAATCACATCATCAATATCACTGAACCGTGTTGTTTTCCTCACACGCACACACACCAGGTTTCGCAAACATTGGACGTAGCCCAAGAGCGGTTACCCAACTGTCCTTGACCATGGACACGGCTATTCGAATAGTTTTACACTCTGCAGAGGTTGCACACTTTACCCACTAGATCCGGGGAACTTCCGTGACATCCACGACCCGCGGTACCTCAAGTACTCGGGGTAAGCACCCGATCACTATCTTTCCCTAGGCGACACTAATATGGAGTCCACTCGATTGGTAGCAACCCCCGTGCCCCACATTTCACATCTTAAGATTTTGGAGCCTCGCTCCCATATTCATCACATACCACAAGCACGGGGTACCAACGGTGTGTCTGGTGCCCTGTAAAGACAGTCATGGCCGCCTATCCAAGCGCGACCCCATCCCAAGAGTGACCTCATGTCACCCCCGTCACTAGTAATGCGGGCACCATGCTAGTATCGGCCTAGGTAATCAATAATGCCCTTTCCCATATAAGGGTAGAGTGGTTGCGCATGTAAGGTTGGAATAACGGTCGCAACTTAAACCAATCCATTTTCAAAACAACACACACACTTGCCTCGGTACACCACTTCGTCATCAAGTGGTTACCCATCTCACCATCTCCCTTGGGCATAAGTGGCACCCGACGGGGTTTTTGAAAAGTCTTTTGAAAGTATTTAGCCTCCGTCACCATGCATATACCCGTCCCATTTGCGTAGCCACTACTATAGAAACCTAACTACTCCCACCCACATAACCCTCATAGGAAGGTAGGGTCATGCTTGATGCAAGTTTCAATAGTAAAGTAACAGAGGTAGCCACCAAAGTGGTCTCCACCTCAATCATTGATTCCGATGCATTGATAATAAGGTGCTATGAGACATGCATAAAAAGGTTTCTCGAACATGGTCAAAGGGCTGCTTGCCTTGTCCTTCCGAGTCTTCAAACCTTCTGGTCCATCTCCGAGTACTCCGTTTATTTCGTCAACTAACGATGGAAACAATCATAATAAGCAACACAACAAGGCAAAAATAAAAGTGCTCTAAAAATAGGAGTTGGACTTTTCTAGGATACCTCTGGTCATATGAAAAATAACCAAGGTGGTTTCATTGGAGTATGATCAATGGATGGTTTGGCACATTTCAATATGATGGAATCAAGGGGTTTATGGATTTGAAAGAAGTGTACAGAAATATATTTTTGAATGATGAGCAAAGGCACCCATTAATCAAGTCAAGATTTTAGAAGCATCTAGGAGTTGGTTTCACTGGATTTGGAGTTCAAATGAATTCCCTAGGATTTTGCAAAGTTGATAAATATGAAGAAATGGCTCATTATTTGGTGGGGTACAGAAAGTATTAATAAAAATGTTCCAAAACTAAGTTTCGATATGACAAGCATCTAGGAATTTGAACCACTGCATTTGGATCAATTTTGAGCTCTCTGTGATTTTCTAAAGTTCATCACAGAAAATGAATAATGACATTTTGATAATATTTGTGAAGGAAAAGTTTCTGGAAAAATGTGCATGTTGCACCATGTGATGGAGCATAATTTTAGAAACTACCAGAATTTGAATCATCAAATTTGGAGTTCATTTGAATATTTGGGTGATTTTTGAAGTTTACTGGAAAAAGAAAAAGAAAAGGATTATCTACCTTATTGTGCGCCCTGTGCGAGGCTTAGGGGCGGAGCGTAGTGGGCCTGGCCCAGCTGCCTCGCTGCACAGGAGGGGAGGGGAGACGTCGAAGACGCCCACCGAGATTACGCCTTCCATTCGGGGAGGCGGAAGCGGCAGGTCCCGCTTCCACTTAACCTGACCGGTGGGTCAGCCCTTTTGCGGCTGCCGCTGACAGGAAGGGTCCCTGCTAGCTGTCAGGCAGTCGTCCCCTACCTCTCGCCTGAGCGATGGGGAGGGAGCGGCCGAGCGGCGCCGATGCTCGCCCCGGCAGCTCGGGCCATCCCCGGCGGCGCTCCGGCCACCGGAGTGATCAGGGCGGAGGGGAGCACCTGCTGGTGTGCTCCTCTTGCGTCGGGAAGTAGCCTAGTCGCCACAGTTAAGGCGACGGCGGGGGAGGTCGTCGGCCAGCACGGGCCTTGAGCACACGGCGTACTGGGGGCATAATGGCGATGGCAGGGGCCTCATGGTGGTGGTGAAGGAGTACTGAAGTGGGCAGGGGAAAGAAAGAGGGGCCGAGGTGCCCGAATCCGTGCGGCAGCCGGCGGCGGTACTCTGGCCATGGAAGGGGTAGGAGGGCATGGGAGAGAACTCGAGGGTGTGTGGGAGATGCACAATAGAGAGGGGAAGTGGAAAGAGGCCACAGAAGAGCTCGGGAGGGCCTCTAAATAGAGGGGCTGCGGTGCCCCGTGAGCAACGTCCATGGACGCGCTCGGGCGAGCTCACGGAGGGATAAGGAGGGCAAGGGAGGATAGGGCCGACAGGTCTGCATGACACGGACGTCGAGGCGGCCTCGGGGGACACGAGGGGAAGGCCCGAGGTGGTCGGGTGCTCCTGATTGGGGGTTGCTACAGTGCGCCAGGGCACTGTAGCGCGCTCCAAAGCGCGGCCATTGCATGCCATGGCATTGCTCTGGCGTCCAGGGCGTGGCCAATTGTGTCTAGGGGGTAGACGGAGTAGTAAAATATAGGGAGGTGGCCTTGGATCCATGGAGAGGCACTGGAGTGAGGAGGGAGGTGAAAGAGGAGGAGAAAGCTGCTGTCCAGAAGAGTAAAATGAGGTTTTATCCCCTCCAATGATTGAGCTGAGGCATGGGTGAGTTACTGGAGGTAGAAGATGACTAGGAGAAGCTGTGGTAAAAAGCTGAGCTCAAGTAGAATAGTGAAAGGGGGCAGAACAGTGGTTTTGGTAAAATGGCAGAAGGTGTTTGATGCAGTTTTGGGCAAGCAAAATAACTCCAATTGACATGAGACTTAACAGGATCAAATGTCACATATATTTAGGCCCTTCCACCAAATTTGAGCTCATTTGGGCAAAGTTGCCAATGCAACTTTTGTAAACCCTAGAAATCCACAGAAATGGATTTCTCAAGATTAGGTTAGCAAATCATCTCCCCTTGATGCACCACTTGGTGTAGTGTCATCATTTGGGGTTGTGAACATGTCCACAAAATTTGAGGCCCTAAGTAAAAAGTTGGCAATGTAGAGTTGTTCAAATTTGGATCTGGTCAGAAAGGGTTTTGGGGCACTTAGATCAAGTTATGCTTCTCCAAAACTTGTGCCATTTGGCATAGATGCATAATTACATCATTTTAGCATGTGCACCAAGTTTGAGAGAATTAGGACAAGTTTGGCAATGTAAAGTTGCTCAAACTTCAAAATGGACATAAATGGTTTTGAGGGGATTAGATGATGTTTCCTTGATTTTCAAGGCATGAGGCTTTGTAATATCATCAAATATTTCGTATTTGACATGACAGAATTTCCCTGGAATTTTTGGAGAATATTTCCTTTGTAAATATTTCAAAAGCTTGAAATATCCAGAAAGGGTTTATGAAGGATTTGTCCAATATTTTGAACATGACCATGTGTTAAAACTCTTATATATGAACAATATATGCCCTATGAGTCTCCCTGAATTTTGGCAAATATTTTTGAAATAATTAAATAATTTTTCCCTATTAAAGACCATTTCTGGCCTTAAGAAAAACTTTTAAAAAATATATAAAAATAACTTTTAAAATTATAATTTTGTGGTTTCTGGGAGTCCTATACCTAATAGGATTCAAATATACTTTTTGAAAGCTTTTTCACACCCTAAATAAGGTACTTGTAGTGCAAACCTCAATTCAGGGGTTTTTGGGATAACTAAATTTAGAAAATACTATTTGGCCAAAATATTTTTATAAGAAAATACTATACTGGTCTATACACATGACATGATCATTGGGAAAAGGTTTTGGATCAAGGAGATGAAGTATAAGAGTTGGAGGATTTATTTGATTTTTAGAGCACTAGAAAACAGCAGACAGAAAATCAATCAAGCAAAGTCATAAACACTCAAAAGTTTTTGTCAATCCACATTTTTAGCATGATTAATAGCTTAAGTGTTGTGGCATGAAAATCAGGGTGTGACAGCGATGCAACAAAAGGTCACAATGGCATCGAGGTGAAGTAGATAACCCTGTTTACACAGAGGTGCAAAGGAAACAACTAGTGGTCAATAACGGTGGATGACACAGAAGCCAACAAAAAGAAGCATCTACCTTATCTAAATGGGAAAGAAAGCAAGACAGTAGCATTTCTCAAATGGTTGCATTGATTAATATTAACAGAGAGATTATATTAACAATAAAATTCATTAAACATGTAATTTTCTTTTAACTGTGGCATTGCATCAATTTTCCAGCGACATTATTAGAGGGTGCTTGTTTACAGGGACATTTTGGTGGAGGGACTAAAAAAACTCCGTGTAAGTCCCATCTATACCAAACAGCAGGGACTTTTAGGGACTAAAAGTGGGCATTTGGGACAAAAGAAAGAAGACCCCGAGGGAGAGTCTTTTTGGGACTTTTTCCAACAGCTGCCCCTGCTACGCATGGCACCTTGTCTCTATTAGTTCATTACTAGGGGTAACATGGTCTTTTAGCATGTCATTTAATAACCTCTAGTCCATGTTTAGTCCCTGGAACCAAGCAAGTAGGGACTAGGGAGTTTTTAACCAAACAGAGCCTTAGATTAACAACATCTAAAGAGTTGCACGGGACAGTGGACGCACCAGCACCATGTGCTTCTGCCGATGTACTGGGGTGATGCACAGTCTATTGCAACAAAGAACAAACAACCAAGGACCATATTTGTGTTGGTCCCATTTTTGTTATCTTTAGACACATTTCCCTATGGGAACGCAGCAAATCTAGTCCTGCTCAAACTCTACAGCCTTGTCCCCCAAAACAAAAGATTAGTTTGTTACATATGTGTGTACTGTGTTTGTCATTGTTTTCCCTTTTCGACCAATGTAGGTGTTGGATAGCCAGTATGTACTAGTACTTTCCCCACTTTCTTTCCTCTGTGAACCACGTCCTAGATTTCCCTTTTCGACCAACGTAGGTGTTGGATAGCCAGTCTGTACTAGTACTTTCCCCACTTCCTTTCCTCTGTGAACCGCGTTCTAGATTTATGCTATAAAACTTTTCCCACTACTTTCCCCCATTCCTGTCCTCTTTGAACCACGTCTTAGATTCATGCGATACAACTTTCCCCCTTCCTTTCCTTTTTGAACCACGTCCTAGATTCATGCTATACAACTTTTTCCACTAATTTCACCCATTCCTTTCCTCTTTGAACCACGTCCTAGATTCATGGTATACAACTTTCTCCACTACTTTCCTGTTTGATCCAACACCTAGATTCGAGTGCAGAAGCAGAAAAAACCGACATGCAGCTAGAGCAATGCATGTGGAATTATTAAATTATACCTTAAGGTTCTTGGGGTGTGGTTTAGTGGGAGACCGGAGGCCGTTCGACCCACACAATGTACTGCGGCGAAAAAGAAGGGGTCGGAGGCCCTCCCGCGCCGCCGCTGGGTGAAAGTGAACAGCTGCCTCGGTAGTGGATTCCCTCCCTCGCCGACGGCGACAGCGGTAGGCCTCCTTCCCTTCCCAAAGGATGGATCCTGCCGGCTCTTTGACTAGCAGTGAGGGGAGAGAAAGAGGCCAACGAAGTCTTGTTTAGATCTGGAGATGGTGAGAGAGTGTGAAGAGAGCAACTACAAGAAGACCAGCAATGAGGGGAGAGAGAGAGGCCAACAAAGTCTTGTTTAGATCTGGAGAGGGTGAGAGAGTGTGAAGAGAACAACTACAAGCTCCGAGGCTCCAGCGTGTATATATATACTGGAGAGTGTGAAGAGTGCAAACCCTAGAAAACAAGCGCTGAGGCTGCGGCATATACGTGATGAGGTGATTATACGGTCACTACGAGATCGTATAGCTCAGTATCCATCCATTTTTACTAGTCAAAGAATCCTCCTGGCACGAATTATGCTCAAGTGTAGTTATCGCACCCGAGACCTCAAGTTTGACGAACGAACATGCTAACCAGCTACACAACCCTTCCGTTATGTTCAACGAGAGGAAAATAACCTTTTATACATTCCTGCATTCGTGTGACAAGCATGTCGTATTTTTGTGTGTGTGTGGGAGTCATTGGGATTTAAATCATAATCGTGTCATGTGGTTTGGTGGTAAGATTATCCACAGTGGTGCAAAAATAATGCAGCCTTAGTCACCTTACCTCTCTCCACGCAGTACGTTGGGTCCCACCATTTAGAGGGTGAAACAAACAAACAAACTAATAAGAAAAATTAAAGGCGCCAACGGTGTATCTTACCTCACACATCTCGCTACTGCTCGGGAACACTGTCCAATTAATCCCTCTGTTCGCTCACGTACTATTTTAAGTGAATCCTTATTATAACATGCACACAATTTTGGGCACTTGTATTTGACCCAAGTCAGTGTGCCACCGTATCTCGTACGACTCCCTCCGTCTAGGTGTAATAAGTCACGTTAGAAGGTGCAGCGGGAGCAAGGTGCAAGCAGATTGGAGGGGAAGGAGAAACTTGACCGGTCATTCCTCCAATCAAAGCCCTGATTTATGTCTCTAAACACAACAATTGATCCAAACAACTAATAGCCTCTTTGATTCGTAGGATTTCCAAAACGCAGGAATAGGAAAAACGTGGGATTGGGGTGGCATGTCATCTTGAATTCTACATGATTCTATGAGTGTTTGATCGTGCACAGAAAAAACGTAGGATTCTTTCAAAGAGGTTAGTGTGGATTAAAAATTTCCTATGAAATCTATTGCAGATGAATCCTATGGAAAAGTTCCAATGGTTTAGAATCCTATGAATCGAACAACCCACATAAGAAAAAATCCTAAGGAATTGAATCCTTCAAAATTCCTTTGAGAATCCTTGGAATCAAAGAAGCCCCAAGAGATGCCGTTTTAGCTACCATGCAGGGCCACGTATTAACTCGCATACAAGCTGACTTTGATTTCTTGACTGATCAATGCGTAGTTGCGCTCCATGTATTGGGTTTCCGGGGGAGATAACAAGGCAGGGTAAGGAGCGTTTGGTTACATTGCTTAGGCTGGTCATAGTTTGTACGCGCTCCATTTGTATCTCACTTCCTGTGGCTTCGCACTCGCACGATTTTCGTATTCTATGAACCTGTGTATGCGTGTGCGTGTGCGTGTGTGTGTGTGTGTTTAACAGCATGTGTGTGTTAGAGAGAGCGACAGATCGACCTACTCCTATAGAGAGATGGTGTGTAGTGTACGATTTTAGCCACGAGAGTCGGTGCATCCTCTCATTTTTGGGCGTCCGGTAGGGACAGGCGGACAGCTGCCACGCCCGCTCCTGACTAGCCTAGCCCACCCAAAGCCCCTCCATCGCTCGCGCGTGCTTCCCGCTCGAAACGGTCAGCGCCGCTCCAAAGAATCGATGCCACATTCATGCCCGGGCAGAGCGGACGCGACCTCTCACCGGCGCCTGCGTTGAAGGGAGAAGTGGATTCAAGAGTGATGGTTGCTTCGTCCGTCCAACTTACTGCTGGGTCTATGTGATTTGATGGCTCATTGGTCATTATTACTTAGGTGGTAGGACTGTTGGATGTCCCACGCTTTCGGCGAAAGGAGGTACTACTAGATTACAATTTTCTTGATTTTTACTATCTCTACAAAGACTTATATTTAGGAACAGAGGAAGTACTTGTATAGTACGTATTGTAATTTATCAGTGAGATAGTACAATGCTATGAAGCTTCCAGCTTCTTTTACATGTATCTTGCCTCCAAGGTTGCCCGTTGCAACATTTCATCAAATACAAAGGAGACTAACATGCAGGCTATTGCATCTCAATGATTGACAGATCATAGCAAATATGTACTCCCTCCGTTCCAAAATAAGTGTCTCAACTTTATGCTACATACGGAGCAAAATGAGTGAATCTACACACTAAAATACGTCTATACATCAGCGTTTGGAGTATGTACTAGTAGTTCATATTGAAATCTACTAAAGGACATATATATTCCAAACAATATGATAATCTCTCTAACCAAGGTAGTAGGGACGAGGAGTAAACGGAGGGAGTAGTAAAAATTTCTCCTCATTCTGCGAGCCACCGCGCGCGTGGGTGAGGGAGCGGGCGTAAGGCGTAGTAAGCAAGCTTCACCTCGTCCTGCGAGCCACCGCGCCCGTGGGCGGGGGAGCCCACGGGCGAGACGGTGTACTAAGCAAGCTTCTCTTCGTTCTGCGAGTTGACGGGACACATCAAAAGTACTCCAGTGTATAGAGCCTTGCCTCTAAGCTAGACCCCACATGGTTTGCCTCTTTTTTAACATAACACGTCAAGTTGCAATTTGTTAGTTCACCCGTGGTAGAGCAAGTATAATAGGTTGATGTAAACGGGCTATAAGGGTTGCCACCTCAGATTTATGATGATGTGGAGGAGAGAGGAGAGGAGAGAGAAGAGGAGTGGGCTGTAAACTTGTAGCCAGCTGCAGCACAAGCTCCAATGCATTTTGTGAGAGAAGAAAGTGGGGTCAAGCATTAACTACATGATGTATAGAGCCAGCAACTGTTATATGAATGGGCTTTTAGGTTGGCTATAAGTGAGATGGCATAAAGATAGAGCTAGCAGCCGGCTATGTTATTAATCTTGCTCGTAGACGATCCTCCCTCCATCTAGTGGACAACCAGTACACGTGTCAAGTTACCACGTGGGCTGCCTTTTCGTACAGAAATGAGCTCCACCGTGTACCCGCGCGGGTGTGGTTAGGAAAGAGACGGGAGTACGTGCGCCGTGCGTGCACCTCTTCTCTTCCTGCATGTCCCCCACCTACGTAGGTGTGTGTGAGAGATCGAACCTAGACCAAATGGCTTGTGTGCGTTCGTGAGTGTTTTTTTTTGGGGAGGGGTTGATTTCGTGAATGTATTTGTGGGAATATGTGTCGATGACATCTCAAACTAAATTTTGCATGCAATGTGTGTGAAATGGAGGCTATCCGTATCAGATATAGAGGGTCGGGCGATCCACGAGAAGAGAGGGATGGGTCATAGATATCGATAGAGTCGAATAGAGGATCAAGTGGGTGGGTGCGAGATCGATGAATAGAGCCATCGAAATTCGGTGCGTGTGCAAGTGAAAGATATAGGGTGACTGACCTAGCCACCAGAACGTCAGAGGGCACATGTCAAGTTTGTGTGTGGCAGGGATACATGACTAGAGCGCTCGATGTAGCGGTGTGTGTGTGTGCGAGGGGGTTTGGGGAGGGGTAGGCAGAGGCCTAACTATAGAGGTAGAACGACTCGTATATGTGTTGAGAAGGAGAGACCCAACTATGTCTTGAGGGAGATCGGTCGACATCCATACATAACCGAAGGACGGGAAATAGGATGGGACAGAGAGAGAGAGAGAGAGAGAGAGAGAGAGAGAGAGAGAGAGGAGAGAGAGATAGGGATGGAGAGTGGTAGAGTGCTGGATGGGTGATGGAGTTGCTTCTCAAAGATGGTGGGAGAGGCCTACTAGACACACTAAGGGTGGAATTGCAATATTATCAATAAGAGTGGGGATGTGTTTCAGTGTGTGCCTGTGCGTGATAGATCTGTAGGGACACATCCATGGATGATGAAGGGGAACCATGTGTTTGGTAAGCAAACCTAACTACATCGGTAGATCAATTGTTGTTTGTCGGAGGAAGGGAGATACATAACTAATGAGGTAGATCGATCGACGCGTGGGGAAAAACGAGTTATAAGGACCTAGCTAGCTATATGTATAGCGGGAGATCGGTCAGTGTATGTCCATTTGTTAGAGGCAAATAAGGCCCGACGAGACGGATAGATAGAGAGAATGGAGCTAGGAGGTGGTGCAAGAGGCCCATCTACTAGCTAGATAGGGGGAGGAGTGTGCGGTTGTGAGATCGATGAAAAGAGGGGCGAGAGTTTACACGTGTGTGGGACCGTATGAGAGACATGAGGCAAGGACACATAAAGGAGGAGATTGAAGGTGCGTGTGTATGTTGTAGGCAGACATCGCTGGAGAGGTTTATTGATCGGCGTGTGTCGGAAAGGAGTTGTGGAGACTGTGGGAGAACGACCTAAAGAAAACAAAATGAATGTGCTAGACGGATAGAATGCTGAGGGAGGGGGAGGGCGAGGAGGGCGTGTCATGCACGAGAGAAATTTAGTGCTAGCTACAAAGGTTAGAGGATTCTGTGGGTGTGAGAGACTAACAAAGATCATAATTTGATATGAAAGTGGATTCATATATTTGAATAGGAGATCATAGTGTCTTAAACATATGCATGCATGAATATAGCGGTGATATGCGTGTTGTGGTTTTGCACATGTTATACCATAATGTGACAATGCATGGTGTTTGCAACTCACAGCTAAATGTCAAACAATCTAAACCATACTATACATCGAACAATCTCACATTTTATTTGAATTTGTGATAATGTGTGGCATTTGAAGCTTAAAACTAAATATCGAACAATCTAAACAATACTATATATCGAACATTCTCACATTTTATTTGAATTGGTGGTAATGTGTGGTGTTTGCAACTCACATCTAAATACTTGTAGGCGTAGGGGGTGGGGCACCATACATAATGTGATAAACACATTATACGTATGAGACATTGTTTAGTTTGTGAAGATCTAGCTAGAGCTTGAAATGTACTATGATTTGAAATCAACATAAAGTGGATTCAAAAAATCAAGTTCGAGTTCATATGTAACTCGAGACTAATCATGTGGTGTGCTATGAAGATAATACACAAACGATGGTTTAACTTGACAATAATGACGATTGTAGATCTTATTAAAACAGAGAAACGAATCAAATGGTTTCACTTCACAACAAGCATTATTGTAGATCTTATTCAAATAGAGAAACGAATTCAAATTTATTTCATATTGAAGCGTTAGTATATACGTTTGGAATGCACTAAAACGTTCATTTGAGTACTAGGTTGCATGCATTATACACGTAGCGAAATATTTTAATTGAACATAACATGAATTCAAAGTTTTGAATGACATTTGTAGTGCGATTTGATTTGGTACAGTACACGTTAGGCTTGTCCGGAAATTTCAACCCGCGCCTTGTTAGCCCGAAATATTTAAGATATATCTTTGTCTCGTTATGCTCCGAGAACTCCCTCCATCTCAACACGCGCCTTACTATTCCAAAATTTCAAAGCGCGCGAAAACTCCCACCTCCTGTGAAATCCCGACACACGAAATGCCCGTGATACCCCTGAACTGAAAGAAACCGCCTCAAATCGGTTGGGGTACTTTCGTAACGTACCCCACATTTCGGACAAGAGCGTCCCTAAGCCATGGTTCCCCAATCCCATCCCATCCGCCCACCCATTCGTACAGCGAGGCCAACAAACCCCGCGAAGCCCCATACCCTCCTCCGTTCGCCACCCAGCCAGAGCGTCTTCCCCGACAACATCGTCCACAGCAACACCTCGACGTCCCTCATCCACCGTACCGGATGAGGTCCCGTCATCGATCTGGTCGTCCCGCCGGTTCAGCCACCCCGTCCTCCACCTCCAAGGAGCTGCCCCGACGTTCCCCTCGTCTTTTGCGCCACCTCCATTCCCACACCGCCGTCTTCACCTGCACCACCAGAAGAGCATCATCATCACCGTTTCCTCGGATGAAGTTGCGGCCTAATCGGTGCCACCAAAGAGGTTGTACATTAATCACCGCATTTTCTACTTGATTCGATCTCACGGTGCTGCCGGCGCTCTGTCCCAAGCCGACACGACGCGGCTCCATCCACGGCGGCGTCGCCGGTAACTTCCTCCACGACGTCGCTCCCTCTGCGGAGATGACCACATCAGTAGGAGCTGCTGCTGCTTTATCTCTCGCTCGCGCTGCTGGTCTGCTCTTGCTCTCGGTCCCCTGTCTAGCCTGCTCTAGCGCTTGCTCACGCTGCGGCTCTCGCTGTTTCTCTTGCCTGCGATGCTGCTCCGATGTAGCTACGCTTCAGTCGACTAAATCGACTTTTGGGTCAGTCGATTTTCAGGGGGTGGGGTGGGGGGGCTTGCCGTAGTTAAGGAAGAACCAGCCGCAGTGGAGAGGGGGGCTCGCCGAAGAGGTACCCCACTATCTATCTTAGGGTTCAGGGTGGGGGCGGTGGTCGCTGGCGGTGGTGGGGCGGTGGCGTGGGGATCGCCGGAGAAAAATCTCGGCACGGGGGGGCCTACAGGGATGGCCGGGGCGGCGACGGACCGACGTTGGGGAGTGTTTTCGGGGCGGGCAGGGCGGCGCACCGCCGGCCGCGAGCGGCGGGGGGTGGCTGTTTGGCCGGTGTGGCTGGCGGCTCAGGGGGTGGAGGTTGAAGATGAACTGCAGGCCCTTGATTTCGTATCCAACGGTTGCAAAATCAACTGACCAGAGATGAAAAAGTCAGTCAACTGACATGTAGCCTCACCTCTAGTGCGTTCAATCTCGGTAGTAAAATTCAGTTTTGATAGCAAAATTCAGTTTCGACAGTTAAGTTCAGTTTCGACACTTAAATTCAGTTTCGACAGCAAAATTCAGTTTCGACAGTTAAGTTCAGTTTCGATAGTTAAATTCAGTTTCGTCGGTTAAGTTCAGAGATGAGCGGCTCATGTATACATCTAGCACTTTATGGTTATGTATTTTACGTCATCTATTGGAGATGCTATTAGAATTCCACTCAGGTTAACGTTGTCTCTCTTTTCCCGCTTCAGCCTCGGCGTCGTACAACTTACCGGAGCTGCTCCAACGACGAAAACCCTCCATCAAAACGGAGCAGTACCTCAGGCTCCATCTCCAGACGCCTAAGATCTTCTTCCCCTCCTCCGACAGCCAAGTCAGCCGGAGCATCCTCACCGGCCAACCCAATCACGCTGAGATCGACATGGCTTCGCCAAAGGGGTTGTACACTTCTTGTGGTTTGACTTAATCTAACCATGCCTGTTTGCATCCAGTGATCTTCCAATTCTTGTGAACCAAACACCCAGATTGGCAGAAATCCTATGTTTTGCCCATGCATTCCTATCATATTGCTGTCTATTTCCTATCCCTGCATTGTTAGAATCCTCAAATTCAAACAAGCCCTTACACAATTACTTCTGTTACATATATGTGTCAAAGAAAACCTTGTGTGGTTTTTCCTGCTCCTGCGGTGTTGTGTTCCACCCTAGCTTAGCTGCTCCAACGACAGATGGGTACACCACAGCAGGGATCCGCTCTCCAGACTGTCTTTCGCCGCCTCAAATCTTCTTCCCCGCCGCCGGCAGCCACAACAACTGCATTACCATCATCAACTGAGCATATGACCTTGTGGACTACACGGGTCCGCAAGAGAGGTCGCACTCTTCCGTGTCTGCTTATGTTATGCATCGCTTAATATGATGACATGCTACTTTATCGTCGTTTTCACCTATTAGACTCCGACTCAGGTCCAAACTTATGCTGAAACTTGAGTTTTTAAATGGTTGTGGGGTACATATTGGGCCAGCAATTAGTACTATTTGTCTACTATCTGGTTAATCTTGGGTGTCTACTATGAGTTTCATGTTGGGTGCAAACAAACATTAAAGGAGCCATTATCTGTATTTTTGAACTAAAGCTATTATATGCCTGCTATCATTGGTTTTGGTTCTATCCACAGTTTGCTACCTTCACTCTGGATTTGTGCATGCACTCCTTACATAATCTCACTATGTTTTATTCCTATGCATGTCAGTTATTGTACACAATAGAACTAAACATGTAGAGTAAAAGAGGCGAGCCTTGCGTGGCAATAAAATTTCATGCAGACGCCGCTCCATGGTGGGCGCAAAGGCAGCCCCCCTCCAATCATTTCGGATCGTAATCAAGAGGAAGATAACTCCTCAAATGAGGATTCAGAGACAGATGACCAATCCTATCCCCCC